>VDFB02000008.1:366325492-366572055 GCA_007258455.2 Sequoia sempervirens | reverse complement strand
GTATTAAGGAGAATGAAACATCATGAGGCTCATGGAGAAGTGAAGTAAGATAATCTATGATAGAAGGATGAGAAATAACAATCTTTATGAGGGAGGAAATTGTTAAGTGGGAAAGAGATCTAAGATCCAATGAGTGAATTGAATTAGATCTAGCTTTCCTTATTTTGGACTTAACATTGGAACATAAACCAACTAGGGTTTGATGATTGGCTAACTATCTCAATGGAGAGCCAATCTGCTAAGGTTTGGTTCCTTTGTTTTGCAAGGAGGGTTGATTTGATGTGTATTTTAATTAACCTATTTGACATACCCTAGATCTGAAAATACAATTTATTGCACAGATGAAAGCGAAAATTTATAGAATAGACACAAATTTGGAAGAGGTAGACAAAGGGGCATCCACACATAAAATTGGAGAGGCAAGGGAAAGGGTGCACTTGTCCATAAATGAGGGCTTTTGAATGCTTGTAATCTAATATAGAAGCTATAGGTCTGCTCTATACTTTTTTGCAACTTGCTATTAATGAAAGTTCCAAATCTGAATACTACTAGCACACATGAAAAGAGGGGGAATGGTTGTGTTGTATAAGAGTTTTACTCAATCAAACCCAAGCTTTTGCATTTCCACCTCCACAAACAAGAAATAATGATGATAAAGAGTTCTTACCCTAGGTCGAGCAGAGACAAAGTAAACAATAATTGACTCTAATAAACAAATGATAATTGATAATGTTACCTTAGGTATGAAATATCTATTGATGTGATGCTCATACCATAATTTTCCATAAAAAAATTGATTGATGGATGATTGAATTTATTTGAAGAAATATTCATAATAAAATCATAATGGTGCATGGTCTTTTTTTTTATAGATGAGTACTACTAGAGGGGGTAGCTCCCGATTACATTTGGCTAAGACAAATCTAAGCCCGAAAAGTAGAGTAACTACCAAGGGACAACTCATGGGTTCAATTTTCCAGTGATTGGTAAATGATAGCCAAAAGGCCTCCTAGCCTAAATAGTTTTTGCAAACTTCCTTCGCCGAGCTAGGCATTGTGTTCATTCATATATCAGACGAATGACATCATATCTGCATTCATCACCCCAGACCTAAAAACCTCCCATGCATTAGTCATAAGGTTGACTAGATCCTCTCCTCGGATTCGGTTCGCCCCAGCCGCTTGTGCTTCATCTTCTGTATCATCATCGCCTACCACCGTTGGATCGAAGTACATACGTAAGAAGCTCACCCATCCATCCGAGCGTAGATCCATGGTCAAACTAGCCACCACTTGGACATTGGCCTACACTACAAAACCATGAAGCCAGATAATGGTGCACGATTAATCATAATAGTGCCTGGTTATTTAAATGAGAGGGAAAACTTGTGTATATATGCATCTCAATTGATTTTATTTAACATAGGCCGACCTGAGGTTATTTTACAATACTCAAGGCCAATAGGAAACCTTTACTCTCATTGAGACAAACATGAGTGGAAAATAAGATAAATGGTAGGTATAAAATTTAAGTTTTGTGATAGCTTAAGGCTTAAGACATGATAGATTTGGATGTGAAGGCCTAAGGAAAACAAGCCTTGCTCAACTCAAATGAATAATTGAGGCTTGGTTCTAGGATGACTTGAGGTATGAAACAATCATGGAGACTAGATTAAATTTAAGGATATAAAAATAAATGACCAAGAAATCAATGAAGGGAAAATTAACATGCAAACACAAAAAAATAAATAGACATTTAAGATAAACATGAAACCTCAAGACCCACACAAAACATGATAAATCACAAGTAGCTCTACTCACCAATATCTTGAAGCATGAAAATGAGATAGACATGGTAATGGCCAAAGAAAGATATTATAACCTTATGAGAATGGAGAATCAATCTAACATACTCCATTAGATTATTATAAAATTAAATCAAAAGATCATGGTAATTATATAGATATAAATTTTAATATTTGAGTGTATATTAATATAGAGATTCATAGATGTATCATGCGAGGTTAGGGTAAAATTATTTTCAACATAGGACAAAGGTGCTCAAGGTAATACACCATCATGTTCATATACATTCACATCACTAGTAATAAGGAGAGTGATACATCACGAGGCTCATGGAGAAGTGAAGTAAGAGAATCTAGGATAGAAGGAAGAGCAATAACAATATTTATGAGGGAGGAAATATCACACATGATGAAATAAAATATCTATAGAGAAAAAATTTCCATAAAAAGATAAAAGTGTATCAAGGATTTATGAATCATAAGAAACAAAGCATGAGAACATGCCAATATTTTTAACATATGCATTGATAGAGGATAAGGAAAATGGACTATAAGAATCTTTGATTAAAGATATGTAATTGAAGCACAAAAAATGGTGAGTTGGTAGGTAAAAGATATACTTGAGGTAAAATCTGAGCTAAAATAGAGAATTAAATCCATAAACCATACAAAAAACTCAAGCTCATATCAAATACACACATTCAAGTTAGAGAAAATGGAGTTAAACAACAATACTAAATGCAATGAAACAAAAGTATCAAACTTCCAAATTGGATTCTTGTGATGTGCTTCAAGTGATGAAGGATTGAGCTATAGGTGATCTTAGATATGGTTACTAAATTTGACATGTAAGTAATCTATATGATGTATGATAAATTTAGTTTGGGTAATCCTTCTTAAATATACTTTCTAGGTTGGACATGGAGGGCTACAATTGAGGGATGAGATATAGGGCTAGGATTGATTTGCATGGATATGCATCCTAGCCTCTTGACAAATGCCATTAGGAGGTGGGAGATGCTTGATCAATGGATGATATTTTGTTATTAAAATATAAGATGAAAGGAGATGATGGAAAGTTGGAATGAATGTAAGAGATAAGTCGAGGGTGGAGACTAAGAGATGAGATGGAGGGTTAATATTTCTTCAAGTAGCATGCATGGAGTGGATACAAGTGGTTTAGGAGACATGTGAAATAAAGATTCCAAATTTACTTCTTGATTTTGAAGTGGATGGTGGAGATTAAAGGAATATATATTTTGGCCTTTAGTTATTTGAACTAAAATTTTAAATTAGAAGGAAATATTAAAATATAATTAATTAGCCTAATCACTTAAGTAATCATGCATTAAATTTAATTGATTAGTTGGAGGAATTTTAGAATAAGGTTAATTAATTAAAATTAGGGATGTGAAGGAGGATTAATTGTGATTTATTAGAAGGTTTATTCAATTAATTAGTCTATGGATAATAATATTTACTTTGGGGTGTAATTGGTTATTTTAATTAAATAATTAATACAAAGTGGAAGAAGATTTGGGATGTCTATATTTTTCTCCTCTTTGATATGGTGTTTTGAATAAATAAAGTGATGTCATTTAAAAAAATGCCAACTTATTATTATTTAATTAATTAATATGAAATTGGTATAGAGAAGTGGAAGAAGAATCTTTTGATGATGATACCTTATGATGATTGTTATGATTATGCATGATTGGTTATTTTTATAATGACACATGAATTGTAAATAAAACATGGAGTAGAATAGAAATGGATGTATATAATAAAATTGATGAATGATAGATGTGATAGAATAAAAAATAATAGATGAATATGAATGAAAAATTAATGTATTAGAATAAAAAATATTAGATGAATGTGAGTGAGTAAAAAATGATAGAATAGATGAGTGATGATTAAGATAAGAGTATAAATGGATATGGTAATAATGGTGATTTGGATCATAAGAACACAATATAAAAGTAATATCTATACAAAGAAAAACCTATTATTTTTTGTAGCACCAAAATTATGCATCATGATTTAATGGATCATGATGACATGCTTAGGTGCATGGATGACTAACATAAAAATACACATTTTGTAGATTGCACAATTTTCCAATAAACATGCTATTTGGGAACAAAATGGTGTGGTATTTAGTTATATAACTACAAGTAATAAGAAAACAACATGCACACAATAAAAAAAAATGAAAGGAACATGTATGATATGATAACTAATGCAATTGAAACTTATATTTTAGGACCCAATGGACTCTCTAACTCTTATAGGGTTTTTCACCCAAAAGGAGAGATTAGATCCTAAAATGCTAGAATGTTCATTCAAATTAGGGCGTGTGTCATGTGATATGATGTAAATTAACTAAAATAAATGCAATTGAATGATTAAGATGATCTAGAATGAATGCAAAAGTGTAATTTAAGCTATGTTTGAAAACACAGTGTGATATGTGAATAACTATGAAATATGAAGAAATTGAGAGCAATATGTAGAACAAAAAGTACAAGGTCAAATCTGAGTGCACCTAGATGTTGTGTGAGGTTTTTGGAATATTTGGAATGCTGATGAAAATTTCTAATTTTTCATAGTGGGACTCATTCACCAAGGGTGGAAAATCAGTCCTCCAACTGGTGAAAAAGTGTTGGAATCTGATTTCTAATAGTCGGGAAGTGATTTATGACAAAATGCAAATTTTTAGGTTTTAGGTGGGACTCATTCACCAAGGGTGGAAAATCAGTCCTCCCCAAGATCTCTGAAAATTCAAAGGTCAACACTACTTCTCCAAATCTAGAAATGATTGAATATCAGGTTGTCGGGATCAATTCTACAGAAAATGGGTTGAAAGTCACTCAAATTGCTTGAATAGATGATGAATTAACTTGAAGAGCATAGTTGAATTGAATTCCACTTTTCAACACCTTTAAACCTGTCAAATTTACAAAATAAAGGCTGCAAAGACACATGCAAAGGGGAAAAATGTTGGGGGGTTAGTGAATAGGGGTTTAGATTGCTATCTTGTCAGGTGTTTAATCATTTAAAGCCTTGATATGCACAATATGGGTTGATTAGGACATGCTAGTGATGATGTAAATGTTGAATAGGGATTGGGACACAAATCAATGTGAAAGTGTGATTAAATGCACTTTACAACACTAAAATGAGGTCCATAGCCTAGAAAAGCACAAGAATCAATGTGAATGTGTAAATCACATTACAACACTAGTTTATCATTAAGTTCACATAAATAATCTTCTAGATTGATGAAATATGTTTTATAATGTTGAATTAATGAGAAATAGGTTCATTAGGTCTGGAAAAGTGTGAAATTCCTTTAGAAGACTTTACAACGCCTTTACAAGATGTCATTAAAAGCATGTTGTTTAATTTGCAAGGGTCCAAGACCTATTGTGGACACATAAAATGCCTCACAACACTAGATTAGGGCCTCATTAAGTTCATTTTATCTCATGTCAAGTAGTGGGTCCAATTTTGACGGCACAACAATGATGAAGCCAATTGGGTTTATGAGGGGATGAGATAGAACATAGGGTAAATGATAAGGGGATGGGATATTCAAGGTATAAGAGTCAAATAGGATAGAGGAATATGATAGGTGGTAGGTTTATGGGGGATAGATAGGATGGGAAGTATCTAAACAAGGAGTGTATGAGGAAATCATAGGGCATTGGTTTGAGTGGCTAGGGAATGATGATAGGTGATATAGTGGTCTAATATATGGGGGTAGTGGGATGGGAAAATATAGGATGACATGTCATGGTGGGGAATTTAAGGTAATGCCATGAGAGGGGGAATACATTTGTGAACCATTCTAAGAATAAGTTAGTAATATGATGCGCTTTATCAAGATAAAAATCAAGGCAAGAGGGATAGACATATGTGAGGGTAGATAGAATGTGTGTATGTGAAGTGGGTGGGGGATAAATTTAGGTAGAATCATGTAAATGAATGGAGGTTGTGCGTAAAGGGGGATGAGGGAAAAGTGTTGGAATCTAGTGAAAGAGGGTCAAGAAAGAATATAAGTTTTTTCCATTGGGAGGTGGAATGGGGGTAGATAGATAAAATATGGTGAGAGATGATGATAATATTGTGAAGAAAACCTAAGGGAATTTGGAAATGAGTAGATGATAAATGGGATGGGGGGTAGTGTTGAGAATGATTATATTGAGAGGGGAGTGATCATAAAATTTTAACTCCAATAAATAAGCATTAAACATAAATTCACATTAAGCATCATTGAGATAATTGGAGATAACAATGAAATCATACAAATGTAAGACAAAACTATAATTACATGGAAAACCAAAAAGGGAAAAACCATGGTGAGAAGAGCTACTTGTATCTACTACCCAAATCTAGCCTCACAAGAAAAATCCCCAAACACCTTTATAAGAACCAACCTATTTGAGACACCAATCTCACAAATTGAGCACCAAATCAAGGAAAAGGAGGCACCAACTTCACATGAATAATGTCACTAGCCATAAAATACAAAAAAGATGATTACAAATACTTATAGGCAATTATTTTACATATAATGCTTACAAAGTGATATTGTAATTTTGATTTATCAATTTGATAACTTCACCTTCATACCTTTCTTTGCTTTACATAACCATCCTTTGCCATAAAATATTTATCATGAATTGCTTGGACAAATCTTAGACACATGTACAAACACATAGACTGTATTGTCACACTATTTTACAATGCCAAAACAATTTGCATAAATATTGATCTAGGATTTTAGAATGCATTACAATGTTAGCCCAAACCAAGAATTAGATCCATTGGTGAAGTACAAGTCGACCTATGAAAAATATTTTATATCACTACCCTATCAACATGTGTAGAGTAAAATTTAAATTTTGAACTAGGAACTAGTTGTTGAGCATGTTTGAATTTGAGCTATTGATCTTCAATCTTTGCGGGAAAAAATAATGACATAGATTTAAATTGATATATCTCTAATAGATGAATATATTGTGCCCAATAGGAATACATATATCACATTGAAAAGTCTAACAACTGTTCGGGTTTCCTAAACCCACTTGGACCTTTTTGATAAATGTCTAATGTCCAATTTCAGTTTTGACCCTCAACATGTCGATGATCCATGTGGGATTTTAAAACCCGATTAAATTTTTTGGAAAATGTTTCAATATCCATTTTTAGTTTTGATACCCAATTGGACAACAGTCCTTGAAGAGAAAAGTCTTCTGACATATACATCATCATGGACTTGTGTCAGTATACAACCTCACCATAATTTTTCCATTTTCAAAATAGAACCAAATTTTACTTCCATGTTATCACTACCAAAACATCAAAAATAGGGGGTATATTCTATCTTTGAGGAGATAGGGTTCCTATTTCACACGCTTGTTTCACTCAAGGAAACCCTAGAGATCTCAATCCAAATGTAGAAAGGGGAAAAGAGATCTTGCAATAGGGTTGTCTTAGGGTATGTTTAATGACTAAAGGGCGTTCACCACTAAGCTAGGGATTGGAAAGACTAGTAACATGCAAGATCTAATTATGAAACCTAGTGATATGCAAAGCTTTAATAAATGACCTAGAAATGAGTGCAAAACAAAACAAAAAACTTGAGAAATTAGAATGGTGCACTTGGGAATATGATTATGCTTGGAATAAGCTCTAAAACTATGAAAATGAAAACTTTAGGGCAAAATGGGACTCATACGGCAGGATGGGCATATAAGTCCCAATCTAGGCTTTTTGAAATGAAACAAGAATTTGGCACTGTAGACTCAAAATCTTCAAAAATATAGAAAATTTCCTGTACTGAGACTCATATTCCATTTGTGGCATATCAATCTCATTCTAATTTTTTGGAAAGTCAAAGTCCAGATCTGATCTCCAATCTCTGCTCTTTCTTCCCAATTTTATTTTTGGATCTAAACCAGTAAAAAGACCTACAAAACAAAATATGGGGGGATTGCCTTGGTCAAACCCCTTGTTCAGTAATTAAACCTTGATAGAAACAATGGATCTTGAATATAAATTTGAACATAAACCCTAACCTTAAGTGTATCTAAGATTAGGAAATTTGAAATTAAATGCAACCCTATACTAATGTGCTAAAATGGGATGCATGAATGAAATTTGATAGAAATAATGGATGTTGATTTGCTTATGGGGGGATTGCCTTGGTCAAACTCCTTGTTCAGTAATTAAACCTTGATAGAAACAATGGATCTTGAATATAAATTTGAACATAAACCCTAACCTTAAGTGTATCTAAGATTAGGAAATTTGAAATGCAATGTAACCCTATACTAATGTGCTAAAATGGGATGCATGAATGAAATTTGATAGAAACAATGGATGTTGATTTGCTTATGGGGGGATTTCCTTGGTCAAACCCCTTGTTTGGTAATTAAACCTTGATAGAAACAATGGATCTTGAATATAAATTTGAACATAAACCCTAATCTTAAGTGTATCTAAGATTAGGAAATTTGAAATGCAATGCAACCCTATACTAATGTGCTAGAATGGGATGCATGAATGAAACATGAAGATGAATGACTCACTTTGGGATATCCCTAATCACCCTAATAAGTCATGATAATGCATGTACCTTCCTTAGGCTGAAAATAGAGTGATAATGGAGGATGGAATCACTTAAGAAACAAGTCATTAGGCTTGAATTGATGGCTAGTTGTATCTTCCCAACCTACAATCCATCATGATTCACCATAGGAAACCATAATCAATCCTTGAAAATGTTAGATATTGAATTAAAGTGAGGTTGAAGACTTGCAAAAACACTATAATGCTACTCCAAGACTTCAACTTTTCTTTTGAATGCTCTTGTGAAAGAATACTTGAATGCTTGTGAATGCTTAGATGTTGAATTGCTTTCTCTAGATGAAAATAATGAATTAGAAGCTTGTTTATACAGGAAATATGCCTAATTTACTATTACTTAAATATCAAAAGTTGACATCAACCAAAATTTTGAATTAAAAACTTGAATTTCCCACTCAAACCCTAAAAATAGGCCACATGGGACTCATACGCCACTTGTGGCGTATGGGTTCCACCTAGGGGGCCTTGAATATGCTAGTGCTAGCGTATGAGTCCCACCCTAGTTTTCTTGGGGTGGGCCAATGATGGGTTGATAGAAAATTTAATGCTTTTGTTGATTTTGTCAATATTTTAGTTGACTCAAGCCCTGGGATCTAAAATAAAGGGTCTTAGGGGCCTATTAATGATGATTTAAAGGGTCATGAATGCAAGGGTACCAAAATAGGTCCAAAATAAGCAAAGGATTGCACTATCTCTAAGAAGGGAGTATAATTTTTGTTGCCACAATTACAAATGTCCCTCTAACATAACTAAGAAATGCATCAATGTATCAAGCTTCACTACAAATTAACATGGTCAATTTGGGCCAAAATGTGCTCATATGCAAACATGCCATTTGTCAGCATTTCACACCACCACAAATTTGATAAGTTAGAGCAGATTCAAAATGTGTTATTATGATGACCGTTGATTTGAAACACTTTTGCATTAGTCATTGATGTACTAAACACATGTCAACATAGCGCTTCACCACAAACACCCCATGGTTCAGGAAAAAAATAAAATGTGCTCATGTGCTAGCATGGCATCCGTCTCTTCAACGCCACTCTTTGCATTGCTATTATTGACTTTAAACTTAGGAAAATATTTTGGGATTGAGGCAAGCAGTGAGTGGGGATAGTAACCAATATTGCTAAAGGGCTTAAGTAATTTAACTTAAGTAATAAGGAACAATTGATAGCTAGGCAATGATAGATTAGAACATTAAGTGCAAGACTGAGCAAAAAACTTAGGGTTTAAATGGATTAGGGATAACACCCTACCATGAGCATAAAACCCTAACCAAATATGAGATATGGTCACTAATATAATCCAAAATATGATACAAAGATTCTCCCAAGCTATGAGCATACATAAGAAAATAAGATAAAAAAATATCTATCTTGAGAACTTGACATCAATGACAACCATTTTCCCTTTTGACATCAATAAAAAACTTTGCAACAATATCCACCTTTTCCATTGATGGTAACACATACTGAATTTCACACTAAAATTTCTCCTCCTTAAATCTTCCTGTAACTCTTTCCCTTGTTTCAATTTCCAAAAATTCCTGTAACTCTGCCCCTTTGACATCAATGGAAAAGGATTTATAGTACTCCCCCTATGTTCAATGGTACTAGCCACAACAACTCTCTACAACAATCCCCCTATGGGAAATACTCTAGGGGAAGAGTAAAGAAGAAATCCTCCTAAACTTGTGCTTCATCTAAATTTTTACTGAAAGGAAGGAGTTGTCACTCCTAGCTTCAACTTGAGATACTCAAATTTTTCCTTAGGAAGAGGTTCTATAAAGATATGTGCAATATGATCTTGAGTAACCATTTATTCTAATTTGATCTCCTGATCAACAACCTTTTCTCTTAGAAAATGATATTTGATTGAGATATGCTTTTTCCTTGAGTGCATCACTAGATTCTTTGAAATGTTAATTGCATTTGTGTTATCGCAAATAATAGAAATATGTTCATTATAATCAACCTTTATATCTTTCAAAATTTAGTTCATCTGGAAAGCACTTGAGTAAAATATGACGCTACAACAATGTATTCTTCTTGTGCTGTAGAAAAATATACTGAATCTTGTTTCTTACTTAGCCATGACACAAGTTTGTTACCAAGAAAGAATGCTTGACCATTGGTACTTTTTCCGTCAACAACACTTCCTACCCAATCAATATCTGTTTAAGCTACTAGAGTAAAATCATCGCCTTTGGGATACCATAGACCAAAGTCAATGACTTTGTTCAAATATCTGAAAATCCTTTTTACTGCCTTGACATGAGTTTCTTTAGGTGCTTCTTGAAATCTTGATACCATGCACATTGCTTGAATACTGTCAAGTCTAGAAGTAGTCAAATACAACAAGCTTCCAATAATTGAACTATATAGAGTTTTATTTACTTTAGGCGACCCATCATCCTTGCTTAGTTTACATCCTATCACCATTGGTGTACAAACTAGCTTGCATTATTCCATCTTGAACTTTCTCAACATCTCCTTGACATACTTGGTTTGAGATATAAAAATACCCTTATATGACTGAGCAATTTGCAAATGAAGAAAAAATAATAATCCACTAGACATAGACATCTCAATTTCCTTTTGTATCTCTTTTACAAACCCTTTACACATTTTGTCATTATTTCTACCAAAAATGATTTCATCAACATATACAACAACAATCAATTGATACTCACCTTCTATCTTGATGTAAATATTTCTATCTACAATCCCTCTTTTGAATCCTTGCTACTGTAGATACTTTTCCAATCTAGAATACTGAGCCCTAGGAGCATGTTTAAGTCCATAAAAATAAATTTTCAATCTACAAATATAACTATCTTTATCAAATAGTTGAAATCCTTCAGGTTGCTCAATATACACTTCCTCTTCAAGATTTCCATTGAGAAATATTGACTTGAAATCCATCTGATATACCTTGAAATTATTATAAACTGACTATGCCAAGAACATTCTTATTGCTTCCAATCCAACCACAGAAGAAAAATTTCAAAATTAATACCTTCTACCTAAGAATATCCTTTGCAAACTAATATTTCTTTATTTCTCATCACTTTCCAACATTCGTGTTGGAATTGATTGATTCAATCCATAGCTCCCAAGAAACACCTGCATGCAATTACCTATCACAACAAAGAATATCAAAAGCGAGACTGTGCTCAATAACCTGAGTAATTATTATTGATGCAAATAAGCTCGATCAAACCATGTTACCTAGATAAATATTAAAAATGAATATGCATGCTGATATAAGCAATGCATAAGCAAACCCTACATGTGGATTAACAAGATAGTGACAAGTGTTTTAATATCATACAATGAGACAACTTGTCCTAAATTTAGTCCAATCTAATAATAAGAATCAAACTAAATATTAAACATCAACTCCTAAGTTTAGCTTAAGTGAACTAAAGGAAAAAAATCTCTAATAATTAATTGATGATTAATTAATTATCAGATAACATCTTATTTACTCCAACACCCCCCCATAAGATCAACTTAGGGAGAAACTAAATGTTGATGGTGTTTTCTGCACAACAACAACTCAGACAGAATGCAATATTCTATCTCTCTTGAAAGGTTATTTTCAATAATAAATCACTGAAAATCACCCCAAGGTCTCTCGGGTGTTAGGTCATAACAATGCATAAACAACTCAGATAAAATGTGAGATGCTGGTAATCACAATCGAACCTTACTACAAGTAAACTGTATCTTCCTGTTTATCAGATCTTGCAATATAATGATCTTTAATCCTAAATCTAACCAAATGATAAAGAAACAGCAAAAGATAAGGGTGCGAAGATATGATAAAATCTAAAATATCCCTGAAATGAGCAATGCTAATGACATATATCTGGAATGGACCAATCTCAAAGAACCAATTCTTGATCAACCCACAATGCAATATCACAAGAACGGTGCAATCTTCTAAGGTATATAGGTTTTCAAATCATAGACATGCATCTACAATCGAACTTAAGCACATGAAACTGTATGGTCCAGGTTGACTACACCAGTCTACTACAATCAGATAGTTACTGGGAGTATAGACCAAAGATCGCTACAAACATCCCAAATATGAAATCAATAAACACCATTCATCAAACTAAAACTATTTAATTCTGAACATCAAACCCTAGATTTCTAAGCAATTTGAAAGATAGAACAATAGAACCATGCAAGATGAAATAACACAAGAGATTTCACCAGGGAAACCACAATGTCTTCAATTGTATTAATCACCAAAATGCTGCAACAATTTCACTATTCTGATACAATATTTTCTTCAAGGAAAAAACTATAAAAAATACTCTAACTATTGCTCTTGCTTATCTCTATTACTGTTTAGCTAACCAATGTCTAACCCTTTTACAATGAGGAAAGAATGCCTTTATAGCAAGTCCCAAGATATGTCAGCCCAGCCAAACATTTTACAAGATAATAAAACCGCCAAAACAGGTCAGCCAAGGAAAAAAAGTCAAACTAAGGCACACATTAAATGCCATCATCCAGGTCGGCCTTGACACAATCTTCAATGCAGTCCCGTCCAATGCATGCCCCGTGATAATAGGGAAGCACAAATCTCAAAATAAGCATTAACTACTACTTCCCTTATCCTTTCTTTCTAGACGAACCCTGCACCCTCAAGAATGCTCCATCCAATTCGACGACAGGTGGCAAAGGCAAAACCTTTAGTCGGCATTTAATAGAGTTAATCTCCTCCTTGGACTGGTCAACAATTTTACCCCAATCTTCCCTGTGGGCCAGATATTTGTCCATCACCGCCAAGTAGGTGGTCGCATCATCAAGCTGGTGGGTAGTTACAACTCCTTCTGCATCTGGGGCATAAACTTCATGCCACCATTCCTTTAGCTGCTCAAGACTCAGGTATTTTGGGGCTATCTTCCTCCTGCCGGTCATCACCTCAAAGAATGCAATGCATCCATCGTAAACTACAGTGAGATCCCCATCAATCTGCTTCTTTCTTTTCAAAATCTTCTTCATGGCCTTTTGCCTAATCTGCAGTGCTTCAAACCATTCTCAGGGTTCATCCAACCTGGAAGAAGGAAGAATTCCATCCTTAGCCAATTGTTCTCTTCCATGTCCCATGATAACCCTTGATTTCTACAGCAGAAGATCCATGTCCTCCTTATCCTGAGACATTACATGCTCTAATAATTCTCTAGCCTTGGCTACATCCTTTCCAATTGAGAGAATGTCCCCGATGGTATCATCTCCTGTAGTTTGCACACTCATTAACCAATCTATGGTGGCTTGAGCTGAGGCTTTCAACTTCTCAATTCCGGAGATGGTTTCTTTAGGTAGAAATCCAGGAGTGGCAGAAGAAGGATGGAGGGACTGCAAAGGCTTCATGACCTCCTCCAAACATTTCCTTAACCTTTCATTTTCCTTCTTCAGTTCATGCTTGGTTTGGGTCTCTTTCTTCAATCTGTCAACAATCACCGCACTGGACCCTTCAAACTCTTCTATATCTTGTTCCATGGATGCCGGCCCTAGGTTAATCGTCTGCACATGGTAGTCTTGACCAGTGACCTCCTCTCTTATTTTGTCTGCAGCAGGGGTGGCAATATGGATAACCTTGTTGTTTGTTTCATCTCTTTCCACCCTTGAGATTATCCTAGCTATCTTCTTCTTCTTTCCTTTACCAATCTTTGATAGCATTTCATCCCAGTCTAAGGGGGTATCCTCGACAACCACCTGCTTCTTTCTTGCAAGTTCTCTCTCTAGCCAGTCCGGGGCTGTAGGCTCTTCCCGGATTTCCTTTATTTTGGTATCCTCTGGTTGCTCTGTCACTTTTTCCTCTTCCTCTGTAGTTATTTTGTCTTCTTCCTTTTCAAGTAGCTGCTCACCCTGGTCAGATTCCTCAAAATCCGCCTATGGTTGCACTGGTGATGGGGTTTTAACAGGAGTATCTTCTTTTTGCTCAGGGGATCCGTCACCCTTGCCATTCTCCAGAGAATCTTCAAACTGCACCAGGGGAGAAGGAAGCTTTTCAACCTCCTCTGCTTCGAGCTCCGCCGCCTCACCAAAGAGAGTTCCCTCCTTGAAGGACTCTGCCTCTCTGCTGGTTTCATGTGCCTTCGGAATTTCTTCTTCATGTGCACTTGGTAGAGGAGAAACAGGCTTAGATGGTTCTACGGTTGGTACTTTTGGCGGAGGATCCACCTTTGGTACAGTGTCTTTTGGAGAGGGAGTCCTGGATCTCCTTGTGTAGACTTTTTCTTTCTCCCCTCTTGAACTCTCCACATCAACAATTGGAGGCTCATCACTCGAAGCACCCTGACCCTTCTTCTTCGCAATTCGAGTTGTTCTTGCCTTCTTAGGTGGTGGAGGAGCATCTTCCTCTTCTGATTTTTCCATTTCCTCCTCATCAGAGGACTTGCTAATCGTCAAGGTCTTCCACCTTCTCTTTCCTTTTGGCTTCCTCTTCGCCCCGGGTTCTCCTTCCTTGGAACCTCTAACCTTTATCTTAAACGGTGAAGTCTTTACAGCTTTCCCTTTGGGGTCATCTTCCCTGGATTCCTCAGAAGTCGACATGGGATTGAGATTTCCCATCAATTCGAAAGTACAAGTTACCTTTGCACTCTCCAATTCCCAAATTTTATGTTTTATCCAAGATGAGGTGAATTTCATGACGGGATCCATTAAGTCTTCCAACTCTGTAACTTCATTCTCATTCCAATCGATATCCCTGACTGACTTGTCCTTTATAGCTTCATAGGCATGGTCCTGAACCAGGTTTCCGTCATCATCCAGTTGATCTGGAATCAACTTGACATTATACTGTCTAACTGCCTCCACAGGGAGCCTGGAATACCTCTTCTTTCTGGCCTCAAGATCATCTTTGATGTTGGCCCAATAATCTTCCAGGTCATCCTTATGGTGGTATTCCCTAGTGGCCCTCTTCTGTGCTTCTCCAGTTATGTCAAAGTTCATCCTTTTGGAATGGAAGGAGAAACCATATGCTGCCAGTTCTTCTCCTGTAGTGTGGGCCGATTGGATAGAAGGGAACATTTCTGCCACATCGATCCCAAGAGGGAAGTCTCCACCAAAGCCTATCTTGTGCTTTTCTCTCTTTACCACAGCATCAAATTCACAAATCTGCCTAACAATTTCTAACAAAACAATGTGGTCAGTGGGATACTGAGGCAACCTGTACGGAGCAACCGGGCATCCATCAATTCTGAGGTAGGTGAAGGTGGGGAATTGGATGAACCAAGCTCCATAGTTTTTTATCAATCCCTTGGCCCCATTCGACAGCCTCATGTGTTCAGCATTCTGTAGCGTCCGGGTGATATGCATTATGAATGCATCATTAGCCCTTATGTAATCTTTATGCCCAAGATGCAACTCCGGATAAACCTCATAAATGATATCCTGTCCAAGTGTCCCCCTCAGATTCAGACCCTTATATGGGTAAGAGATGGCCAACACATACATTACATATGGGGACATAGTGAACTTCTTTGTCTCCAGGACACTCCTCAATTGCTTGTCAATTTCTGCACTGATAAGCCCTGCCTAGTGATAATTGGTCCCTTGCTCGACCTTGGTGATCACGTGGACCATCTAGCTTTCTAGCACCCCGGCAGTCCTCAAACCAGCCACTCTGCTCAAGAATGTAATCGCATCATAGACCTGAACTTAACTCTGTGCAACTGCTTGGGAAATTTTAAATAATGGGACTTGGGTTTCTCAAGCCACGAATTGACTATCTGTTGAGCCTTAATGGGCTCATTCTCATAATATGTTTTCACTGTATCTATATTCAAAGCACACACTGAAGGTAGATCAGGCATGCTGAAAGCTTGTGCAATGGAGGCAGGACTAAAGTTCGCCAAAACTCTTCCCTCAGTACTAACCACCCTTTGTGTATCAAATTCATACTGTCTGGCGCACTCGAGAATTAGCTCATAACACCGGACCGCTGGAGGGAAGCCTGCCACATGCACTAGTTCGGACTTCATCATTCCTTGCCTCAAGGCTGATAGATCTTTCTCGGCCATCCGCTGCTTGAATTCCTCATATTTCCAGGCCCCGACATTGGTATAAGATACTTCGGCCCACACAGAAGACACCTTGCTCTTGGGGAGCTGACTCTTCATATCCAGTCGTAACCGTTCTTCCTTAGAGATGGATGACGCCCCTGTGCCACCCTTAGATTTTCTGGCAGCCGCCTTGCTTGATTCGGCCTGCACTCACAAAAGACATCATTAGTACTCAACCATTAGGCATAATCTGACCAAAGGTTAGCATAAGATCATATAAAACTGTTAGAATTCATCACAACTGCTAATCCTTTGTAGATCCGGAAAAACAAAATAGTCCGGGAAAATATCGCAATCTGGGAAAATCCAGTCGGGGCGAAATTTTGGAGAAATCTGACCCAGACAGATTCCTGCTACCAAAGCATCATTAGTCGAATGGGTCATTAGTACGGATGAAAGATCAAGAGATAATCATCGAATTCACTCATTGGCAACAAGAAATAAGCATTTAACAATCATTCCATTAGTCCTATCATCGAAACATTAAAAAAAACAGAGCCAGACAGGAAATCCGAAAAAATCCAGATGGGACGGATTTTCGTGGACAGTCCAAAATGTTCCAGAAATTACCCCAACCCGCGGAATAAGCCCAAATCGGGAAAATCCGAAAGCGGAGGAATTCCGCGAGGACCTCAGAAAACCGAAAAATGATGAAACGCGAACCAAAAGCCAAATGATCACGGGATCTTCTCTACCTGAGCTCTAATGGTCTCAAAACTGACAATAATCAACAATACTCAGGACGCAAAGGATTTCAACTTCTCAAAAGCTCTCAAAGGATGAATCCCTATGTCAAAACAATGATGCCCTAATTTGAATAACCAGACCTCTGCCATTAAAATCAGGGGAAACTTTAAGGTTTAAAATATCAATTAAAGATTTACCTAAAGCACCCAAATCTTCACAAGACGGGGGAAGTCAGCGTGATACAGGGACAAGATCGCTCAATCATAACGAAATCCCCGCTCTAGGCCAAACACCGAAGAAAACCCTAACTTCGCACAATATGGCAGATCTCGCACTTAAGAAAACAAATAATCTAACCCAGAACCTTGTCTAAAGGATACATACACAATCTAATGGATAAATAGAGCTCACAAGGCATGGAGGATAGGGTTCTACAACAAAAAAATGGGTCAAACTCTGACTCTATAAACACGGAATCAAGACCTAGCAAAGGCCGACCCAAATGATCACCATTAAATACAAAAGAACCCAATCATGGTGTAAACAAACAAGAGGGGCCATCGATAACCTACCATGGATCAATGCGGATGAAATCAGAGCTCGAGGGAGAAACCACGCAGCAGATGAACACGTCCAAACAATGAAAACCCAGACACCGGCGCCCAAACAATCCTCACGCACATGAGTCAAGATCTCTCTTCAAAGCTCAAATGGAAATTCGTAATCGCCAGAGGAAAACAAGTGAGCAACAAAGTCAGAATGATGCCCAAAATGCCCTAAATCGGCCCTTATACTCGTCTGAGCAAAGGTACCTTGGTCATTAATGCACGACAAAACACTTCTGACAAATCTGGAAATCTGAGCCCAAAACGGAATTTCGGAAAATCCTAGGATGTGCGGAAACACAGATTTCGTGAAAATGTAGAAACTGGGGAAATGACGAAGATTGGGATTTTGGCAGAGTCCGAAAAAATCCGCTAGGACTGGAAAATCCCGAAGTTAGGTAGAAATCCAGAATCAGAGAATCCAGCCAGGAACGGACAAAGAACCAGGGCCCGAGAAAATCTGCCGGAGCTGGAAAATCCCGGAGTTAAGTGAAAACCCGGACTTGGCTTAAAACTCAATTTCAATCAATTCCAACCTCAAGGTAAGGTCAAAGCTAGGGAGACCAACATGTCAAGACCCTAAAAAGATAAGTCCAATAAAACCAAAGGTCAAAAGACACCAGAAAAGAGGGTCCCTACTCCAAGTGGGGCGTGTGTGCAAAAACTGCACAACACTAAACAATTGATAAAGGAAGATAAATGCATGTAGAATGGGTCCCAAATACAAGTCCTGATGAGGTACCCATGAACAAGGAATTGAAATCTCTCATAACTAGAGAAAAGGAGAAAACCTCATGGGAAAAACTCCTCTCCAAAATAGAGAAAAAGAAATGATTGTACTAGAGAAAGAAGGATAGAAGGAGGACTCAATGTGACTCCTCAAGGACTCCTTTTGTCATGCAAGGACAATAGATGTCCCCCTGATAAAAGAGAGAAAATGAGGATATGAATTCCCCCATAATGAAAGAACTCAAGTGTGCCAATGATGAATGCCCAAAGACAAAATATGATCCACTGCTTGCAAGAAAAATTTCTCCCCTTAGGAAGAAAAGGATCCACTAGTGATTGGAGAAGCCAATCCAAAAGAATGGGTGATTATGGAATCCAAATCCATATGATGTGTGCCTTTGAAAATTTCTCACATATCCACATGTCATAAAGTGATGTTGTCAATCCAAGATCCTGTGAAGACTGATGTAGAACAAGCTGCAAAGGAAATGAAGATGGTGGGCCAACAATAGTGATGTGGCTATCAACAAAGAGGAGATGAATGTCCTCAAATTAATCCTCCAGATCTACAATATAAGACTCCACAAACAAGGATGATATGTTTGTGAGATATGAATCCCAAGTAGCCATGTATGGATGATGTATGATGTCCTACTGTACTGAATCAACAGGGGCCAAAAATGTGGCAATGTCAAGATGATCAAGAACAATAGTGGATGATGATGTAGTCTCAATTTGAAGAGTGGGAACATGAAGAAAAGTCTCCGATCCATTAGAACATGCAAGACCTGTGATATTCTCAAGCTCCTCTAAAGTATCGTCATCAAAGGGTATGGAATCTGCATCTGCAAGAGGCATGAGACAATCTTTAGCTGGATCCTTTGGGTATGGAGAGATATGAGGATCTCCATAGATCTCCAAAAGTCATGTCCAAAGTATGTGGGGACATCTATTATACTTACATGAAAGAAGCAGTCCTTGGCGGTCACATTGAATCCTCCTTCTATCCTTCTTTCTCTAGTACAATTACCATGTTGGAATTGACTCCTTCAATCCACAAATCCCAAGAAACATCTACATGCAATTACCTATCATAATAGGGAAGATCAAAAGTGAGATTGTGCTCAATAACCCGAGTAATTATTATTGATTCAAATAACTTGGATCAAACCATGTGTTACCTAGATAAATATTACAAATGAATGTGCATGCTTATATAAGCAATGCACAAGCAAACCTTACATGTGGATTAACAAGATAGTGACAAGTGTTTTAATCTCATGCAATGAGACAACTTGTCCTAAATTTAGTCCAATCTAATAATAAGAATCAAACTAAATATTAAACATCAACTCCTAAGTTTAGATTAAGTGAACTAAAGTTAAAAATACTCTAATAATTAATTGATGATTAATGAATTATCAGATAATGACTTATTTACTCCAACACTTCATTTAATTTGTTTCTGAGCACCCAATTAGTGCCAATTACATTCTTATTCTTAGGTCTTGGAACAAGTTACCAAGTATTATTCTTTTCAATTTGATTTAATTCTTATTTTATTGTATTAACCCAATTCTCATCTTTGCTAGCCTTTGAAAAATTCTTAGGCTCCATTTCAGTTAACAAATAGAAGTTTACTTGTCCATCCATCCTTGCTAGCTTTCTCCTAGTCTTAACTCCATTTTTATCTCTGAGAATATATATTTTTAGAATGATTTTCTGAGTATACTTAGTTGGAGATTTTTTAGTTTCTCTTTCATATTCTTCTTCTATATTTTCATCCTCTTCATCTATACTTTCATCTTCCTCTTATGATTGTTCAATATACTAGTCTCTTTTAATTGATGGAAAATGATGTAGATCCTCATCAATTCTCACATTTATGCCCTCAACAATCTTGTGTAGTCTCTTATTGTTACATTTATATGCCTTGCTTCTTGATGATTAGCCAAGAAACATACCTTCATTTGACCCAGAATCAAAATTTCCCAAATTATCTTCATCCCTTCTGATGTAGCATCCACTTCCAAATATTTTGAAATGCTTGACAAATGCAAGTCTGCCATATCATAGCTCATATGATGTCTTGCAACTATTAACTCTCATTTGTCCTCTATTAAGGATATGCACAACACCATGAACTACTTCTCTCTAGTATACATTAGGAAACTTGGCTTCATTAAT
The DNA here is from genome assembly GCA_007258455.2 of Sequoia sempervirens. Taxonomy (NCBI): domain Eukaryota; kingdom Viridiplantae; phylum Streptophyta; class Pinopsida; order Cupressales; family Cupressaceae; genus Sequoia; species Sequoia sempervirens. The sequence continues at coordinate 366,551,291 of VDFB02000008.1, read as the reverse complement.
TATTGTCCTAGCCATCTCTTGAATTGTTCCATTCTTTCTTTCAACTACCCCATTTTGTTAAGGATTTGTTGCAACAAATACTATCTTATAATTCCATATTCTTCACAAAAGTCTTCAAAATTATTAAAAGTAAAATCACCACCTCTATGAGAGCTTAGAAATTTTATATTTTATCCTATTTGATTTTCAACCATAGCCTTAAAGATTTTGAATTTTCTAAAAGCTTTAGAATTTTCTCTCAAGAAAGCTACCTAAGTCAATCTAGTAAAATCATCAATAAATAACATAAAATACCTTTCTCCATTAAGGGCTTGTGATATCATTGGATCACATAGGTCTGTATGAATAAAATCCAATAGTTCTATAGTAGAGTGCTCTTTTGTATTAAATCTTGATTTTGTTTGTTTCCCTATTTGGCATCCTTTACAAAAGGTGTTTTCAGGCTTAGTAATATTTGGCATATCTCTCACAACATGCATGGAGATCTTCATAAGATTATCAAAATTGATAATGATCCATTCCTTTATGCCATATCCAACTCTCATCAAATTTTCCTAATAGAAAACTTATTCCTTTGACTAAATAGTAAGATTGTACAAATTACCTTTTGACCTACTTGCTTCTACAATAATCATTCCATTTTTCTTAATTTCATATCCTTGAGCATGGAAAGTGACATTGTAACATTTATCACACATCTAACTGACACTTAGAATATTATGCTTTAGTCCTTCAAAATATAGAACATCGTCTAGATCCTTGATCTTCCATCATGGCTTAGAGATCCTTTTCCATAGATCCTTGTAGTAGCATTATCACCAAATTTAATAGAGTCACCATTCCACTTTTTCAAGCTAGTGAACTTAATTTTGTCTCTAGTCATGTGACTAGAGCACCCATTGTCAATAACCCATGGTTTTTCTTGAGCGTGAATGTAGTTTGAACAATCATTGAGTTTTTAATCTTTTGATTTTCAATCTTCATTTTCCATTCTTTCTTAGGATTTTCCTTTTGACTAGCAAAAATATCCATATTCTCTTTCTTGTGTATTAGGATTTTTGAAGCCATTTTTGTAAAATTTTTCCTTGTCCCCAAAATTGTTACACTTGTAACATATGATATTGAAATCAACTAAGGGTGCAAATGAATTCTTTCTCACAAAGCTATTTCTTCTTGTATGAAACCTTCTACAATCTACTGCCTTATGACCAAAATTACTGTAAGTAAAATAATAACTAGAGAAAGAGTAGTTTGACCTAGTTGTGAAGGATTGTCTTGCAAGAGCTTGACCTCTGAATCTTCTCTTTTGATTATTGAATTTGGTAAACCCATCTTCCTTCTTATTATCTTAAGTATCCTTGTATTGATCAACCTTTGAGCTACCAGATATATTCTTAGTAGATTTTCTTGCAACTATATTATGATCTTCATCAAATCCAAGACTAGTCTTGATGAAAGGTGACCTTTGGGAGCTTAGGATATCATCTATTTCAGTGCTCTTTTCATACTTCAAGTTTCTATCCAATTGATACGTGTCCTTTCTTGAAGATACAATCTCTACCTCAAGCCTTTCACAATCAATCTCTTTTACTTTTAGTTTTTTTTACAAGACATATTCTATCCTTTTTGCTTCTTCTAACTAAGTTTTCAAATCAATGATAATCTTTTCAAACTCTTCAAGTTTCCATTTTAGTTTTTTATTCTATTTTCTTTCTACTCTCAGATCAATTAATGTAGAGATGAGTTCTCTCTCTTGATCTACTTCACATTCTTCATCAAAATTGGGTATGTCTTCATCTTCCGTTGCCATAAGTATAATTTCTCTTTTCTTCTTTAGAGGAATATTGATAACTTTTCTTAGATGACCTACTATCCTCTTTTGAATAGAGATTATTATCATTCTTACGAAATTTCTTCCTTTTATTTATATATTGATCATTACTTCAATTTTCCCCAAAAGGACACATAGAGGCAAAATGACATATTTTACCACAATTTAAACATTTGAAAGGTAACTTACCTTTATACTTACAAAAGCATTTCTTTAGCTTCCTCACAAAATTAGCTTCGTAATCTTTAGAATCATTGCATGAATCACATTCCTCATCCTTATCCTTTTTAAATGCTTTGAAAGAAACTTCTCTATTTGATGTTTCTTTGTTTACATTCTTCATTTCATAGGAAGTGAGGGATCCAAATAGATCATCCATAGTAAACTTATTCAAATCTCTAGCTTCTTCAATAGTAGAAACTTTTTCATCATGCCTTCGGGAGAGAGATTTGAGTACCTTCTTGACAATAATTGGCCTTCTTTCAATTCTTCACCTAGTCCTTTGATAGCACTCACTATTTCATCCACTGAGATTAGATAATCAACAATATTCTCCCGTTCTTTCATCTTCAAGTTCTCAAACTTTGTTCTGTGAGTTTGTAGCTTGGCTTGCTTGAATTTATCATCACTTCCTAGATGCTATGAAGTTTTTAACAAATGTCCTTAGCAGACTTGCAGTGCATTACTTTTACAAATTTAGAATTTGTGAGTCCACTCAAAATAACATTCTTAGCTTTAGCAAATTATACTCACATGCTTTCTTATTAGCTTGATTTGTTGGAGGATTTTCAGGGGTAATATATAACCATCTACAATTAATTACCAAAAATCAAAACCTAAAGATGGTAGGTATGCTTCCATCCTTATACTCTAGAAGGCATAATTTGTGCCATCAAAATTTGGTGCCTTTCTTGAGTGCAATCCATCATGACCACCCATGTGTTCAAATCCAATATCTGCCTTCATTTGTTAACTATACCAATGAACTTAGCTCTAATACCAATTGTTGGACATGATTATATTGAGAGGGGGTGAATTAGTATATCATAATATTTTAACTCCAATAAATAAGCATTAAACACCAATTCACATTAAACAACATTGAGAGAATTGGGGACAAAAATAAAAGCAAAAACATAAGACAACACTAGAATTACGTGGAAACCCAAAAAGGGAAAAACCATGATGAGTAGAGTTGCTTGGATCTCCTACCCAAATCTAGCCTCACAAGAAAAATAAGATCTTACAATTACATTTATAGGCACCAACCTATTTAAGACTCCAATCCCCAAACACATTTATCGACACCAACCTATTTGAGACATCAATCTCATAAATGGAGCACCAACTCAAGGAATAAGAGGCACTAAACTCACATGAATAGTGACACCAACCACAAAATACAAAAGGACAATTACATACACTTATACATAATTCTTTGACATAAAAAGCTTACATAGTGATATTGCAATTCTAATTTATCAATTTGATAACTTCACCTTCATACCTTGCTTTGCTTCACATAACCATCCTTTGCCCTAAAATATTTATCATGAATTGCTTGGATAGATCTTAGACACATGTATAGACACATAAACTATATGTTACATTGTTTCATAATGCCAATTTTTTTTTGGTATAAACACCAATCTAGGATTGTAGAATGTATTGCAATGTTAGACCAGACCAAAAATTAGATATGTTGAAGTGCAAGTTAGCTTATAAAAATGATTTCATGCGGATTAACAAGATAGTGACAAGTGTTTTAATCTCATGCAATGAGACAACTTGTCCTAAATTTAGTCCAATCTTATAATAAGAATCAAACTAAATATTAAACATCAACTCCTAAGTTTAGCTTAAGTGAACTAAAGTTAAAAATACTCTAATAATTAATTGATGATTAATGAATTATCAGATAATGACTTATTTACTCCAACACTTCATTTAATTTGTTTCTAAGCACCCAATTAGTGCCAATTACATTCTTATTCTTAGGTCTTGGAACAAGTTCCCAAGTATTATTCTTTTCAATTTGATTTAATTCTTATTTTATTGTATTAACCCAATTCTCATCTTTGCTAGCCTTTGAAAAATTCTTAGGCTCCATTTCAGTTAACAAATAGAAGTTTACTTGTCCATCCATCCTTGCTAGCTTTCTCCTAGTCTTAACTCCATTTTTATCTCTGAGAATATATATTTTTAGAATGATTTTCTGAGCATACTTATTTGGAGATTTTTTAGTTTCTCTTTCATATTCTTCTTCTATATTTTCATCCTCTTCATCTATACTTTCATCTTCCTCTTATGATTGTTCAATATACTAATCTCTTTTAATTGATGGAAAATGATGTAGATCCTCATCAATTCTCACATTTATGCTCTCAACAATCTTGTGTAGTCTCTTATTGTAACATTTATATGCCTTGCTTCTTGATGATAAGCCAAGAAACATACCTTCATTTGACCCAGAATCAAAATTTCCCAAATTATCTTCATCCCTTCTGATGTAGCATCCACTTCCAAATATTTTGAAATGCCTGACAGATGCAAGTCTACCATATCATAGCTCATATGATGTCTTGCAACTATTAACTCTCATTTGTCCTCTATTAAGGATATGTACAACACCATGAACTACTCTCTAGTATACATCAGGAAACTTGGCTTCATTAATTATTGTCCTAGCCATCTCTTGAATTGTTCCATTCTTTCTTTCAACTACCCCATTTTGTTAAGGAGTTCTTGCAACAAATACTATCTTCTAATTCCATATTCTTCACAAAAGTCTTCAAAATTATTAAAAGTAAAATCACCACCTCTATGAGAGCTTAGAAATTTGATATTTTATCCTATTTGATTTTCAACCATAGCCTTAAAGATTTTGAATTTTCTAAAAGCTTTAGACTTTTCTCTCAAGAAAGCTACCTAAGTCAATCTAGTAAAATCATCAATAAATGACATAAAATACCTTTCTCCATTCAGGGCTTGTGATATCATTGGATCACATAGGTTTGTATGAATAAAATCCAATAGTTCTATAGTAGAGTGCTCTTTTGTATTAAATCTTGATTATGTTTGTTTCCCTACTTGGTATCCTTTACAAAAAGTGTTTTTAGGCTTAGTAATATTTGGCATATCTCTCACAACATGCATGGAGATCTTCATAAGATTATCAAAATTGATAATGACCCATTCCTTTATGCCATATCCAACTCTCATCAAATTTTCCTAATAGAAAACTTATTCCTTTGACTAAATAGTAAGATTGTACAAATTACCTTTTGACCTACTTGCTTCTACAATAATCATTCCATTTTTCTTAATTTCATATCCTTGAGCATGGAAAGTGACATTGTAACATTTATCACACATCTAACTAACACTTAGAATATTATGCTTTAGTCCTTCAAAATATAGAACATCATCTAGATCCTTGATCTTCCATCATGGCTTAGAGATCCTTTTCCATAGATCCTTGTAGTAGCATTATCACCAAATTTAATAGAACCACCATTCCACTTTTTCAAGCTAGTGAACTTACCTTTATACTTACAAAAGCATTTCTTTAGCTTCCTCACAAAATTAGCTTCATAATCTTTAGAATCATTGCATGAATCACAATCCTCATCCTTATCCTTTTTAAATGCTTTGAAAGAAACTTCTCTATTTGATGTTTCTTTGTTTACATTATTCATTTCATAGGAAGTGAGGGATCCAAATAGATCATCCATAGTAAACTTATTCAAATCTCTAGCTTCTTCAATAGTAGACACTTTTTCATCATGCCTTGGGGAGAGAGATTTGAGTACCTTCTTGACAATAATTGGCCTTCTTTCAATTCTTCACCTAGTCCTTTGATAGCACTCACTATTTCACCCACTAAGATTAGATAATCAACAATATTCTCCCGTTCTTTCATCTTCAAGTTCTCAAACTTTGTTCTGTGAGTTTGTAGCTTGGCTTGCTTGAATTTATCATCATTTCCTAGATGCTATGAATTTTTTAACAAATGTCCTTAGGAGACTTGCAGTGCATTACTTTTACAAATTTAGAATTTGTTAGTCCACTCAAAATAACATTCTTAGCTTTAGCAAATTATACTCACATGCTTTCTAATTAGCTTGATTTGTTGGAGGATTTTCAAGGGTAATATATAACCATCTACGATAAATTACCAAAAATCAAAACCTAAAGATGGTAGGTATGCTTCCATCCTTATACTCTAGAAGGCATAATTTGTGCCATCAAAATTTGGTGCCTTTCTTGAGTGCAATCCATCATGACCACCCATGTGTTCAAATCCAATATCTACCTTCATTTGTTAACTATACCAATGAACTTAGCTCTAATACCAATTGTTGGACATGATTATATTGAGAGGGGGTGAATTAGTATATCATAATATTTTAACTCCAATAAATAAGCATTAAACACCAATTCACATTAAACAACATTGAGAGAATTGGGGACAAAAATAAAAGAAAACACATAAGACAACACTAGAATTACGTGGAAACCCAAAAAGGGAAAAACCACGATGAGTCGAGTTGCTTGGATCTACTACCCAAATCTAGCCTCACAAGAAAAATAAGATCTTACAATTACATTTATAGGCACCAACCTATTCAAGACTCCAATCCCCAAACACATTTATTGACATGAACCTATTTGAGACATCAATCTCATAAATGGAGCACCAACTCAAGGAATAAGAGGCACTAAACTCACATGAATAGTGATACCAACCACAAAATACAAAAGGAGGATTACATACACTTACACATAATTCTTTGACATACAAAGCTTACATAGTGATATTGCAATTCTAATTTATCAATTTGATAACTTCACCTTCATACCTTGCTTTGCTTCACATAACCATCCTTTGCCCTAAAATATTTATCATGAATTGCTTGGATAGATCTTAGACACATGTATAGACACATAAACTATACTGTTACATTGTTTCATAATGCCAATTTTTTTTTGGTATAAACACCAATCTAGGATTGTAGAATGTATTGCAATGTTAGACCAGACCAAAAATTAGATATGTTGAAGTGCAAGTTAGCTTATAAAAATGATTTCATATCGGTACCTTGTCGTCCTATGTAGAGAAAACTTCAAATTTTGAACCAAGAACTAGCCGTTGAACATGTTTGAATTTAAATTATCAATATTTAATCTTCACAGGAAAAAATAATGACACACATTTAAATCGAGATCCCTCTGATAGACAAATATACTGCACCCTATAAGAATACAAAAAACCACATTAAAAAGTCCAACGGTTGTTCGAGTTTTCTAAACCCAATTGGACCTTTTTGATAAATGTCCAATATCCAATTTTAGTTTTGATCCCTGAAATGCCAATGATCCTTGTGGTATTTTAAAACCCAATTGGACATTTTAGAAAATGGTCCAATATCCATTTTTAGTTCCGATCCCTGATTGTACAACAGTCCACACAGAGAAAATTCTATCAATATATGTCATCATGGACACACATCAACATACAACTTCATTGCAATTTCACCATTATCAGAACAGACCCCAAATGCACTTCTGCACTATCACTGCACCTTTCCCTCTGAGATCACCCAAGAAATGCATCAACATATCACTTGAACCAAAAATTCAACATGGTCAAGTCAGGCCCAGAATGCACTTGCGCATAAACATTCCATCTATCGACATTTCACACCATTATAAATTTGACTAAGTTAGAGCGGATTCAAGATGCACTATTTTTGTGACTGTTGATCTGACACACTTTTGTATTGGTCATTGATCTATTAAACACAAATTAGCATAGTGATTCACCACAAACACCCCATTGTCCAAATAGAATTAAAATGTTTCTCATGCGCTAGCATGATATCTGTCCCTTCGACGCCACTCTTTGCACTGCTAAAGTATTAACTTTAGAATTTGGAAAATATTTTAAGACTAAGAAAAGCAGTGAGTAGGGGCAGTAACCAATGTTGCTGAAGGCCTTAAGTAATAATTTAAGTGACCGGGAATAGCTGATAGCAAGCCAACGACAAATTAGAACATCAAGTGCTTGACTGGAAAAAAAATTTAGGGTTTAAATGGATTAGGGCTAAAATCCTACCAAGGGCGCCAAATGTAGTGCTCTTAATAATGTTCTTTTACAATCTTTCCACTGTTCTTCTTCATAATGTGTTCGATCTAAATATAATAAAATTTGGGCATCAGAGCGGGTGAAATCATCAACGCCATGATTTACTTGTTCTTTCTCAGGAAATACGTAGTCAACCATTTTTATTTTTATAGATCTTCTAGGTAAGCATGTTCTGTAAGGACACTAGCTAGGCTAATTTTAGTTTGATTAATTTAGATTAATCTTAGCAATTAATTTAGACTAATTTTAGTTTGATTAATTTAGATTAATCTTAGCAATTAATTTAGTGTAGATTAGTTCTAGTTTAGATTAATTTTAGTAATTAACTTTGTTAATTTGGATTAATTTTAGTTCAGTTAGGTTTAGATTAATGTCATTTTTTTTAGTTTAATTTTGACTTCAGGGCTATTTTGTGTTGACTAGGTTTTTGTGTAGGTTCGCATGTCAGAGACTTGAAAATAAAAAACAACATAAACTCTTGTTTGTCGAAGACCAGTAACTCAAACCACTAATTAGTGTGTTGAAGGTTTAATTGTCAGAGGATTTATCTTGAAACAACGTGTCTTCTTTTTTTAGATTATATCGCATTTGGATTTGTTGGTCCAGAAAGAACTTGAGTGTTTGCTTTGACATTATAAGTGAGGTTAAAATTAACTAGTGCTTGCATTGTCTTATGGTTTACATCTTGTCTTTGGATGTGTATTCTCTTCTCTTGCGCCATTCGGCGATCTTGAGAATCAAAAGCATTACTTTAACATTTTGTATAGCTACCCATACATTTCAATTTGGATTTAAAATGAACCTTCCCATGTGAGTGTGAGAAAAAGGCATTATGTATGCTCTCTCCTTGCACTTCGTGTGATCTAAAAATAAAAAACAACATACTTGTCTTGCTTTTGTTTACCTTTAGAGGGGCCTTCCTCACAAGAGGGAATGAATCCAACCAGTTTTTTGCTTGGGCTGATAAATAAAAGGATAATACTAAACCATCAAGTCCTCGGTATGTAGGCCTTAGCCATATAGTGTCATTCAGAATGGGGTACTACCGTAAAAAGTATAAGCGCCCTTAGTAAGGTGATAAAATCCTTAAGTGGTTTGCTGAATGCTCACAAGGTGCCATGTCCCCAAGTATTGACTAAGAATTTTTGTTTTAGTGGCCAAAATCCCTTACTTGCTAGTGTAGGAATGGTCATTTTGAAGCCACCCCACATCTTTACTATTCAAGTGTAGAGGCAAAAATTCCTCTTTAGGGAATGAGACTTGGTGTGCTCGAGAAGTGTGTGCCATGTAAGGGGGAGCTAGCGCCACCAAATCTCTAGCTATCCACCTTGTTTAAGTGGCTGGAGAAATCCAAGTGGGGATCTAGTAGGCAGTATCTCTTCCTATCCTAGGTTGTGCAAAGTGTTTTCCATTTCACATCAAGATCAAACTCAAAAAAATTCTATCTACTATGTCTTGCGTGTGTGTTAAATAAAAATCTCAACCAAACATCACACCTAGGAATCTGCAATATTTCAACCTTGTAAACCCAAAAAATTTAAACAACAAAAGCATCCAAAATGAACCTATCATTTAAATCTCTTGGGGGCATCATCCTTCAGTTATGATCTTTCAATCCTTGCATTTTGCCTATTCCTTGCATATCCTTTGCCCTTGCATATCCATCATTGGTCAAATAAACCTTTAGCTTACACTTAGGTTACCCTCTTAGGTCTTGAAATCAAACCTTTGGCTAGTAATCGCCCGTATCACTTGAGGTTTATCATCCTTGAGTTAGGGAATTACCATTATCCTGGAGTAGGGAAATATTTTTGAAGTTCATCATCTCCTACATACCCTCTCTTGATCACTTATCCTTGTGTTTATCCATCATAGAACAAGTGAAGCCTTGCATCATAATTAGCTTTAAAACTAGAGGTGCCTTGAGCTCTTGCATTCTTATCATATCAAGCTTATCATACCATACCATTCTCATATATCATCTTAGAGTCATATCCTAATCTTAGGTCTCATATATTATCTTGTCCTAGGTTAAAGATTAGAACAAATCACCCATGACCCCTAGAATAAGAGTGAACATGTTTCAAGAAGAGGGGAACCCTTGGGGAAATACTTTGATGGGGAAGATCACATTAGTGTTGGAACTAGTAAAACAAATGAAACTGATAATGAAGAAATAACCCAATCCCATATAAATGAAGCAATTAATGATCATCGATTCACTAAACTACTTATAGAGGTAGTCAAACGTAATCCACAACAGTACTTCAAGGCCTTTGTTGATGATGGAATCAAAATACCTTATGATTTTGACATATCCTTATGATGAATGAAAAACATGAATCTAGTGAACCTAAGCGTATGCAAACAAACAATGAGGATAGAATCAAAGATCATAGATCCTTTTATTTACAACTTGGTTACAAGTGATCTTCAAAGACATCAAAACTTGCACCTACAAACAATCCATTTTTGTATGAGCTTATAGAATTTAGACAAGAATTGGATACTCTCAAGAACAATAAAACATCATCCCACAAGTTTTCCATTGAAGATATATGTCCTTATCCTTTTGATTTGAGCATACCAATGCCACCTTTTCCTAGTCACTGGGACATACCGAGACTTGATAAATATAAGGGAAAAGGAGATCCTAAGGACCAAGTTTAAGAGAATTTTTTGCTGCTACCTTGGAATTTGTAGTTGATGAGACATACCTTATGAGATTATTCCCTCACAATCTAGGAGGAGAAGCTATGGAATGGTTTTCATGATTACCCATGACCATCAAATATTTTCAAGAGCTGGCTAATAAATTTGTCTCCAATTATAGTTTCAATTGTGAACTTAAAGTGACCATGAAAAACCTTTTTAACACCAAACAAAAACAAGGAGAATATTTTGTATCATTTTTACAAAGATGGAGACATTTAACAAAATGATTACCTTATACCATTCCTAAAAAATAATTGGTTGACCTCTTTTGTCAAAATTTGAACAAGGAAATTGGAAAGGAACTTCACCTCAAATGCTTAGATTCATTTGAAGAAGTCATATAAATGGGATTTTGAATCAAAAAAACTCTCATCGATGATGGAACTATTAAACTTAATAATGACAAAGATAGAAAATCAGCTTCGATCAATAAGACACCTTTTTGGGTTAAGAACAAGAATGTGGTCAATGATGAAGTTGTTGATGTGAAAATGAATAAAACATCATCACCTATCTACAACCTTATAGGTTTGTCTTTAGATAGAGGAAAAGAAAAAAAAAAAAGTTTCCCTAAATAAAATTTTACACCATTGGGACTCGCTTGAATCCACATTAAAAGAACTCCTTGAAAATAATCTTATAATGCTACCTGAGATGAAAGAATATAATCCAAAAGTCAAACCCCCATGGTGGAATGAGGATCACTTTTGTGACTATCATAGAAACAAAGCACATAAGAATAATAGTTTCTATAAAATTTGAAATCTAATACAAGACCTTATTGATGATGGTAAGATAACAATTGATGGACACACTCCTTCTAGTAACTCTGATCATGAGATGTTTAAAAAAACTTTCCCTAAGCATGACAAGGATAAAGGAAAGGCCCTTGAATTTGGTGATGGTGTAAAATATACTATTTCCAAGTATGATTATATCATAAATAACATCAGGGAGGTTGATAATCATGTGAACACTTTCATTATAAAAGGAAAAGAACCTGATTGCAATGTTACTACCTGTAGAGGCATAGTTACCCTTAGAGGTCCCAATTTAAAAAATATTGCACCAACTTCACGATACAACCTCATAAAGTATTTAGGTAAAATTCCCATGCAAAGTTCTATACTTGAGTTGCTATGCCTATCTCCTGAGCATAAAGGTATCCTAGATAAAGCACTTGGTACTACTATAGTGCCTACAAATCTGCATGTAGATAAATTCCAAGCTATCGTGGGACACATCACCTCTCCTCACACTCTCACTTTTACTGAGAACGATGATTTATCCATCTGAAAACCATAAGACACACCTTTACACATTGAATTCCTTGTCCATAAGCTAGTTTTGATGGACAAAGGAGAAGGTCTTAATATTTGTACTCAAAAATTGATCATAGAATTAAGGTTCTCTAAAAATGTAGCTGATCCAAAGAAAAATATTACCGTAAAGGAATATGATGAAGAGGAATGCTCATCTAAAGGTTCAGTTACTCTACCAATTAGGGTTGGACCTATGGTAAAGGATGTGGTTTTCTAAGTTCTTCATCTCCCTTTGACCTATAACATCCTCCTTGGAAGACCTTGGATTCATGCAATGCAAGTAGTACCTTCTACATACCATCAATGCATTAAATTCCCACACAATGGTGTTGAAATCACAATACAAGGGGATCCTAACCCTTTCATGTATTGCCATAATCTAAGTCCTAAAACAAAAATCACAATCCCAAGCAATTGTGAGGCATTTTGTTCTCAAGCATATGTTGATCCTGAGTCCTTAAAAGCATCCACATCAAAATCCAATGAAGTTGAGATCAAAATACAAGTAAAAGAACAAGGAGTAGGAGAATATACCTTGAATCATGCTCTTTGCATTGGAAAACTACCTTTATCTCCCCACACCTATGGCAAGCCACATATGACTAATACCACATCAAATGCAGATACTATTGTGATTTTTAAATCAACTACTTTCAAAAAAGGGGAGCCCTTTATAATGAAACATAAGAAGTTGATCTCCTAAAATGGCTATACAAAGATGAGGATACAAAAAAAGAACTGGAAAACTAGAGACAAATATAGTTGTTGAACAATATGGTAAAGGATTTGATCTTATGAAACAAATGGGATATAATGGTAAAAGTCCTTTGGGCTTATAGAAACATGGTATCTTGGAACCAATACAACCTACTCATACACAAAAAGTCCTTGGTTTAGGATATGATGAGCAAAATGATAAGACCTTGAGTACCACATGTACTTCAAGTAAGGAAGTAGATTCCTCTAATGCTACATAGACAAACAAGGAAAGTGCCATCAATGACTTCATTAAAATTTATGACTATGATAGTGTCCCTACCCCTAAACCTGATCATAACATTTGTACCCTTGAATCCATTCAAAATATTGACTTAATTCATGACCCTTTACCATTGGTTCACCCCAAACTCATTGATTGGGATTCAAAGGGATTACCACAACTAGATGTATTTTAAAATGATGAAGCAATCATAAACTTTTTGGGAGCACAAGAAGATGTTGAACAGTGTGAATAAATAAGAGGGGGTGTTAATTAGTTATCATAAAATAATTTTCTTAATTTTAATGAGTCCAGAGGAAACTTAAATTATTCATCTAACAAAAATGAACATGAAAGCACATAAATACACCATGCAAATTGAACACTAGAATTTACATGGAAACCCAAGAAGGGAAAAACCACGTAGAATGCTAATTCTCAGTTATAAAACACTAGTTAAGGTGACACCAGTTAAGGTGATTTTTATAGAAGGCTCACTGCCAAAATGCTCACTGTAGGTAAGGCTCATTGCCGGTGGGCTCACTGCCCAATTAATAAAATTGATTATAAAGTAGTCTCACTGAAAAAAGTGAACTGATGAAATTGCATCTATATATGCATGAATTCAGTTCTGGTTAAGAGCACAATATCTGTCTACAATAGATTTGATCAAGAAACTTCTACACAACTTATTCATACAAACTCTGCAAAATAAATCACTTCTTCCTTTGCACCCTCTTAACTGCTTGCACACATCATACTCTACACTTCTCATCTCATTGAACAAAAAAACCTTTAATTATACCATTCCATGCCATCATAATCTCCTAGGTCAGCCATACACAATGTCTTCATAGTCTTCCAAGTCAGCCAAATACAATTTGAATTAGATCACTACAAAACATGTCGACATGAAGAACAACATAGAGATATTCAATAAGGCCTTGCATGTTAGCACCAAACCCAAAAGATAGGTCGCACAAAATATCTTCTTATAATGTTACCAAAGGACCCATAAATAGGTCATACATAAGATAGATTCATTATATAGCATAATTATAAGAAGATAGCAAACTTTGAATCACATGAAATATATTTTGGAGCCAATGGGAATGCCACAACCAAGACCAAATATTGATTATCATCAATTTTAGTATCAACCGAAGAGACATACCAAAACATGTAACATGCTACATGAATGTCTGGATAGCAAGGTTACTCGGAGTAAGCTTTGAGAAAAACATCCAACATCAAAAGAGTAGTCTTCATTATTTTGCATTGACTGACTTCCATGAATGCCCCAAAAGAAGTACTACCATATCCTGATCAAAGATAACATCCATACTACGTAAAATCATAGTACAAGATAGCATAGATCATTTTTGTATATCATCCAAAGCACAACCTTCCGGATCTAGGTTTTGAAATCAATTTCAATTAACCATGCTAAATCATCTCAACAACTTCTCAAAAATCTCCCCCTTTGGAATTGATGGTAAAACAACAAAAACTAAAAAACACAAAACTTCAAAACTCCAATTCCAAAACTCCAAGCAGCCCCCCTTTGACAAACAATTCGGTACCTCTTCTTGTTTTTGTTTTCTCTTCATTTTCTCCCCCTTTTTTCCATCAAAGGAAAAGGGAAAAATAAGAACATTCAGAGGATCAAGTAAAAATAACACTTTTCACATGAAAATTTTTCTTGTACCTTTCTCTCACAATTGGAAGAATCCTCTTCCAAGTTAGCACCACAAAAACCATTCTTGCTCACATACTATCCAGTAGAGTCAACAACATAAATGAAGATGACCAATCCGGAGACAGGTACTGTTGCTCACAATTCTCTACATAAGAAAGTATCCCAAAGAGATTATCCAACTGAACCTCAACAATTTCTTTGACTAGCGAGAAATTTTTAACCAAATCTTCCCTCTTTCTTTGAACAGAAAATAACTCATCTTGCAACTCTCAAACTGTTATTCTCTATTTTCCATCTTTATCTTTGAAGAAGTCAAAACACTTCTTGATACTATTTAATTTAGATTCAATAGCTTCAATTCTGCTTCTAAAATTATCAACAACAAGCCACTGCAAACAATACGTGTAGATGTCAGACATTTCCTTAATGCATTATTTTTTCTCACCAATGAGTTTGGATAACTTCTGTTGGGATTTAACACATCTTCTCTCAATCATAGCTTGGAACTTATGTCCTTTAGATCCTTCCAGCAACATCCTTTCTACAACAATTTCTATTAGATCATCTGGTAATGAGTCAGAAACATTTGAAACAATAATACCCTTTTTGAGCAGATAATCAACCAAGGCATCATCAATTCTAATCCTATTGACTGGAGAGTAGGCATACCACATTTCACCAATATTTTTCATATTACCTTCATCCAACATCGAATGAAATTCATCTAGATCGATAGAGTCAGATCTAGGCAAAGAATTTTCGTCCCTCTCCTTCTCTTCTGAGATATCAATGACATCCTTTGTGTTAATTTTCCTCCTTTTAGGTTCTAGAGGGGAACCATCAATGACAACCTCTAACTCCTTCTTACTAGAGGAGGAACCCACCTCAAACTAACTAGACACTATCACACCTAAGTACAAATTCATCTGCAAGGACGAGAAGTAAAATTTTCATGCACCTACTTTTTCTTCCATATATTCTAGATATCTGTAGACTTGCTTTCCGATATGGATGCCAGACTTCCACTTAACATTCTCCTTTGATGGTAGCGAACTTAGAAAGTAAAATACTAAACATATGAGTAGAGACCTAAACTAGAAAGGATTTCTCTCAACCAAAGACATTATGAAATTCTCAATTAGTTTTTCCATTATGAGGCTACACAAGTCAAACTGCTTATTTTCCTTCACCATCTTATGTGCAAGATATATAACAATCGCTGAAGTAGAACCTTAATGATTTTGGAAATAAATTTTGTAAGTGATACCATAAGCAACATACCTCACTATAGGATCAAAAATGGTGTTTATCAAGAGAGCTCAGGGATCTTTATCGATACTAGTAAGTTCTTTCACATCTCCATATTTCATTATTTTCTTCCCAGGGAGGTCACCAACACTACATAATCCAGTAATAGATTTAATTGATTCCTTAGTGATTGGATAGGGTTTGTCCAAAATGATGCTACCATCCTTGAATCGACTCAATAGGAACAAGATAGAATCTCTGTCTACAAACTAGGGAAATTCTCCCCATAAATCCATATCTAAAGCACTTACATTCTTCAATTAATCGACCTTCAACCGTAGTTCCATTTTCTTCATTTTCTGATGATCAAATTCATCCAATTCTACTCCCTTCAGCCTTAGCAAAATACTAACACATGATTCTCTATCAACGAATTCCATTGTCGCGCTTATTTTCTTCAATCTCTCATCACTCCACAAAACTTCTTTGTAAACTGTGAGAAATGCTTTGAAAACTTCCACCTTTTAACCTTAATTACTCATGATGAACTAGCTGCCAAAAAATTATATCGATGACATCATCTATTGTACTTCACTTTTCAATTAGCCGGATTAAGTTTCCTCATATATTACCTCATATACTACCATCTAGATTAGACTTATCCATGTCAAAAACACATCAATATTCTTTTGGAGAGGAGGAAATCCATTAGGATATGCATCACAACACTCCCCATGAGCTAAGGTGGTTGGCTCAATTTCTGGAAGGGCATGTACCAGGATCTGGTACCACAAAAGAGTTCTCCACACTCATTTACCTTTTCTTCCACACCATGACAGTCTTCTTCTTGGATTCACTCAATTCTGCACTCTTTATTTTTAGGTTTTTCTGGAGTAACATATCTGCATGTGTTAGCATAATGTTCGGGTTGATTGCACTTGTAACACCCTTATTCTAACTTAACTAAGTGAAACCTAGGTTTGCACTGATTAACTTTGTGACCATAACCATGACATAAATAGCAATTACCATGAAATAGATTATTCATTCCATTTCTTCTAGCCGGATTAGATAACTGATTTCTGCAATGACTTGCTTTGTGACCAAACTTGTGGCAATTAAAGCATTGAGTACTTAGTTCCATCTTGCTTTTGCATTATGTAGCCTTATGTACAAAGTTTTTGCATAGAAAACAATAGCCATTAAATGATAAGTACCTTTGATCATTTGGTTGCCTGACCAGAGGTCTTTTAGGTAGTCCTGAACCTTGCTTGTTACACTAGATCTTGCTTCAGCTTCAACTGCTTTGTCATCACCCTTAGTGTCCCGATTTGAATTTTCACTGGAGAAGCCAAGTCCTCCCCTATCCAAGTGACATTTCTGTAGGGATAGGAGTTGATCTAGAGTCATGCTACTTTCACATACTCTTGCTTCTATTTTCAACCTTCTTCACTCTTGATCTAACTTCTCATTTTCTTCTGATTTTTGTTTGATTGTATCCTTGAAATTTTCTTCACTCTTCTTCCATTCTTCCATTTTCTGTTTGATAGTATCTTTGAGATTTTCTTCAGTATTCTTGCATTCATCTAGCTATAGATTTAAATCCACAACACTTTCCTTTGAATCCTTTAATTCCTGGCTAACCTCTTTGTGTCTTGCTTTGAATTTCTGGATTTTCTCCCTTAGCTTTGTGATACGAGCATTTTCCTCCTTGATATTTTCTTTCAATTCTTCATTTTCAGATTTTTTGCTTTCCATATCTCAAAGTGATAAGCTCCTACCATTTGTTCAACCTGCCAAGATCTCCCTCAAGCGGTTAAGCTCTATCTCCAAGGAATCAAGCTTTGATACCAATTGTTGAATAGTCCGGATAACTAAGAGGGGGGTGAATTAGTTATCATAAAATAATTTTCTTAATTTTTAATTATTCCAGAGCAAACTTAAATCAATCAGATAATCATCTAACAAAAATGAACATGAAAGCACATAACAAAACCATGCACACTGAACACCAAAATTTACATGGAAACCCAAGAAGGGAAAAAACATGGAGAATGCTAATTCTCAATAATAAAATACTGGTTAAGGTGAAAATAGTTAAGGTGATTTTTACAGAAGGCTCACAACCAAAATGCTCACTACAGGTAAGGCTCACTTTCGGTGGGCTCACTACTCGATTGATACAACTGATTACAAAATAGTCTCACTGAAAAAAGTTAAATTATGAAATTGCATCTATATATGCATGAATTTAGTTCTAGTTAAGAGCACAATATTTGTTTGCAATAGATCTGATCAAGAAACTTCTACACAACTTCTTCACACAAACTCTGGAAAATAGATTACTTCTTCCTTTGCACCCTCTTATCTGCTCAAATACATCATACTCCACACTTCTCTTCTCATCAAACAAAAAAAACCTTTACTTATACCATTCCATTCCATCATAATCTCTTAGGTCAGCTAGACACAATGTCTTCATAGTAATCCAAGTTGGCCAAATAGAATTTGAATTAGATCACCACAAAACATGTTAGCATGAAGAACAACCTTGAGATATTCAATAAGGCCTTGCATGCTAGCACCTAACCCAAAAGATAGGTTGCAAAAAATATCTTCTTATCACATTACTAAGGGACCCATAAATAGGTCATACATAAGATAGATTCATTACATAACATAATTATAAGAAGATAGAAAACTTTGAATTATATGAAATATATTTCGAAGCCAATAGGAATGCCACAACCAAGACCAAATATTGATTATCATCAATTTTAGTATCAATCAAGGAGACATACCAAAACATGTAACATGCTACATGAATGTCTGGATAGCAAGGTTACCCAGAGTAAGCTTTGAGCACAACATCCAACATCAAAAGAGTAGTCTTCATTATTCTGCATTGATTGACTTCCACAAAAGTCCCAAAAGAAGTACTGCCATATCCGGATCAAAGATAACATCCATACTACGTAACATCATAGTACAAGATGGGATAGATCATTTATTTATATCATCCAGAGCACAACCTTCCAGATTTAGGTTTTGAAATAAATGACAATAATGCAAAATCATCTCAACAACTTCTCAACATAAGATACACCTCTTGGGGATCATAAAGTAGGTTTTTCCATAAAACTCAATAGTGTGGATTACTTTGGGGAAGGTGCCAAGCCTTTCAATCACAAAATTATTGAAAATATAAATAGGTCTTCTAGTGAAAACCGCTTTGTGGTGCTATTAGACCCCAAAAAAATAAAAATAAAGGACATATCCAAGGGTGAAAACCTCTCCGAGGCACTTGAGGATGGAAGGATTGATATACTTCCCCTAGCAATCTATCATGAAAAATCATCTATTTTGGTGGAGAAGACAATACTAACAAATTTGGGCACAAAAGAAAAACCAAGGATAATTCATCTAGTAGAATCATTAACACTTGAAGAGAGAATAGAGAATATATAGTTTTACAAGGAAAGATAAGTCAACTTTGTGTGGTCCTACGTAGACATGTTGGGACTTGATCCAGATTTAGTAATGCATCACTTGTCTTTGCCACCAGGGGAAAAACATGTTAAACAAAAGTTGAGAAAAATGCACTCGCATGTCACTCTATTGGTAAAAGATGAATTAAAAAAGTTGCTAGATGTGGGATTTATAAGACTTGTTGACTGGATTTCAAACTTAGTACCAATTTCAAAACTTGATGGGGGTATTCGAGTTTGCATAGATTTTAGAGATTTAAAAAAATATTGTCCTAAGGATGAATTCCTACTTCCAAACATTGAAATGATAGTGGATTTGACAATAGGGCATGAAATGTTACCCCTCATGGATAGTTTCTCAGGCTATAATTAGATTAAAATTTCTCCTAAAGATCAAATTAAGATAACATTCAATTGTCCTTGGGGAACTTTTTGTTGGAATGTCATGCCCTTTGGGTTGAAGAATGCTAGAGCCACATACCAACGTGCAATGACCACTATCTTTCATGACATGATGCATACCTATTTGGAAGACTATGTAGATGATTTGTTGGGAAAATCCTACACCAAAGTTGGCATCTAGATATCATGGAAATTTTTTTCACAAGACTAGAAAAATACAAGGTCCGGTTGAATCCAAAGAAATGTGCCTTCAGGGTAACCTCTAGGAAACTCATTGGATACATTGTCTCATCTAAAGGAATTGAAGCTGATCCTATAAAAGTAAAGGCTATACTTGAAAAGCCTCCACATAAGAATATCAGTCAGCTATGATCATTACAAGGAAAACTTTAGTCTATCTACCATTTCATCATCTATTACATAAGAATGTTTCATTCAAATGGGATGGCCAGTGTGAAAAATATTTTTAGAAAATCAAAGAGTATCTGATGATACTACCAGTATTAGTACCCCCTATAGATGACAAGCCTTTACTTCTATATATATCCACAACCACCATAGCACTAGGGGAACTTTTGGCACAACATGACTCTAAAGGAAAGGAACGCACAATCTATTACATCAGTCATACTCTAGTGGGATATGAGCTCAATTATAGTTCTATTGAAAAAGTGTGCCTTGCTGTAGTTTTTTCCTCACAGAAGCTACAAAATTAAATTCTTATGCACTAGACAAAGCTCATTGCAAAAATTGATCCTCTTAAGTACCTCCTAAACAAAGTAGCACTCATAGGACAATTGGCTAAATGGGTGATTATTCTTAGCAAGTTTGATATTGAGTACGTAGAAAGAAAATAAATCAAAGGACAAGCTGTAATAGATCAACTCACGGATTGTCTTGTGACAGATGTTCATCCTCTTATTACAGAGTTCCCTAATGAATCAATCTTCAACATGGAATATACACATCTTTGGACTTTATATTTTGATGGCTCCTTCACGCAAGGTGGTTCTGGCACAAGCATTCTCTTTGTCACACCACAAGGGGATTGTATACCTAAAGCTTATAAGATATAGTTTCCATGTACCAACAATATTATAGAATATGAGGCATTACTTTCTAGGCTCCGTATGGTCGTGCAATGGAAAGTTCTAGAGTTGTGTGTCCTTGGTGACTCTCAGCTAGTAATCAGACAAGTTAATGATGACTATAAAAAAAAGATGAAAAATTGATGCCTTACAAAAGAATGGTGGATGATTTCAAGGCCTATTTCACATTAATTTCCTTTGAGCATATCCCCCAAGATAGAAACAAAGCTGGTGATGCAATGACAACAATTGTTTCACTTGCGGAAATGCCAAGCAATGCCTCCTACTGTGTGTTCTTGGTAGAGCCTCTTTTGGAACCCGCTTACAATATACCACAATCCAAAATGATCTATCTTATTGTTGGTCCTAATTCTCGATGGTATGGGGATATTTATACCTATCTCCATGATACAATATTTCCATCAGACCTATCCAATAAATCCCATAAAAACTTTATCTATCAAGCCTCCCGTTACGTAATCTTAGACAATACCCTTTACTACCGAGGTCTCAATGGTACTTTACTCATATGTCTTGAGCATGACAAGGTCAAAACTGCTTTACAAGAAATACATGAAGGTATATGTGGGGCACATTCTAGTGGTCCTACCTTAGCTAATAAACTCTTGTGTATGGGTTATTATTGGCCTACAATGGAAAATGGTGCTTATCAGTTTGTTAAAAAATGCTTGAGCAGTGTCAAAAACATGCAGATTTGATACACACTCTTGCACAAGAACTGTAGTATCTCACTACGCTGTGGCCCTTTTATTAGTGGGGACTCAATCTCATGGGCAAGATCCATCCACCTTCATACAATGGTCATAAGTTCATCCTCATTGCCACAAAATATTTTATTAAATGGATTGAAGTTGTTCCCCTCACTCATATCACTGGAAAATAAATAGACACTTTCATACTGAACTATATCATTTGACATATGGTGTTCCTTTATCTATTATCACAAATAACAGTCATCTGTTCAAAAATCAAGATGCCCGTGAACTCTGTGAGAAATTCCATATACAACATCATTTTTCTACACCTTACTATCCTCAAGGTAATGACTAGGATGAGGCCTCTAACAAGACCATTCTAAAAATTCTTAAAAAGATGGTCAATGAAGCTGGTTGGGATTGGCATGTTCAACTGAATCCTACCTTGTGGGCTTACCACACAAGTGTCTACACTCCTAGATAGGAACTACCCCATATGCCCTTGTCTATGGATCTAAATCCATCTTGACCATCGAGGTTGAGTTTCCTTCTTTGCAGGTCTTCTTGCACAATCAAATCAGTGATGAAGACTACCAAGTTTCTCGTTTGCAAGAATTGGAACTATTGGATGAACAAAGAAAAAATGCTTTCAATCATCTCAGAGAATACCAACAATGGATGTACCGAATTTATAACCATAAAGTGAAACCATGTACATTTTAGATTGGGGATCTTGTCCTTCGTGAAAATCCTTGCAATCAACAAGACAAAGAAAATAAGGGTAAATTTGAGCCTAATTGGTTGGATCCATATGTTATCACTACTATGTACGGATCTAGGGCATACTAGTTATCTACTCCAGAAGGTGAATTTCTTAGTGATCCCATCAACAATATGCACATTCATAGGTTTTATACCTGAGTATTTTAGAGAGTACACTCTTTTAAAGTCCTAAAAAAATACAAAAAAATGGAAAAAAGTCCTGAAAAAATGCAAAAGAGAAAAGAAAAGAAAAGAAAAAGAATGATGAATGAAAAAAGTAAAGAGAAATCAATTCGTTCAATGGTGAAAACCACTTCGGTGGTGCCTTGAGCAAGTACCATGGTGAAAATTGAGAAATTGGTGCCATATGTAGAGGCTTCACTCCTCTTTCCTTTGGAGCTCCACTTGATCTTTCCATCCCATTTCCATTCACCCTCCACTTCATAATAGCCTTTTCACACTCACCATGGCTTGTGAATTTTTTGACATCCCCCTCGCTTGCTCAATTCACCAT
The DNA here is from genome assembly GCA_007258455.2 of Sequoia sempervirens. Classification (NCBI taxonomy): domain Eukaryota; kingdom Viridiplantae; phylum Streptophyta; class Pinopsida; order Cupressales; family Cupressaceae; genus Sequoia; species Sequoia sempervirens. Next base: position 366,528,379 of record VDFB02000008.1, on the reverse strand, counting down.
TCATACTAGGTTGGTCCTATCCCTCACTAGGGCATTTCCTAACCTTTAGTTGTGGGTTGGGATACTGAGTATCTCATGGTCAAAGAAACTATCCTCTCTGTCTATTTGCTCATTTTTTTGTAAAAATTTCATGGTAAAAAAACTACCTCTTTGTCTATCTGCTCATTTCATCGTAAAACTTTAGGAAAATCCAAATAAATTCAAATATTCCAAAAATCCAAAATAATCAGATACACTTCAAAAAATTCAAAAAAAGTGACACTTTCAAATCGCCACACAACTTTGAACTTCAAGAAAATCAAAATGTGCCATGATTGTCAATCAAGCAAACATTACTACATAGCAATCCCCCTTTAAAATCCAACCAAACACATGAACTATGACAAGGATCAAATCTACATGGAAGCATGATGCCTATTTGTTGATCTTTGATTATTTTATGATTTTATCTTTGGTGGCATTTCTTTTAGCTTCTTGAGGATTTCTTGGACTAGAGAGGCGAGGATGGGGCATGCTCACTTGTTTCTTGTCTATGGATTATTTCTTATTCACTTGATGACTCATCTTAAGACATGGTTGTCTAAAATCATCAAGGACTTATGAGTCTAGTATGGATGAGAGCATTCCTTTTCTGATAATGTCTTCCATTCAATAAGTATTCAGGTTATCTTAGGTCCTTATACCTAGATGCTTATACTTCACTGCTAAATAAAAATGCAAATAGTATTCAGGTCGTCTAGACATTCATGTTATCTAGATGCTTCTACTAATTTGTGACATAATAAGATCTATGATGATAAAGTACTTTGTAAAGCACAAGAAGCTTCATCACCTTCATTTCCTTCATATCTCTTTTTCATCTATCATTTGTTCCATCATCCATTTCCTTCATCATTTCATTTTCTTCGTGCTCCTTATCTCAAAGGGTAATTAATCAATTTATCTAGCTGATGCTTGTCTTTTAATTAAAATATCAAATCAATCAATTTTATTTTTAGCATGGGACTTTAATGCTCCTTGATCACTCAATTTGTTAATCAATCATTGTTTTGTGCTAGCATCAATCTCAATCAGCTTAATCAACTTATCAACCTAGATATATCGAGCATTTCCATCAATTATTTGGTTATGCCTATCAGTTGTGTATTTTCATCATTTAATGTACATCTTCACTTATTAGTTGTGAATTTCCATCAAATGCACATCTTTGCTTAACCACTCATGTAATATTAATTATTAAATTTTCTCCTCATGATCTATCGAGAGATTAATCTTATCACAACTTGTTCAATCAATCTCTCAAGGGGGCATATCATCCTTAACATCATCCTTACTAGGATATCCTTGGGGCATGCATCAATTAATCTTTTTCTTTGAAACAAAGTGATAGGCTACATTGTCTCAAAGAGGGGCAAAATGTAGAAAATCAAAAATTTTCCTCAAAATCATCTTATTTTTCGTCTATTAATTAAATGATTACTATTATTATTTTAATTAATTCATTTAATAATTCCTTCTATTCATTCATTAATCATTAAATTATTATAAGAATTTATCCATTTGCATAACCAATCATTTATCCATTTCATATTAGACCATTCACATTAATTATTAAAATATCCATGCATTCAGTTCACATGAATCTTTATTTTTTTACATATTTCATTAAATCATTTAAATACATAAATCCATTTAATCATCCATTAATTCAAAAATCCACTTTATTTTAAACTCCTAAACCTTCATTATATCATAAATTCATCCATTTATCTCTCTCACGAACCCATCAATTTCATTTGATTAAACAATATGGGATAATATTCATTTCTCCACTTCATCTTTTAATCCAACATCTCTCTCGCAACTTGAATCCACTGTGTGAGGACATCTATAAAAACCCTCTATTCTCACCAAAAAGCATATTCAATTTCAATAGTCCATCTGATCTTTGCACATTCCGTTCATCATAAGCTTCTTGTGAAAATCTGAGAGCACCAAATGCATAAATCAAGATCTTGATGATAGGAGAACAATGAAGTTAGTTTTATTTTGAATGCATGTGTTTTGGTTTTGCATAGTTTAAATTTTTGCATTTGTGTTCATTTAGAAAAGCTTCATTGACATTATGCTGAGATTTTGATTTGGATTTATAGCTTTAAATCAACTTTGTCAATTTTTAGTGTGAACAATATGCATCATTTTTCATGGAAGACTAGTAATATTATGTATGGGGTAACTTGATGAGGGCCATACCATTAGTGTGAGCCCCATATATACTTTTATGAACATATTGAAGCTCTATATTAGCCTCATCTAAGTTGAGGCACCTAAGAAAGGTTTCATAATAGACCCTATAATAGAGAATGCCACCAAGGAGGGTGAAAATAGAACATGTTAGGTGCTGGATTTGTTTTGGTTGGATGGAAATGTAGGTGGATTTTTTTTTTTTTGTGAAGGAAGACATGTATGTCACTATACAAAGGGGAATTGAGACCAAAAATCTCATAGATCATTTCTACTTTAGGGATGTTATATGCAGGGATGAAAAGTATCTCCACAAGTAGTTGGTATTCTTTTATATATATGAACATGTACATGAGGGATACTATGGTAGTCATGGAATCAATGGATTTTTTGTTGATGCATGATATTTTTCAAACATATATGAATAAAAAGTATTATCTGAAGCTATAAACTATGAATTTATAAGTCAGAAGTTTATTATATATTTTAAAGAATTCATCATTGAATTGATTTATGACCAACTTGGAGTCATTTTAGACATGTAGATATTGAATGTTACATTAGATTACAATATTTAAACTAGGGATAATAACTTCATACTCCATAATATTATTGGTGTAAGGGAATCTGATTTTGAATGCTTTAGGAATGAGATCACCTTGGGGGGTGATAAATAAGAAGATTGCTCCTAAATTATTGGTGGTGAAAGAGCCATAAAAATATAATTTACATGGTTTTTGTTCCCCATTAATAAAGATGAATTCATCAAGAAACAATATTGCCAATGTTTGATTAGCTTGAAGTGGAGCCTCTACCAATTGGTTAGTCATGAATTTCCCTTTCATTAATTTTTGAATTATATACTCAATTTAAAAATCATTAAGAAAAATGTTTCCATTCTTCTAGTGAAAGGTTCTTTACATAACATATACTTGAGAGGGTTTGCTTTGACAATAAGGTGAGTGGTAGTGTTAAGCATATAATGGCGAGGCTTCTATGAAGTGAATACCATTTTTAGGTGGGATTTCTCCATAAGAGTGTAGTTTACCTCACATCCCACTGATGTTTTCTAGAGATAATATATTACACTTTTTCAGTCTTGGTCATTATGTTGTGTAATGAGAGCACCTCTATGAGGCCCACTTTTGATGGACCTAGCATTAAAAATATTTTTATTTCATTTGACTCAATACATTACAATACTTTGTATGATTAAATGATGATTCAAATATTTAACTTAGTATTAGACCTTGTGAAAGGTTGAAAATGGCCGTTCTATTGTTTAGGACATATAACAAGTTTCCTTCTCTCTTTCATTCAAGGAAGCCCTAGAGATCTCAATTCAAGGATGAAATGAGGGTAAGAGATCTGCAATAGGGTGTCCTACGGTATGATTAGTGACTAAAAGGGGGCTCACCACTAAGATAGGGCTTGGAAAGACAAGTAATATGCAAAACCTAATGATATGCAAGACTTGAATAGATAACCTAGAAATGAGTGCAAAACAAAACAAAAAATTGTAAAAGTATAGAGGTGCACTTGGTAACTTGTAGCAACTTGATTGAAGACATGAAATACTAAAAATGTTGAATTTAATGCACATTGGGACTCATATTCCAAGATGGGTGATTTAGTCCCAAATTAAGGTTTATGGGCAGGAACAAAGATCTGGCAGAGACAAGTCTGGAACACCTAGAAACTGGAAAATCCACTATATTGGGACTCATATGCCAGAAGTGGTGTATCAATACTGCTTGAAATTTTTAGAAATTCAAAGTTTGAACCTACTCTTCAACCTTTGCTCTATTTTCTCATCCTGATTTCTGATCCAAATTGCTAAATTCTGCTTTGTAGGTGTCTTTTAGTGATCTTGTAAACAAGGAGACAACTTGGACCACTTTGCAATCTTAACAACTTCTTTCCAATCTTGATCCTTAAAGGGTCTTCAACCTAGATATGTAAATCACACACTAAAGAGAGGGAAAAATGTTATTTTGTTAATGGATAGGGGTTTGCCTTGGTCAAACCCCATTTTGGTAATCAAACCTTGAAATGAAATAGAATGGAAAGGAGGAATGATGAATGAATAGAATGCAATGTTGCAACTCACCAAACCATAGAAAAAAATGTTGTAAACATGTATGAAATGAATCTAATGGATGTAGATCTTGACTGCTTCTTGAATGATATGGATCTTGATTTGAATGCTTGCTTGAATCATAAAACCCTACATCACAAATGTTAGCTCAAAAACAGACATGATGCATGATGACTTTGACATGATTCTTGATACTTGAATAGTGCTCCAAAATACTTGATAATAAGCTTTTGAAGACTCTTGAATTCTCTTGTGAACTCAAATTTTCTATAAGGATGCTTATTCAACTTGCTAGGAGAAAAATGAATGAAATAACCTTGTATTTATACTTGTTTATGCCAAATTTCCCAAAATTACAACACTACAAGCCAACATCAGATCTAGGAGAATAAAATCCTGCCAAGAATTTGAATTTAATTTAAGTTTAAGCCACATGGGACTCATACGTCAAAAGTGGCATATGAGTCCCATTAGGCTAGGCTATGAAACACATTTTTTAAGAAATGCTTAGATTCATGTGAAATCAGGATCAAGGCCCCAAAACTTAGGTGGGACCCATACGCCCAAGATGGTGTATGAGTCCCAGATCACTAAATCTAGGCCATACAATCCAAAAAAATTAATTCCTGATTGGTCATTACATATGTGCTGGGATTATCCTAAAAAACATGCATTAATTAAGGCTCGTGGATGCAAAATAGGGACAAATAAGGCATAAAGAAGCCCAATTTATTAATGAAAACCCTAGATTAGTGTGAAAGTGCTTGAAAACACTTTACAACACCCTAAATAAGGCACAATTAGGTCCATTTAGTTCACAAGGCCCCAAACAAGTGTGAAAATGTAACAAATGACATTTTTTGACTCTACACCTTGATTTGAATATAATACATATGTAAAATAGTTAAAATATGATTTTACAATTCTATACGATTAAGGTGGAAAATTAAGAATGCAATGATAGTATAATTGAAGTGAAATAATAACATAGAATAACTGATTGTCTAATCAAAGTAAGTGATGTTTTCAATTATCTTGTAAGAATTAAATGAATTTGTATTACACTAATGAGATGGTTATAAAGCTTGATAATTAGGATGTTTGGAAAAGGGATAAAATTATATAATTGTGATGTATATATTTGATTTTGGGAATTAAATTTGAGTAAACATGTGAATGTTTTTTTTTAATTTTCTTCATTTATGATATTATTATACATTTAGATGTGTGATTTCAAGTGTATAGGTTTAAATTTCCATGGACCATGGAAATCAAAGATATTTCAGGAATCCAATGTGATTAACTATGAAACCAAGATCATATTCCATTTGGAGGGACTAGGGTGATCCCACAATACTGGTTTACAATTTTTGGCCAAACTAGACACTAAACTGTTTTTTTCTAACTAAATCTTCACTTTCAAGCACTTATAGTGGCTAAACCGTGAGGAATTTGAAGATGATGCAAACTAGTGATTTGTGACAATTTTTTTTTTTTTTTTTTGGTAGGTTCTAAATATTTTTTTTTCAAAATTTTTGGAATCAGATTGCACTTCTTTTTCCATCTCCTTTGAAAACTAGTTTTTTTCAATAAACACCATTTTTAAGGAGTGATGCTCACCGTATACAACATAACTTTTCTTCCATGGATAAAATTTTGATTTTTAACTAAGATATCTAGCACTTTCATTTGGTTTCATAGTGTTTTATTGAATATTTTTTCCTTTATCAAGTTTCAAAGTCAAAACAATTACAATTTAGACATAGGCGAACTGTATACAACACAATTTTTTTTTGTATGTATCGAAATTCTTTTTTTTTTTGTTGGATCAAAGACTTCAATATCTAGTGCATTGATATTTTTCAATTTTTTTTGATAATATCTATTTTTCCACATGTGCAAAATAAAGAGCTTGATTTTTGGTGAAAAACCTACATTCACAAGAAATAAAATAAATATAATAATAAAATTATGCTTTTTGGGAAGCTTATAATAAGGACTACATACAAAAAATAAATTTTAAATGAATTCATTTGATCCCCCAAAAGGTAAATCAAAAGTGGTTTTTTATCAGCATTTTGATAGGTGTAAAGGAGACTTCGTTATAGGTATGGTTTAAAACTAGTGAGGTTCATCCAAGGGGGTTTGATGTAAGGTGGTTTGATCAAAACCTCTTTAATTGGAATCCTTTAAATGAAAATTTTCAAGGCTTAAATCATTATATTTTCTAAAAATATGTGATTTCAGCAAAAATTAGGATCTCCCAGAAATTGTAAACCAGTATTGTGGGATCACCCACTATAGTATCATTCATGAAGTATTTTATTTGTAATATTATTTTGAATGTTTTTTTATGATTATTATTATGTCATGTGTTGGAAACCTATGTGGAAAATTTTGGATGCACTCTTTAAGAAGTTTTTAAAAGGTCTTACAAAGTTTATGTTAGGAATTTCCATGATTTTTGATTCCATACGTCGTATACCTAGGGGATAGGTGTCTTTTTATGGCCTCATTTTAGACTTGGACAAGATGTGGCCATTATAAAATGTCCATTTATGGGAATGATAAATTTGAGGATGTGGGGCTTGGAAAAGTGACCTGTCACTCTCCAACCCCACTCCCTAAAGTTCATTAATGGACTTGGGTAAAGAAAAAAGAGGGATCACATGTGTGAGCCACCTTTGTAAGCTTTTTGGGGATGAGTGTCCAAAAATACATTTCCCGTCTCCTAAAAAGTCACACATGTGTGAGCACTTATGGGGAGATGTTCTTGAAGGATGAATGAGAGAGTGACAAGTATCAATCCCTCATCGAAGGATTTCAAATCTTGGATCCCTATTTTACCCCATTTGAGAATGAGGAGAGGGTTTTTCTTTTGAAACATTCTTACTTTTTCTTGTTGGAGATAGAATTTATCTTTCTTGGTTTTTGGAAAGGAAGAATTTGGGAGGAGTTGGAATTTGGAGCTCATCATCAAATCAATATTTCCATTGAAAGATATTGATAAGGAAGGCTTCTTACTTTATTTTATTTCAATGATATTATTATATGTGTAAGAAAGGAGTATTATATGTTGCATCATAAAATCTGGGTGTTGTGTTCTTGATTTTTTGTGTGTTGTAAATGGGATGGGTGTGTGGGATAGTCTCACCCTTATGGGAAGAGTATCCCTGCTTTTGGGGTTGAGAGAGGCAAGACCCTCTATTGGGATTCTATTCCTTAGAGGAGAGGATTTAGGGTATGAGTTCACATTTGTTATTTTGGTATTGTGGTTATTGTTGAAATAGATAATGGAGGTTGGATTGTGAAAAAAGTGAATGTGTAAAATATGAATTATCTTGAGTGTCTCCCCATATAATGAGTTGTCCACTCTTCTCCCCCTTTGTGAATCCTAGAAAAAAATCTTGTGTGTGTATTCTCTTTAGTTGGGTGCTCTTGTATTTTTGGTTTTGGTTGAGTACAATGTTCTTGTTTAGTTGTGTGTGTGTTTATGTGTATCCAATTCCCTTGGAGGTTTCAAATATCAGGGGTGGTCTATGAGTAGGTCAACGGTTGGGAGGTGAGAACCCCATGGCCATTGAAGTATGTTTGGGTTCATGTGTGGGTATGGAGGACTATGGAGAGAAATTCAAATTGTTTGGGTTCATGTGTAGGTATGAAAGACTATGAAGAGAAAGTCAAATTATGGAAATGGATTCATCCATTAATTGTTACATTTGGTTTAGGGAGAATGTATAGTTGAATACCTTTAAGAGGTCTTCGTTTTATTTATTATGTGATAAATTTGTGTGGTATTAATGTAACATTTAAATATATATATATTTATTTTTATTTATGTTAAAATAAATAAATAAAGAGAGCATTGGGTTATTATTTTAAGAAAAAATATTCTAATATTCTTCTCATTTAATTGCAAAGGAAGTAAAATAATGTGTTATAATGCTTTTCAATTTCAAGTTTATGAGTTATAAAAAATTAGTTAAGTAAAAATATCATTTGAATATATATAGATATTCATAAATATTTATGTTACAAATGACATTGCTTTTAAAAAAATATTCCATTAAATTAATTCTCTATTCCCCACACATATTTATTAAAGTTAATTGGACAAATAAATAAAAAATGTTAGTGTTGAGTTTTATTTTAATAAGGTTAGTGAATATATGGTTCTTGTGATGGGTAGGGAAAATCCCTAACCCTACGTGAAGGGGAGAAGGGAGGTGTCAACCTCCCCACTCCCCATAGGCTACACTCCTTCCCCCCTCCCTTCATACCCCTCATATATTGATATATGTATATCTACATACATACAAACACACACACACACACACATGTGTGTGTGTGTGTGTGTGGGTGCATGTATACATATAAAAATAAAATTGTATATATTCTTTCCTTATTTTTTCTCTCGGGCGATATGTCAATGATGATGTTGCATGAGCAACATGACCGATGCATATAATATGAAACCATGTATAGCATGGTAGAGTAATCTAGGGTGAAATTACACAATATTTCACTAATTTTTTTGGTTATGTTTTTTTCCCTTTGGGCTAAAAATTAGGGCATGAAAACCTTATAAATTATTAGAAAAACAAGGACAGACAACTGAGAGGGGGGGCGAATTAGTTGTCATGAAATATTTAAACTTTTCAAACTTGACTTTACTTAATCTTAGATTTGATGAATTAACAATAAACCATAGACAATCAACACATCAAATACACAAAGAACACCAAGATTTTTACATGGAAACCTTGTTAGGGAAAAAAACCATGGTGGATGTCAGTCCATAATATTATACCATATTAAAAGTATAAAGAAGAATAATGGGAATACACATGCATTCATGCACACTGCCTAGAGCTCATTGCTCAAATACAAGAGGGCTCACTGCCCAAAGAAGAAACACTGTCTTACAATAATTCAGATTAGATATGTAGGGTATGAATTGAGAAAATAGCATCTACAAAAGCCTGATTATAGTTCTAGTTAAGCACATAAACACTCCTTCACACTTTTCTCAAACTTCTTCACACTCTGCTCTGCAATCGAATGATTAGATCACTATTTGCACACTTTCTCTTTCTCTGGCACTTCTTCACTCTCACACACACGTTAACTTCACACAAACAACTTCTCTTATATATTTGCAACATGGAATTACATCAACAACTTCGTTGGCCAAAATAAAAAACATATATACAATGTCGACCCAAATTTACAAGTAAAATTTCAATGCGAATTGAACACCATCGGCCACAATATAATGAAGAATTAAAAAAAATCCTCGAGCATGCCAAACACTCAAATTTTAATTTCCAAGGATTCAAAACATGTTACAACCATTATGTTGGCCAAGAACATAAAAACCCAAACTCACAAGAGAAAAATCACCGACCACGAGCACACCGCTCAATGTAGACATACAACAAAGATAGAGCATGATCTAGAAGCATACACAAACATCAAGAATAATTAGAGAAGCATCTACAACAACTAAAATTACTAGAATCACATCAACTTCAATCAGGAATACTAATTGAAGCCACATAAAAACTGTTAGAACACAACTATTCATAACACAATTAAATCTATATGCGGACCTTTGAAACTTTTGGTGGATAAACTAGATACACTCAGAAATAAACCCTTTAATCCACAATGATTGATCATCAACATACTAAGCAAGAAACCTTCATGACCTTCACTGTTCCACTGTCAACCTCTAACTCTTTCTTTAACAATTTTCTCGATATCCTTGACATATGTAGCCTTCAATACATCAATGCTAATAGTGTTGACATCAATGACAACCACATATCAGCAACACAACTACAACATCCAACAATCTCCCCATTTGGCATTGATGGCAACACATGATGTGAAAAACACTATCAACACAACTTTCAATCAGTACTTACTCCCCCTTAGATTCTGATTCTTCTCATCAACTTCTTCTACATGATCTTCTCCCCACAAGGCTCTTCTTGCTAGATAATTCATAGTTTTTCACATTACTCTTCTCCCCCTTTGACATCAATGGAAAAGATAAGCATCCACATACAAGCTCTGAAACACATTTTTGCACATCTGACTACTCCTCCTGAGTAGCAGCCACAAAAACATCAATTTGGATCAGAATATAGCTATGAAACACACAGATTGATGCAAGTAAATGCATCTCTAGTTCATATCAGGAGGGGTAATCACCCCTAGCATCCCTCTGAGATACTCAAAAGTATCCTTTGGAAATGACTTGGTGAAAATGTCTGCAATCTATTCTTTGGTAGGCACATACTCTAGTCTGACTTCTTTCTCACTCACTTTCTCCCTTAGGAAGTGAAACTTGATTGATATATGCTTGGTCTTAGAGTGTAGCACCGAATTCTTTGATATGTTTATTGCACTTGAGTTGTCACAGTATATGGAAATATGCTCATAATATACTACTTTAATATCTTTCAGCATCTATTTCATCCACAACACTTGAGTACAATTATTTGCAGCAACAATATACTCTGGCTCAGTAGTAGATAAGGATATGTAATTCTACTTTTTACTCAACCAAGACACCAAATTCTTCCCTAGGAAGAAGGCACCACCACTTGTGATTTTCCTGCCATCCACATCTCCTGCCCAATCCACATCAGTATAGGAAATCAAGGTAAGATCATCATCTTTAGGATACCATATCCCAAAATCAACTGTTCCTATCAAGTATCTAAAAATTCTCTTTACAACAGTCACATGAGATTCTTTCAGATCGGCTTGATATCTAGCAACCATACACACAACATTCATGATGTCTAGTCTGGTCTGGGTTAAGTAGAGAAACTCTCCAATCATTGACCTGTATCTTGTTTGATTTTCCTTAGGGGAATCATCATTCTCTGTTAACTTTCATTTGGTTACCATGGGTGTTCCAACATGTTTTGAGTCTTCCATGCCAAACTTCTTTAGTAATTCTCTCACATATTTAGACTGAGATATCAAAATACCATTGTCTAACTGAGTGACTTGCAATCCTAGAAAGAACTTCATCTCTCCAATCATACTCATTTCAAATTCACTTTTCATTTCATCAGAAAACTTCATACATAGATCATCATCTCCTCTAAAAATAATGTCATCAACAAAGACTTCAATAATCAACTCTTTATCATGATCCAACTTAAAATACAAGTTGCTGTTAGCAGTACCTTTATTGAATCCAAGCTAAGTTAGTAAGTATTTATCCAGTCTAGCATACCAGGCTCTGGGGGCTTGCTTGAGTCCATACAGAGCTTTATTCAATCAACAAACCATGTCTTCCTTATTAGTCAGTTGAAATCTATCTTGTTGTTCAACATATACCTGTTCTTCTAACTCATCATTCAAAAAGGCTGATTTCACATCCATTTGATAGACTTTGTAGTTCTTATATGCAGCACAAGCACTAAATAATCTTACAGCTTCAATAAAGGCAACAGGGACAAAGGTTTCTTCAAAATCAATACCTTCCATTTGTGAATACCCTTTACATACCAGTCTTACTTTATTCTGGACCACTTCACCTTTTTCATTTAGCTTATTCTGAAAGACCCATTTAGTACCAATCACATTTTTATCTTTAGGTCTAGGAACAAGAATCCATGTATCATTATTTTCAATCTGCATCAATTCTTCCTTCATAGCTTCCATCCACTGTTCATCATTACAAGCTTCATTAACATTGTTAGGCTCAGTCTTGGAAATTAGACAATATTCTTTTGCAATCCTTCTTCTATTCTACACACCTTTATTCTTATCTCCTATAATTTGATTTTCAGAATGATTTAGCTTTACATACCTCATAATCTTAGGATTCTCTCACACTTCTGGTTCTTTTGTTATTTATTTTACACTTTGACTTGTCTCTCCTTCCTAACTTTCTTGATTTACTGAAACAATATGAACTTGATTCTATGTCTGAGCTTTCTTCCCTTTGTCTGTACTATCTTGCTGGTCATTTTAATCATATCCATAATATTTGGATGATCTAGTAGAGTCCTCATCAACTCTAACATTTGAACTTTCAACCATTTTTCTCAATATTCTATTATAGCACTGGTAAGCCTTGCTTTTAGTAGAGTAACCTAGAAAGATTCCTTTAGTAACCTAGAAAGATTCCTTCATCCCTCCTTGCATCAAACTTGCTTATGTCCTCATTTCTCTTAATATAACACTTGCTTCCAAAGATCTTGAAATATTTAATAGTAGGCTTATAACCAAACCACAGTTCAAAAGGAGTCTTACCATAAATACCATTGACATTTACCCGATTTAAAGTGTACACAACAGTGTTTATGACTTCTCTCCAATAGATGTGAGGCACATTTCCTTCTATCATCATTGTTCTAGCAACATCTAGAATTTTTCTGTTCTTTTTGTCTATAACTCCATTCTGTTGAGGGGTTCGGGGAGCAGATAACTATCTTTTGATTCCATGCTCTTCATAGAAATAATTGAACTCTTGGGAGGTGAACTCACCACCTTTGTCTAACCTTAGGAATTTTATTTTCAGACCTGTCTCATTCTTTGCAATAGCTTTGAAACTTTTGAACTTTTCTAATGCTGCACATTTTTCTCTTAAGAAAGTAGCCCATATCATCCTAGAGTAATCATCAATAAGTAGCATAAAGTACCTTTCTCCTTGTAGACTTCTGATTCTGGAGGGACCACTCATATCAATATGCACCAACTCTAGTACTCCATTAGAATGATGTTGTTTTCTCTGAAAGGAAACTCTAGTTTGCTTTCCCATTTGACATTCCTTAGATATCGTGTTAGTAGGCTTCACTAGCTTAGGTAGATCTCTTATTGCTTGAGTGGAGCTTACCTTGATAATTTTATCAAAATTCACATGACACAACCTCCTATGCCATAACTAGCTTTCATCTACTTGAGTAATTAAACAAGTTACATTAGCAACACTCAAGTGAAAAATATTACCTTTTATCTTTGTACCTGAAGCAATCATATTTCTAGAGCTTTCAAGTATCCCGCATCTTCCATCTTTGAACTAAAGATCATTACCCTTTTCCACCATCTATCCAATACTCAACAGGTTATGCTTCAAGCCTTCTACATAAAGGACATCATCAGTGTTTTTTTTACCACCAAGACAAATAGATCCTCTACCACAAATCACACTAGCATTGTTATCTCCGAATCTTACAACTCAACTGTCATATTTCTCTAGACTTACAAATTTTCTTTTGTCACTAGTCATATGATGTGAGCATCTGCTATCAATAACCCACTCATCCTTTTCTTCAATTCGGGGTGCAAGAGCTTTCTCAACTTTAGCAAATTCAATAGCCACTGGACCATTTTACTTGATAGCAATGAAAACCCATTCATCTTGATTTCAATTTTCTTTATCAGATTCTTCATCAGTCACACCTTCTTCAGCATAATATCATTTCTTTTGAAATCTAGGTTTGTTAGGCTTAGACCTAGGAACTATTTCAGGACACCTTGAAGCAAAATGACCTATTTTACTGCAAGAGAAGCATTTAATAGGAACCTTTCCGTTATACTTACCTTGTCCTCTGCCTTCTTTCTTTACAATCAGTGCTTCCAGCTCTTCTACCTCTCTTTCGTCATCTTCAAGTTGTTTCTTCTCTTCCTCATACTTGAATGTATTTATATAACTCTCTCCCAGATCATATTTTTTCTTGTTTCTTCTAGACACAGAGGCCTTAAATGTAGTTTAGTCTTGGGGGCTAAATCACCAAATTCACTCAACTCAAGGGCAACAAGTTTACCAATCAGCATATCTCTTATCACATTGGTTACTATTCTGAGCTTGTCAATAGCATGAGCCTTTTATTTGTAAGAGGGAGGCAATGATTTGAGCACTTTAGCTACAATTTATTGTTCATCCAAGGTACCACCGACACATATAATACCCATCACAAGTTCATTTAATCTTTGCATAAAAGAATAAATATTTTCATCTTCACCCATCTTCAAAGTTTCATACTTGCCTTTCAAACTCTGTAGCTTAGTGATCTTCACAAGTGCATCTCCTTCATACAAAGTCTCTAGCTTCTTCTAGATCTCATGAACTATCTTCAGATCCATCACATTTGTCATTTTCAATTTTTTTAGAGCGCTCAACAAAGCTTCAATAGCCCTGATGTTAATCTCAACCTCTTTAATCTCATTAGGAGTGGAAGGACCATTCGAAGGAATAACATATTTGTTCTTTGTAATCTTCCAGAAGGTTCACCAATATACCTCAAATGACACTCCATTCTGGCTTTATAAAGAGAGTATTTTGTTCCATCGAGTCTAGGGTTGTCCTCATATGATGCCATCTTAGATCACCTCAAGCTTTTAAACTTCTTCAGAGGAACCTGCTTTGATACCAATTGTTGGCAAAAAAAGGACAAACAATTGAGAGGGGGGGTGAATCAGTTGTCACAAAATATTTAAACTTTTCAAACTTAACTTTACTTAATCTTAGATCTAATGAATTAACAATAAACCATAAACAATCAACACATTAAAAACATAGAGAACACCAAGACTTTTACGTGGAAAACTTGTTAGGGGAAAAACCACGGTGGATGTCAGTCCACAATATTATACCCTGTTAAAAGTATAAAGAAGAATAATGGGAATGCACATGAATTTAGGCACATTTCCTAGAGCTCACTACTCAAATACAAGAGGGCTCACTGCTCAAAGAAGACACACCATCTTACAACAATTTAGATTAGATCCACAAGGTATGAACTTAGAAAATAGCTTCTACTAAATCCTGATTACAATTCTGATTAAGCACTTAAACACTCCTTCACACTTTGCTCAAACTTCTTCACACTTTGCTCTACAATTGAATGATTAGATCACTATTCACACACTTTCTCTTTCTCTGGCACTTCTTCACTTTCACACATACCTTAACTACACATAGTCCACCTAGCTATTTTGGGCAATCAAATAGCTAGGTGGACTACCTTGTTCTTAGATTTACCAAAGGTGTCATCTATTATGTTGTATAAGATGAGGGTCATGTTGTGTCTTCATGATTGCATTCTTTGGTCCTTTTCCATCTCTATCTATTCATCCTTGGGTGATCCTACTCTGTTCTTGGGTGAATCTAGCAAGGAAATCATCCCCAATCTTTAAATAGTCATCACTGGGTGGTTTTGCTTTGTTCTTGGGTGGATCTGCCTAGGTCATTCCCCCATCATCCCTAGATAGGAGGATCCATACTATTCTTGGGTGGATATTCTCTATTGATAGGTGGATCCGCTCTACTCATAGGCTTCTATTCTCTATTTTATCTTTTCAATCATCCTTAGGTGGCTATGCCCTATCCATAGACAAATTCATTTTCACTAGTCATCCACCCTTCTTAGGTGGCTCCATATTGTTCATAGGCGGATCTATGTTGATGGGTAGTTCCATTTGGTCAAACCAACCATCCATCCTTCTTATGCAGATCCATTCTCCATACAAAATTTTAGAGAGTCGATCCCTCCTATCATAGTTTTCCAGTATCCTCCTAAGTCCAAAACCATAATTCAATCATTTTTCCTCTCCATATCCATCTCCAAATGATCACTTCCATCTCATTGACCACTACCAACCTATCCAAAACACCATCCTATTTGAGCAAGGAGTTAGTTAAACCCATCCTATCGACATCTAAATCATCTATAGCCATAAATCCAACCTCAGATACTTAATCAAGATCTTACATCCTAAGTCAATCATCCATCATAACACTTTCTTGGGAACTTAGCGTATCCCAAGTTAGTAATCCTTTGTTCAAACTATTTCACCTCAAGGGAGAGGTATAATTTTCATCAATATCTCCTCTTTCTTGAGAGCTTAGCCTATCTCAAGTAGGAAATCCATCCAATGAAAATTTGAAATAGGATATCGACTATAGTTGAGATGATACTATCAACCATGTATCCAATCATCACCTCATTATTTTACCTACATCCTTGAACTTAAGAGACCATCCCACCATATATTCCAAATCATCCTAATTTGAGCTTAATCTAAATCCTAACTTGAGCTTTAGTACATCCACATCTAATATCTTTTGAAATTGAAATGTTCTTCTCACATTTTCCTCTAATCCATTTCATTTACCTCCTAATAATCTATCCCAATATATTTCATCCATACCCATCCTATGGAAAACATCATGAATCCTTATCCTCCCTCAACACAACCAAAAATAGTAATCAAGGGAGCTCCCAATTACATTGAAGATGATAGTAAAATTCTTATTTATCAAGATGAGTATAGAATAGATCCCTTTGATTCTATAATTTCTAGCAAGCTTTCCTCAAGTGTCATCCACAATCCAACCACTTATCCAAGCTATCCAATCATGCCTCCATACACACCCACTAGCAATCCTTGTGCTACCTTTGACAAGGGAAATATATTAGCTCCCCCATCCATATCTCTCTCTTACCTATCACCCACATATCCCCCTCATCCAATATCCATATCTCAACCTCCATCTTCTCATAATAATAATATCACAAGTCTTCATTCCTACTTCAAATCCATAATTTGGTTACCCTCCAAAATACCTCCCAATCCATAATCCTACTTCTCCAATCCATGATACCAATCCACCATCCACTTCCTCCTCTCTCAATCTACCATTCACATCCTCCTATCTCACTCTACTACCCACTTACTCCTATCTCAATCCACCATCCATTCCCTCCTATATCACTCCACCTTTCATTCCCTCATACTTTAATTCTCCCTCCAATCCATCATACATCCTTCGTCCATCTAATCCTAATCAACCAATTCATAATCCTCATCCTCCACCCATTCACAATCCTTCATCTATTCCCAACCATCCATCTAAGCCTAAAATATACAATATTTCATTCCAAATGCCATCCAAGGACTCCTCATAAAGAATCCATCACCAAATCCACATACCAAAGTTTTGGAGTCATGCCACCTCACTTCACCATGTTTAATCACTAGTGATGAGGCCCTTCTCCATCCCACACCTATCATTCCTCTTATCACTTAGTTAGAACCATTTAAGCCATTGAAGCAACCCAAAACCAATCCCCTTGTCCTACTCCTAGAATTAACCAAATGCACTCTCATGAACTTCATGAATTTTATATCCTTTCATCCAGCCCATCTGATGAGTCCATCCAACACTTTACCATCACACTACCTAAACAAGTTGAAACATACCAAGATCTTGTTCCAAATAATACCAATACATCCCTTATCCAAATGTAGCTCCTACCATCCAATATAATCCATCTCAAGATAATTGTAGCTCCTTGACCTCATCCCATGATTCCCTTATCCATCAAGATGTTATCATTCCTTACAATCCATCTCACGATCCCTTATCACCCCCTCCTACAAAATTAACATCCTACCATTCCATCTACTCCACTTCATGATCCTTTATCATCACCAACCCAAACTATCCCAACACAATCTCCATATCCCCTAAATCCTCTTATATTCACCTATGGTGGTTCTCTTCTAGTAGAAGAGAAAAACATATACACCACCCATAATCCACCTAATAATGGACTCACATTATTCTTCCAAAATAAAAAGCATCCTATTATAAATTGAATTCTCAAGACCATGAACTATCAAGTCAAAGGCTTAGGCCTTCATGAGCAAGGTATATTAGAGCCCATCCATATTAAAGAAAACCATGAGCACAATGTCTTAGATATATATCAAGGCTAAAAATCTATAAATGTTGGTACAATGTTCATACATCCTAAGAAAGCCTCTTCCAAAAGAACAACTGGTGCTTCCCATCATTCCACCAAATCATTTGTGGCCATCCCCCCTCCATATATTAACTCAAAACAACTATCCATATCCCTCCATCCTCCAAATCTATTTTTGGTCCATATGTTCCACCATCCACCATCACACATCCTCCATCTAATAAGTTCATTTTGGGCCATTATATACTAAAAATACCATCCTCCTTCTCATATCCTTCCTCCCCTCATTCAAAAATATCCTATCCCTTTCACCCATCATAACCATCCCACTCTCATAATCTCCAATCATGATCAACAAAGGTACACCTATGTGAACTTCATCCAACATCCTCCACCTATGCACCACCAAAATCCTACCCATATCTCTGCATTCATATTCCATTCACATCCTTCATCTCCTTTCCCCCCTCCCATTACTATTGGAAGCAATTTGGATGCCAAGATAAAAATGCATAAATCCAAATATCTACATGAATATAATGATTGTCATGTCCCCTCAAAATGACATGACAAAGAAAATAAAAATCCAATCCAAAATCCAAATCAACCCCAAAGGCCACAAAGGACCACCAAAGAAAAAATTAAAACTAGGTAGATCATAAAGCAAAAGGATGCAATGCATTCAAATGGAAAATCCATAATGGCATCCAAAGTTTCTAATCCAAAAGATATGCATCCAAATCCTCCATCTTCTACATATATTTTGGGTCCCTATGTCCCAAAATTCACTATACCAACTCCTACATCATCCCAACACTCTCCATCTATTATTCCTCCTATCATTCCACATCCACCACCATATGTTCCAATGTTGGTTCTAAAAACATCCTCCCATCACACATACACTCCATCATTTCATCCATACAATTTCCAACATCCCATCCATTATCCCACATATCCCCCCCATCAAATCCATTTAATCCATTCCCTTGCATAATACATCCATCCTAATATGGTTGTACCAAAATCTAATAGTTCCTTTAAACATGGGCTCTTATTACCTCAGTATGGCACTAGATGCTTGAGTCCTTCTTTCATATCCTTATCCCCTATCTTAAAAATCCACTTATCCACATCCCCATCCTCATCCATCTCCATTCACAAATCTTACAAAAATAAAAATAAAAAACTAAAAAAATCCAAAAAATCCAAAAAAGAAAAAGAGTAAAAAAATCCCCCAAAAGTCAAAAAAGCCAAAAAAGAATCAAAAATGAAAAAATATTAACAAATAAAAGTCATCCAATGGTTAAAACTTGGCAAACATGCACCTTGGACAAGTACCATGATTAAAACTTGACAAATAGTCATCATGTGTAAATATCCCATCCATTTTCTCTCCACACTTGGGGAAAAATTTATTTTAAGCATCCACATCCTCCATATCCATCATCCTACCTATCTCACCCATCCTACTTATCATAATATCCCATTTATCTTAATCCTTCCATCCTCCTTGTGATCTAGATAAAGACATGGGAATTTATATATATACACTATAATATTCATTATCCACCCATCATAATATCCTCCATCCACCTTCCTTATGCACCAATCATGCTATTATACATCTCCCTTCCTTATCCACCCATCATATCCTCCTCAATTTACCTTATATTCCCATCTTCCATCCTTCTTTCCTCATCACAGATGACATATCTAGAATGAGTCATATTCTTCCTTTGTGACATGGTCCTTGGAGACATCATCCATCCATCCCATCATCCCTTCCAACTCACTATCGTTATCTCCATATCCTCCTTCCATTAACACTTCCAAAGCCTTCATCCCTTCATCCCATGATCCTTCCATATCTCCATCCTTATCTTCCTATCCCCTCATATTCTCATCCTTCCATCTTCCAAATCCTTATCTTCCCATCCATCCATCCAATAATCCCTTCCATCTCCAAATCCTTATCTTTCTATCCATCCATCCTATCATCTTTCCATCTCCCCATCTTTGTCTATCCATCCTTTAATCCCTATGCTCATTCCATCCCATAATCCCTTGTCATTGGTATATAGCTATAGGATACCCCCATATAATTCAATTCCATTTATCCCATTTTCGTCTCTCCTACCTCTTTCACACATCTTTCTACTCTCCCATCACTTTTCATCACTCATCTATCTAGATACTATCTTCCTCCAAATTAATCTTTTGATGATTTGGATAACTATCCCATTTCTGAGCTTCCCCATCCAAATCCTCTTGTCAATATTGTACATCTTGTCTTTTATCAATAATCCTATACATAGGTTCAATCTCATGTTATCATCTAGGCCCATCTTTGTGCATACTTGTCACTAGGTCCCGTCCTTGCATTTGTGTGTTGCTAAGATCCCCCATCAAGCTGGTGCATTAAAAACATCCATTAGCCCCCTTAGGTTTCATATATCTGGATCATACATTGTCATGATAACCATAGGTCTTATCCATCCACCTTTGGTCTTCATAGGGTTATCGTTCCTCACATCAGATCGTATCAACCCCATCCACCATCCTTATGGAAAAAGGTGCTTGAGATGTTTTTTATTTCTTTGGTAATTTTGGATATTTATTTATTTCATTTGGGCTTCCTACTTTACCTACTAGAGGTTTCCATGATCCACCGTATCATGGTGTGCTTTGACTAGTGAAAATAGGGGCAATTCTTGGATTTTTGTTTGTTGCGTTTTCTTGGATTGTCTCACATTGTTTCCACCAAGATCCACCAAGGTCTTGTGTTATGTTGGGGGTGTGTTTGTGGTTTTCCAACATTGTCCCTTCCGAATCCCTTTGTGACTTTGTGTGTGTAGTGTAGGAAAAAGTATCCTTTTTTCACACTTAATTTGGGAATAATTAATAATAAAATGAGCTAAATGATGCCTTTATTTAGTGTTGTAATATGTATTTTACATATTCATTAATAAGTTTAGGACCCTATTAAATAAAATGGACTTAATTGTGCTTTATTTTTGGTTTTGTAAAGTGTACCTTTACACTTTCACACTCATCTAGGGCTTTTTAAATTAATTGAGGTTAATTTTCCTGAATTGTCCCCTTTAATTCAAAACCAAGCCTAATTAATTACAATTTTTCAAAGATGAAAAGTCGACATTCATTAATGCCATAACATAACATTTATCATTGGAGAATGTGTGTCCTAGGTAACTGAGCTAAGACCCATTCCCCCAAGGGTGAATGGGTCCTCACTAAGGCCTAGGACCTAAATTTCAAATGTGTTTTTGGCAATATTTCAATGATTTCAAATGTATATTCACATGTTAGCTTGTGTTATTTGAATTTTAGGAATTAATGCTAACATATGTATAAACATGAGGTCATTTCACTATGTTTTCACCTAAGAATTTTTATCCGACTTCATGAGATCAAGCTAGAGCAAGTTCAAGTGCATTTCAAGGCATTCAAGAGTAGATTTGTAGAAGAATTATTGCAGCAATCAAGATCCATTATCATGTCAAAGGCATGCATGTTATTTGAGCTAATATGGCGATTTAGTGTTCAAGATCCATTCAAGCATTCAAAGGCATTGTTTCAAGTCAAGTTTCAAGATCAAGATCCACATCCATTGAGGCCATTTCATGCTAGTTGCAAATATAAATTGCAAGGTTCAAATAAGGTTTGGTGAGTTGTGACATAGGCTTGTTCATTCATCTTTCCTTCATGTTATTTCAATTCATTACAAGGTTTAATTAAGAAATGGGGTTTGACCAAGGCAAAGCCCCATTCACCAACAAAACAACATTTTTCCCTCTTGATTTGTGTTTATAGATTTTAGGTGGAAGATCTTTTGAAGAGAAAAAATGCAAAGTTGTCAAAGTTGTCATCATTCTTGCAATTTCATGGAAACTCACCTACAAGATTTATTTATGACTGTATGACTGTGAGATTCAGGAATTTGGGAGTGTAGACACAACAAAAGAGAACCCATAAACCATTTTTATAGAGCCCTAGCTAGGACCCATTCACCATAGGGTGAATGAGTCCTTAGTAAAATTTGAAAAAGAACTTTTGGTGATTGGTACACCACTTTCCCATTATCATATCTATATTTTGTTTTCTGGTTCCATCAAAATTGAGGTTAATCTTTTAGATGCACTTTATAGATTGCATTTTGGAGTTAGTTTTCTATTTTTAATCTTTCTCCCGAAAGTGTTGTTTAATAGGGACCCCTATCCTTGCACAAAGGGGAAATTTGTAGATTCACACCTTGATGTGACTTACCTTGTTAAATTTGCATAAATGGAAATTTTCAAAGCCCTAGTAGGACCCATTCACCATAGGGAAAATGAGTCCTTAGTAAGCTTGGAAAAGCACTTTTGGGGATTGGTACACATCACTTTCCCATTCTCAGATCTATATTTTGTTTTCTGGTTCCATCATAATTGAGGTTAATCTTTTAGATGCACTTTATGGATTGCATTTTGGAGTTAGTTTGATATTTTTATTCTTTCTCCCCAAAGTGCTATTTAATAGGGACTCCTATCCTTGCATAAAAGGGAAATTTGCAGATTCACACCTTGATGTGACTCACCTTTTGGTTGATAGTCATTTAATTGTTTGGATCTCATTTCCTGAATAAAATAGTGGAGAATAGGTCTATTTAATATCATTTTTGTGTACCCCCGACCTATTTTAGACTATTTTATTATGGTAAACTTGAGTTTGATCATTGCAATTTTCTGATTTTGGAGTCCATTTGCACCCTAGATTTAGATCTTGCATTTATTTTCATTTCATTTCATTGAACTGGGTCTCATTTAGGGTTGCTTAACTTGCATTGCTTTGCAAATCATTTAGAGGTTTTAGGATTACATATTTGCATTATTTGAAATTTGAAAAATACAAAAAAATTAGTCATTTTGCAAATCATTTACATATCATTTCATCATCATTCACTTGCATTTTAAAATTGAAACAAAATTGGAAATCAAATTAGGTCTCCTAGTTTGTCATTTTGTTACATTTTACACTTGCATTCAACATTAAATTCACAGAAAAATCAAACTGTAACTTGCTTGTTTCAGATTAGAATTCGGAAACCACTGAAATCATCTCAAAAATTTATAAAAACATTTAAAAAAACCCTAACCTAGGACCCATTCATCCTAGGGTGAATGAGCCCCTAATCAGGGTCATTTCTTGATTTTTTGGGCGTTAAAACATTTGTTTCCGCAATTGATTTTGTTGTTTTTAGTTTTCTATTTCAGTTTATAGATTTTATGTTAAGTGAAATTGATAATATTTAGCTTAATTTGATAAAGTTAGTGCATTGTGTGATTTCAAAATTTCATTTACAAGACATCATTTTCAGGTTTTTTCATTGTGTAATCAGAAAATTACCTTATTTAGAATCTAAAAATTGCATTTACATATTTGTATTGCACTTTACATTCTAGGTTCCTTAATTGCATTTCACCTTCTTTCGATTCTGGGTGTGTACTGAGTTTTTGAATCTTGTATGATCTTTACAAATTGGTGTCCTATTAGCAATACTATTGTGAGACATAGTTTGAGACTCATGTCATCCCGTGATACACCATTCAGCGTGGATCTTGGGTTCTCCAACTCTTTTACTAGTAGTGTTGATAATCAACCCTCTATGGATCATAGCCTTCATATCTCATTTCCAATGACATCCGTACCTACAAACAATGTGCATGGTGTTGAAACAATGATTACTAATATCACAAAAGAAAACATAAGAAGGTTGGATGAAGAAATAAAACAATTACAAAATCTTGTGAGTCCTGATGCGGTTCCTATGCTAGCTAACATAAGAAAGCTACTTAAGAATGACCAAGGAATACAAATTTCTTGTAGCCTTGCTTACATCCTTAAAAAGAACTTCAAAAATAAAGAGAGTAATAATATACATACCTTGGCCAACTTTACTGATGCTAAACCTCATAAGGGCCTAACTAAGATGCCGCTTGATATTGTTTTCTCACAAAAATACATACTTAAACATGCACTCAATGGTCCTCTTTATATTGCCGGAAGAGTCAATTACAAGCCTAATAATAATTGATCCCATCTATGTAGAGAATGTGATCACTAAAGAATTCCTATTTGTACATGAGCTTTATCAAGATACATATGACAAACCAAAAGGATGGATCAAAACACATAATGGTTTTTCTTTCCCTACGATTGGCTCAATAAATCTCCCTCTAAAGGTTGGACCAAAAATATTAAAGGTCTCATTCACCATCATCCCATTGTCGGATGAATTTCGTGTGAAGTTAGGCTATCGACGACTTTGCTCCATGAATTTCATCCTATCAGTTGTGCATAAATGTTTAAAGTTTCCATTTGGCAATGAGATATTTATAGTGCATCATAATGGCTTTAATCTTGTGTCTTCTTGTGGGAACTTTTCATCAGATTTCTTTTGGCTCAAGCCTATTGAACCTATTAGACTCCATGAGGACTTGTTTTTCAAATCCTATCGAAATTTTAAGGTAAAGTGCAGAGTAGAATTTCCCTTAGCAATATGCCTCAACCTGTGATTGAGCCACCCATCCTTGATGAGACCATGATTGAACCTAAAGCCCTTCCAAATATCCAAGACTAGCCTATGGAAAATCCTTCACCCATTTCATATAAGAGCCCATAAGAGAACCAAAAAAATCCAATGTGCCTCCTAAAGTAAAAAAGTTTACAAAGTTAAAGAGAAAGTGGTTGAACAACCTCCCATGGTTCCTTTGGTTCCTCCCTTAAGGGAAGAAAAGAAACGTATGGTTGATAAACCCGTTCCTACACAAACACAACTTGAAAATTGAATGAAAAGAAATCAAAATTCTAGAGAGCGTAGGTGAAGATGTCATGCTATTGCTTGTTCACTACAAGCAAAGAAACACATAGAAAATAAAAATCCAAACTTGTCTCCAGCAAGGAATGATTCCTCTCCTCCCTTGCCAAAATATAAACAAAATTCTATGGATATTTTCATTAGACCTCCCATTGTGATTAATCTGGATGATGACGTTGAAATCGCTAAGATTGATGAGGAAGTGCATAATGAGCTAAATCTAATGTTTTCCTCTTTTATGAACTTAAATAATGATTCTACTAATAAGAGTGTTGAACCTTGCGCATTTCCTAGTTGGGCACTTGATGTTGTCCCTATGGCTAGTTGTCCTCCTTCCACATATACTAAACAAGATTATGATGCAGATGACCTACTATAGGTTGACTCACATGTGCCTTACTAGAATTTTGATTTATTTTCTCTTTGCATTTTTCTTTGTGTGATTGCATGTGTGTAATGTGATCCCCCGTACCATCTTGTTTGATGTATCTCTCTCTTTATGTGCATTCTTCTATTTGTATCTACATTCTCCTCTATGCTGTAAACATTTATCTTTTCATTTGTCTTGTGCTTTCCTTTTGGGGATGATGCAAAGCATCGATACATCTAGGTCTCTTCCATGTTGACCCAAAAGATTTTCTTTGTTTTCACTCTCTATGTGTCATTCTTCTTGTTTTGCAAGTATTTGGGGAATGATGACATTTTCGGGCTCTATAATCACATTGTAGCAAAGATATACTAACCCCAAATCTACAGATCCATTACATATTTTTGGGGGCAACCCCTTACCCTTTCATGATGTAGTTTCATTAAGGAACATATAACTTGGCATAGGGATTTTTAAATAGCTCTCATGTCTTCCTTATGGTTAGCATTGAATGTTCGCTACTTTAAAGCTAACTAATCAAAACAATGGTGTTAGAAATCACTTTAAAGTGGGGGCATACATCTACACTCATGTTTCATTGTGTGATTTTCTTTATTCTTGTGATGTGTCATTTTCTTGGTGGTGTCATTGGGTTTGATGTTGTCCAAGAGTGATATTTCTTAATGTACAACTTTCCTCTTAGTGGTGATACTACGCGTAACTGCATTCCCTAAGTTACAATTCTCTTATTCTAGACTTGTCCTCTCTTGGAGAAATTAGGCACAATGATCCCTAAGAAGAGACCTTACATGAACTAAGTGAAGTACCTTTGAAAAAACCTATATATAAATTTAATGTCCATAAGTGTTCAGCATAATACAACTTGTTAACCTTGTGAAGCTTGAACCCCTAAATTTAAGGCCACCAAGCATAACACACCTTGCTTGCTAGTAGAGCCTTACCAATGTTCATGAGTGCTTAGCATAATGCAACTTGTTAGGCCTTATGAAGCTAAAAACCATAGTGTGTGTGGTGCCCTATTAGAGTTATCAAAGGGATAACTTTGGTATGATAAGTACAATGAGAGCCTAGAAAGAGGCAGTAATTTCTCACTAAGACACTTTCCTAGGGGATCACCTACTGTACAACCCTAAGGTTCCACTAGCTCGTGTGAGGATATGTGTTGTTTTCATAGTGGACATCGAGTTCTACTTGCAAACGTATTGGAAAAACAACCATGTTCCACATCGTGTTGGGACATTCGAAGCTTGATCCACCTCCCCTTCTCTTAGGCTTTGATAGTTTATGGTTGAGTATCTTTGTCATTGTTGCATACATATGTGTCTTGAATGTCTACTTTAGTGTGAGTTTGACATGGGGTCATACTCTCACTAAACTGGGGGCTAAATATAGTGTAGGAAAAAGTATCCCTTTTTCACACTTAATTTGGAAATAATTAATAATAAAATGAGCTAAATGATGCCTTAATTTAGTGTTGTAATATGTATTTTACATATTCACATTAAGTTTAGGGCCCTATTAAATAAAATGGACTTAATTGTGCCTTATTTTTTGTGTTGTAAAGTGTACCTTTACACTTTCACACTCATCTAGGGATTTTTAAATTAATTGAGGTTAATTTTCCTTAATTGTCTCCCTTAATTCAAATCCAAGCCTAATTAATTATAGTTTTCCAAAGAGGAAAAATTGACATTCATTAATGCCATAACATAACATTTATCATTGGAGAATGTGTGTCCTAGGTAACTGACCTAGGACCCATTCACCCAAGGGCACATGGGTCCTCACTTAGGCCTAGGACCTAAATTTCAAATGTGTTTTTGGCAGTATTTCAATGATTTCAAATGTATATTCACATGTCAACTTGTGTTATTTGAATTTTGGGAATTAATGTTAACATATGTATAAATATAAGGTCGTTTCACTATGTTTTCACCTAAGAATTTTTATGCGACTTCATGAGATCAAGCTAGAGCAAGTTGAAGAGTATTTCAAGGCATTCAAGATAATATTTGTAGAAGAATTATTGCAGAAATCAAGATCCATTATCATGTCAGAGTCATGCATGTTATTTGAGCTAATATGGTGACATCTGTAGTGTTCAAGATCCATTCAACCATTCAAAGACATTGTTTCAAGTCAAATTTCAAGATCAAGATCTACATCCATTGAGTCCATTTCATGCTAGTTGTAGATATACATGCCAAGGTTCAAATAAGGTTTGGTGAGTTGTGACATAGGGGTGCTAGCAAGATGTTGAGTCCACTTTTTGGCCAAAAAGTGGAAGTGTTTTCCTTGATTTTTAGAATTTGTCACATTTGACCTTAAAATTTGAAACACTTAGAGATGGAATCTTGGAAAAATTCATGAAAGATAAAATGTATTACTCGGAGTATAGTTTTCAAATATGTAATTTATTTTAATACCCAGGTGATACAAATTGATTTTTAATAGGAATTTCTAAAAACCACTGTTTAAAAGTGACATTTTTTTTACTATCCCATGCATGTGTGTGCCATCCATATTTTTACATAAATAATCATATTTTTCTAGATCCTTATGGGAAAAGATTTTTAACTCATTTAAGCACACTTTCCCTATTTTTTAAATTTTTTTTACCATATTTGTTGTTTTGAAAAATCATTGTGTACGTCGCACATAAGATGACCTAAACTTATCATTTTTTGATTTTTTTTTCAAATTGAAAAGAATTGTCTGAAGTATGTTTTTGTAAAATTTATTTTTCAAAAATATATTTTAATACAAAGTTATTAGAACACTAAAAAACCTTGATAATTCAAGTTTATGGACTTGTTTCATTAAAAATTGATTGGAAAATAAAAAAATAATCCAATTGGAAAAAAATTACATATTCAGAATCTACACAATCTCATCTAAAATGGGTTTTAATTTTATAAAAAAATTCTTAAAAAAACCTTGTCAACCATATTGACATAGTCAATTTTTTCTTTCGATATTGTCATGACCTTGTACTTGTGGGTCTAAGGCTAAGGGTTGGGTTACCATGAATTTTATAATCCTAAATCTAAATGAGAAATGTGGATTGTAATTTTCAATCCTTTTGGAATGAGTACCCACTTTAAAATGGGTACCTATTCTAAAAAAAGAATGACTACCTATTTTAAAGCTGAAAAATGACACTTCCACTAGAAGTGGACTTGTAATGTATCAACCATTCAATGTATTAAAAATTTCTAAATTTACACCATTTGAGTAAATAAACTAAGTAACAAGTCATTGCAATAAATTTTTTCTTTCTTTATTGAGAATATATGAACAAGATTCCATATCAACTTACAATAAAGATTCCATCTCATTACAATAACTTTACAAGTTACAACAATACAAGAATACACACATTTACATACATAGCTCCAATGAGCTTTAGAAAAAATAGCTATAAGATAGTCCAGGATCCTTCCTTTCAAATCTTGGTTCTTCTATTGCCTGCTGTGGAGGAGAAGCATCACTTAGGTGCTTTTCTGCCAACCACAGACTCATAATATGGTCCCCCGCACATCTATCATTTGATATATGGCTCTTCCCTTCAATGAAGAGATTGGTAGAGTAACCAATAACGACAACCAACTGAGCATAGTGGTGTGTCCTACAAAAAGTAGAACTTGTAACCCTACAATCTTTGTCTAGCATGTAATACCGGATCACAGTGAACTGACAGTGTAGTTTTGATAGTCACACAAACTAAGTGGAGTCTCTGACATTCACACTACTTTTATCAAAGAGTTCTCATTCAATACTTTGAATTAAGTCATCTATCACATACACTACTCAGGGCCGATTTGACTTAAGTCTATCTTAAGCTACACATAGGTATATCCTTAAATGGATAGTCCTTCACCCCAGATAACCTATCACCATCTAATCTACTTGGAATGAACCTACTTAAATAGTAAGTACACAAGTTAGGTATTTTCTTCTATGGATAGTCCATCATTCCTAAGATAACCTATAAACTTGGATTTCCCTACTTTCTAGTAATTATATAAATCTCCCTCCTATTTTAGATGACCTCTCCTAAGAGTAAACACAAGCTTTCCTAGTTAAACCAATAACTTAGCTAAGTGTACCATATTTTTCAGTCATACCTAGTATATAATACTTATGATAAACACCCATATCCTACTATGGAGTAAATACAAATACATTGCATGGTCTTAATCAAAGAATTATTATAATAATAGAGGACTCCATTCGAGAGTATCACCTCTTTGGCTAAAAGGGTTTACACTATGGGCCTACTCTTGTCAATACAATATCTTTGTATTTGAGTGTATATTTTCACCATTCAAGTAGCAACTCTAACCCACTATTTATCTATAATCAAATAACTAGCTATGAGTAACCCATGCTCAAACATATCTAGTATAATTAAATTCCTATGTCGTCAACATATCTAGTATATTTAAATACCTTCGCCAAGCAATCTCTCCTATCATGGAGTACTTAAAAACACATTATGAAAACAACATAATAGCTTCAATTTCCTTTTCTAATTTCTCTTAATGCATATACTAGGAAAGATATCTCAAGCATGCATGCAAGATACATCATTCAAAAGTAAAATAACAAAGAAGAAGAGGTCCTCATGCTTGTTATTGCTTTCCAACTAAAGACAACTATGTAGCTCTCTCCCAACAACAATTAGCTTGAAACCAGCTTCTCAAGAATGTCACAATTGAACTCTCTCTCTCTCTCTCTCAAGTTGATAGCTTACTCCTCTCAAATATCTCTCCCTCACAAGGTAAGTAAAACTCACTCTCTTTCTCTCTCAATGCAAGGAAAAGTATGTCTGGTAATAACTCAGAAATAATGAATTGCAAAAGATGTATAATCTCTTAGGGAAATAATGTGTACCTCACAATGAATTGGTTTAGCTATTTATAGAGCAACTAAGCATCCTCTAATCCTACAATTTAGGCATGTAAAATGACAACAAGCTTCATGCAAAGCAACTCAACAATAAGGTGGTGATCAACTAAGCATAGACTCAACAAAACCTCCCACAGATCAACTAGTTTCCATGACAACAATTCAAAGACTAAATAAATATGCACATGGAAGAATTAAAATTGTTTCAATGAAAGAAATCTACAACAATTATAACTCAAAGGTGGTGCCAACCTCTATTCTTCTTCCTTCACATTTGGCGCCATCAAACTAGGTCAATATCCACAATATGACAACAGGTTTCAATCATTCCCAAATGGTAAGTGAATCAACATTAGCCAATTTATACATGAGACAAAGTAAAGAATGGCCTAATTTAATACGTCAACCAAGTCAAGGATTCTACAACCAATAAGATCAAATGGAAAGTTATGCCATATGTTGCGTGCTATACACAATTATAATCAGTTTCCATTAGCAGTCGATAGCTATTACATTAGCTTCTAAAGACATGGTCAACATCGACCTTTATTCCATAGTCTATATCGACTATAAGACAACCTTATGAATTGACTTCATTTGAATAAGAGATAGTCGAATTCCATCACAAACAAGATATCCTCTCTATGCATGGTTTGCATGTAGCCTATGTTGCCAACTAATACTCAAGCCTTGAATGCTAATATGTTGGTACCCTTATGTTGACTTAGTCTTTTTAATGCGTTGACCAATATACTCTATATCCTACGAAATTCTTAGCATAGAGTTTGACTTTTACTCAACGCCGATATATATTCTATTTAGACTCAACATGCTTATATAAAAACAACCCATGTATATATGCAATAGTCCAGTCTCAAACTTTACTTAAAGTTTATTGATTTCAAAGCAACATATCTATTATATAAATATTTATCTACCGTATATTAATAAATATATATACACACACACACACATATATATCATCATATAGCATCAATGCTATACTTTTATACATATATATGTGTATATATATACTATTGTATATATGTATATTTAACGTATACCATCGAGATTATATCCTTTCACTATGTAAATAAATACAAGCAAGTACATATACATATATATATGTTCATAAATAGCATTAAACGCTATGTCACATATATACATATATGTATATGTTTATACTAGAATATATATATATCCTATGTCGATAAGGTATGTATTCATTTGATATACAAATGAACACAAGAGAGTAAATATTCTCATAATAATAACTATATATATATACACTCCACTATATAGCATTAATGCTTATGTGTATTTATGTATATATATCCAATCATATAATACTCATATCGTACAAGACATAACTTATTCGATAATCAAGTATAGACCACTGTTTAGTAGTTAAACTCACATAGATGTTATGTATATATATTTATATATATGCATTCTTTCCAAACATGAATGCTCATGTGTATATATGTATATGTATATATATATATATATATATATATATATATATATATATATATATATATATATATATATATATATATATATATATATATATATAAACACTCATCAACCAAAAAATCAAGCATATAGATATAAGGGAGGAAATCAAAAGTTCAAGGAGATAAACATCACCCAATAATGCACTCGATAATAAACAAGAGTCACAAATGCAACCATATCGGCTAAGGATGACTTACCTATTACCCACAAACTGTCTCAACTCAATCATTCTAATGTGGTGTGTGTATATGCTCAAATAGTTTACTTTTACTGGTTACCTGACCAAGATCTTCTCCCAAGTGATACTTCCTCTCCCCCTAGAGAAATGAACATTTACTTGTAACCATTAACACATGCCTATGACAATCAATTGTTCACAACATATGCAATATATATATATATATAAAAACATCTCCAAAGAATAATAATTCAATAACCATTTATTCACATATATGCAATATTTCACCATGAATAACATCAATTGAGATAATGTCAAATGAAAAAACATCAAATGAGATAATGTTCATATTGATAACAAGGTACAAGAATCATTTATTCATCTCCAGAATTCACATTACATTCACATTTTACCCTACATAATAATAGTAAATAGTAATTACACAACTTGGGGGTAACATGACTCAAATTCTTGCACTTACCCATAGGATTGTTCATTCATGATTCCTTCATGTTATTTAATTTCATTACAAGTTTTAATTACCAAAACAGGGTTTGACTAGGGCAAACCGCCATTCACCAATAAAACAACATTTTTCCCTCTTTATTTGTGTTTGCAGATTTTTGGTAGAAGATCTTTTGAAGAGAAAAATTGCAAAGTTTTCAAAGTTGTTATCATTCTTGCAATTTCATAGAATCACACCTATAGGATTTATTTACGATTGTTCAACTATGAGATTCGAGAATCTAGGAGTGTAGATGTTTTTCCCATAACACACACACCCTATTCGGAATGGGGACCCCCTCTTTTTCATTTTTTCTAGGTCACTTTTTCCTTCATCTCATTTTGCGTGCCCCCTATTTTGAGCCTCAAATGGTCAAGAAATCCTAAAGATGTTATCTTAAGTTGACCAAGTTTCACCACCTTTGAAATTTTCATGTCTTTTTACTTTGCGGGGTTCTTCGGGTGGTTTTCCTCAAGTTTTTCAAACTACCTTCCTTTGTGTTGTGCGGGTCCTCCCTTGCGGGTTTCCCCATGTGGGATTCCATTGTGTTTTCACCATTTCTGCGGTAGATGTCCCAAGATGTCCGCCTGCATGGTGGGCTCCACATTCACCATTGCTGTCACTTTAGCCAACTTGCCAAACGACGAACTCTTGACTGTCGTTCACCCCACCGACTCTACTATTTTTTCTGCTGACCGTTTTGAAAACCACATCCACCAACCACGCTGACCACTGTATAGGTATCAAATGTGAGTAATTAATGATTGAAATCCTATAAATACCCAAGTTAACTTGTCATTATCACCGATATTCCTAGTAAAAAATTGTTAGAGTGCTTCTCGCCTTTGTCGCCTACATGCTCGCAACACTTCAAGGATGAATTCGAGTGCCCGCCATCATTCTTCATTGGATCTACCACGTGAGTTTTCTGCTGCTTTAGCTATTTTCACCTCAGTTCATTTTCTTTCAAAATTTAAAGAAAATCTTAAGTAAGAAAACTGTGAAACCTTAGACAGCTAGTCAAAAATGAAATTTTGCACAAAACCCACCCTTTAGAAATTTGAAAACCCTTCAAAATTGTCCATTTAGGGCCTTGTAGAACTTGGCTTATTGTTTGTTGTTCTTGGCTTGGGCATTCATCCCCTTACATCCCACAAGCCTCCCTTCTCCATTGTGCAAATCTCTGAAAGTGAAGACCTGAGCCTTCATCCTTGGGAAGTCCGAACATGAGGGCAGATGCTACCCCTCCACTGGGACTCATTGGAACAAAAAAGTAAGTTGAGGATCCCCAAGCCCTTGTGGGTCCACTTTTGTGGACTTCTATGTGTGGGTGTCCCCTCATTGTTTTCCATTTTGGAACAACCATCTAATACATTCCCTCTGACCTATGGGTCCCACTGTTCTCAAGTCTACTAGAGTCATGAAGTGTTGAAACTTGTTCATAGGTCATTATTAGCGGACTTCCTTGCCCTCATTGCTGCCATCTCTCATCACCACCAATGGCTAAGCTAGTCTATCCTCCTAGACTTTGGACTCCACAAACCCTATTGATGTTAAGGCTCACCTAGGCAGAACTTAGGTTGAAACTTCCCTGTAGGTGGAAGGCCGTGGGGGTTTGTCCGCGGGCCGCCCCCTGCTCTTCACCATTTCTAAATGGCTGATCACCCTTTCCAATCCACTCTACTAGCTCTGCACCACCCATCTCCCTTCGCTTTCCTTACCTACAAAATCACATAGTAAAATTGGGAGCAGGGACTCTTTTGTAGGCGGCTGTCTAAAGGCCACTGACCCCTTACCGCCATTCCAAATAGTCAAGCCTAATCTGCCTCCTGTCTTGTGGGGCCTGACCCATTTGTTTCCCTCTAATTTTCCTTGAACAAATAGTACATTCTGACCCTTCTATTGATGGTCCAATTGGCACAACAACAGTTAAACAAAACATTGCTATTCTATTTCTCCTGAAAGAGAAAGATAATCACATGGATATCTTAGCTCCCAAGGTCTTTGTAGTTGGTTCTCAATTGTGCCGATGTTGCTCAGTGGTCAATGTAACAGTAATGTTCAAGGGGCCTACTAGTGTGAGCTTCTGGATTGTTCTAAGATCAAGCATGAATTTAAACCTACTCTAACTAGGGTTTTAAAGAAACAACAAAAGATAGATCAGGGCTTTGGTACTGAAAAGAATGATAATTCACCTATTTTAACCAGACTTGTTATCCTTCAAGGAATTGTAAACTAAAAATGAAGAACAAAATTAACTTGTGATTAACACACAGTTGCATTCATTCACAGTGTTGATTTCTACAACAAAGTACTAGTTACCATTTTAAATAAAACACCAAAATAACATTCCATTCCTCGAAGGCTTCACAAATCAAATGATTAACTTAACACAAACACCATTGAAACACAATTTGAAGTATATTAAGATCTGGTTACTTCTACTATTAGTGAAATAGATAAGCAACACTTACAAGGCTGGCACAATCACTAGTGTACAGAAAATCCATGACTCCAAATTGTTTCCATTTACATTAAGAAAACTGAAAATATACATTATTGGCTTCTATTGAATCTAACTCCTAACTAAGAAGGAAAAAGAAGCTCCTATTACAAAGAATCATGATGTAGCTCTATCTCCTCTATCCTTCAGAAAATTCCTACTCTTGAAAATCTATCATTAGACTTGTCTACTCTATTTCTTCTCTATTTCTGCTAACTTCTTCTAACTCTCTTCTAACCTTTTACAAAGAGGCCAAAATGACATATATACAGATTGTATCAAAAGAATGCACTGGCCCCTGATTTTAGGGTTTACAAAATATCTCACTTGGTTGTAGGAGGGTTAGCCCTCAGATCTTTTTTGAAGAGAGTCAATGCGACATTCAATGTGAAGCCCTGCTGTCCATGTCGGTGATGTCTTGACCTCAAGAGAAGCCCTGCGATCTTTTGTAGCTGTAACATTTACTCCAAGTATATGTGTCTATCTTTCAAGTCCTTTGAAGGGCTACCTTGAATGCTCTAAATCATTTTTCCATTAATACCGATCCACCCCTTTTCTGCCAGTAGACTCTAGCTGTTCCTAAGACTTGTGGTTGTTTCTTTCCTTTGACCTTTTTCATGCTCTAGAACCTTCTTTTGTTTACTGTGTTTGGAAGCATCATCGGGCCTTCCTTTAGATCTAAACATCATCACCTGAGCTGATCCATCACCATTTGATCTCAGAAAGAGTCCATGTCATTTGCATCTTATTAATCCTCTTCAAGGTAGTAGTCAATCAGTCAAATTGTCGCTGGTCTGCCTTCTTAGCTACTCCTGATTGGTTAGACATATGTCACACAAGATTTTTCAGGTGGTCAAAGGTTGTTTGAATGGAATTGCATGTCAGTGAGACACTAATCATGTCTCCCTGATGTGATTATGTCTCTTCTAGTAGCTATCAGCATAGCATAAGACAGTCGACAAGACCTTCCATTGAGCTATGTAAGTCATATCGACACTACAAAACCCATCGACAATACAACCGGTGTTGATCAGAAGTCATAGCGAGCTCCACTAGTGACACCAATATCCCTTTTCTATTGGTGAGTCCATCGCTATCGGTAGGACCAACATCAGTCGGGAAGACATCATAGCGAGCCACCCTGAGTTCATTTTTTATTGGCAAGACCCTATCGGGTCGGCAGGACGTCCTGATGAGGCTCATAATCCCTTTGGCGAGCTCATTTTTTATGTCGGGGAGACCTCTATCAGTTGAGAAGACCTTGTGGCGATATTACTCTATTCTCCCCAAGCCTATTTCCTTTTGGTGAGACCCTACCGAGTTGATGAGACTTCATGGCGATGTTCTCTATCTTTGGCTCAGAGCTCCTATTGGCAAGAGTCCACCCTGTCAGGGAGACGTCATGTCAATCTCTTCTTTTCTCACCAAGCACATTCCATCTTAGGGAGACTTCTTCATTTTGGGGAGATCTTACCCTGAACTCATGCCCTTTTTCTGAGACATCGCCTAATCACTGACACCTCATGGTAATGAAATCTTGCTTTGCTGATGCCATTTTATTTCAGCAAGAGTTCACCTTGTTGATGAGACTTTTTTTGAAGCCATCCTTCTCTCAGTGAGATCCTTCCAATGATGCCTCCATTTCTTTGAGACTCTGACGGATCAGCGAGACCTTACGCCGGTATTACCTCATGTCGGCGAGACATCTTTCCTTCACTGAAACATTTTGGTGAAGTCTCTTCTTTTTTCCGAGAGCTCATGCTTCTTCGGGGAGACCTCTTATAGTCAACAAGACATTATGGCAAAGGGATAACCCTTGGGAAAGCTGAGATCATGTCGGTGAGACAATCCCATATCGACGGGATATCCCCCTGAGCCCCTTATGTTATATCGAAGACCGACCTTTCGGCGAGACCCACTGCTAGTTGGCCAGACCTCCTACTGAAGGAAAAATTATCACCGAGACTCAAACCATTAGTGGGACCTCCTTCTGTCTGGCAGACTCTTGGCGATATCACTTCCGTGTCACTAAGAATTTAGCACATCAGCCAAACTTCATGTCGAAGGTGAACCACTCTCCTCGATGAAGCAATATGTCGGTGAGACAAAATGAGTCAGCAAGACTGCAGGACCTCATAACAATAGAATCCTCCTGTGCATTGTCGGCAAGACCAAATGCACTTGCCAAGACATCCCTCTACTACAAAGGTTTCTCACCGAGATGCATATCCTTATCAGTGGTTGGCAAGACACAAAATGTTTGGCAATACCACACACCAAAGACACAACTCTTGCTGAAGTGTTTGCTTGTTTCGAGCTAGTTGGTGAGACATGAAGAATTCGCCGAGACTTCCCCCCGAAGAAAAGTCTCC
The DNA here is from genome assembly GCA_007258455.2 of Sequoia sempervirens. Classification (NCBI taxonomy): domain Eukaryota; kingdom Viridiplantae; phylum Streptophyta; class Pinopsida; order Cupressales; family Cupressaceae; genus Sequoia; species Sequoia sempervirens. Next base: position 366,491,043 of record VDFB02000008.1, on the reverse strand, counting down.
TGCGGAAATGTGTATCCCTCTACTGCTGGTCAGTGAGACATGAAGATCTCACCAAGACATCACTCTAAAGAAGACTTTCATGCCGATAGGGAAACTCTTAGTCACTGGAACAATGATTAATGTCTTGCCGATAGGCGCCTGCATGTGCATTCCAATCGCTGTGACATCCCTGAGGTCTTGTCGATAGGAAACACAAATGTATATTAAAAAAATGCATTATGGGTCAGGGAGACCTTGATAATCTCATGCCGATATGAACTATAATGTGAAGTATTCAGACTCAATGGAATTTATAGTAGTACATGGCCAAATATGGGGAAAATATGTTCATGGTGGGGCTTATTTGGAAAATTGTGAGTATGAACAATATGTAAAATCATCAGAATTTTATAGTTCTAACACCCCCTTTGGATTTTAAATAGACAAAGCCAAGCCCTTAGTTGGCAAGACATTTAAAAGGTCCCAATGACCTTTCTCTTGAAGAGTTTTATGCTGAATGTGATTGAGGCATGCCTTTAGTTGGCTTCCATGAGAGATATCCTCAGATGAGTGATTCAATCCTGCAAAAAAAATGCCTCCATTAGCCCTCAGGAGAACATAAAATACATCATAATGAAATATACCATTTTCTATGATAATGTCATTCAATACTTAGCAAGAAGAAAACCAACTCAAGCTGAGACAGAATTAAAATTTAACAGAACCAGTAGACAAACTCAGGAAGTAAAACAGAAGAACCCTGAAGAGCAAAGAAAATAACCATAGATAAAGAAAACAAAAGCAAGAGAAGGGGGGACCCATTTTGTTCCAAATCAAAATGGGGTGGTTATGCAAGGAATAACAAATGGAAACTCAGCTGAGAAAATGGTGTAACCATTTTCAAGAAGCTAAAGGATTCAGCTACCCAGAACTCCTGGTTCATGAACATCACAACTTCAGTTGAGTCATTTATAACAACCAAGGTTGAGCTAGAATTTCAAATGCTAATCCATCAATGGCCACCCCTGCATCTATGTGTGTGCTTGATAGTGCATCATACTTTCATAAAGTTTTCCTCATCTTTTGAACAACAACGTGCAAGATTTGAACTACATGAGTTGATTTCCTTTAGCTATTGTGCAATGATATCCTAGGCATTGCTCTGCTGCCAGTCAGGCATCCATAGCCCCAATGGAGATACCTCTAGTTTTCTCACAGCATTGCTCTACTACCAGCCAGACATTCATAGCCCCGGTAGAGATATTGGAATCACCCATTCATATTGAATCCTCTTTTCCTTTTAAATAGTTCTCTTTTTTTTTTTCTCATAGAGTTTCAGATATTTCATTTAATTCTTTTTCAATATGTCAGATGTTTAACATCTGATCTGGGTTGAAAACTACTATAGACCTCATAACAGCACTTGGGAGATCAGATTTTTCACTCAAATTTTACAACACTATCATCCTAGGACAAATATACCATTACAAGAGGAGATGATCTTGATGATTTGTGACAGATTCAGGGGAACTAATGAAGACTATTTACTTTGCACCTTGTTTTGAAAACCTTCCACAACTCTTATTGACAATGGGCATAAAGCAAAAGTTTAGGAAAAAATAACCCAATCAGCAAACCTAAAAATACCTAAACCACTTCCGTCCCAATAACCATAATATGCCTTAGATAACAACCCACTACTTTAAGATGGGAAAGAATAGGTAAACCCCAAAGAACAAAATAAAAATAGAAACCAAAAGAACAAAGGAAACAAAAAGGAAAGAAAATGACAAACAGACAAACAACAAATTATTTACAAACAAGAGAGAAAATTACTTACATAAGGAGCAACAGATTATTCGCATAAAGAACATAGTTATTTACACACAAAAATTATTTACAAGAAGAAATTATTTACACAGATGCATCACCCAACAAAAATACCAACTTCATGACTCAAAATAGTGTTTAAGAAACTATCCATTGACAGGCAAGGGAATAGGTTCTCCAGTTAAACTACTCAGTCTGAAAGCATTTTCTCCTAGGATTTCAACAATCTGATAAGGACCTAGCCAGAGCTTATCAAATTTCTGGTGACTGCCCTTCTTTTCACTAGCTTTATCCCATAACAACACAAGGTCTGATATCCTAAAAGCTTTGATTTTAGCTCTTTTGTCAAACCAACATTTGACAATAGCCTGGTGCCTAAAGAATTGTTGCAAGGTGACATCTCTCTACTCTTCTAATTTCAACAAAGCAACTAATCTTATTTCTATCCTATTGTCACTAGAGTAGAATTTCTACATGAACTCAATGATAGGAATTTGCAGATGGATGGGGAAAATAGGCTCTTGGCCATATACCATCTTGAATGGGATTTTTTTTAAAGCAGCCTTGATTCTAGTCCTATCTGCCCATAGCACAAATCTCAGCTGGGTATGCCAATCCCTAGGATTGTTTTCTAATATTTTCTTAATTACCCCTAAGAGATTCTTGTTGGTTGATTCTGCAACTCCATTGCCTTGTGGGTAATAGTTTGAAGAATATTTTAAAACAATTTTGTGATCATAAGCCCACGAAATGAACTCAACAGAAGAGAAGTAGAGCCATTGTCACATACCAAAGTGTAGGGTACTCCAAACCTAGTTGTGATGCATTCAGTGAGGAACTTGATGACTACCTTCGTTGTGTTGTTCTTGCAAGGTATAGCCTCTATCCATATTGTGCAGTAATCAGTAGCAGTCAAAATAAATTTGTGCCCTGTAGAAGAGTTAGGGTTAATTACCCCAACAAAATCCAACGCCCATTGGGAAAATGGCCCTACCTCAGACAGGTTGCAATGGCATGGCTGAATGTCATTCTTTTGATGCATAAATTTGACATATGTGACATATCCTTACATGCTGATGGGCATCTTTGAACATGCAAGGCCATTAATAACCAGATTTGAGGATCTAGTGTGCAAATAAATCTACAGAACCATGACCTATGCCGTGTTTCCCATGAAACTTAGAGATCACATGTTTAACCTCTTGCTGATCAAGGCATCATAGGTACACTCCCTTGAAATTATTTCTATATAGTAACCCTCCTTTGAGCATATAATGGGAACTCTTCATTCTTAGTGCTCTAATTTGATTTGCATTCATTCCTTTTGGACACCGATTGTTGAGCATAAAATAGAGAATATCGGTATACCAAGGGTCGTTGGAGAAGGACTGGGTTGTGTATTGCTGACAAATGATGTTGTCACCAGAATTCGCCATAGACTTTGACAAGCCTGTAACTTTGACAAGTCTCATAGGGCATATCTCCAGGTCAAACTCTTGCAAGATGGCCATCCATTTCCCTCTTCTTTCTCCCAGCTCGCTCTACATAAGTAGAGACTTCACAACAACATCAGGAACTACAACAATGATTTGGCTTCGAAGAATGTAGTGTCTGAACTTCTTGACAACCCTGACTAGCACAAAAGCTTGCTTTTCAAGGGGTGGGTACTTAACTTCAACATTTTTGAATGGAGAGCTCATGAAAGCAATTGGCCTCTCCTCTGCCTCTCCTCTTCGTTGAGTTAGGACAACTATGCAGGAATGTTCAGAAGCAAAGGAATAAATATAGAATGGTTTTAAATAGTCAGGTCTGGTGAGGACTAGCACTTCTGAAATGGATTGCTTGATATGTGAAAACACAACCTTTTCCTCCTCACTCCATTATGTTTTGGCATCTTTCTTCATCATTTCATTTAGTGGTTTTACGATTTCTGCAAAGCCTATGATGAATTTTCTCACAAAGTTGATCTTTCCGAAGAAAGATCTCATCTCCTTCTTGCTTCCTGGCTAGGTTATCTTGAGAATGGACTCAACTTGATTTGGGTCAATCAATATTCCCCTTTCTAAAATTATGTGTCCCAAGAGCTTTCCTTCAGAAACCTCGAATACACACTTTTTGGGATTGAGGGAGACGCCATACTGGATACACCTCTCGAGAACCTTAGCCAAGTCTATAGCATGGTTCAGTCGGTCCTTGGAGAACACTGTCAAGTCATCCATGTAAACAATAATGCATTTTTTGATTAAGTCTTTGAATGCTATGTCCATGGTGTGCTGAAAAGTTGCTCCAGCGTTTGTCAAACCAAATGGCATCCTTCTGTATGAAAATGTTCCCCACTTTGTAGTGAAGGCTGTCTTCATTCTATCTTCACAGTTAACCATTACCTGATTGTATGTAGAGTAGCCATCCAAAAATGATATCATTTGAGATCCATTAACAGTTTGCAAGACTTCATCTAGAGAAGGGAATGGGTAATTGTCCTTTTCTGAAGTCTACACATAGCCTGATCTCTCCATTTTTCTTACGGACTAGGACCAAGTTAGCCACCCATGTTGAATGGCGTACTAGGAAGATTATCCTTGCAGAAAGAAATTTGTGAACTTCCTTAAGGATCAGTGGCTCAATCAGGGCGTTGACAGGGTGTTGTTTCTATCGGAATGGTTTAGCTTCAGGCTTCAGAGGGATAGCATGAGTCATTATAGAAGCATCAAATGTCTTTAGATCTTCATATTCCCAGGCTATCACAACATCTTTCTTTAGTGCCTTTAGTATATATTTTCTAATGGCTTCAGGGCAGGCTTTCCCTATGTAGACATTCTTTTTAGGGCCAAAATTAGCTAGGTTAACAATTTCATATTCACCTCCTTTATCTATAGCTGATATTTTCTCCCGAGCCCTAGGGTCTGAATCAAAAATTATTTCCAAAGCCACCATTCCCTTGGGGATGCTATTACTCTTTAAATTGAGGACCCCCTCTATATCACAATCTCCAAGGTTCCAATCTACTTGATCACTATTGGACTCATCAATGATATGTCCTTCAAAAACATCCGAACTTGCTAGAAAAGAAAGGATATGCCAATCATCATCAAAGACTTGAAAGTTCCTGACATTATCAGGAACATCAGGGGTGGATATGAATTCCACTAAGAATTTATTAAGCCTGGAGCCTTGCATAGGTTCCAAGGTACTTGCAGCAACAACCAATGAATCAACTATCTAATTTTCTTCTCTAGGGATTAAGCTAATCCCAAAGGAATCAAAGTTTTTGATCAGGTTCCATACCCGATTTCTATATGTTGCCAGCCTTCTATTGTGACATGTGTATTGGCTACATACTTGCTTGATAACAATTTCTGAATCTCCTTTGAACACCAAGGCAGTGACCTTATGTGCAAACATTAGCCCCTGAGCTAGAGCTTCATATTCTGCTATGTTGTTAGTACATCCAAATTGCACCTTGTAAGAAGCAAAGAAGGTTTTCCCTTTCGGGCTGGTTAGTTCAATCCCAATGCCACAGCCTGCTTTGGATTTAGATCCATCAAACGCGAGGGTCCACAGCTGATCATGGGCTAGAGTTGGTCCTTTTGAGGTCATGGTGGGCACATAGGTAGAATGAGCCAAGGGTGGGACTACTTGATCTTTTGCATCAAATATAGGGAATGGGCGTTCAACTGGTTCCTCAGGAGTAATTTCCAATTTCTACACAAACATATCATATAATATGTGGCTATCCTTCTGATAGTCACTTGTGCCTTTGGTTAATCCCCCAGGTTTTGGGGTATTTGTCAGTGCAGAGGTGTCAAACAAACCTTGGGGTTTCCCCTCATCAATATGCTGATTTGGACATGTGTCTGGGGTAGGCTCCATTTGAGAAGGAACCTCCTTTGAAGGTATCCTATCTTTGGTTAACATTATTGCTTCTTTGACCTCAAATGAAAAGTGATCTGTAACATCCTTCGGGTGACTTGAGCTAGCTTCTCTACCTTGGGAAACATGATTTAAAATGCTAATGCAAGGTTGGCAAGTCGATTCAAAATGATTTTGGTAATGCACCCTGCACCAATTAGGGAGTAGAAGACTTTGAAAATCAATGTCTTCCCCCTAGACCAACTGATCCTGTTGTAGCTTGTTGATTAATGATTGTTGGTTTTCATTAATCACAAAATCAAGGAACTTTCATAGTGGTAGTTCTTTAGGATCAAGAACAAAAAAGGTTAAAATTTCTTCTCTTTTATAAACCCCTATTCCAGTTTCAAAATAGGCTACCTCATTGGGGCAATTATATTCAGTGATGACATGCTTGAGGCAGGGCTCACTTTCAATCCTAATCTATATAGCAATTCCTCTCCATGGTAGCCACATATGTGAAAAGTCAAGGGAGAGATACCACTTATACCTTTCATCAAATCTCTACTCAACAACATACCATAAGTCTTGGAAATGTCTGCTACTTGAATGTCTATGTTGGTTTGAATCCTAGGGTCTGACCCTACTTGGACATGTATGTTTCTTAACTCTCCCACTACATTAACCTCCGTTTTGTCAAGCTGGATGACCTTCTTGTTTGTTTGAACAGGGTTCAATCCCAACTTCTTGTATATGGAAAATGGCATAACATTGCCTGAAGCCCTTGAATCTAACAGAAAATTATGTAGGTTCTTCCCACATATTCTTAAACTCAAAAGAAATGGAGTACCTACCTTTCTTCTATACAAGGCTGCGTTCATGTTTGTAGCAGGTGCCATCTTGTTCTTCCCTTTTGATTTATCAGCTTGCTCTAAAGCTTCCAACACTATCTCCCGTTGAGCAGGGCACCACTTTAGGATGTCGAAGTATGACAAAGATGTTTTCTGTTTCTGCATCTCAGAGACAATATCAAATTCAACGTTGTAGCTTGCATTACCTTTGGAAACACCAGGAGAATTACCTTTATTATGGAAGTCAGGTGGACCTTTTGGTGGAGGAGGGTTATTATCAGTACTTTGATTTGGAGGCACCATGTTATTAGGTGGCGCCGATGAAGTGAATGGACCCTTACTTTGATTTCTCAGGAAGTGTCCTCCTTTTGTCTGAAAGGCTTGGGCATCATTTGAATCTTCCTCTGGTTCATTCTCCTCTTGCCTTGGGAATGGAGGTTCCTCCTTAAAGAGGTCATAAGTCATTGCTATATCTACTGAGCCGCCTTCTTTCTGAGGATTCCCTTGGAATGTTTGGGCATTTTCCTGTGCCATCTTGATAACTTTCTCCATTTCAGGGCAGTTCACCTCAGAATGGGTTGTAGTATCATGCAGCCGACACTGATTAGTCATAAAGTTGAAGTCAGCCACATTTGCGATATGTGATCTCTCCTAATTAGCTTGATATTTATGAGAAACTCCACCATTATTGGGCCATGTATTCCATTGTTTGTTGTTATTTGGCCTTTGGTTATACCCTCTATTTTGATTTTGATACCCTTAGTTAGAGGATTTTTGGCCATGATAACCCCTTTGGTTGTAATTGTTATGATTCTGATAGTTACCTTGATTGTTGCTATTTTGATTAGGGTAGTTACCTTGGTTTTGGGAGGGGTTCAACTGAAGCTGAGCCATGTCATTTGTAACTTGAGACAGTGTCATCTTCAAGGTCTCTAACTCATTTGTAAGTTGAACTATCTTTTCACTTTCCACACTCTTAGCAATAGGTGGCTGACCACCATGATTTGGTGTTCCAATTTGGTTATGATGACCATGGGAACTTTGAGGAACCTGTGATTGTTGAAAGAAGTTAGGAGTTCCACTAGCGAAGAATGGCACAGGAGGTTGATTTTGCAACTCAGACATAGGTCCATAATGGGAAGGAGACATTCCTGAGACAGTATTGAATAGAGGGGTTGGGCTATGCATCTGATATCCTATTGAAGGGAAACCTCCTCCCAAACTTGTTGAGAACTAGTTTGTTGCTGCAGCTTGATAGCTAGATGATAGACTTTGGATAGAGAATCAATATTAGCTAGTTGATAATTCCTTTGTAGGAACAAGCCAAGCAAGGGGTCTATGACTCTAAAGTAAGCTTGAATGGCACTATTCTTAGCGACTAGATAGGGGTCTTACAATCTCCTATACATATGTTGGAACCTGGTGTTGAACAAGGGCAAGGATTCACATGGCTCTTTCCTGATGGTAGAAAATTGGTGGTATAAAAGAGTTGGATCCACATAAACCATGAACTAATTGATGAAAGCATTTTCCAACTGTGTCTAGGTCAGAATGGAACCTTGTGAAAGATTAAGATACCAGTTGTATGCCATATCCTCTAAGGAGTAAGGGAACAACCTATAAACTACATCATGGTGAGCTATCTAAGCTCTGGTACAAGCATCCTTAAAAGCTTGTATGTTCTCTTCAACACTCCTTGATTCACCATGAATGTACTTGGGGAAGAATTTCTCAGGGTTCTTAGGCATATCATGAAAACCTCCAGGAATAGTCCTCAATGGAGAGGGACTATTATGAAAAAATGCCATTGGCAGCAGTGGTGGTGGTTGAGCTAGCTGTTGGATGGGTCAAACCAATTGTGGTGGCACTTGAGATGGATTGGGTGGTGGATTGATGGGTACCCATTGGGGTATAGGTGAAAATCCTGGTGGAGTGAGCGGGGCTGACAAGGGTGGTATGATGGTTGAGCCAGTCTTATGACTCTTGTGTCTTATTGGAGTCTTAAGTTCTATCAAAGGTGGTGGATTTTCAGCTGATCAAAGAACTCTAAGGGACCTTTCTGATGAGAAAAACCCAGTATTATCCAGCTTTCCCTTCTAGGCCTTCCTTCTAGTGCCAGCTTTTGTTGATGGTCCAATTGACACAACAATAGTTAAACAGAACATTGCTATTCTGTTTCTTCTGAAAGAGAAAGATAATCACATGTATATCTTAGCTCCCAAGGTCTTTGTAGTTGGTTCTCAACTATGCTGATGTTGCTCAGTGGTCAATGTAACAGTAATGTTCAAGGGGTTTGCTAGTGTGAGCTTCTGGATTGTTCTAAGATCAAGCATGAATTTAAACCTACTCTAACCAGGGTTTTAAAGAAACAATAAAAGATAGACTAGGGCTTTGGTACTGAAAAGAATGATAATTCACCTATTTTAACCAGACTTGTTATCCTTCAAGGAATTGTAAATTAAAGCTGAAGAACAAAATTAACTTGTGATTAACACACAGTTGCATTCATTCACAATGCTGATTTCTACAACAGAGTACTAGTTACCATTTTAAATAAAACACCAAAATAACATTCCATTCCTTGAAGGCTTCACAAATGAAATGATTATCTTAACACAAACACCATTAAAACACAATCTGAAGTAGATTAAGATCTCGTTGCTTCTACTGTTAGTGAAACAAATAAGCAACACTTACAAGGCTGGCACAATCACTAGTGTACAAAAATCCATGACTCCAAATTGTTTCCATTTACATTAAGAAAATTGAAAAAGATACATTATTGGCTTCTATTGAATCTAACTCCTAACTAAGAAGGAAAAAGAAGCTCCTATTACAAAGAATCATGATGCGGCTCTGTCTCCTCTATCCTTCAGAAAATTCCTACTCTTGAAAATCTATCATTAGACTTGTCTACTCTATTTCTTCTCTATTTCTGCTAACTTCTTCTAACTCTCTTCTAACCTTTTACAAAGAGGCCAGAATGCCATATATACAAAATGTATCAAAAGAATGCGTTGGCCTCTAATTTTAGGGTTTACAAAATATCTCACTTGGTTCCAGGAGGGTCGGCCCTTAGATATTTTCTGAAGAGAGTCAATGCGACATTCAATGTGAAGCCATGCTGTCTGTGTCGGTGATGGCTTGACCTCAAGAGAAGCCTTAAAATCTTTTGTAGTTGCATTATTTACTCTAGGTATCCATGTCTATCTTTCAACTCCTTCGAAGGGTTGCCTTGAATGCTCTAAAGCATTTTTCCATTAATACTAATCCACCCCTTTTCTACCAGTAGAGTCCAACTGTTCCTGAGACTTGTGGTTATTTCTTTCCTTCGGACTTTTTCATGCTCTAGACCCTTCTTTCGTTGACCGTCTCTGGAAGCATCATCAGGCCTTCCTTTAGGTCTGCACATCATCACCTAATCCGATCCATCGCCATTTGATCTCAGAAGGAGTCCATGTCATTTGCATCTTGTTGATCCTCTTCAAGGTGGTAGTCAATCAGTCAAATTGTTGTCGATCCACCTTCTTAGCTCCTCCTGATTTGTTAGAAATATGCCATGCAAGATTTTCAGGTGGTCAAAGGTTGTTTGAATGGAATCGCATGTTAGTGAGACACTAATTGTGTCTCCCTGATGCAATTATGTCTCTTATGGAAGCTATTGACGTAGCATAAGACAATCGACAAGACCTTCCATCGAGCTACGTAAGTCATATAGACACCACAAAACCCATTGGCAAGACAACCGGTGTCGATCAGAAGTCACAATGAGCTCCACTAGTCACACTGAGGTATGTGCAAGATCATGATGGGCCAAAAAGTGGCAATATTATGGGTATTTGTAGGGTATGTGGCTGACGACTTTTTTTAACCCAAAATTGATGAAACGTAAAACATTTTTACAGGAGATTATCAGCTTTCCACCAATATAAGTTATGCTTTAATTTGAATTTAATAAATAATTATTATTCATTTTCTATTAGAATTACGACTAAAGTCCTAATCGATAGGCTGATTGAAAAACATCTATAACTTTCAAACGGTATCACATTTTTGAATCGAAACATGCATCACATTCTATGCTTCACATACTATAGGATTAAAAAAGAAATTAAATTTCATGAATTTTTGACCAAGTTAAGGTGGTCGGACATAAATTTTTTATGTTTTTTAAAAGTTGTAATAAAAATTCATAATTAATTATTTATTTGGAAAAAAATTACAAAAAAATAGGCATCACATCCAGACATGAGTCCTCTACTTATATATTAAATATTATAATTTTTTTTATCATTATATTATGGTTAGGGTGGTTAGACAGACACCTACTTCTTATTTTTTCCCTGAAATTTAAGTACTACTGCATTGAAATTTCAAATTTTCACCAAATATATTTTATTTATTTTTAAATAAACCTAGTAGTTTAGAAACTAAATTAAATTTTCTACAAATTCTATTCTTACATATTTTTGAAATAATATAGATAACTTATTCAAATTTTTACGTCAAGTTTCCTAACACTAATTTTTTTGAATTTTTTGCCACTTAAGGGCCTATTTTTTCCATGATGTTCCTGCACATACCCACCGATATCCCTTTTCTATTGGTGGGTCCATCGCTATCGGTAGGACCAACATCAATTGAGGAGACGTCATAGCAAGCCACCCTAAGTTCATTTTGTATTGGCAAGACCCTATCGGGTCGGCAGGATGTCCTAGTGAGGCTCAGAATCCTTTGGCAAGCTCATTTTTTATGTCAGGGAGACCTTCGTCAGTCGGGAAGACCTTGTGGAAATATCACTCTATTCTCCCCGAGCCTATTTCCTTTCGGTGAGACCCTACCGGGTCAGTGAGACTTCATGGCGATGTTCTCTCTCTTTGGCTCAGAGCTCGTATTGGTGAGATCTCATGTCGATCTCTTCTTTTCTCGCTGAGCATATTCCATCTCGGGGAGACTTCTTCATTTCGGGGAGACCTTACCCTGAACTCATGCCCTATCACCGAGACATTTCCTAATCGCCAAGACCTCATGGTGATGAAATCTTGCTTTGTCGATGCCGTTTTATTTTGGCAAGAGTTCACCTTGTCAATGAGACTTTTGCCGAAGCCATCCTTCTCTCGGAGAGATCCTTATGATGACGCCTTAATTTCATTGAGACTCTGATGGATCAACGAGACCTTATGCCTATATTACCTCATGTTGGCAAGACATCTTTCCTTTGCTAAAATATTTCAGCGAAGTCTCTTCTTTTTGTCGAGAGCTCATGCTTCTTCGGGGAGACCTCTCATAGTCGATATGACATTATGGCGAAGGGATAACCCTTGGACGAGCTGAGATCATGTCGGTGAGACAATCCCATATCGATGGGACATCCCCTTGAGCCCCTTATGTTATATCAAATACCAACCTTTCGGCGAGACCCACTGCTAGTCAGCCAGACCTCCTGCCGAAGGCAAAATTATCGACGAGACTCAAACCATCAGTGGGACCTCCTTCTGTCAGGTAGACTCCTGGTGATATCACTTCCATGTCATCGAGACTTTAGCACGTCAGCCAAACTTCATGCCGAAGGTGAACCACTCTCCCCGATGAAGCAATATGTCGGTGAGACAAAATGAGTCGGCAAGACTGCAGGACCTCATAATGATAGAATCCTCTTGTGCATTGTCAGCGAGACCAAATGCACTCGCCAAGACATCCCTCCACTACAAAAGTTTCTCACCGAGATGCATATCCTTATCACTGGTCAGAAAGACACAAAGCATTCAACAAGATCACACATCGAAGACACAACTCTTGCCAAAGTGTTTGCTCGTTCCATGCTAGTCAGTGAGACATGAAGAATTTGTCGAGACTTCCCCCCGAAGAAAAGTCTCCTATGGAAATGTGTATCCCTCTGCCATTGGTCGGTGAGACATAAAGATATCGCCAAGACATCACTCTAAAGAATAATTTCATGCTGATAGGGAAACTCTTAGTCGCTGGAACAATGATTAATGTATCGCCAATAGGCGCCTGCATGTGCATTCCAATCACTGTGACATCTCTGAGGTCTTTCCGATAGGCAACATAGACGTATATTAACAAAATGCATTATGGGTTAGGGAGACCTTGATAATCTCATGTCGATATGAACTATAATGTGAAGTATTCAGACTCAATGGAATTTATAGTAGTACATGGCCAAATATGGGGAAAATATGTTCATAGTGGGGCTTATTTGGAAAATTGTGAGTATGAACAACATGTAAAATCATTAGAAATTTATAGTTCTAACACCCCCTTTGGATTTTAAACAGACAGAGCCAAGCCCCTAGTCAGCAAGACATTCAAAAGGTCCCAACGACCTTTCTCTTGAGGAGTTTTATGCTGAATGTGATTGAGGCATGCCTTTAGTTGGCTTCTGTGATCGATATCCTCAGATGAGTGATTCAATCCTGCAAAAAAAATGCCTCCATTAGCCCTCAGGAGAACATAAAATACATGATAATGAAATACACCATTGTCTATGATAATGTCATTCAATACTTAGCAAGAAGAAAACCAACTCAAGCTGAGACAAAACCAAAATTTAATAGAACCAACAGACAAACTCAGGAAGAAAAATAGAAGAACCCCCAAGAGCAAAGCAAATAACCAAAGGCAAAGAAAACAAAAGCAAGAGAAGGGGGGACCCATTTTGTTCCAAATCAAAATGGGGTGGTTATGCAAGGCATAACACCTTTTGGTAGGCTCAATGATGTAGACCATCGCCTCCTTGCCTTTGCCTTCTCCAAACGACTGTTACCTAGTATCCTTCCGCGGATCCTACCTACATTGCTCTTGATGATTTAAACTTAGAAGCCAATAACTGAGCCGTCCTCCAGGCCTGTGGGTTTGTGCCATGATAGTGTTGTTCCTAATGATGGAGTTCCAATAAGCCAGAGCATTCCTAGCCTCCACACCCTCTCGACCTGAATGACCAAAACAGTTGCATTGAGCACCTCCAAGATCTCATGAATGATGGGCCCCATGAGCCCAAATTCCTTAATACCTTGGTGGGCCCCATAATGAAGACTACCACGAATTGGTGACCTTGCTAAGTAGAGTCATGGGCATCCCCACAATGGCCTACTTACAGAACTAGATGTTTTACTTCATAGAGGAGATTATCAGAGGAACGACTAAGTTTAACTACATTGGAATGATCAGTAACAACTTGCATGAGCAGTTTGTGGTGGTCAAGAAGACCTCCCAATTCTATATGACCTATTATTTGGTATATCTTCTAACTAACCCATTTCCAAATAGAGGTTTATTTGTCACAAAGAACCCAACTCCAGGAAGAGAGCTGAAAGTATATGATAGGCATCCACAACTCCAATACCAAAATTTAAAGAAGGATTACTATAGGGTGAACGATGACATTGTTGGGCATATTATCAGACTTCTCAGAGGGGACTTCGAGAGAATAGTTACACATAGTTCCCATGCATTTATCCATAGGTTCAGATTATTGTTTATACAATTCCACAAGTTCACCTACGTTTGAACATAAGGCTTCTTTGAGAGACCATACAAGCTGCCTTGGTATCCAAACAACCATAAAATATTCCTACAAGTCTCTAGACAGTTGCAACATGCACATACTCTCCTAAGTGACAAACACAAGTTGGGAATTCCCTACCCCCTCACCTTTGGCCAAGGCATGTATGCTATTCTCACATCCTAATGTGTAGAGTATTCAGAGAAGGAGATTATTGAATACAACTTTGGCCTCCAAACTGCTCGACCAAGGATGGATCCTTATGGTAAGTTGAAGAAGTTGGTTGGAAGAGAGTATTCCCATTTGTACAATATTGAAGAATTCTGGGCTAACTACCGAGATGACAAGGAGGTACACATGAGGCACTATATGCATATGACTGCCTACTTTGTGAAGATGGTCAAACTATTCTCAGTGCTGGATTAGATTGTCGAAGATGAAAACATCATCATAGATCTGAGGTTTGATGTTGTTGCCAACCTACCATTGCCCCTAATAGAGTGGAATAAAGAAGAGGTTAGCGACCTTGATATCTTGAAGAAGACAATGGAGCACAAAATGAGGAAGTGGATTGATGCACAAATTGCTCAGTTGAAGCTCCAAGGAGCCACTTTGACCTATGAAGAGCTCGAAGATGAGCTCGAGTGAAACAGACAGTGGGACTGCTACTACCCAAAATGAAGGAGCCCCAAAATCTCCTCCCGCCACAAGGTTAAGGAAGAGAAAGGAAGTATCAGAGCACCAACCAAAACATAAAGTGTATTCACAAAAGGCCTTGCAGTGTGAAACCTCAAAGAAGGAAAAGAAGTCGGGCAGATTTTTTGAGATGCCAATGATCCAAGAGGATCCACTACATGAAGGAGAAGAAGAAGAGGCAAAGCAACCTAAGTCACCACTTTCCACCTCCACTCTTTCCACAAGCATTAGGGACATTGCTGCTACTCCTCCCCCAATATCCCAAGCATTTCCCACTTCCTCTCCATTGGTAGTGGATATCTCAGTCCACCTTGCCTCCACCTCGCCAACTGTTCCAATTCTGGTGCAATAATCCTCATACGCTATGACCTCTCCACTCTCATCTTCCTCAATGTCCCCCTCAACTGTAGTCCCTTCGATAGCTACAACAATTGTTCTGTCCCTTACTCTATAAGAAGCCTTTGCTTGAAATATGTAGAATATACCAAATGCGCTCTCTAGAATATTGATGAATCCTATTGTCCAGGCTACAATGGCCCAAGCTATGGTCAGTCTCCTTGTCCATCCTTTGATAGAACCACCGAAGATAGAGGAAACCATGCAGATCTTAGAAGAACTTGAGAGACAACAGAGGGAGGCTGCTAAAGAAACATAGGAGGAGCACGAGGATCCCTTCAAGGATGATTACCATGAGCACCCAAAGCATTATAAGGTGACCAATGATGAGGTGGTATATGAAGAAAAAGGGTTGTAGTCATTAGAAGAGGATGTTGAGGATGCCGATGCCAAGTATGTGGTAGAGTCATGCGATCAAGAGCTTGAGGATGAGTTGTTTAGGAAACTTAGGGATGTTGGAGAGGTAGTTGAGAGGATATCTTCTGAATAAAAGAAAGAGACTAGTGATGATATGGAGATATCTATAGAGCCTCTAGTAAGGGGACAAGACAAAGGCCTCAATCAAAAAGAAGAAATTCCCCTTGAGAAGGAGGAGCAAAAGAAAGAAATTGAAGCTGGAGAAAAGAAAGAACTGGACCAAGGTTACCGTAGAGTGGTTCTAACAAGTGCTCTACAATGGCGATATGGGCATGCTACCCGAATGGCCAAAAAATTTTGGGAAGTACAAAAGCATCTTGAGGGCACAAAAAGAATATGTAATATTTTCCCTGAATTATATAGGATTACATATCCTAAACTTGAGGCTATCCTCAAGATGCCTGAGAGAACCTGGGAGAAGGAATTGGCCATAGTGAAAGATGATCATTGGCTGGTCGAAATGTGGAAATGGGTCTAGACCATAGAAGGGAGGTCTTGGAGTGAGTGCTTCATGAAGTAGAAGTCAACTTGGAATGGGTCAAGGAGCATAGGATTGATTGTGAAGAATACCTGAAGCTCATGATGGATTACGATATGCCTATTGTCGAGCTAGACCCTGAGAAGATTATACCATATTTTCACAAGAAAATGGAGAATGGGACCACAAATTCATTAATGACGGACTTCATGGATTTTTTTCCCAGGCCTTCACCTAGTTAGAATAGGTGGCCAAGAACACACCAAAATGTACAAAGAAATGGGAGCTGATCACGAGTAGATCCAGGAAGTTGAGCTTCCAAGTACTTCAATTAGATATCATGGAGTGGGATATACTTCAGGTGTTAATGGTAAAATTCATGGGGTATGCCACTGTGCAGAAGAATCAAGGAAATCTGGTTATAGATCATGAGTTTCTCACTATGTAGCTGTAGCAAAAGGGTAATCAGCTAGAAGAAAAAAGTGCTACAGTGCCAGTCACTAGAAGATAAAATAAGGAGAAAGACAAAGAATGTATTTTAAATTGTATTATATTGAGGTGTAGGTGAAACCCTAATTTGTAGTGAATCTTGGCCATTCATTTTTCTTTTTGAAAACTATAAATAGGGGGTCTCTTCTAATTTTCAAAGAGAGAGTTGAGTTGTTGTAAAGAAATGCTGCTAAAATTCTAATAGAATTCATTGTTTTGGTGGATTCTTGAGTTTCCTTAATGTTTCATGATTCATCTCCTCATATTAGATAGATTTGAGTAGATTTAGTTTGCTGTTCTATGTATTTTACATGCTTTAGTAGATTAGTAGATACTGTTCTTTGATGCTGAAGAATATTGTTGTATTGATGCCCTTCTTTGTTCATGGTTTTTGTTGTTTGTTGATGATAAATAGTAGTGTAAAGCTAGTATGAACATAGATTCATTGCTGCCCCTAAATTTCATCTTTTATTCATGCTTTATGGTGAATGAATAGTTGAAAATCTATAGACCTTAGAAGATTGTACTAGTTTCATGATACCGTTAGCTGATTTGGTTAAGTGAAACTTAGTTTCAAGAAGACTATCCACTGTAGTATCCTCCATTATCACTGTTCATTGGTAGTTGTAGGTATAGGAACTTCCTACTTTTCCTTCTCTTTTGAATTTTCTTTGAAATAGTAGTTTAAGCAAAGTTCTAGAATCATTGTAAAGCCAAATATGATGATAAAAGAAGAGTTTTATATTTTTGTTTTGAACTTGCAGCAATTACAAATCATCTCATAATTCCAAAAACTCCATTTAAGGAACTAATTTCCCTCCAACTTAACATACATAAGGCTACCCTGTGATTATAAAAAAATCACATGAATGAACTGAGATATTCTAAGCATTGTCATGACCTGACATTTGAGAGACCTTGGGAAAGTTTTCTGCAATTTACTTGTAGGAAATTGTCTTTCAATAGAGGTGATGCACTTATGAATTACCTATGTTGAGAAGTGAAAAAAAACCCATCAACAGAACTGGTGCTAGAAGGAGGGCCTTCTTTTTGTTAAGCTGGATCGAATTGGTTCATTCCCCCTTGAAAGATTCCATAGAGTTTTGAGATCCACACCAAATAAAGAGGAATTTTGAGAGTTACAACCCCCTAACAAGGATAAGAGAGCTAAAAGAGGGGAAGCAACTTCATCCTCCTCATTTGTTCCATCCATTTCACCTCCATCCATCCACCCCACACTCATCCTTCTTTTCTAGCATCCACTTATGCCACTCAGCCACCCCATGCAACCTTTTGGCCTCTTGTTTCCCAAGGCCAGGGTGTTTCCCTTGCCCCTCCTCTTCAAGTCCAAGGCATGGTCCCAACTGTTGCTGCCCTTGCACAATCCCAAATTACTATTCAACAACAAGCACAACCTCTGCTTCCCATTATGGCTTGGTACAATAGAGAAATACTTGGGACCTATTGAAGAACTCCTTGCAAAAATACAAGATCCTAATCAGCCCTTCAGAATTATATCAGCAATTCATGTCTATTTGTAGGGAGGTCAAAAAACCAATCAGCTCCTTCAATGATCGGTTTCATTGGGCATATGTGAGATTACATGCTCCATATGTGCTTAATGATGCTACAGCCCTACCAATTTATTATACTACCTTGGACAACCTCACGTCCGCCCTGGTTAAAATAATGTGCCCACCACCCGTTAGGTTGGTGAATGCCTATGCTAAGGTAGTCATAGCCAACACTAACTTGGGGAAAAATATTTCTAGCCCACCACCTTCTTTGAGACAGGTCGCTCATCCAATGCAAGTTCAGGGACTTACTCAAACGTTAGCACATCAGATGCCCATTATGAATCAAGTTCCACAACTACCCATGGTTCCTCATCCAGGACCACCAATGAATCAAGTGCCCCCAACACCTCACTACTTGTAGCTGCAGCAGCAACAGGTCTATCTTCAGCCGTCTCAAGTGCTTGTATATTTACAAGGGCCTAAGTTTCTATCTGCTCAATAGAACCAACTAGTAGTACAACCAATTTTTCTCCAAAACCAAGCATCGCAACCGAACAATACAGAGAAGGATCAGATAGACGAATTGATAGAGATGATCATGAAAATTTCCATAGAAATGATGCACTTGAGGAATCTGAGTAACTAGCTATAGGCTTCCCAACACAACATCCTGGCCATCCTTAACTGAGACAATAGAGACAACCATGATGCAGGTACTTCATACAGGCATAATTACGAAAGGGGACAAAATTCCAACTAGAATTTCAAAAGGAGGCCTTCACAGAGACAAAACTAGACATGGAATACAAGGCCAAATAATGAAGGCATTCCTACCTCTCTAGATCAGCCTTCTAATGTAAAGAAAACAACTAGTGGGGTGTATTTATCTGAGGCATATTTTTTTGGGTGGCATCAGATCCATAAAACAAATAGGCACTCTGAATTGGATTGCCTAGAGTTCCAAATAGCTATGAAAATATTTCAAGTAGAAGTTCAAAATGCCATTGATAGTGCTAGCTACTGAGACATAGTTCCATTAGAACCATATGACTCTTGCATACTCATGGTCAATCAAGCTCCATTTCCACGAAGTGAAAGTAACATGCCTGGAAAGGAGGAAGTTGGTACAAAGGACGAAGAAGTAAAAGAGGTAAGTAATGAAGAAACTATATCTCAACTCTTTACTTCGATAGATAATGGTCCAGTAGATGAAGAAGAGTCACATGAGGACAAAGTTCAAATGTTTCACTAAAGAGAAACCCCATATAATTTAAGAAATAGGCAATCGGGAGGGCCTTTCAAAACCTGTATTCCACCTAACAACTTTAGTACCCCTCTTGATACAAACGCTAGCAACAATGTAGGTTACCCTCATGTGCCCACTCAATACTTTAACAAGAACAAATAGTCGAATAAAATGCAAAATGAGTCCGCTAGCTTTTCCCAAGGAAAATCCTTTGAGACTAAAGTTGAGCAAATGGGCGAGTATTTCGCTGAAGAATTCAAGAAGGTTAAAATAAGTCTATCTACCTTTGAATTGCTCAAAGTCCCTATAGTTAGGAATGCTTTCTTTAGGGTGATAAATGGGGCTTCCTCTTCTAAGTCAACATAAGAGGTATCCACCAAGAGAGTCTCTTTTGACGAATCACAACATGAGCCTGTAATCCAAGAAATCCTAGGCAAGAAAATAGATGTGCCCTCAAATCAGCAAACCAGGAAGCAAACTGCTAGGGAGAAAAACCAAGTGTCAACTAAGGAAAAGACCAATAAGAAGGATAAGAATCAAATTGATCTAGAAAACACACCCATGGGATTACTCTAGGGGAAGTTAGAAATTCCTCCCTTCCTCACAACCATCAGAATATTTGGGAAGAACCTACACAACTGCTTGGTTGATTCAAGAACATTAGCTAATGTAATGGCGCTTGCTATATGCAAGGCTCTAGGAATAGTCCCCACTCCTTCCAAAAGAAAGGTAACCCAACTAGACAAAACTAAGGTGAACATAGTTAGTGAGATCAATTGAATTCCTATGCAAATTGCTGTAGACCCAAGAGTGCAACAAGTCATTGATATTCAAGTGGCAGATATCCCTTATACATACGACATAATACTGGGATGAGATTTCACCAGAGCATTGAACGGGTATGCTGCAACTGAATTCTCCCACTTGTGTCTACCATGGAAGAGGCTGCCAAATCAAATTCGTATTGACCAGGAGCCACACATGAAGTTCATGAATACAAAGTACAACAACACCAATGAGGTGCTATTTGCTGAAACAGAGTTGGGAAATTATTCTCCCATGTCCTATAAAGAAGAAATGGAATCTCAAGAAGAAGAGACTAAAGAATTTATCCTAGAGTCATGTAGCTCCCTTGCTAATTTAAATTACAGACCTCAAAGCACAAAAATGCTGATTGAGTTAGATGATGAGGAATCTGATGACGATAGAAATTTGGGATTATTGGATGGATTCCAAGAGTTTATTAAAAAATGTGTGCAAGATTAGCTTAGCTTGGGAGCAAGGATGGATTTCCAAGAGCTCCTGTTACCCAGTTGATGTAGGGTCCACAATCAGTGGACAAGTATCATTGAAGGAGAAACCCTGAACTGAACTACTCGACTATAGCAATGCTGAATCCTCACCTTTTCCAAAAATTGTAGATGCAAGTGCACAAATAATGAAAGGTGAATGTATGATTAGCCCTGGAGTTAAAGAGCCCTCCAAGTTTTGGAAATTGTGCTTTGATGGGTCTAAGTCTAAGCAAGGAGTGTGAGTTGGGTTTGAACTCATTAGCCCCACAGGTAAGACCTACTTCACTGCTCATAGGCTTCAATTTTATTGTATGAATAATGTAGCATATTACAAAGCACTAGTCCATGGTCTTTTGATGGCCCTAAGGAAAAAGGTCAAAATGCTGCAAGTCTCTGGAGACTCAGAGTTAGTAGTAAAGTAAGTCAGGAAATTGTATTCCTACCATGATAGAAGGCTAGAAAATTATAGGCATAGGATCTGGGATCTTTTAGAAAGTCTAGATGCAATTAATATTCAACTGATCCCTTGCTCCCAAAACCATACGACTAATGCATTAGCTTAGGTAGTGAACACGCTGCAACCCCTTTGTTTGTCTACCCTAAAGATATTTAGTGTTGAGCTTACTTCTATTCCATTGGTGCTAGACAATGTTACCAATTTTTAGGTATTCAATGATGATAAAAACATCTTAGAATTCATTACCAGTTCCGATGTATTTTCCACCCAAATAATTGATGAAGCCAAGCCTGAAGAAGCTGAATTGGATATAGGAGTCATTAACCTCAAGACCAACACAATTCCTAGGGGTATGGTTCAACTTGAATGTATATTTTTCTTAGATCATATTAGAGATCAGGATCAACAATCAAAGAAAGACTCCACTAATCAGTGTGACACTCATAATCTCAAAACAACCAAGGAAATTAAGAATGTGTTAATCAAAAAATGTGCACGCCAGAAGAGAAGAAAGGGATCGTTGATGTCTTACGCAAGTACCATGATTTAGTCTCTTGGATATACAAATATTTAAAGACATATGACACATCGATCATCACACACACCATTCCTCTTAGGCCCAACGTGAGACAATTTTGGAAGCCTTAATGTCCCATCAATGCATTATTGGAACCCATCATCTCCAAAAAAGTTCAAAAGTTACTGTCCGCTAGAGTTAGCTTCCCCGTTAGAAACTCCACATGGGTGGCCAATTTAGTCCTAGTGAGGAAAAAGAATGGAGAAATTAGATTGTGTGTGGATTTTTGCAACCTGAACAGAGCTTCGGAGAAGGATAATTATCTAGTGCTCTCCTTAGATGTGGTGTTACAAATAGTCAATGAATCTCAAATGGTGTCCTTCTTGGACAGGTACTCTGTGTATAATCAGGTAATGGTACAATATGAGGATAGGAACAAGACAACATTCACCACCAAGTGGGGAACCTTCGCATACAAGAGAATGCCGTTTGGGCTCATTAACACTAGTGCAACATTCCAATGCATAATGGATATCACCTTTAAGGATCTGATTGGAAAGTGCATCATCATTTACATGGATGTTCTTACAGTGTTTTTAAAGAAAAGGGATGATCATGTTGCCAATTTATGCAAAGTTTTTTAGAAGTGCAGGGAATTTGGGATTTCTCTAAATCCAAAGAAGTGCATCTTCAGAGTTATCGAAGGCAAGCTTCTCAGGAATGCAATCTCAGAGAAGTGAATCTCAATAGACCCCGAGCATATTCCATCCTTCTTAAAAATTAATCTCTCAGGAAACAAGAAAGAGTTGAAATATTTCTTTGGAAAGATAAACTTTGTCAGAGAATTCATCACCGGCTTCGTTGAGATAGTCAAGCCACTCAATGCTATGCTAAACCGGGACACTAAAATCAAGTGGACACCAAAGGCCAAGCAAGCATTTGAGGAAATCAAGAAGGCCATTGCTGATGCACCCATACTAGTCAACCCAGATTACCTAAAGCCATTTTACATCTACTCGTTCGCTTTAGACCATTCCTATGCTAGCATATTGACTCAAAAGGATGATGAAGGAAGCAAGCACCCTATTGCCTTCATGAGTGCTCCATTAAAAGATGTAGAGCTGAGATACCATAATGTGGAGAAACAAGTTTATTCCCTAGTTAGGGGAGTCAAGAAATTTAGATACTATATCTTATGGAACAAGGTGTTTTCCATAGTGCCCGATCCAATAGTAAAAACACTGTTGATGTAGAATGAGTTAGGAGAAAGAAGAGAAAAATGGGTCACCTTGCTCCAGGTTCATATGACATGGAGATTCAGCCCATGAACTTGGTAAGAGGGCAGGCCCTCACTCGAATGATAGTTGAAACACTAGTTGAGGCAGGGCCTGAGCTTACTATACAATAGTACCAACTTGAAGATGTCTCCCCGGGAGAGTGGTATGATGACGTCGTCTACTACTTGCTCAATAACAAGTGCGCGCCCCGCCTACAAGGAGTTAAAAAATGTGCTCTCTGACTAAAAAGAAACAACTACATGTTGTATGGGTCTATACTATACAAAAGGAATCATGAAGGTGTCTACCTTAGATGCCTTGGGAAAGAAGAGGTAGCACGAGTATTAAAGGAATTACATGATAAATTTGGCATTGGCAATGAATCTGGCCCTTCCACCACTCATCAAATTTTATGGGCTGGGTACTATTGGTTGACGGTATTCAAGGATGCACACAACCATGTGTGCCAGACTGCTGCAACTAGAGAATGAAATGTTGTTATCCCGTTGCAACTGGTTTTGGAGGTAAGGCTGTTCACTCAGTGGGGTCTTGAATTCATTGGTTCGGTAAGCCCACCATCCTTTGTGGGTCATAGGTACATCCTAACTGCCTTTGATTATTGTACTAGATGGACAAAAGTGATTGCATGTAGACAATGCACTACTGAGATAGTTACTAATTTCCTTGAAAGCTTTATTTTGAATCATTTTGGTTGTCCATATGCTCTTGTTTGTGATAATGGCCTTGCCTTTTCCTCACTCAAATTTGCTAGTTGGGCCTTCGATTATTGTATTTCCCTTAAGTTCTCATCCAATTACTACCCTCAAGGCAATGGCCTAGCCAAATCCACAAACAAGAACTTGATGACTATAATTAAGAAGTTACTTGATAGGAACTCCAAAGATTGGAACACCCAGCCGCGTTTTTTCCTTGCGGCAGATCGTACACGCCACAAGACCTCCCTGGGTGATTCCCTATTCCATCTCATTTATAGCTTGGAACATATCTTTCCATGCACTTAAGAATCCCTAACCCTCCAATTTATCAACACCTTTTACAAAAAGGGGGAATGACGAGAAGCCTGTTTAGTCAAACTACTCCACCTAGAAGAAGTCTATGACCGAGCTATTGAAAATTTTGCTAAACATCAGGGCATGGTCAAAAGATGGTTTGATCGATGAGCTAAATTTAAGGCCTTTCAAATTGCTGATTTGGTCCTATGTTGGGATAAGGCCCATGAAAAGAAAGGGGGATATGACAAATTCAACAAGCTCTGGCTTGGCCCCTTTAATATTTATGATAATTTAGGAGATAATGCTTTTTGCCTCAAGACACTAACTGGTGAAGATGTCCTATTGCCCATCAATAGGCATCACCTCAAGAATTATTTCCTTGCTTGAGCTCTTCTGAGCTACCCTTTGTAAATACCTATATATGGGTTAGTTTAGATTTCCTTTGTTTCACTATCTCGCTTTGCTTATGTTTTTCTCATTCTACTGGTTGTTTTGTTTTGTTGAGGGTGTTCCTTTGTTTTTGATGCTGTGGTCATGTTGGGGTTGACAAATGGTTCACTTTTCTCCCTGCTCTTTAAGTTCTCTAGACAAATATTCACTCCCAACTTTTGATCTCTGATTGCTTTTGTGGAATGGTCTCCTTATTTGAACTCAGACTCGGTTCAGAACATGACCCTAGGTTGAATCCTTTCACACTCATCTTAGATCACGCACAAAATGCACACTAAATTATTTTTGAAAAGTTGTATAGTGGTTGTTATGAGGGCCAACAAGTGAAAAATCTTAAGTCTGCTCTAGTGACCACTATGATTCCAAACCCACAATAAGCTTTGATGCTTACACAGTTGATCCAAAGAAAGTGCACTAAAAATAAAATATTTGAAAAGAAAAGAAAGGAAGAAAGTAATCAAAATAAAGAAACTATGTGGGTGTGCGAACAACTCTATCAGGGCTATGGATGCCTGGATGGCAATAGAGCGATGTTTGTGGGGTCATAGTGATAACTCCATCAGGGCTATGGATGCCTAACTGGCAGCGGAGCCATGTCTAGGTTACTTTTGGGATTAGGAAATCTACATAGCTTATTGTTCCTAATTAATGGTCACTTGTTATAGTCTCTAAAGGAAGGGAATGAATTCAACATGCACACACTTCTAAGACGTTCCCATGATCTGATTCAGTTAAGGATCTTTTTTCTCCTATGAGTTCCTTAGTTCACTTACGGAAATCGGTCTCTGGTCTACGAAATTAGATATTTTGGGTTTTGAATGAACCTTTATCCTTAGATCGCTCGAGAGCATTCTCCCAGCAGAGTTGCCATTTGTTGTGCCCATAGCACACATGCCCCATTCAGAATGAGGACCCCCTCTTTTTCGCTTTTGCTAGGTTTCTTTTTCCTTCATCTCATTTTGCATGCCCCCTATTTTGAGCCCCAAATGGTCAAGGAGTCCTAAAGCTATCATCTTAAGTTGACCAAGTTTCAACACCTTTGAAATTTTCATGTCTTTTGCCTTTGTAGGGTTCTTTGGGTAGTTTTCCTCAAGTTTTTCAAACTGCCTTCCTTGGCGTTATGCAGGTCTGCCCTTGTGGGTTTCCCCATGCAGGATTCCCAAGTTTCTTCACCGTTTCCACGATGGCCATCCTAGGACATCTGCCCGCATGGTGGGCCCTGCATTCACCATCACTATCACTTTAGTCAACCTGCCAAATGACAAACTCTTGATTGCCACCCACCCCATGATCTCCACTATTCCTTCTACCGACCATTTTAAAAACTGTACCCACCAACCACACTGACTGTCGTACATGTATTAAATGTGGGTAATTAATGACTAAAATCCTATAAATACCCAAGTTAACTTGTCATTTTCACTGACATTCCTAGTTAGAATTTGTCAGAGTGCTTCCCGCCTTCGTCACCTCTGCACCCACAACGCTTCAAGGATGAATTCAAGTTGCCTCCATCATTCTTCGTTGAGTCTACCAGGTGAGTTCGCTGCCGCTTTAGCTGTTTTCACCTTAGCTCATTTTCTTTCAAAATTTAAATAAAATATTAAGTAAGAAAACTATAAAACCTTAGATAGCTAGTCAAGAATGAAATTCTGCACAAACCCCACCTTTTAGAAATTTGAAAACCCTTCAAAATAAACCATTTAGAGCCTTGTGAAATATGGCTTATTGTTCATTGTTCTTGGCGAGGGCATTCATGTGGTTATGTCCCGCAAGCCTCCCTTCGCTGTTGTGAGAATATCTAAAAGTGAAGACCTGAGCCTTCATCCTTAGCAGGTCCGAATATGCAAGTGGATGCCGCCCCTTTGCCAGGAATCATTGGAACAAACAAGTAAGCTAAGGATCACTAGGCCCTTGTGGATCCACTTTTGTAGACTTCTGTGTGTGGGTTTCCCCTCACTATTCGTCATTTGGGAATGACCATCTAATACATTCCCTCTGACCCACAGGTCCTGTTTTTCTCAAGTCCGTCTGAGTCACGAAGTGTTGAAACCCATTTGTGGGTCATTATTAGCATAATTCCTTGCCCTCATCATTGTCATCTCTCATCACCACCAATGGTTAAGCCAGCCTGTCCTCCTAGACTCTGGACTCCACAAACCTTGTTGCTGTTAAGGCTTACCTAGGTAGAACATAGGTTGAAATTTCCCTGCGGGTGGAACACTATGGGGGTTTATCCGCGGGCCACCCCCTACTCTTTGCCATTTCTAAATGGCCGATCACCCTTGCCAATCCACTATGTGGGCTCTGCACTACCCATCTCCCTTCAGTTTTCTCACTTGAAAAATTGTTAAGTAAAGTTGGAAGCAAACACTCTTTTGCGAGTGGTCGTCTACGGGTTGCTGACCCTTGATCGCCATTCCAAACAACCGAGCCTAATTTTCTTCCCGCCTTATAGAGCCCAAACCCTCTGCTTCCATTTGGCTATCCCTGAACAAATAGTGCATGCCAACCCTTTTGGTAGGCTCCATGATGTGGGTCACCCCTTGTGGGACACCACTTTTCCTTCGCTGTCTCCAAATGGCCATTACCTAGTGTCCTTCTATGGATCCTTGCCTGCATTGCTCCTGATGACTTAAAATTAGAAGCCAATAATTAAGCCATCCTCCAAGCCTATGGGTCCTACAATGCGAGACTCCATTTGCGGGTTTGTGCCATAATAGTGTCATTCCTAATGACGAAGTTCCAAACAACCAAAACATTCCTAGCCTCTGCACCCTCTCGACTTGCATGACCAAAATAGTTGAATTGAGTACCTCCAGGATCTCATGAATGATTGAACCCATGGCCCCAAACACCTTAACACCTTGGTGGGCCCCATTATGATGCAAAAATCATGGTGCGGGTGGCCGCATGTGGGCTACCACACCCTCTTTGCTGTCTTCTTGCTACCGCCCCTAAAACAGCTGCCAAATTAGGGAAACCTGCATCCTTGGGCCCGCATTACTCAATCTTCTCTCAACAAAAGCCAAATGATGAATTTTAGCAAATGTTACGATCTTTGGAAGATGAATTACCTGATCTAACAAATATTTTGTAGGATTTTGCTAATGCTCCCCTCATTTTATGCATGAATGTGCTTAATGCATCTCTGTTTTCAAGATTTATGGAATCAATTGCAAGACCATCGGGGGAATCCATAGAGAAGGAGAAAGGGAAAAGGCCTACCAAAGTTCCAAGAGGAAAGGAAGATAAATACTAGATGAAGTTCTGGTTCCACGGGGTGGAAATCACCTCCAAGGTCACATCTATGTGGGACTCAATATCAGATACCAACCTCGACCAGGTTGACATAGATGAATTCCAACAAAGGGTCATTGCCAATCCTACTACAAATAATGCAAAGAAGATCAGGAAGAGCAGTTTGGCTAAGGCAGCCAATTTCCTGCCCACTCTTGTGGCCTTGGAGCTAGTGATGGCTTGTAGAGAAGCCTATCAGGAAAAAAGTAGAAGGATCATTGACCGTGATGGTAAAGTGTTGGCTGACCTATCTACTAGGTCCATAGGGAAAACATTCCACATCCCTAATTTTGACCCTATGAAGCAAACAACGAAGGAATATGTAGAAATTATGTGGAAGGTTGATCCCCTAAAATGCAAAAAGCTAATCAATCAATATTGGCTAAAATAGTAGAGGGGGAGTGCTAACAAGGTGCTCCAAGAGCTGTTCAGGAGCGACTTTTATGAGGACTACCATGACTTGGCGACCTTGCTAAGTAGAGTCATGGGCATCCCCACTATGACCTACTTCTAGAACTAGATGTTTTACTTCATAGAGGAGATTATTAGAGGAACGACTAAGTTTAACTGGGCTGGAATGATTAGTAACAACTTGCATGAATAGTTCATGGTGGTCAAGAAGACCTCCCAATTCTATATGACCTCTTATTTGGTATATCTTCTGGTTGACCCATTTCCATATAGAGGTTTATTTTTCGTACAAATCCAAACTCCAGGAAGAGAGATGAAAGTATATGATAGGATCCCATAGCTCCAATATCAAAATTTCAAGAAGGATTACTATAGGGTGAACGATGCCTTTGTTGGGCATATTATCAGACTTCTCAAAGGGGACTTCGAGAGAAGAGTTACACACAGTGCCCATGCATTTATCCATAGGTTCAGATTCTTGTTTATAAAATTCCCAAAGTTCACCTACATTCGGACAAAAGGCTTCTTTGAGAGGCCATACAAGTTGCCTCGGTATCCAAATGACTGACTAATCTTGCTAGAAGTCTCTAGATAGTTGCAACATGCACATACTCTCCTAAGTAAAAAAATCATGTTGAGCATTCCCCACCCCCTCACCTTTGGCGAGGGCATGTATGCTATTCCCGTATCTGAATGTGCAGAGTATTCAAAGAAGGAGATTATTGAATACAACTTGGGCCTCCACACTGCTCAGCCAAGGATGGATCCTTATGGTAAGTTGAAGTTGGTCAGAATCTCAAGTACGCCCATTTGCACAATATTAAAGATTTTTGGGCTATCTACTGAGATGAAAAGGAGGTACGCATTAGGCACTATATGCTTATGACCACCTACTTTGTCAAGATGGTCAAAATGTTCCTAGTGTTGGATCAGATTGTTGAAGATGAAAACATTGTCATAGATCTGAGGTTTGATGTTGTTGCCAACCTGCCATTGCCCCTAATAGACTAGAACGAAGAAGAGGTCAACGACCTCGATATCCTGACAAAGATAGTGGAGCACAGAATGAGGTAGTGGATCAATGTGTAGATTGCTCAATTAAAGCTCCAAGGAGCCACTTTGACCTACGACGAGCTCAAAGATGAGCTCGAGAGTAAAACAGACAGTGGGACTCCTGCTGCCCAAATTGAAGAAGCCCCAAAATATCCTCCTACCACAATGTCAAGGAAGAGAAAGGAAGTACTAGAGCACCAACCAAAACATAAAGTGTATTCACGGAAGGCCTCAGAGGGTGAAACCTCAAAGAAGGAAAAGAAGTTAGGTAGATTTTATGAGATGACAATGATCCAAGAGGATCCATTACACGAAGGAGAAGAAAAAGAGGAAAAGCAACCTAAGTCACCACCTGTTGCCTCCACTTTTTCCACAACCATCAGTACCACTGCTCCTACTCTCCCCCAACACCCCAAGCATTGCCCACTTCCTCTTTTCCCATGGTGGACATCTTGGTCCACCTTGCCTCCACCTCCTTGACTGTTCCAATTTTGGTGCAAGACTCCTCATCCACTACAATCTCTCCACTCTCATATTCCTCAATGTTCCCCTCAACTGTAGTCCCTTCGGCAGCTACAACAACTATTCCCTCCCTTACTCTACCATAATCCTTTGCTTTACATATGCATAATATACCCATGGAGCTCTCTAGAGTACTGATGAATCTTGTTGTCCAAGCTATGATGGCCCAAGCTGTGGTTAGTCTCCCCATCTCTCCTCTGATAAAATTGCCAAAGATGGAGACAACCATGAAGTTCTCTGAAGAACTTAAGAGACAATAGATGGAGGCTAGTAAAGAGATAGAAGAGGAGCACAAGGATCCCTTCAAGGATGATTGCCATGAGAGCCCAGAGCTCAAGGATGAGTTGTCTAGGCAACTCAAGGATGTTGGAGAGGAAGTTGAGAGGATATCTTTTGAAGAAAAGAAAGAGATTGATGATGATATGGAGATATCTATGGAGCCTCCAGTAAGGGGACAAGATGAAGGCCTCGATCAACAAGAAGAAATACCCCTTGAGGAGGAGAAAAAGAAAGAAACTGAAGCTAGAGAAGAGAAATAACTAGACCAAGGCTACCGTAGAGTGGTTCTAGTGAGTGCTCTATAATGGTGATATGGGCATTGGCCATGCTATCTGAATGGCCAATAAATTATGGGAAGTACAAAATCAACTTGAGGGCATGAAGAGAATATGCAATAACTTCCTTGAATTATATAGGATTACCTATCCTAAACTTGACACTATCCTCAAGATGCCTGAGAGAACCTAGGAGAAGGAACTGGCCATAGTGAAAGATGATAATTGGCTGGTCAAAATGTGGAAAATGGGTCTAGACCATAGAAGGGAGGTCCTAGAGGGAGTGCTTCATGAAGTAGAACTCGACCTGAAATGGGTCAAGGAGCATAAGATTGATTGTGAAGAATATATGAAGCTCATGACGGATTACGATATGCCTAGTGTTGAGCTAGACCCTGAGAACATTAGACCATATTTTCATAAGAAAATGGAGAATGGTGCCACAGTTTCATTAATGACGGACTTCATGAATTTTTCTACTTGAGCCTTCACCCAGTTAGAATAGGCGGCCAAGAGCACACTAAAGTGTACAAAGATTTGGGAGCTGATCATGAGCAGATCCAAGAAGTTGAGCTTCCAAGTGCTTCAATTAGATATCATGGAGTGGGATAAACTTTAGACGTTAATGGGAAAATTCATGGAGTATGCCACTATCCAGAAGAATCAAGGAAAGCTGGTTATAGATGATGAGTTTCTCATCATGTAGCTACAACAAAAGGGCAATCAACTAGAAGAAAAAAGTGCTACAGTGCCAGGCACTAGAAGAAAAAATAAGGAAAAAGAGAAAGAATGCATTTTAAATTGTAACATATTGAGGGGTAGGTGAAACCCTAATTTGTAGTGAATCTTGGCCACACAATGAGATTAAATGTTTGGCCATTCATTTTGTTTTATGAAAACTATAAATAGGGGGTCTCCTCTCATTTTCAAAGAGAGAGTTGAGTTGTTGTCAAGACATGCTACTAAAATTCTAATAGAAATTCATTGTCTTGGTGGATTCTTGAGTTTTCTTCATGTTTCATGATTCATCTCCTCATATTAGATAGATTTGAGTAGATTTAGTTTGTTGTTCTATGTATTTTACATGCTTTAGTAGATTAGTAGATACTGTTCATTGATGCTGAAGAATATTGTTGTGTTGATGATAAATAGCAGTTGAAAGCTAGTCTGAACATAGATTCATTTCTACCCCGAAATTTCATCTTTTATTCATGCTTTATGGTGAATGAGCAATTGAAAATTTGCAGACCTTAGAAGAAGCACTAGTTTCATGATACTGTTAGTTGATTTGGTTAAGTGAAACTTAGTTTCAGGAAGGTTTTCCACTATAGCATCCTTCATTAGCATTGTTCATTGGTAGTTGCAGGTCTAGGAACTTTCTCCTTTCCTTTCCCTTTTGAATTTTCCTTGAAATAGTAGTTTAAGCAAAGTTTTAGCATCATTGTAAAGCCAAATCTGATGATAAAAATGGAGTTTTAGATTGCTATTTTGAACTTGCGGCAATTGCACATCATCTCAATATTCCACAAACTCCATTTAAGGAACTAATTTCCCTCCAACTTAACATATGTAAGGCTGCCAGGCTGTGATTACCGACAAATCACATGAACCAACTGAGATATTCCAAGCATTGTCATGACCTGACATCCGAGAGACCTTGGGATAGTCTTCTACAATTTACTTGTAGGAAATTGTCTTTCAAGAGAAGTGATGCACTTATGAATTACCTATGTTGAGAAGTGCAAAAAAACCCATCAACAGTAGACACTATAGAAGAGAACCCATAAACCATTTTTGTAGAGCCCTAGCCATGATCCATTCGCCATAGGGAAAATGATTCACCATAGGGAAAATGAGTCCTTAGTAAGCTTTGAAAAACACTCTTGGCAACTGGTACACATCACTTTCCCATTCTCAGATCTATATTTAGTTTTCTAGTTCCATCAAAATTAAGGTTAATCTTTTAGATGCACTTTATAGATTGCATCTTGGAGTTAGTTCTCTATTTTTAATCTTTCTCCCCAAAGTGCTATTTAATAGGGACCCCCGTCCTTGCATAAAAGGAAAATTTGCAGATTCACACCTTGATGTGACTCACCTTTTGGTTGATAGTCATTTCATTGTTTAGATCTCATTTCTTGAATGAAATAGTGGAGAATATGTCTATTTTACTATCATTTTGGTGAGCCCCCTTTTGCTTTCAAGCAAACCCCCAACCTATTTTTCCACTTTTTAATGTGATGTTGGACTAACCCTTTGTTTGTTGTGTTAGTCCCATTCATGCAATATGAAGTCACCTTGGTTTCTCATACCTTGGTGCATAGTATCCCATGCTATATCATATTAAGTGCTCACTACATGGTAGTTCTAAATATTGTGAGCTCTAAATCCCCCCACCCATTTATCCTCCACCTTTCTAATCTATTCACCCTTTATCACTATCCCCCATCTACCCATCCTATCCATTTTCCTCACCACACTTAATTCTCAATTTTGTGTGCACATGAATCCTCATCCATCTTTCTCTTGCACTAACCATATGTATATTTTCATCCATCTAGTCATTTCACCATCCCTTCAATCTCATTAGGCTAATATAGATTTGTTTGTCTAAGATTCTTTTCATTATCTCTTCTCTCCTTTTAAGCTAATATAGATTTTTTAGTCTATGCATCTTTTCATCCATCCTAATCATGCCATCATCCTTTCAATCTAGCACAAATCATTCAATCACCTCTTAGGTCTTGTTCTCAGCCTTGCTACAAGCCTTGATCCCAATCCAATTATCATCATCGGGATGTATCCTTTCCAATCCTTGTGTTATTTTTGGATATATCGTTCCCACATCAGAAAACTTCTAATCCTCCTCCTCATCATCAAGATGTATCCTTCCCAATCCTTTGTGTCATTTTGGGATATATCGTTCCCACATCAACAACACTCCATCTATCATCAAACAATCATGGCTTTTCAACATGACTAGAGACACATCATGTTTGTCTTTGAATCCTCTTGTGCTTTCTTTCTTATCATCTCTCTCATCTATTATCTCTTTCTCTTCCTATCCCACCTTCTATCCATCATCTTGCATCATCTTCCTGATTTATCCTTGCATCATCTCATCCATTTTGAGAGCACACCTGTGTTGTCTTAAACTTGCATATCCTCTCAAGGGGGCATCCTCAACCCTAAGTCCTTATCTTCACTCCCATCATCTTTCCTCCTAGTCATTCCTTTGAATGACTAGGGCATCTTCCCTAGTCTAACCATCTTGTTCCTATTTCTATGTTTTCATCTTCTTTGAAATGATGCTATTTCATAACACCATCTCAAAGAGGGGCAAAATATAGACATTGAAAATTGACCACATCTGGTCAATTTATCCCTATTTCATCTAATTCCCCATAATTTATATTAATTAAATAATATTCCATTATTTAGTTATTATTCACTATTTTCCTCTATTTTCCTAAGTCCTAGCCTAAGGTAAATAATTTAATTATTTATCTACATCTATACTACCTTACCCCTTCTATTCCATAAATTAAATAAATAATCTATTTATTTAATTTACCCTCTCACATGTCCCATCCTCAATATTCTCCCACATGCACTAATCCTAATCATAATATAATCCTAACCTACCCACTAATCATTTGCATGTGCAATCCTTGATTAAGTGGGTTAACCCCCCATCACATCAAGCACATGGGCTTGGTACCATGCCACATGGGCCTTGTCCCATCATAGTACCCTTATCCATTTCAATTCATCTCATTGTGCCACTTGGCACAATCTCTTGAGTTGAGAGATCGAGTCTCATATCAACCCTTGATCCTCAACTTTCAATCCCAACCTTTCATCCAAAATCCAAAATCTATATTTCCATAACTTAATTATTTTATCTCTTTCTCTCACTCATTTTTCATTGGAGCATCGTTATGCTATCAAAATTTCGTAAACACACATCCAAATCAAACATTTGGGAAAATCTACACAACGAGAGGCTTGCCATCCAATTCTATGTTGGTTTGAGCCTTCTTAGCCTAATCTTGAGTGTTTGTTTGCTATTTTTTCTTGTTTGGTTTTATTACAATTTCTATTCAATTTAGGCACAAATTTCATGCACACACATGCACACATATTAAGATAACCATACAAACTCTTGTTTATTTTTAACCAAAAGGTAAGAGGAGATACAATCAATGTCTCATGAGGAAAACAACCAACCTAAACACGTACAACTTTTCTACAAAATGTAAGGAATACACCAT
The DNA here is from genome assembly GCA_007258455.2 of Sequoia sempervirens. Classification (NCBI taxonomy): domain Eukaryota; kingdom Viridiplantae; phylum Streptophyta; class Pinopsida; order Cupressales; family Cupressaceae; genus Sequoia; species Sequoia sempervirens. The sequence continues at coordinate 366,456,650 of VDFB02000008.1, read as the reverse complement.
ATAAATTGAAAAAAAGAAGAGGATAGAATGTGTAATAAGACAAGCTGCCATTAATATCACCATTAGACTCTAAGTAGTGGTAGAGGGTGCAACGAAGCAAAGGGAAAAGGACAATAATATCATTATTAGCTTTAAAAAAATAGTTTTCCTCTTTATCTAATTATCTATTAATTTGATAAGTTTATCACTTATTATTTTTATTAATATTTGGATTTTGATATAGTTTGATTTTTCATTTTGTTTATTCTATTTTAGTTTTTAATCTAGATTTAAGTTTGAAATTTATTTTAATTATTTATGTTTTTTCATGAAATTACAAATAATAATTAAACGTTATTATAAATTAATTTAATTTGTAATTATTTATCATGTTAAAATTTTAATTATTCTATTTTAAATTTTTATTTTAATTTATATAATAAAAATAAATTTCAAACTTAAAATCTAAATTAAAATTATTCTAATTTATCTTTCACACCTCTTCCCTGTACCCATTGTTAGTCTTATAACTATTATTAAGATATTATACATTATAGTGTACTCACCAAATCCTACAAAAATCAAAATGAAAAGTTGAAAAGTTTTTAATTGAATTTTTTCTAATTTACCTTCACACCTCTTCTGTATATCCATTGCTAGTCTTATAACTATTATTAAGATATTACAGATACAATGTACTCACCTACAAAATTTGGAAAGTTTTTAATTGAAATTATTCTAATTTACCTTTCACACCTTTGAGTGTACCCATTACTAATTTTATAACTATTATGAAGATAATACAGAATGTACTCACCAAATCCTCCAAAAATCAAAATGGAAAGCTGGAAAGTTTTTAATTGGCTCATCATAGCTATGGAGTAGCTTGTATAAGAATCCTCATTCTTCATAACAAGATCGTTGTACAGAGAATCAGATTGTCCTCATAATAAGTTAATGGATGGGCGAATTCCTATGGAGAGAGGTGGACCTTGGAGGTACTGCATTCACCATAGTACCTGTTGAATCGTCGTTAAAGCCAAAGCCAAGTATTCAGACGAAGGATTGTACCAAAAATAAGCCAAACATACAGCTGAAAGAAAGCTTGTCGTCTAATCTTGAGATGTACCTTTACCCCACAGATGCCAAGCCTAGAATAAACAAGAATCTGGACAAAGCGAACGTGCGATGAGGTTATTGGAAGGGGAAATTCTTGATCGGAATTGCATCAAAATACTGTTCTAAGCTTTGGTCCCACAGTGGAAAGAAATGCAGATCCTGGTTAAAACTAGAATTAGGGTTGAGGGTTGGTGTGGAGCGAGTGGAGAAGTATGGCAGATGGAGAGCACCACGCGTATGGGACCCGGCAGCCACGTGACAGCACCGCCCAGAAGAATCTTGAGTTTCCCAAAGATAAGATTAATTAAAAAATTAAAATCCAGGATTTTATCAGGTAGGGGCCAATAAAAATCCGCTCCCCACGTGGGCATTCAGATGCCGGGTCATTCATTGGGTATTTGGATGCACTTCGCAACGCTCACCGCTCTTCTCTGTTTTGCATTCCAGGCATTTCGCTGCCATCATTTTCATTCAGATTTCTTCTTTGAGCGCGTTTTGTCTGTTAAAAGAGTTATTTTTAGCGAAAAATAAGGTTTCCCAGGAGGTTTAGTGTTTTCAGGCTCTAGTTAAAATGCCGGCTCCTGGAGATGCTGCTGCTTCTTCTTCATCATATATTCTTCTGGTAAAGCATTGTAACTATTGTCTACTTTGGGATACTTATGTTTTGGCTAAATTAAATTAGTCAGTGGAGCATTTCAAAAATTATGGGCTGGTTTTTATGTGTAATTATGTTGTTTGTGGATTTGATTGTATGGAAGTTTTTCATCATCATGAAGATAGAGAGTTCAAGAAGAAAAATCTCCTTGAACTTTTTATCCTGACGATGGATCATAGAGTGTGATCTGAAATATTGATTAAAAAACTTTCACACAATCAAATCTAAAAGTAACATAATTTTACTATAAATTGTAAAAATCTCATATCATTAATGATTTTTATGTGTTTTTACGCTGTCTTGATTTAAGATTTGTCTGTCTTGATATATATGTGTTGTGCAGGTTCAGCACTTGATCGAGAAGTGTTTGCTATTTAACTTGGATCAACAGGAATGTGCTGAGGCACTTTCCAAGCATGCCAATATTGAACCCACCATAACTGTCACTGGTACATGCATTTTAGATTTTTTCCCTTGATTCTTAGACACCTTTTGGGTATAAGATCTTTTAGAAATCAATGAATTTTGTTTTCTTCAACCTCTTCCATCACACAACCCAACCTTTTCTCAGCTTCTTCTTCTTCTGCTTCTTTCTCTTTTGGAAGAAAAGAATAAATATTTATATTAGTTAAGAACTTAATTATAGAAAGATTTTCTAATAGTAATAGTTGTCATTAGAGTTCAAAGGTAATAGAGGTTTACCACAGAATCACTGCCACCAGAAAATAAAAGAATCTATAAAATCAGCTATCATAAATAAATTATAAAAGGATCTCTAAATAGTAGTAGCTGTTTCTAAATAGTAGTAGAAGTCATTAAAGTTCAAAGGAAAACCATAATTTCTAGAAAACAAAAGAATCTATGGAACAGGAAAAACCCATGACTTCTAGAAAACAAAAGAATCCAAAGAATCCATGGAACCAGCTAAGCACAAAATCTTAGTGAAAAAAGGATCAGATTAATCAAACCAAATTATTGTGTAAGAATTGAATAAATTTCATACATCGGACAGAAGACAAGGACTCACAGTCTATAACATTTCAAATATGATTAACGTCAGAAACCCATTTAACCAAACAGCTTGCAACACAACTTTCCATTCTCAGCTTCTTCTTATTTCTGTCTTTTTCAGTATTTATGGAAAGGCCGACTACTAACGTTATTGGGTCAAATTACTCTATACGATCTGGCAAAATATGCATGTGATTTTAAAAGGTTAATATATTTTGTTTGATTATCTTGATTTCAGGTTTCTGCTTGATTAGTCTCTTTCTTTCATCCTCTATTCTCTTCGGCTAAGATCTGACTGAAAATAATATCTGTTTTATGTAGTGTAATCAGGCTTCCTGTTTGTTTGCTTGCAGTGTGGAACGAATTGGAGAAGGAGAACAAGGAGTTTTTCTCCAAGTATATGGAAAAAAGAAGAGAAAATCAAAGCCAGGAGCTGAAACAGATGTTAGACGATGTAAATGCTAGATTTCGCAACCAAAGCCTGTAAAACTGTTCTCAACATTCTTGCATATAATTTGTATGTAAATCTGATAACTCTTTGAATCAGGCTCTATTCTTTTGCTTTGTGCTTCACAACAGAGCAACTGAAGAAGGGAAAGCTTGGTCTTCTGTTATATAGTTTGATTTACGAGTAAGAATAATATATTCCCTCATATGATTATCTCGTGAGGCACTAATACCATGTACTGTCTCTCTGTAAAAAGGCTTCGCTTTTGTGTAAATATTATTTCTCAACGAAAATAGATATATTCCTGAAACTGTTCATGATGTCATTTGGAGGAGACAAATTTATCTTTTTTTCTGTTTTATTTGCTGTAGAAATATGCGCATAATAGTTGCGTCTTATCTTGGGCAAGACGAGGAAATTTCCTTAGTGGGCTACAGATCATTGGAATATTTGCTTGGTTTACTAGAAAAGGAATCTGATGGAATCGGAAGAGGTGTCACATGAACACAGTTACATCTGTAAAAAAGACATGCAAACGATGTTGGTTTGCATGGATTCCAATTCTGCAAATTAGGTCTTGTGTGTCTGTTGTATTGTGACCACAGGGCAATCGTTGTGTGTACACTATTTGCTTTGTACTGTTTTTGTCCAATATGAAATGTTTTATTTGCCAAGTGGATCCGTGATTCTTTCTTTGTACGTAATAATAATGTATGTCCTCATGCTGATTTTGACAGAAGTAGAGTTCCCGCAGTGTCGGTATTCCATCCTACCCCACATAGAGAATTCAAACGTGAATTGTGTAGAAACGTATTGTCATAAGGAATTCACGTATATTCCAAGTTTCAATCTTTTGCATGTCCCATTTTTGTTTGTCTGTTATCAAACTTTGGCCGAAGTCATGGTCGCACGCAAACAGTCTCTCACTGTGCAAATTTTCGACGGTCTCCTTTTTTTGGAAGCAAAGGCTTTGCCAATTTCTCTAGGAAGTTGAAAAAGCTGCGTCGATCTTGTCAATGAGGTCTTGATACAATTTACAGATATTATAGCTTTAAGTAATCACACTTTCAAATGTTATAGGCACAATAATAGATATAATATGAATATTTTTATATGACTGTTTTAGATAGACTGAAGGTGATAATATAAGCTGTTATAAAGTATATTCATCTTTGTGTACAATTGTAAATCATTGTATATGTCATTTTATGTGACTAATGAGTTGTGGGTTATGGTATGATATAAGGATAAAGTTTTCATTGTCTATGTAGTTGGTTACATCAAAAAAATAGTATAATCAATTGGTATATCTAGTGTTTTTATCAAATAAGGTTAATTAATCAAAGTTCATTATATTATTAATTTTCATCTCATTAGCATGATGAAGAAATAGTATCTAGCCAAAATTATACCTAGAAAATGAAAAAATTGTGTGAATCAAGTTTGAAGGGGTATGGTTTTTGATAGGAGAAGGAATTTTGTGCACCAAGAGAGCTCAATGACAATTTGAGGCATTATTTAGCTATCATATTTCTACATTTTAGCTTGAACTTGTGACTAATATTGATAATAAAGACAGGCTATGTCTTGATTTGAGATTGGGGAGAAATTGTAGGTTGAGCATGTCCACGCGTATGAGTGTGTGTTGCACTTCACCCTAATACTTGTTAAGATTTGAATTTTAGTTGCGTAGGATTTTGTTTATTTCTTCTTCTTTGTTCTTAGTGATTTATTGGTGTTGGTTTATGGAAATAAATTATAGTAGGTTTAGGAGGTGGTCTAGGGGCTTCCTTTCCTTTTTCTTTTGAAGATGCTATTCATGTGGATTGAGCTATGATATTTTTCCATGCAAATAGTCTTAATTTTTTCATACAAGCTATTCATCGATCTATATTAGATCAAAATGTTGATAATAATCCATGTGATCTAATGGATTCCTCTAAAAAATGAGGTTCATCTTGTTTTAGTCACTAATCTAGAGATTATTTCAAATGATGTGTTGTCTCTCAAAGCATGATTTGATCTATAAATTAATGGGTTTTAGAGCTATGTTGCCTTTCCTTGAGAATTGGGCATGATAAACATGATATTCAAAGGGACTTATTGATATTATGTTTGGTCGAACATGTTTTTTATTTCTAGTTTTATAATGCAAGGCTAATCAAAATTTGGGTTTTGAAGAAGGCCTTTATTTTCACAATCAAGTTGGTTTGTCTACTAAACCTTGACATGTGGGGTTTGATCCAATTGAGGAGATAGCATCTAAGATTCTAGTTTGGGCTTGCCTTCTTCATCTTTTGATGGAGTTCTAAAGACCTAACATTTTGCATTCTATTACAACTATTCTTAGAAAACTTACGACCCCTCTTATAACACATTGGAGAGAAAGGTAATCTCGTATGCTTGTATTTATGTTGAGATTGATCTTAATGAAAATTTTCTTTATTTAATAGAAATTAGACTATGAAGCATGCATTGGATTCAACAATTAGATTATGAGGCCCCTCCTTTTTATTTTCATGTTTTTCATGCTAATGAACATCTTTAAATAAAATTTCCAAAGAAACCATCAAATATCCTTCAATCCTCGCTTGAGGGCTCTAATATTACAAATAATGCAAAAGGGAAAGCTCTAGTTTCCTCAAAAGACTTGATTCAAGTGGTTTTATTCATATAAAGTATCATAATAAAGGAAAAATTGTGATATGTCAAGAAAAAGATTTAGAAAAGCGGTATTCTCATAATAGATTTGATATTTTAGAAAATTTTGATGATATTGAGCCTACTATGATGGAGAATACTTTAGGTAAAGTTAGGATTTGGTCCTTTCTTATTCTACCAGGCTCTTATCGTAAGTTGATAAAATTCTTTTTGAAGTATAGGTATCATTGGGAGAAGATACTTCTCTCCCTATTTTTGTATATCCTATGGATGGTTCAATGGGGAATCTTGGTATTGAATTAAATGTTGTGATCCAACTCTTATTGTTTTTTCCATTTTAAAATTTTATATATTGTGTGATGTAATAAGATCTTCATAAAGATGATGTCAAAGATTACTGTAAAATCCAAATCCTCCTCCTTTGGGCCACAAATTAAAAAATATTAAAAATATTGGTTTGGATAATGTGTTCAAAGTGGGAATGAAAAGTGATAAAGAGAAAGTAAAGATAATTGGAGAAACATTGGTTGAATTTGAGGTCATTTTCACTTTTAATTTTTTTTTTTCTATTTCCCCAAAATGATAGTTCTTTTATGAAATGTGAGAGTTTGGGTAGTACCCCTTGTCAAAAATTTATTCAATAACTTATTCGGATTCATAAATATAATATTATCTTCCTTTAGGAAATGATTTTTTTTTTTTGTGAAGGAGATGCTAGTTATTTATTTTATTCTTTGGAAGCGTAGTTAATGTTAGTGCATTGAAGTTCAAGGTTCTAAAAGAGGGTTAGCTTGCAATTGGGGTTCTCATCGACTTACACCTTATATCTAGTGTAGTGTAGAAAAAGATAACCCTTTATATTTTCTCACTTGTTTGGGCACTCCTAATTAAAATTGGACTTAATAATGCCTTAATTTAGTGTTTTTAAATGTACCCCTTTACATTTACACACTTATTTGGTCCCTCTTAATTAAATTGAAATTAATTATGCCTTAATTATCCCTTTTATTCATTTACAAGACCAATAAATTAAATTTTTTGAAGGGGAAACCCGACAATAATTAATGCCTAAAAATAACACTTTACATTGAGCAATGTGTGTTCTAGGTATAGGGACCTAGGACCCATTCACCCATGGGTGAATGGGTCCTCCTTAGACCTTTGGACCTAAATTTAAATTATGCTTTTGGTGGTATTTTAATATTTTCAAATCCATAATTCAATGTCATCTTTTGATATTTTAATTTTAGGAAATTAAGGATACATACCTATAAATACAAGGTTATTTCACTAAGTTTCACCTAGAATTTTCAAGTGAGAAAAAGTATAGCAAGGTTTATGATCAAGAGCATTCAAGAGTAGATATATCAAAGATTTATTGCAGCATTCAAGATATATTCATCATGTCAAAAGTCTCCTTGCATCATGCGTGTTTTTGGAGCTAACACTGTGATGTAGGTTTCAAGCATTCAAGTCAATATTCAAGCACAAGATCAACATCATCAATCAAGCCATTTCATGCAAGTTTTAGTCCTTCAAATATCTCCATTCAAGAGGTTTCTTCAAGGGTTTGTTGAATTGCAACATTTTATTGTTTATTCCTCATTCCTTTCATTCTTTCATTCTTTCATTTCAAGGTTTAATTACCAAAATGGGGTTTGACCAAGGAAAACCCTCATTCACCAAAAAAAATATTTTTTCCCCTCTTCTGTTTGTGTTGCAGATTTGCAGGTTCATAGGTTGAAGAAAAGTTGAAGATCTCAAAAGTACAAAAATACAAAGTTGCATTTATTGTCACCTTTGTTGTCATCTCACAGAAACTTATATCCCAAATTTATTTCCAACTTTCCGATTGTGAAACTTGGAGGATCTAGAAGTGCATACATAGGAGCAGAGGAACTAGAAATCAATTTTGGAAAGGTGAACAAGGCCCCATTTTCCTATAGGAAAATGAGTCCCAGGAAAGCTTCCTAAAATAGTGTTTTGTGATAGGTACACATTATTTTCCATTCCCAAAATTTCCATAAGTTTTAGTGTTTTTGATAGCCCTATGTTTCATCTATCAGATTCGACCTTTACATGTCATAAATGAGTGCATTAGGTATTTTTAATCTTTATCCCAAAACCCATGTTCAGTTAGTTTTGTCACTATTTTTTTCAAAAGACACTCTATAAATGATTTTGAGGTAAGGTTTAAGTGTCTGCCACTCATCCAATTTGCATAAAGATGATTATTTCTATTAGAGTTATGTTACATCTACATGAATTAGGTCTTAGGTTACAGATTTGAGGTCATTTTCTATCTTCTTTCATCTCCCAAAAGTGATGTTCAGTCATATTTACCTCATCCATGCACATAAAGGAAAATTTCTTATCTTACATAGAATTGACTCTACTAAGTGCTGAAAGTTGATTCTATCTTCGAGGATACAATTTCCTAAATGAAATAGGAAATAGGTAGGTTCATTATACCCCATTTTGTCCTTTCTATTTATAGTAAACTGTTTGGTGAAACATTCCAAATTTAACTATATAAAACCCTATATGTAATGAACCCTACCCTATTTTCTATGTTTCATTTTGGTGAACTTGAGTATTTTGAACATTCTAATTTTTTATTTGGAGTGTATTTAAATCCTATATCTAGGATTTGAATTAATTCATTGCATTTAGGGTTTCTAAATTTTACATAAAGTTTCCTTGCATATTGCATTCATTTTAAATATAAAAATTTAACAAAAAATGTATAATGTTAGATTAATTTTGTATAATATTTACCTAATAGCATACTTTCAGTGACTTAACCCTAAAAATTGGATCAAAATTGCAGTTAAACATAGGTCATTTTGGTTGTAATTTAGCATCATTTTACACTTGCATTTAACTATGATTTTCTAGATTTCTGAAACTGTAAGTACTAGTTTGCAACCTAAAATAGAGAACACATTAAACAACTCAAATTTTGCATTTCTTAGTTTCAAAAACCTTGAATAGAGACCCATTTTCCCATGGGCAAATGATTCCTCCAGGGCCTATAAAAACCAACTTTTCTGAGCTTTTTTGTTGTTTTCTGCATTTCATGGATCTATTGGTAACCCACTGCTTAAGTCTGGAATTTTTTAGGAATTTCTATTTTATGCATGTAGGTCTAATCATCCATTCACTGTAGTATAAAAGTACTTTTAATTTTTGGGAACACAATTTTAGTATCTTATCTTTCTAAGCATTCCGAGGAAAAGTTCATCAAAAAGCATGTTGGTCATTCTCCCAACATCTCTCCCACTTATGAGAATGTCTTAGTGAAAGAGAATACAATAGTCAACAATCATGATAATCAAACTTGGTCTTCTTCCAATATGTATCCTATTCATGAAGAAGATATTTTAGTGTTAGAAGATCCAATCAATGAGAATTACGAGAATCATATTTGTCTTTCTTCCCCTACCTCTCCCACTTGGGAAGACATTGTTGGATACAAGGATGAGACCATTGGCACATCTCCTAATATTACATTTCCTATTTCTCCTATTTGTAAGAATGATTTGATACAAGAGAATGCCATCATTGATAAGTAAGAAAATCCAACCATTGATGACTCCCCTACTTGTGATGAAGTTATTTTAGAAGATCCAATCATTGAATTTCATGAACATCTAGTTTTTTTCTCTCCCAAAAATTCTCCTACTAGGGAAGATATCACATGGTGCAAGAAAATGACAACATTCATAATAGTAATGTGGCTTCATTATATGAATATGATAGGTAACATTAGACTCTCCACTAAAAGATCATCAAAATAAGGATAAATATTTTGAGTTTATGAACATTAGATATCCCTCAGGACCTCCTACAAGTCCTCTAACTTTTAGGCCTCCCAAGCCATCTCCTAAGCCTCAGCGTATCCTATATCCACCCTCACAACAACCACAAGTTCAAAACAAACCCGTCCTTATCTTAGAGCCACCTAAAAAGAAACCATTATCCCTAGGAGATATCTTGAAATTCATAATGCAATTTGATAGTAACAATGTTTCATAGCAACCGAGTTACAATACTGTTTCTCACACATATAACAAAAGGAACAATAGGAAATTGCAAACCATACCTACTTCATTACTATTACCTCAACCTATCCTTCCTAGTGCCCCTCGTTTGCCTTTACATACTAGAAAGGAGTATTATCTTGTTGAACAACTTAAGAATAATCCTACTAAGATATCCTTATGGGATCTTATTCAAGCCTCACCTAGTTATCATAACATGCTTCAAAGTTCCTTACAACAAGTTCCTATCCCTCATAATGTGAAACAAAATGATATAGCAGCCATAATTCAAGGAATGAATTTAGAAATTATTTTCTACCAAAGTGAACTACCTCCTTTGGAAGTGAAAAATCAAAATGAAGCTTTCATTATGATTTCTTGCATTAATAGGAATGGGATAAAGAGAACCCTTGTTGAAAATGGATTATCCCTTAACATGTGTAACGTAAAACTTTTGGAAAAGCTTGGAGTGGATAAGACTAAGATTGAACATGATTCTTTTTCTATCCATGGATTTGATAATGTAGGAAAATAACCACTTGGTGTGATCACATTACCTATTTCAGTTGGAAAGGTCACATTGAAAACTCCTATTCATGTCACGCCTAATAATATTTCATATAATATTCTTTTGGGAAGACCTTGGATTCATGAAATGAATGGGGTGCCTTCAATCCTTCATTGTATAATGAAATATTTCTATAACAACCAAGTGCAGATAATCAAGGCCAATCTTGAACTCAAAATTTGTTTACACAATGAGAAAGATAAATAAAGTCCTTTGAAAACACTTGCACCAAATACACAAGTGGAACTTGTGCAAGAGAAAGAAGAAGAAAAGCATATTTAAAAGTCACAAAATTATTGGACAATGATTGGAGTTTCTTAGATTTTACACCTGAATTCATGGGGGGATACAAGATCATAACAAAAAAGTATGAAAAGGGAAAAGGAACAGTGCTAATGTCAACAAAAAATTTGGAAGAACCTTCAAAAGCATCCACTTCAAATACTTTAAAAAAAGAAATAAATTAGACAACAAGTTTTGATGAATTTGATTACGAACAACCACAAAATCCGAAAGAAATGAAAAATATTTATGGAAGAGGTTATGAACTTGTGAAACAACTTGGGTATGGTGGAAAAGGATGTGGTGCTAGAGAAAAAGATATCCATGTCCCTATAGAGCCTAATACACAAGAAACAACTAATGTTCTTGGTTATTGTCATTTGAAAGAAACAAAAGCATCAAAAAAGCCTTCACTTAATATCAACACTCTTACAAAAGATTCTTCTAGGAAAAATTTAACTTTGGTGCATCTCAAACTAATAGATACTACATCTGGGAATATCTCATTGGATATGCATAAAATTGATACTTTGTCTACTCATTATAATCAATAACATTAGTTGTTGCTCCTTTTCATGTGGTAGTTGTAGTGTCATAGCATATTCACTACCATGCATTATGGTATAAATTTGGATTAATGCAATCATATTTTTTTCTCACAAGGAGCAGTATATCATCATCCATTTTTGGCTCACCTTTTGGCCTTGGGGGGAAGGGGTTAGGTAGCCTTATACTAGTATGGCACTGGTCGTTTCCTCTTTTGGGCTATTTGACTACCTTCCATGTATATATAAGAGAAAGCTTTGGATGTGGACAACATGCCTTAAGTTGGATCATGTGTGACATACTTTCTTTTTATGTTATCTTTAGCATTGCATTTTAGGGGGAGCCCCTTCTTCATGACCTAACTTCATTTGGAAACATATGTTTGGCATAGAGCTTTCCAAATAAGCTTTCATATCTTCTTTATTTTTAGCATTTATCATTTGCTACTTTAAAGTAATTGCTCACAACATGGTGTTAGAAATTTCTTTAAAGTGGAGGCATACATTGGAATTATCATTTTGGAGATCTTGGACTATATTCAAGATGTTTCATTGTGTAGTCTTCTTACTTCTTGTGATGTGTCTTCTTCTTAGTGGTGTCATTGGGTTTGATGTCCTCCAAGAGTGTCACCTTTCTTGGCATACAAATTTCCTCTTAGTGGTGATGCTATGCGTTGTATTCCCTAAGTAATGAATATTTTATTCTAGAATTGTCCTCTCCTGGAGACATTAGGCACAATGTTCCTTAAGAGGATACCTTATAGGAACTAATAAAAATGCCTATTAACATGTATTATCCTATTTTCAGCTTGTTCATAAGTGTTTATCATAACACGGCTTGGTAACCTTGTGAAGATCAAAGTCACAACCTTTTTCATGGCAACCAAGCGTAACACACTTGGTTGCCTGTGGCGCCTTGTTTGTTCATAAGTGTTTAGCATAACACAACTTGCTAATTCTTATGAAGCTCAAAGTTTGAATTGTGTCATGCCTTATTAAAGTTATCAAAGGTATAAATTTGGTATGGTATGTGAGCCTAATAAGATTCTCTCATTTTCCACCCTTGTTGGCTCACCTAGTGGAAAATGGATTTCACTAGCCTGTGTGAGTGTGCATTGTTTTTTGCATAGTGGAGAACGAGTTCCACTTGTAATTTTTTTTGGAAAAAAATAGCTGAGGCACGATCCACGTCACATTGGATAGCTAAGAATTGATCCAACTTCTTTTATTTTTCTCTTTTTTCTTTTCTTTTCTTTTAGTCTTTGATATTGTATGATTGAGTATCTTGTCATTACTGCATATATATGTTTAACATAGGCATGTGCCTCCTTGTGCCTTTGTTGGTTTTTCCATGAGATCTTAGATCTTGGGGGCTTGATCACCTTCCTTGATCTTTGTCGTCTTATCCTTGCAATGATTATACAGTTAGACCTCTCTTGATTTTCTACTTTAGTGTGAGTTTGGCATAGGGTCATCCTCTCGCTAAAGTGGGGGCTAAATGTAGTGTAGAAAAATGTAGCCCTTTACATTTTCTCACTTTCTTGGGACCTCCTAATTAACATTGGACTTAATAATGCCTTAATTTAGTGTTGTTAAATGTACCCCTTCACATTTACACACTTATTTGGGCCCTCTTAATTAAATTGAGCTTACTTATGCCTTAATTATCCCTTTTATTCATTTACAAGCCTAATAAATTATAATTTCCAAAGGGGAAACCCAACAATAATTAATGCCTAAACAAAACACTTTACATTGAGAAATGTGTGTTCAAGGTATAGGGACCTGGGACCCACATGGGAGAATGGTTCCACCCTAGACCTTTGGACCTAAATTTAAATTATGTTTTTGGTGGTATTTTAATGTTTTCAAATCCATAATTCAATGTTGGATTGTGATATTTGAATTTAGAGAAATTAAGGATACATACCTATAAATATAAGGTTATTTCACTAAGTCTCACCTAGAATTTTCAAGTGAGCAAAATCATAGAAAGGTTTACGATCATGATCATTCAAGAGAAGATATATTAGAGATTTATTGCAACGTTCAAGATCTATTCTTCATGTCAAAGTCTCCTTGCATTATGCATGTTTTTGGAGCTAACATTGTGATGTAGGTTTCAAGAATTCAAGTCAATATTTAAGCACAAGATCAACATCATCTATCAAGCCATTCATGCAAGTTTTAGTCCTTCAAAGATCTACATTCAATATATTTATTCAGGGGTTTGTTAAATTGCAACATTATATTGTTCATTCATCATTCCTTTCATGCTGTCATTATTTCATTTCAAGGTTTAATTACCAAAATTGGGTTTAACCAAGGAAAACTCCCATTCACCAAAAAAAAAAAATTCCCCTCTTGTGTTTGTGTTGTAGACTTGCAGGTTCATAGGTTGAAGAAAATTTGAAGATCTCAAAAGTGCAAAATTGAAAAGTTACATTTGTTTTCACCTTTGTTGTCATCTCATGGAAACTCAGATCTCAAATTTATTTCTAACTATCCGACTGTGAAACCCAAAGGATCTAGAAGTACAGACACAAGAGTAGAAGACCCAAAAATCAATTTTGGAAAGGTGAACAAGGACCCATTCACCTATAGGTGATTGAGTCCTAGGATGACTTCCAAAAATAGTGTTTTGTGACAAGTACACAACATTTTCCATTCCCAGATTCGCTAGAAGTTTTACCGTTTCTAATAAACCTATGTTTCATCTATCAAATTCAACCTTTACATGTCATAAATGAGTGTATTAGGTATTTTTAATATTCCTCCCAAAACCCCTGTTCAGTCAGTTTTTCCACTATTTTTATCAAAAGACACTCTATAAATGATTTTTAGGTAAGTTTTAAGTGTCTTCCACTCATCTAATTTGCATAAAGTTGATTTTTTTTGTTAGTTATATTACATCTACATGAATCAGGTATTAGGTTATAGATTTGAGGTCATTTTCTATCTTATTTTCATCTCCCAAAAGTGAAGTTCAATCATATTTACCTCGTCCTCACACATAAAGGAAATTTGAAAATATTCCATAGAATTGACTCACCTAAGGGCTGAAAGTTGATTCTATCTTGGAGGATCTCATTTCCTGAATGAAATAGAAAATAGGTAGGTTCATTACACCCCATTTTGGTCTTTCTATTTATAACAAGTTTGGTGAAACATTCCAAATTTAGTATAAAACCCTATATGTAATGAACCCTACCCTATTTTCTATGTTTCATCTAGGTAACATGTAAGCATTCTATCTCTTTGGTTGGTACTTATTTTGACTCAAGAAGAGTATTTTCTTATCCAAAATTTATGTTCTTATAAATTTCCAAGGATATATCTTATTGTTGTCACATATTTATTTTTTTATTTTATGCTTTCTTCTATTCCTTAGATCTTAGCCATGAATTTTAGCGCCATTATTACTCTTGAGAAAAATAGGGGATTGAGTCAACTTGATCGATCTCGAACCTTATTTTGAGAAAATATATTCTTTCTTAATATTTTTGATGTTAAATTACCTGGGGTCCTTTTCATTTGGAACAATAGGAGATGTACCCTTGATTTAATTTTTGAGGTTTGATAGGTTTTTTGTCTATAGTTATTGGATTAGGGATAATTGGATTACCTATAAGATTTTATGGTGGAAAGCTTTGGATCATTGACCCATTAATATTTCTTCTGATATTTTCTATCCCAAAATCTCCCCCTTCCAAGTTCTAGTTAATGTGGTTTTAGGTTCAAGATTTAGGTGAACATATGGTAGTGTGGTGGATATAGGGTAATCCTCCCTTTCGTATTGTAATGTATTCCTTTTTTAAAATACTTCAATATATAAAGCTCAAGATTAATAGTGGAATAAATATGGATTTGGTAATATTTTTTAATTCGAAAAAATACGAGTAGGAGAGATTGAATTATATTAGTTTTTATACTAGAGAATTTAATATGACTAAGGAATGACTTTATGAGGGGTGGTCCTGGACAATAATATGTCCCAATTTTTGGCCAAAGTGGGACATTGAAATCAACTTTGTATACAAAATTCTCAATTTTTGGTACCTATAGCAACTAAACTATTAAGAATTTAAAGATGATGTGAACTAGTGATTTTTGATGTTTCATGTGTAGATTTTAAATATATTTTGAAAAAAAGAAATAATTTTAATATTTTTTTATATAACTTTTAATAACTTGTTTTTCATAGTTAATAGTAGATTTACAAAGTGATATTTATACCGCAACAAAATTTTTTATAGAAAGGATAAAATTATAATTTTTTAAACACAGATTCATAATAATTCTTGTGCATAGATAAATTTTTCATATTTTTGTTGCATATATTTTTAGAATTAATTTTTTAAGTGACATAAATTATAATTTAGACATAGGTTTATACCATATAACATTTTTTTATATAAATCCAAATTAACTTCTTTTTTGTTGAAATAGGGACACAGATGGCTAGTCAATATATATCTTGAGAATTTTTAATCTCTATTTTACTTTTTTCAATGTGTGTGGAACATAGACATTGATGATCACTAAAAAATAGAAAATAAATATAATAACAAAATTAAGATATCTAAAATTATACTTTCTAAAAAAACATACTTTGAGGGCTATAATCTTTTAAAGGATCCTATCATATTAATTCCTTATGTTATTCCAACCCAAGGTTAGAAACACAAAATTATGAGGAAAACTTGAAGCCTAAGGTGGAAAGGTAATTTCTAGGATCTTCATTCGAAGGATTTGTAGGCACAAAAATATACCGATTGATCCCATGGACTTGATCCTAATTTTACTAACACCAGTTCGTCTTGAATAATCTCCTTTTCTAACCACTTAATTGAATAATTTGTATTAGATTAAATTCATCACATTCCATCTCTTAATTAAATAAATTAATTTTATCTGATTAAGTCATCATTTCCCCTTTAATTAAATAATTCATTTTTTAAAATTAATCTCTAAGGTCATCTCATTTAAATTAAATAAATTTATCTTTATTTGATTTGAATCTAACATCATCCTCTTTAATTAAATAAATTAAACTTTATTTAATTAAGTGTAAAATCATTATTCCTCTCATTTTGATTTGAATTAATCCAAAAATCTAAATCAAATTGTCAAATCAACTAATCTCTATTTAAATTAATCAAATCTTGATTAATCCCAATCTTAATCCATCCAATCCTCTAGCTTTCGCAACTTTATCTTGAAAATCAATTTAATTGATTTATTAAATCATCTATTTTCATTCAAAAAAGGCATCAAAGATGGAATATTCTTCAAATTTGAAATCTCCCCGGGTGCTGTCACAATAGTGGTTTACAATTCCTGAGCGGAACAAATTTTAGCTGAAATCACATATTTTTAGAAAATATAATGATTTAAGCCTTAAAAAGTTCCATTTTAAGGATTCCAATTGAAGAGGGTTTGATCAGATCACCTTAGATCAAACCCCCTTGGATAGAACCTCGCTAGTTTTAAACTATACCTATAAATGCATCTCCTTTACACCTATCAAAATGCTGATAAAAATCACTTTTGATTTAGATTTTGGGGATCAAATGAATTCATTTAAAATTTATTTGAAATTATTATGGTATTCCTCAGAACAAGCTATCCAATGAATATAATTTTAATATGTTTTGGTTTTGTTATGTATTTTTTTTTAAGTTTTATTAAACATAGGTTTTTCATCTAAAATGAATTTCTTTGTTCTTCACATGTGGAAAAATAGAAGATTATCAAAAAAAAATTGAAAAATTTGAATGCACTAGATATTGAAGTCCTTGATCCAACAAAAAAAATAAAATAAAATTTTGACATATACAAAAAAAGTTAAATTGTAATTTGACTTTGAAACTTGATTAAAAATATTCAATAAAAAACTATCTAACCAAGTATAAGCACTAGATATCAGAGTTACAAATCTAAATTTGAAAGAATTAGAATTTTATCCTTTATGGAAAAAAAGTTATGCGTTATACGGTGTGCGTTACTTTTTAAAAATGTTGTTTTCTGAAAAAAATCTATTTGTGGGAGATGGAGAAAGAAGTGCAATTTAATTCCAAAAATTTTGAAAAAAATATTTTTAGAATCTAAAGACAAAATTTGATGAGACTCTAGTTTACACCATCTTCAAATTCCTCACAGTTTAGCCACTATAGGTGCCCGAATGTGAAGATTTAGTTAAAAATAATAATTTCAGTGTCCAGTTTGGCCAAAAATTGTAAACCACTATTATGGGATCACCCCCCCTCAAAAAGACTTGTCCATCCAACAAGGCATTAAATGCCTCTTACATGTCCTTTTCTTGAGCTAAGTGGCACTTAATTCATTTCTTCTCTCCCTCCAACTTGTCACTTCTCCAAATTTGAATTTCCACCTAATTGCTTTAATGTGCACATTCATCCAAATGTGCTCCACCTTTGTCCACTCACATGTTGAAAAGTGGAATTATGCTATTGGTTGGTGTTTGATCCCACATTCATCCATTTTTCCTCATCCTCCATCATTCTCTTCTATAAATAAGAGGCTCTCATTTGGATTTTGGATCCACAACTTCATTCAACATTATTATCTTCAATTTTTTGAGAAATTTTCATCCATCTTTATCCATTTTCATCCATTTTCATGATTTCATATTAGCTAGGTTATAGAGAAATTTCACCAAGGAGCATCAAATCTTCACCATTAACCATCAAGCTTGCAAGGAATTGGGAAAGGGCCATTTTCCACATCAAATTGGCACCAATCCCCCCATGGGATTGAGAGTTTGTTTATTTTGAGCAAGATTAGATAGTTTTATTCATGTTCTTCATTTCTTTCTTGTTCTTGATATCTCAAATGAATTTCAATGTTGTTTCTAACTTGCATATTGGACTAATTGTGTGTTTGTTCTTTGTGTTTGTGCAGGTATAGATCCAAGCATTCACAGGATCTTTAAATGAAGATACCTTCATTCAAAGGTATCTAAGGACCTTCCAAACAAGGGAGGTCATTTTTGTGAAAATAAATACCTTTATTTGAAGGTATTTTTTATATTTTTAACCTTTGAATAAAGGCTCATGTTTGTTTGAAGGTTTTTTTGACTCACCTTCAAACGAAGGTACACCATTCAAAGAAGTACCTTTAAATGAAGGTGTTTCCTAATTTTTAAATGAAGGTGTGGATTACTTAGTGCTTATTGAATTAAATTCTCTTGGTTCAATGATGTCAACAACTGAACTCATTAGTGTAATATTTACCTCCATTTCTTTCCTATCTTTTCATTCTCACTCTTGATGAGAGATATAGAAGAGAATCTAGACCTGAGAGTCCTTGAAGGTACTTTGGAACCATTTCAAACACTAATGTTGTTTATGACATGAAAAATTGTTTTCCAAATGGCCAATATCAATGAACAATTCTTCTTGTAGTTCATCTTCTTTGTGAGAGGATTGTTCATTCACATCATCTAACTATGAGAGAAATCTATGAGAGGTGGTTGGTTTTGAATCTTATTTGCATGTCAATGAGCCAAATTATGACTCATCACATACCACTTCTCGACTCTCATAATTCTTATGTGTCTTAGGATTAAAGAGATAGTATACTTTTAAGGTAGTACTGTACCCCAAAAAGGTACATTGGATTTTCTTAGGATAAATATTCTTCCTATTGTTATTTGGGACATATATATACATTGTAAAATCAAATACTCTAAGATAGATTGAAGGCTTATGACCACTCCCTACCTCTTTTGATGTCTTATCTTCTAAGATATTTGTAGGAGCCTTGCTTTGAAGATACAAAACTATCTAGAGTGCTTCTTCCCAAAATTCATCCTCCAACTTATTTGTGGAAAGCATACAATGAGCCATCATTATGATAGTTTGATTATGATGCTCTATAATACCATTATATTGGTGTGTGGGGGGGATATTCAACTACTATTTGATGTTGTGATGCTTCAAGAATTCAAAAAAATCCTTTGATATGAATTCATGCTTCTTCTTGATAAATAACACATATGTTGTGTGAGAGAAGTCATCAATAAATAGATAGAAGTACTGGTGTTCTTGAAAGTAAGTAGGCAAGGGTTCACATAGATCAATATGCATGTCCTCAATATAGTCCTTGACATGGAAGGTGTGAGAGGGTAAATGATAATCAAAGGAAAATAAGAGCATAAACAAAGTAAACCAAATGCATACAAAAAGATTATACCTTCAATTCCTCTCCATGGATTGATCTCAAGTTGCACCCAAAGAATTGAAGATTTGATGACAATGATGACTTGAATGTGGATTGCTCACTCAATTTTCCAACATAATAAGGCTATGGTTACTCAATATGATCAAATGAGGAAATGTGGCTCCAATTTATAGAAATTGAATGGGGAGAATGAAGGGCTGGGATTGTTTGGCTAATTTCAAGGGTGGAGATTGAATGAGGCGTGGATTGAGAGCATTGTGATATGTGTCATAATGGGGATAGGTAGAGATGAGGTGTGCTCACACATGTGTGAAAATAGCTTGGATAGAGAGGCCATTTAATTTTGGAGGCTGTGTAAGAGGGAGTAAGAGTTAGTGGTGGTAGGTGAGATTTCACACATGTGTGAGGAGGTGGAAAATCTTGGTGTAATTAATTATTTAATTACACTTACATAAGTTTACTTAGGACATAAGATTCTTTCTAGAAGTCTTAGTTGGATTTTCTAGAATTTATCTTATTTAGCTAATGGATCATTTCCTAGGAGATTAGTTTGTTAGTTGTCTCATGTCATAGGATTATGATATTTTTATACATCATGTTCATTACTACATTTCAACCTTGCCTATATAAGGAAGGTGATTGTACTCATATGCAATATATTGCATACCTCATCATTTGATAGGTCTTAATATCAAGCAAGCTCATTTTCTTGCACTCTTGTAGAAGGTTTTCATTGTTTTTGCAAGTGGTCTTGGGCATTGAGCTAATATCTTCAACTCTTACATGGTATTCGAGCCGCATCTTACAAAACCATTCTTATATTTGAGGGTGGAGCTATTGCTAGTGAGAGATCTTGATTTGAGGTTGTCTCTCCATAGGTGGGATTTCATGGTAAGTCACTTTTGGCTCATGTTGGAGGAAATATGAGCTCAAATTTGAGTTTAGGGCAGCTAAAAAAGTCAGAATTGACTTTTGTTTCACCTAAATCCAACATTTTATGCCAAAGTTATGGAGGTTTGAAGATTTGCAAGATCTAGGAGTTGCAGAGCTTCTGGTGCATTTTCAGGTAGATCCGACCTCCCCATTGTCTTCAAGAGGCTCGAGAGATGAAAATCGATATATAACACACCTATATTTGGCGTCGGCTATTCGTGAGGCAATTTTTTTTTTACCCGGTAGGCCGTATGACTCGCTAGGTACGGGATACAATTTATTTATTTTGCAGAAAAAATATTCTAAAAAATATCTTATGCTTTTTTATTTATTGGGCTATTTGCAAATATTAAATCGGGCATCATACACTATTATTTGGGGGCATGTATTTGGTGGATTAATATTTTAAAATGGTTTGTAATATTTTTTTGCGAAGCCTTTTAAAAAAAATTGTAGGGGTTGTACCCCTGTCGACCCTATCCAGTTGATTGTGTAAATATTTCATTGCTGTCCACCGTGTTCTTTCCTTGCCCATTGGTTTGCGCTCTCCTATTGGCTGTCCATGGTGCCTTTTCTCCCATCAATCCACTCCATGATGGCACTATCATTTCACTGGCTCATGTTTATTTCTTCGGCCGACTGTTCTCCATCTTCTGCATGATTAGAATGCAATTTGACCCCATCCGAGCCCCTTTCTATAGGGGATATATTAGAGGTCAAGAGGCTTATCGCTGCTAGGTGGCACTTAGGGAGCCGCCACGGTGCCCAGCCACCCAGCCACCCTCTTGGTGGTGGGATTTTTTTTGCCTCGCCGAAGGACGAAGTCGTATGGAGGAACCGGGAGCTTAAATATTGCACCACTTTAGCCTTTGATTTTTACACCCAGTTAGCCTGGGGTACCCTAATTTTGCCTAATACAACTTTTTTCTTTTCTTTTTTCCATAACTTTCCGCCACAATATCAAAATTATGCAAACAAGATATTGTTAGAAAGCTGATTCTACGTACTTTGTAGTGGTGTAGGCCATTTTTCCAAATTTCTCTATAGGTACAATTTTTTCACAATTGAAGTAAGATCACCCCTTTGGACCTTCGAGCTCATAACTTTCTCCCAGTTTCTTCAATTTTGGTGATTCAAATTGCATTTGGAAGGTATTGACGAGCTCTTTGATTTGGTTCATGTACCTTTTCTAGTTTCAGCCCCAAGTGTGAGATATTTAGATTTTTTCATATTTGCTTTCTACTTCATAACTTGGAGATCTTGACTCTTGAAGAAGTTCTGTTTATGGGTGAGAGTTTATTTTTACTTGTATTATCATATTTTAGAGTTTCTAATTCATATTGAAGGCTAATATCTTTGTAATCTTGGAGATCATTCAAAGTTCATTATGGGGTTTGCATATTATCCTTCTTTGATTATGTTGCAAAAGGGAAACTATAAACAATGGAGAGATGGAATCATAGATCATCTCCAATCTCTTGAATTTTTGCCACATTTGTATGGTATTATTCCCCATCCAGGTCAAGGTATTTAAATTTAAAGAATGCAAAAAATACAATCCTAAAAATCCTAGATGAGATGCAAATTTGAATGCAAACTAAACACCCTAAATGAGATCTAATTCAATGCAAATGAATGCAAGGTCTAAATCTAGGATGAAGAGGACTCCAAAATCAGAAAAATACAATGCTCAAAATAGTCAAGTTGACCAAAATGAAGCAAATAAAAAATGAGGTGCACCACAAATGAGATTAACAAATGGGTACACCATTTTTTTTTACTTGTTTGTTTCACTCAATTATGAGGGCTATAATGTGAAATTAACAATAAAAAATTAAACCTAACTGATATAACAGTAAAAAGGTAGGTTTTAAGATGGTAAAATGATGTGTTCCTGTTGGAAAAAGTTCCTTTTTGGGCATCACTAAGTACTCATTTGCTCAATGGTGAATG
This sequence comes from Sequoia sempervirens, assembly GCA_007258455.2. Taxonomy (NCBI): domain Eukaryota; kingdom Viridiplantae; phylum Streptophyta; class Pinopsida; order Cupressales; family Cupressaceae; genus Sequoia; species Sequoia sempervirens. The sequence goes on along the minus strand of VDFB02000008.1, from coordinate 366,434,248 downwards.
GGTTCCTAATAGGGTTTTGGAAAATCAATTTTTTGGTTTTGTTATTCAATGTCTATACTCCCAGATCCTAGTTGTTCAACTCTCAAAATTCGGAAATAAATTAAGACTTTCTGTGATCTTGCAAAAAGATGACAACTTTGACAACTTTGACAACTTTTGCTTCCCACTTGATCTTCAACCTAAAATTTGCAATTACACATCAAAGGAGAAGAAAAATGTTGTTTTGTTAGGGAATATGGGTTTTCCTTGGTCAAACCCCATTTTGGTAATTAAACCTTGAAATAAAACAATGCATAAAATGAAATATGAATGAAAAATGTAATGTCACAACTCACCAATCCTCAATTGAACCTTGGAGTACACATTAACAATCTTGCATGAAGTGGCCTCAATGTATGTAGAACTTGATCACAACACTTGATTAGAAACAACACCTTGAATGTGCTTGAATTTGATCTTCAATGCTACATCACCACATTAGCTCAACAACATGCATGATGCACTATGCCTTTGAAATGATGAAATGACCTATGATTTCTGCAATAAACTTCAATAAATTTTCCTTTGAATTCCTTCTTGAATGCTCTTGAATGCTCTATAATGCTCTTGTGAAAGTACTGTTGATTGCTTATGAAGATCTAGTATGAAACTATGTGAAATAACCTTACATTTATACTTAACTTAAGATTAAATCCTGAAATTCAAATAACACAAGCCAACATCAGATCTAGGATTTGAAATGATAAAAATACCACCAAAAACATATCTCAAGGGGGTTGTCCTAAGTTAAGCAAGGACTCATTTGCCCTGTAACACACTTAATTAGGACACATTTTGTGTGATGTGAAATTTCATGTCAAAAGGGGGTCCTAGGACCTAGTGAGGACCCATTCACCAGGTGGCAAATGGGTCCTAGGTCACTAGCCTAGGACACATTCCTTGTAAAATTAAGTGTTCTGTAATATTATTTAAGAGTGCCAAGCTTTATCCCTCAGAAAATACAATAAATTAGGCTTGAATTTGAATTTAAGGGGCCAATTAATCTCAACTAATTAATAAAGCCCTAGATTGATGTGAAAGTGTAAAGATACACTTTAAAACACCCTAAATAATGCACCATTAAGTCCATTTTATTAAAAGGGGTCCTAAACTTAATTTGTGAATGTGTAAAACATATTACAACACTAAATCAAGGCAAGATGAAGCTCATTTTAATATTAATTATTTGAAAATTAAGTAAGGATAAGGGATACTTTTTCCATTACTATAGGATATAACCAAGAATACTCTCTAGTTTTAAACCACGCCTCAATAGATCATGGGTTTTTTGGAGCCATGCATTTTCATAAAGTCGCATAAGTGATTGAGCTTCATGGTGGTGATTCTTCACCAATAGTCAAAAAAGGGTAGATGTCAAGATGAGATTCATAAAATACTATGAGGACTTTGAAGAGTGAGGGTTAGAAGGATAGTGAATGAAGAGGTTCCAAATAAAGGACATGAGGTTCTATGTTTCATGATAGTCCTTTGGCCAATAAAGAGGATAGTTAGGTGACATTGATAAGGAAAAGGTCAATAAAAGGTAGTGAATGTATGACTATGCACACAATGAGCAACAAAGTAAGAAATTGTCCAATATCATGAGTTAAGAAGGAGGTATAGTAATATTCCCATGTTTTGAAGGTACATGGAGGTGGATTAGAGCATGAACTCAAGGATATAGAAGAAGATGCTTGGCTTTATGAAACATGCACACTAGCATTGCAAATTTATGTAGATCTCTTTATGAAGACAATACAAAACATGAAAGGTTGTAAGGACATTCGTATGTGCAAAAAAGTGTCAAAGGAATATGTTGACAAGGGATGTGAGAAAGATGAAGGACAACCAAGGAAAGAGTATGAAAGGACAGTGAGGAAGAGCTACATCCTCAATATACATACACAACTGTGTGCAAAGATGGAAAAAATGCAAAAATATCCATTTGTGAATATGTAGAGTGTTGTGATAGTAGACATGTTTGAGGAAAACAAAAGATACAGTGACAATTCAAATACAATGGGTGAATTATGAGGGAAATGATCACAGTTAGGATACTTTCAATGGATTGTTTGGGGCTTCAATAAAGGACACCAAATTTAAGGAAAAAATCCACTAAATTTAAGTATGACAATCCTTGATGGTATGGCAATACTAGGATAGTAATGTAGAAAAATCAAGGCATTCATTAATGAATGCACAGTCAAAGTCAAGATGCAATAGGTAGTATCTTAAAAGGATAGTTTACAATATACAAAGGAACAATTTTTTTTTAAGAGATGCTACCATTAGAGTTTTATAAAGGGTACTATGGGATAGTCCTATGCATGACACTCATAGAACCTTCGATATGATAATCCTTGCAAGCAAAGGGGTGAAAAATCAAGAACAATCACCCTATGGATATTGTAGGACAAGCTTGAAATGGACTATGTTGGGATGTCTTTGCAGATTTTTCTTGCCAAATTTAAGCAAGGACATAGGAATCCAAGCCCATAAATCACTCTTTTCTACAACACATTTTCTAGACTTTAATCCTCAAAGAAGATCATGTAATAGAGGATGGGGTTTTGATTTAAATATCTAGATTAAATACAAAGAATAAAAATTACAACTTCCTAAATGAATGAAGAATCAAAGGAATTGACTATGGTTAATACACTCTTTAAGAAAGGGTATTACTATAGTAGTACATAAAGGGATGAAGGATAGTCCTTTAGAGGGAAATTCAAGATTAAGTTGAGGAGCAAAAATACATTCTTACTTCTTGGTATTAGTGGACCATGCAAGCTAAAGAGCAGGAGCAATGATGAAAAAGTGTGGCAGAATGTGTATGCACAAAAAAAGACCAAGAGGTAGTCATTTTAGGGAATGAAAAAGGGATAACTAGCGATGGTTTATATGTAAATGAAAGGTCTCAAGCATTAGGTTAAAAGACAACAATTGAAGGAAAAATTAGTGAAACATTGAGTCCTATGTACAAGGAAAAGATCTACTAAGGGAAAAGTTTTGCAAAGTAAAGATAAGGGAAAATCATGCTTAAGTCATAGGAGAAAAGTGAACAAGTCATATAATCCCTTAAACTATCCTAAGATAGCTCTTGAAGGCCTAATTGTCTACCTACAACTCATACACCTGTAATCATGTGAAGTTTTTTACAAGCTATTCACAAGTTAGGTTTTGTTTATGCTTAGTTTTCAAGCACTTAGAGACAAATTAGGAAAATTTTAAGAGCCATCATGGTTATAACTGAAGTTAGTGGGATTTTGAGGCCAAAATTATGCATTTTGAGATAATTTAGGTCCCTAAAATAAAGGATTTTTTTTCGTTGTATGCCCAACAACTCAATTTTCATGAAAATTGATTGATGAATCACAATTCCAATCAATTTTATGATTTAAGAAGATAAGTTCAAGTTGAGTTGGGCCACACTTCTAGGAGCATACAAAATTAATAAATTTAAAGACGTCAAGTCAACTCTTCTACACCAAATTTTGCATGATTGACAACTAGTTCAGAGGTGGTTCACATCCAGTTTGACATTCATGCACGATTGACATATTCCATGAAGTTCAACCTCTTTTAGCTGAAGAGTTATTCTATAAAAAAATCATTCAACTCTTTTCAGTTATTTCTTTCTATGCTTTCTTTTGTCCTCATGCAAAAGAAAGAGATTGTAACTAAAATTTTGAGATAGTTTCATATAGAGCAATAACTTTTATGTAGCTTTTTTAGTATTTTTCAAGATTGTACAAGAAAAAAATCCTTTTTTATTAATAAAAAGTAGTGAGTTTGCATTCTCAAATTTCATGTATGGGTGATATTGTGAATAATTTGAGGCAATTTTTATGATTTTAGTATTGAGTCCTTGAGTTATCTCATTTACAATCACTTCTTATGGAAGAATATGAAAAAATTATGTAGGTCATAGGTTGTGTTATTTGTTTTAGAGTTTCTAGTTGTGAAAAAGCACTATTTTCTTGCAACAACACCTAAAACATAACCTCCCCTTGAAACACTTTTGTATAAGTTGGTCAAAAATTGAGTTGTGCATAGAGTTAAGTTGAGTTTTTGAGAAGAATTTTGAGTTAGAACAACAATTAAAAATCATTTTCATCATTGGTGCATCACCTCCTAGGTCTAGTTTATCTTAAATTTCAATTTCCTATGTATTTTCCTATCAAACTAGCAAGCTTTTAGGAGGTCCATTAGGGGAACCAACTTGCTTTGGAGGTTCATCTTCACCATAGGCAACCCACAACTTGAAGATGATCCAATGTTTCATAGGATAGCTGAGTTTCATACTTAGCTAAGGGTGCTAACCTTGTGACAACAATTTTTGGCACACTTAGTTGGACACTGAAACTCATTTTGAATCAAGAAATACTAATTTTTCATACTTTCCTAGTATATAAAACAATTTTTTTGGCCTTTTTGAGGTTATAAACATATACTGGCAACTCTAATCTTTGATATTTAAGAAAATATAGTGTAAGAAACACATGAGAAGATTGAAAACAAGAGGAAGTTTGACTCCTTTTGAGTATTTGTAGTTGTCACCACGAAGAAGAAAAGGGAGGGTAGCAAGATTGAGTCTTAGCTCACCAGCTAGATCATGTTCTACGCCTCCAAATAATAGGTTTTCAAGTATTATTCCAAGCATTCTAGTAACGAATATGATGTAACCCCTAAAGGTGCTTTGTGTTTCATCTCAAAATCCTACTAAATTTGGTTATTTTCATATATGTGGGCTTAGGGTTTTGTCTATCATCATGCCTTTGGGTTTGTATTGCTAAAAAATCTTCTTGAAAACCCATAAGTATGGTGCCCTTTGCAAATGTTATAATTTGTCATTAAACTACTATGACCATCTCCAATCATGTTAAACATAACTTGAGTCTTGAAAGTCCATTGAATGATCAGTCCCTTGTGATCAGGATATCCCATTACTCACTACCAAATATTTTCACATGCCTAGGTCCACGGGATTACTTTATTTTATAAGGTTGATTGATCAACCTTGTCTGGCCTTTACATCCTTTAAATAAAATGGTTTATAATCCTTTAAGACCTTTTCTTATGTGGTCCTAGGTGGTTCCCTTTTCAAAACATCTTGTGAGCATGTGTGGAATGGATCCATTTATGTTCTTGTTCATTGCCTTGTTCATTGCCCATCATAGATTGTCCTTTGATTGTTGTTCATGAATCCACGATGCGTGATGAATGTTTCCCTTTCATATCATTCATCACAGATGGAATTTTAACTTTGGTTATCAAATTAGCAATGAGCGATATGGGCAATATCCTTTGTATTTCTAGTTCCTCTTTCAATCGCTGACTGCTTGTAAGTTTTTGGCTATGAATCAGTGATGTGTGATGAGGTCCTATGTTCATATCTACCATCACTGATATGAAGTGTTTTTGAGGGTGATGCTTTCTTAGCCCTTGGTCTTGTCTAATGGATACATGGTAAGTCCTACCTGGTCACTTGGGTTCTCCATCATTGATGTGTTGTGACCACTGTGAAGCAAATCTGTGATGGGTGATTTCAATGTTATGCCTTGTGCCCATCATGCCATGTGGTCATCATGGTTTCAAGTAGATTCCCAAAGCATGTATTAAGGATGGGCAACAAAATATTTGAGAGAATATTCCCCTCATTGCTGACTCTTAGCACATTGCTAATTCACTTGATGGAGCACAAACCAGAATAATGATACATGATGGATATCATAAAAGATATGACTAGTGAGATCAAATGGAAACATAGTAGCTTTTTGAGATGTCATCGCCATTTTTAATGCACAAGTTGTAATAGTAAGGATTGATGGTGGAGGAGCATCATTGATTATGTTTTAAATCAAGTGGGATCGATGGTCATGATTCAAAGTTGGATGGCTAGATGTTAGCTTGCTTTCGCGAGCCTCCTTTGAATATTAATGGCTACACGCTCTAGTTACTCTACTTAATGAGGATTGTTAGCTGTTTTACTTACAAATTTACAACCATTGAGAGTTGGGAATTGGTTGAGAACTAGAGAGAAAGCATGTGGGTTTTAGGCAAGAAATTGTAGAGATATTGAATATATTTTTTCTAAGGTTTGCTGGTTCTTTTTCTATTTCTTGTAAGAATGAGTAAGCTTAGCGAGTCTATCCAACCAGTTAAAAGGTCTAGGAGGATTAGTATGCTTGAACCTCAGGATGATATACCTGAAATTGAACAAGGTGCAACAAGAGCTCTTGTAAGGCTAAAGGACAAGAGGAGAGCTCATAATAAGTCTAAGAAGGGTGGTTTCAAGAACACTTACAACTTGAGAAGTAGGGTTGTTGTTTGTGGTTAGAGCATGCCTGGTGGTGTGTTCCTAAAGGAACAAAGTAAAGAGAAGCAAGAGGATAAGGTAGATAAATTGGACAAGTCTAAAAAGAAGAAGAAGGATAATGATCATGAGGCTTATATTTCTTGTGTGGAGGAACTTGATGTCACCATGGAGAATGAGGTAGAAGATGATCTAGAGTACACCCAGTACCTTCTTGCAATATCTAGTCTAGTGGACTCTGATGATGGTGAGACAAATTATCTAGTTTCAACAAAAGCCTTGGGGAGACATGCATACTTTGATTCTGAGGATGATGAACCATCATAGAGTTAGTGTCCTAGTATGTTGTTTTTTGTTTTTGATGACACTGCTACCACAACGGTGGGTGCGCCTTTTCTAGCAAACATATAAGTTCTTTTCTTAGATGTTGATGAGGAAAACTTCTTTGGTTGACGTGGATGTGAGGTTTTGGTATTTATACAACAACGAATGTGCCTTTTGGAAGGTGGGTGAATCTTCTATGATGAATGGGTTTTTGTCTTTTGTGCTTTCCCTCTTTGCAATGTGCAAATATAACTGTCTAGAGAATCTTCAAAATTGAAATGAAATTGAATGTCAAATGAAAATGTGACTGAAATTGTAATTTGGCCCGAGGCTTATTTGCTCCCATGTTTCTATAAATGGGAATTCAGGGCTAGTTACAAAGGGCTGGCTATTTTATAATTGATCATAGAGGGAATTGTAAAGGGTTACTAAGCATTTTAGAGTCAAGTCTTAGGTTCAATTCTACTAATATATATGTAATTTTGATAGAAATACTAGCAATAGAGTACAAAATGGTACAAATTCAAAGCCATTTTCTCTCCTATGTAATCGTTTCATGAGCTATAAATAATATAATCAAAGGTTATTTTATTTGTCTCCTTTGTTTCTCATTGGATGGATGGTTTTTTTCTTGATTGTTAATTCAAAGAATTAATGTAAATGCTTGAGGGAAGCTATTGGTTTATGTTAAATTGAGTACTAGGCAATTGGTAAGAAGTGGTGGTTGAGATATAATGTTGAAGTACTATAATACAATATCTTCAAATATTAAAAGATTTAATGTATGAAATTGTTGTCAAGTTTTGTAGATGTTAGTACTAACTTCGTTCCAAGGACGAGGCACTGATATAGAAGCAAGGTATTCATGTTGCATTTAGCTAGTCAATTTTCAACAAAAAATCATTTATTAAATCAAATTCTATAAAGCGGGTTACAATATCATTTAGTTTTACCTTTTGTCATGCTCTGAACGTGAAATGTTGTTAAGAAGCAACCAATTTCTTTGACGTATTTTGTTAGTTGAGCGATTATTTGAGAGTTATCTATTTTTTTCAATGTTCATGATAAAATGACATGAGAATATTATCTAAACATTGTCAGGATCACCATCTTGGGTTTCACAGAGCCCAAAGAGTAGAAGTAAGGGCCTAATAATCCTTGTTTTTTGGCCAATCCTTACTTGATGTTGATTATTGAATACTAGAAAATTCATAGGCATAGGGTGAGATCAAGTTTGGTTCTAAAAAAATAACCAACAGATTGACGAATCTATTGGGGACTAGTCCACTATAAGTCTTTAGTTCCAAACCAAAATTATTAGAGTCAAATACTTTGCAAATTCAAGTCCATTTTCTATCTCGCTTTGGCATCAGTGGGTCAATTCTTAGATATGTTGTTTAATAATTTAGGTGTTCTTTTTGAACTTATAAATTCTATCAAAGGTCTACCATAAATTCATGAATATTTGAATAATTTCTCACTAGATGTTGGTGGTGACTCTAAGATCTCTACACCACTATGTATTATTTGAGAAAATCCAAAATGGTTAGAATGAAAAATTTGTTGAGAAAAGATGAAGTGGACCTAAGCTCACATAATGAAGCAACCTGATGAGAAGCTAGAAGGAGAATGTAAATGAATTCGGTACTATCTTTAAGGAGTCAAAGAATTTTCTAAATCTAAACATATAATTTAGATATTGAGTTTTTTAAACCTGAAAAGGGTTGGGTTGCAAAAAATAAAAGGAATTTATGTGTGATTCTGACAGAGAAAGCCCATATTGAAGTTAACCTTTGAAAGAAACTTCATATTGTTGAAGTTCATTCCTCTATGAAAAGAGGCGGCGACTATGCAAAAAACCTAATGAAATTGTGAAGATAGTTTCAGATCTACAAAGGTTTCTAGTCAGAAGTGTTGTTTACAAAAGTTGCAACATATGCAACTATTTCCCTAGTATTGGTTTTCAAGAAGCATAAGTTTGTGTGAAAACTATGTTAAATAATTTGGAGAAATTTTGCTTCCCTATTAAGTGAATTAAGCACTAATAAAGGGAATGGTAGTAATTATTCTACATACTTCAAGGATATAATTTAAAATCTCTATAGTATGAATGAAGAAGTATGCTTATCTTTGAAACTTTCTCATTAGAAATATTTTATGCATGAATGCATATGAGTTGTGTATTTTATGATCATGATGAAAGAAAGTAATAGGGCAGTTAATAATCAACTGTAGAGTTGATGTTTGGGGCTTGTAAAAGGGGTAAAAAAAAGTATCATTCCCCTATTTTTCCTTGTGGAGTAACAAGTGAGAACATGTAGAATGTGCAGCCCATGTCATGATCTCTAGGAAATTTATCTATTAGAAGGTATAGACCTTTGAATTTTAATGGTATTCAAGGTTTCCCAAACCCCGTTCCTAATGATATTAGGGAACATTTGCCAAAATTCATAGGGAAATGTTCAAAGTCAGCTTATAGACATTTGCAGACATTTATGGACTTGATGGAAGACTATGAGATAAGTCATGAAGCTTTTTGTTCAGTCTCTAAAGGTAGATGCTAGAGATTGGTTTTCATATCTACCAGTTTGTTCTATCTTCTCATGAAATGTGTTCATGGTATCATTTATAGAATAGTTTGGTGAAAGGATTAATCCATGTTTAGTAAGGAAAAAACTTATGGAAATTCAAAAGGATGAAGAGGAGTTGGTCCCAACTTTCAACCTCTGTTTTGCAAAAGAAATAAGGGATATTCCTAAAACTATGAGACCAAGTGATGCAGAGTGTTTGGTTATGTATTTGGGTGCATTTGATGAAGAAATGAGTTATTTTTTGAGAGATAAGGAGCATACAACATTGCATCATGCATATAAAATTACTATGGACATTGGAAACAACATGAGATGCTCATTGATGAGGGGATATGCAGCTGCAAGTGTTGATCATTTTAGTACATCACATATAAACAAAGTAGAAAATAGAAGTAATTGTCATGATGATGGTGCTTCCACTGTTCTAATTTGTGCATCATTATCTAATTGCAACTAATAATGAATTCCAAATTGACCATCAACAAATTTTAAGTAATACTGATCAAATGTCCTTTGTTCAAAAACTGTCCAATATGCAAATATATAAGGGAGAATCACCATATGATGTATTTACAAGGTTTTTGGATGCCTTGTTGGAAATTCCCAAGAATTGCAGACCTGAGGATTTATTATGCATTGATTTGTTTTGTGAAATTTTTGAGCTAGGGTTGAGTACCTTTCCAAAAAAGTTGAAGCCTCAAGGTTTTGATTAGATACTTGATTGGATAAGAATTATTGAGGAAGCTAAGTATGATTATGCACAAAGTATGATGTCTTAAAGTATTAGTAGTGGTTGTCCTATTGAAAAGAATCAGAAGGAAACACAAATCAGTGAAGAGGGTATATAAGAGAATAGACATCTATCTTATGATATTGGTGAGGATAGTGACTGTAATCAATTCACAAACAACCTATGTGAAAATTAGTACATTGGTGATGAGGATGAAGATACATTTGCTAGTGTTGTTGATGTATCATCACAAATCAATGGTCAATATACTGAAAATGAGAGTTTGAGCATTCACTTTGAACACTTCGAGCATAAGACATGTGATAATGAATCTCCTTGTGATAAGGATCAGGGAAAGAGTGAGGTTTTTGATTAATTTTCTGAGGATTATGAATCTTTTTATAAGGATGATCTAGATGCATTTTCTTTGCATGAAGGATGCAGTAATATTAATGCTTAGGAGATATTCTTCTCACAAGAGAGTGAAAAAATCCTATGTGAGGGATACTGGGAATGAATTCTAGTTATATCAGGAATTGAGTATACTAGCTTTGTGAATGATGATGAGTTTGAAGACAAGAATGTGTGTGTTCAGTGTCCTGACCCTAAGAATAGTGTTAAAAATGATGAAAATTGTGGTGTTAACCAACATGATCATGTCTTAGTTGCTCCTAATTGTCTATGTGAAGCAGAGAAGGAATATGCAAGTTTCTTTGAAAAAATGGACATGATTGTTTTTGATAAGGAATGTATTGATGAGAAAAAAATGAAATTAGTTCAGTTGCTAATGAACAACCATCATATTACAATAGAATTTTCATATTTGGGTTAGCATACTTGTCAATTGATGGTGCACATGAGTGCCTTTTTGCCAACCCTATTAATTCTAAGTTATTTGAGCCATTATGTGAAACATTTTGCATCGAGTTGGATGATGATTTGAAGGGTAAATTGGAGTATATTAGTGAGCATGAAATGGAGATATTTGTTGATGCATGGGATGTTATTAATGATGATATTTACACTAATGATCCTAATTTGAATAAGAGAAAAGATACCATGGGTTTTGATGAATTACTTTCCAAAGATAGCAAATCATGTGATAGTATAATTGGTTCACACTGCTTAGATGAATGTGAACACCAGTTTGAAAATATGCCAGTATATGAATGCTTTGTTGATATTTTTCATTGATGTCATTGATCGGTTTGGTATTCCTACCTCGGGCTTATCCCTTAATCCAATAGCAATGTTATCAACATAAGTTTTTGGTCTATTCAATGTTGTACCACAGTTTTTGGTCCAACCTTATTTAGTATAGCATGTGATATCTCTTTACATCTATGCTGACATCTCCAACATCTTGTGTAATGTGTTCACCCACATCTATCTCTAATGCAAGCCAACTAAGTGGATATGCAGATCTAGTATATATATGAAGAGGCATAAACAAAAATATGATGATGAATATGATATGTGATGTAAGTGATCTGTTGATGTATATTGCAAACTAATATATGTGCTATAGTAATATAGTGTAGTGTTTGTATAGATCTTTGCACCTCAGTGAGAATTGTATTCATGCATGTGAAGATTTGATTATAGCAGTTCAATTTTGTATCATATACTCTGGTAGTAAGTTGTCTCTCAGCTATAATAGATGCTTTTTGTATCTAGGGCAGTGAGCCCACCGATAGTGAACCAACCTAGTAGTTAGCCACCTATGTATTTTGTAACTGGTTACTTAATACTTGAGAGTTAACCCTCTCTGTGGTTTTTCCCATCTTGGGTTTCCACGATAAAAACATCGGTGTTATGTGGTGTTGTGTTATATTGGTTTTGTTCAGTAACTTTAATTATGTTATGTGGAAAACTATTTAAAGGTTTTAATATTTTTAGAGGAATAATGATTCACCCCTCCCCTCTCAATATTCCAAATGTTCAACAATTTGTATCAGAGACAAATCCTTTAGAAGAGTTCAACAGCTCAAAGGAGATCCAAAGGGTTGAACATATGATACCTAGATCTACCATGGATCTTGAAGATCTTGGAACTATTGAAGATGAAAATAAGGAACTCTCAGAAAATATTCAAATGGAAAATGATTTCATCCTTAAACTGAAAGTTCAAATCTAGAAATTCAAGCTAAGGGACAAGGAGGTCAGTAATGAACTCAAGTTAGCAAATATTACTATCCTTGATTTGAAAGCTAAGAGTGAAGAAGATGAAAAGACCAAGGAACATCTGAATAATGCAATCAAAGGAAAATCTAATGAATGCAAGAAGTTGGAACAAGAAGTTGTATCTCTCAAATTAGATTTAGAAGATTCAAAGAAGAAAGAGGTCAAATACAAAGCAAGTTCAAAAAATCTTGATGAAATATTAACAACTCAAAGATCACCGACAAACAAGAAAGGCTTAGGCTATGAAATTGGCAAATGCTCACACAATAAACTTGATGAAAAGAAAGAACCTGATATGGTAAAAGAAGCTAAAAGTGAAGAAAAAAAAGGTAAGTCTCTGACAAAGCAACAGGTAAGTAGGAAATCCTTCTCTTTTAATGGTCATAATTTTAATTGTAATAAATTGGGTCATAAAGCATTAAATTGTAGGAATAGCATGAATCCAAAAGCTAGATCTTACTCCAGTAGATGTTATAATTGCAATGGTTATGGTCAAAAAGCTAATCAATGTAGGAAACCAAATAGAAACACTTATTTCAGTGGTTATTGTTATACATGTTATGCATATGGACATAAGGCTAACCAGTGCAAGTCAAGACAAGAGAAGAAAACCAACAGGTGTTATAATTGCAATAAAATTGGACACATTGTAAGATTCTAAAAAAAATGATGTAGTCAATCCAACTGTATCAATGAAGAAATCAATAAGGAAGAAGTTAAGGCTAAAATGAAGATATGGAGAAATAAAGAAGATAATGGATCCAGCTATGGTGTAGACATCTATTCTGATAATTAGCTTCTCTTTGGCTATTGCTTGGGGGGAAGAAAGTTCAGGAATCGCTTCTTCCTCCTTCATGAGTAAAAAGAGATTGCATGAAACTTGTAGACATCCAATAAAGTCACATCCATACGATGAATAGGGAACCACGAAAGGACTTATGGCACATTTAATTTCAAAAGGTGAATTTATAAAAAATTAGCATTAAAGAAAAATTTACAAGTCACTTTTGATCACTCAAGCAAAAAAGGTCACAAGGAGCTAAGGAGAAGAAAGAAGCTGAATTGCGTCCTAGGGTTTGTGAATTTGCAATAGGTATTTTTCTTGAGTCTTGCTATTTCTCTATGCTTATAGTTATGGCTAACCCCTCTTTGGTCAATGTGACATCTCACCCTCATCTTGAATTCAAGAAGTGTCTGGATATATCAATTGAAAATAATATGGTTGGCTATTTATCAAAAATCCCACATAGAGTCATTTGTACAGAAGATGTTAGGGATTACATACATTCAAAGCTCGAAGAATTCAATCACAACATGCTACTTGATTTGTGGGTACAAAAGAGATTACTGGTGTTGAATTCAATGTCAAACTTGAATACAAGGTTCTGGTTGAAAAGAAACTATGTCTAGAATGAGTTTCCATGTTTTTGTTTTGATGATAAATGGGTATGAATGGCTATGAGTAGGTTCCATGACACCTTCCTGTGGTTAGATAAATCTCATTTTATCAATAAATATGTAATGAAGGTTGTTACTGGGTTGAATGACACTGGAATTCTTCCGATACCAAAGGAAGTAAAAAACAATGAAGTTGAAAACCTAACTCATGAAATTTTTGATGGTAGGTTTCTGGTGATTCATACAGTTACAAATATTGCTGTAAGGTATGCTTCCCAGGTCATTAGAAAAAAAATCTACTACACCAATAGAGAATTGAATTAGTGTAAACTAAGTAAGAAGAAAGTCGCATTCCAATTTGGAACCCTTGCACTTTGCTTGCTATTCTACTTCATGCACGAAATACTCGGTCATGGTTCGGTAGTGTGGTCGTCTAAAAAATTAGTTGCTCACCAAATTATTGGGCGAATGAGAATCTGTTGTACCAAGAACTCAGTGGATACTGGAATTGGGGTATGAAGTATCAGAAGAATATGTAGAATGTCTTGCAAAAATTCTATTAGAAAGTTTGGTAGATGCCTCTCAAAAGAGATTTTGGCACAGTAGAGGAAAAGTCCAAAGAAATCTGAGAAGAGAAGATCTCAAAGGAAATAAAAATGAAAGTACATAAGACTCAAAGCGATTAAGGAAGAAGGAGGTATGACAAAGGAAGGACTTGTAGCACTCAAAAGAATTACTCGGAGTACAACTGGTAGCTCATCTAGTACCTCCACAAAAGTAGTTTAACCTTCGGTAGAAATGGAGATTCCATCTGGTAAGAGGAAGAAAGGTCTGATGCAGATCAAGGGTGGACAACTTAAAAAAAAACTCAATCAACCAATCTTTCAATCTCTCAAACATCCAATGGTGGGTTTTTCTTCACAAGCCTTCATTCTCCTAGTAGCCTTTCAAAATTGGTTTTTCAATCATAACTTTCAGAGTAAGCATGACCTTCAAAATATAAAGAAATTTTTAGATACCCTTTTTCCCATTTGCAAACATATCTCAAAACTAGGGTAGAGTCCTTTGTATGGAAACCCTCTAAAATTTATTGTCCTCTTGTTGCCACTAGGCCTAATTGATAATTTGGCTTGGTAGGAGCAGGATATTTGGATTCCAGGGGTTCCATTCACATTCTAGTGCATCGAACATGTCTTACAGGGTCTACTCAATCTTCTTCCATCAAGTATATCAATCTTTCAAAGCTTTCTAACAAAGATCTTAATCCACTAGGGTTCGTAGGCCCAATACATGAAGATATTAGGCTAGGGCAACAATCTCGCATGTGCCAAACACCATCCTTTGCCTCTGCAAGTTTATGAAATAAAGAACACACCTACTTCTTCCATTCCACCAAGTTTCAAGAGTTTTTACCAAGTGGAATGGAATTTATTTCATTTTATCTACCCACTGGCTACCCTAACTAAGGTTTCAACTAGTTCAAGAAGAATTATCTCTAAATTGAGAAAATCTTGATGAAAAAAAATGAAACCAAGTACAACCAAAAGTAGATTCTCCCCTCTACCAACCCCTATCAAATTCAAGCCATGGAATGATCATACAAATCCGTATAGTTGCCTGTAGCAACAAATTGTATTTAGAAAATGTAGAAAACAAAGATTTTTATTGATTCAATCTTCAAATTTCAACTTCCAAACCTTTCCTTTGACCACAAAAGGCATTTTAAACATTTTTCAACCATTTCCCAATTGCTCAAAACTAATTTCAAATTACAAACACACCTAAACATAATTATACCCCTGTTATGACAAAAAGTGTAAAAGTTGCTTTGACAACATTTTTGCATCTACATACTAACTCACCCCCTAATGATTCAAACCGACCCAAACAAAATAAAATATCAACTTTGATCCCTCTTGGAGGCATGAGAACCTGGGTGCCCCTGTACCAAGGTCTTCCTCTGCCTACTTCAAGCAAGAAGGTGAAAGAAGTGAAGGGCACTGAGGCTAATCTTGTTTTTGTAGAATTTGAAAAAGAATTAGACCCAAAAAAGTACCAAATTAAGGCCTGGGAGAAGAAATACAAAAAGGTAACTCGTGATCCTCCTGATGTAGATACCTTATTTGAACTACTTATAGAAGGAAAATTTAAAGAGGTTGGTGATTTGTACAATTTTGCTACTTCCAAGGGAAAAGAAAACATAACAAAGGATTTTTTTTAGTATTGTGCAAGATTAGATGGAATCTTAGATAATTTTAAAGAGGATATTCCTGATAGTCTCTGGCTTGTTCTAAATACAATCTAAGAAAATGCTAGGAAAATAGATAAGGACATTTTCAATGAAGCTAT
The DNA here is from genome assembly GCA_007258455.2 of Sequoia sempervirens. Lineage (NCBI taxonomy): Eukaryota > Viridiplantae > Streptophyta > Pinopsida > Cupressales > Cupressaceae > Sequoia > Sequoia sempervirens. The sequence goes on along the minus strand of VDFB02000008.1, from coordinate 366,418,317 downwards.
TTCCATTATTTCTAAACTCATAAAAAGGAAGACTTAGCAAGTTTCAAGGAAATCAATTAGTCAGAGTCGAGAAAAAAGAAAAGGGAACACCCCCTTATGGAGAACAAAGAAGTTGTAGATGAATTGAAAATAAATATCATTAGTGAGCTTACAAGCATGGAAGGAAAACTTGGGATGATATTCGGTGATGACTCTGATCCATCATCTGCTGCACCCACATGCTCTCATGAGGAATTGAATATTGAAAATGTTATAGATCTTGTACCAAAATACATTGATGCAGAAGTATACAATCTTGATATGAGTCCTCCGGAAATTGAACACACTCCTTCTTTGGATAAAGATTATGCTCCAGTGAATGCAAAAGAAGAACATGAAAAAGAAGTTGAAAGAGAAGAAGAGAGAATTGAAAAGGAAGAAGAGGAAACTGGAAGAAAAGGAGAAGTGATAATTGTAGAGGAAATTGATACTGGAAAGCGGGAAGAGAACATAGAGGAAGAAAAAGATGAAGAATCAGTAGCAAGGACAGTGGAGAAAAGAGAAGAAATTGCTGGCAACTCCACTGGTACCTGTTCTGATGACACTTTGAAGAACTTACTTGCTTCACCACTTATATTTCAACCCATCACCTCCTCCAAGATAGTTCTTGACTTTGAGAAGATTAATCCTTTTAGAAATTTAAAATTGGTGAGTCCATTCAGGCTTTGACCAAAATTGATATGTTTAAGGAGTTAGAAGAAAAAGATAATTTGATTGAAGAGACTATTGCTGCTCTCCAAAGTATTATTCCAGAATGTAATATAGATAAGTCCGAAAGCAATATAGATAATTGCACAACACTTGTTAATGCTGTGAAGGACTTCTCTTCCTGTATGAATGAAAAGCTCCATAGGGAAAAGGAAGCTGAAAGGAATAAGCTCTTGTAGGAATTAAAAGATCGGTGTGCAAATGCCTTCTCCAATCTTCATCAGCTAATCAGGCAGGGTCAAGACCTTCTCAAAGAAGGAAACTCTTTGTATTTGTACAACCTACAGTGGTTGAATTCCACAACCATTATTAGTAAAGAGCTTGACTCAATTGAGTCAATGATCAGGTAGACATACCATTCTTTTAAGTTATCTGAAGACTTGTCTAGATCCAGGAGATCCTGAATTGAGGAACTACACAAAAATTACTCTAAATTGCAACAACAATGGAACAACATCATTCTACCCTTAGGAAATCTCTGGGAGAAGTGTGTAGATAGAATTTCGCTGATGAATCGTGCCCTCCTGAAGGCACAACTAGAAATTCTCTCTGATCCTTGCTCAATTGAAGATGGAGAATCTCTACTTGCATCCATTCAATTTCATGCACAGTTTCTCACCGAGGCAATTTTATAGTGGAATGGTAATAAGGGTATGTGGGTCGCCCATCTTTAGAAAAATAAATAGTCTTTCTCCAATGGCGCATTAGGCACATCTTAATGTTTTCACCCTATAACCCTTGTTCATTGATGCCAAAAGGGGGAGAAATAGAAAGAAAAATAAAAGTTTTAAGAAACAGAGATAGTCATCATAGGGGGAGTTCTAGAGTTTATCTTTTTGAAGTTTTGGCATTCAAGAATTTTTGTTTTCAATCAATGAAAAAGGGGGAGATTGTTGATATTTGTCATTGATGTCATTGATCGGTCCGGTATTCCTACCTTTGACTTATCCCTTGATCCAACAACGATGTTACCGAAATAATTTTTTGGTCTATGTAATGTTGTACCACAGTTTTTGGTCCGGCCCTATTTGGTATAGTGTGGGATATCTCTTTGCATCTATGTTGACATCTCCAACATCTTGTGTAATATGTTCACCCACCTCTATCTCAGATGCAAGTCAAATAAGTGGATATGCAGATCTGGTATATATATGAAGCTGAATAAACAAAAATATGATGATGAATATGATGTGATGTATGATAATGATCTGCTGATGTATATTGCAAACTAATATATGTGCTATAGTAATATAGTGTAGTGTTTGTATAGAAGATATTTTCACCTCAACGAGAGCTATATTCATGCATGTGCAGATGCAATTATAGCAGTTCACTTTTCTAACATATACTCCGGTAGTAAGCCATCTCTCAATTGTAATAGCTAGTTTTTGTAACTAGCGTAGTGAGCCCACCGACAATGAGCTAACCCAATAGTGAGCCACCTATGTATTCTGTAACTAGTTACTTAATACTTGAGAGTTAACAGTCTCTGTGGTTTTTCCCATCTTGGGTTTCCATGATAAAATTATTGGTTTTATGTGGTGTTGTGGTATATTGGTTCTTTTTGGTAATTTTAATTATGTTATGTGGACAAATATTTAAAGGTTTTAATATTTTTAGAGGAATACTAATTCACCCCTCCCCTCTCAGTATTTTGGATGTTCAACACACTTTTTTTTCATTACACAAGATGAATATTTTCCTGGTATGGGACATAAACTAGGGGATGATTCTAGGGTTTTATATGAGCCTTCTATTATTTCTGAGTTATCAGAAGTGGAATTCCAATGTGACTCCAAAAAATTAGGACATATGTTCCTGGATGGGAATTTTAAAAAAAGTGTTTATGAATTTTTTTAGTTTGATGTTCAAAATGAATTTGATATCAACCATTATGGTGTTAATGATCAAGTAGACTATGAATGTTTTCAATTTCTAGTCTAGTCGAATGAGTATTTGGTGGAGTATGATTGTGAACTGAACAAGGTGAAGTGCTACATTGATTATGGTTTTCAGCTGATATATGATTATAGTTTTTAGTTGGGAAGAGTTAATGTTGACAATGGAAAGTTCAGGCACATGAAAATTATGGTTAATTGTGGTGACCATAGCAGGATCATTTGGTGGGAAATTCATGGCAATGTTTTCATCCTTGGCCCAGTGCAAACAGTAGGAAATAATGTTTTTGATAGATGAAAAGAAGTTGGTTCTATGTTTTTGGGGGTCTAGGGCCACCAATTGAAGCTGAAGCCTATTAAGTTGCAGATGCAGGTTAGGATCCTATGCATTAGGGAGGGCTTCTAGAAAAAAATTAAATAAGAAGTTGATTATACAATCTTTTAAATTTTGTATATATGGGCGTGTTCGCTTTGGTTGTGTTTGGTTCTCTTTCCTTGTCTAGGTAGGTCTTGGTTTTGGTTCTCTGTGATTGGTATGCTTCAACCTGAGATTCTAGGACCTCTCTCTATTTTAAAGGAATATACTGTTGGAATTATTGCCTCAATCTCACAGGCTGAAACCTCTGAGAAAGCATGGTCGATGAGACTAGTGACATGTCTGGCTGACTAGCAGTAGTAACCTTGTTGAATTAGATCAAGTCGCTGTGACCTTGCAGGAGTCTCGCCAACGCTTTTACTTTGGAGCCTATTGCTATGACAGCTTGTTCCTTGTAACCTATCACTGATCGTGGAGATCTCTAGCCGACATGCCATTCTATTGGATATCGGGGAGAGTCTTGGGTGTTCACTATGAGCCCTTAGCGATGTGTTAATGTCTCACCGATAGAGTTTGGTTTGAAGTCATCGGGGAAACTCTCGCTGGAAGGAATACTATCGGTAAGAAGTCTTACCGATGAGGGAATGTCACACTGACTATATTCTCTTGAGGAAACTCAAAGGGCTTCGGGAAGATGTCCCAGTGACCGATGAAGGTCTTGCCGATGGGGACACACTTGGAGGCATTGAGGTAACACTAAGGGTTCACTAAGAACTCTTACTGATTGACATAAGTCTTGCCGACCGTTCGATGCTCGATGAAACATAAGGATCTCAGAGTAAAGTATCAGTGAAGGACGTATGTCTTGGTGATAGATGAGCACTCCAGAGTAACATAAAAGAGTTTGATGAAACCTCTTGGCAAAAGACAAATGTCTTGCTAACTAGTGTTTGGTGCTCGGTATGACTTGTGAGTATTTGGGGTAACGTCTCAGCGAAGGTGATGTCTTGCCAACTATTGAATACTTTAGAATAACTGTTGAACATCGATGTAACCTCCTGGCGATAGTGATAAGTCTCATCAACTGTTGGCTGCTTCAGAATAACAATGAAGGCTTGATGGGATGTCTCAGCGAAAGTGATATGTCTTGGTGACATGGTGAAAGCTGAGCGATAGCTCTCTGGACTCGATGAAACGTCTTGCCGATAGGATGGACTCTTGGTGATATCGAATGCTGACTGTGTTAGCATCGGGGAGACACGGTCAGTGTCTCACCGATATGCCAACACAACTTGAAGCCATTTGACCGAGTGAGACTTTCCTATGTGTCATCTCGTGGACCAATCAGGGGAGCCGAATGGGAACCATTTGAAGTTAGTCTGTTGTGGCCATTCTGAGAGGAAGCTTGAAAGAAAGAAATGAAATGAATATAGCTTAAAAAAATAGATGATGGTTGGATGGATTCTTTGACATAGGTGATCGATAGAGTTAGGGCTGAGTGGCTGGCTGAAAGGCCGAGGCCATGAGGCCGAAACAAAGGAAGTGAGAGGCAAGGTTATGCTGCCAATTTCTCTCCTGATCAAGGATTGAATGCCATGGTTGATCTCTCATGTTGATCTATACTATATACTGTGTGAGGGTATTGAAACAGTATGAAGATTGTTTGGTTTGAGAGGTTGATCAGGAAATGTACAGAGGGAGAGTTGGTTACCAGATTGTATCTAGAATGAACAAGATGTAATCTTTGAAAAGGCTATGAGCCTGAGTTATATTGTAACCTTTAGTTGCTGAATAATACAATGGCTTGATTTTTGGAGTGTGGGGTTTTTTACCCAAAAGGGTTTTCCCCACGTAAATCTGTGTGTTCTGGTTTTCTATCTTATCTTTCATGTGTTAATGGTTCTACTACTAGAATCTGTTATTGCATGATGTTGAATTTACATGTGCTTCTCTTAGAAGGATCAATGTGGGAAATGAACTGTCTGTTTCCACTTTAGGACATAGTTGTTTGTTTCTTTGAGGTAATCTAATCAAAATTGAAGTTACCAAAGGCACTACTGTTCTTGGAGGTTTCTCTGAGATGCACTAAATTTCCTAACAAGTGGTATCAGAGCCTTCTTTTGGTTGCTGATTTTGGGTATTTCTCTTGTGAAGATTTCTTAGCTTGATAGGCTGGAAGAAATTTGGAGGAATGAACTGATTTATTGATCCTTTGGTGAGTGGAAGTCTTGTGATATTCAGAGACAACACGCAGCTTGAAGGATGGTGGAGATGGAGAAGGGAGTTGATCATGTTGCTTTGATGTGATCTGTGTCTCCTGATTGGTAGCAGTATATCTTTGGTGTATGAGGTGGATTTCTTTGCTCTATGGCTATGTAGCAGTAAAGCTTTCATATTGGGTGTCTATTTGAGAGGCTCCTTGATGATATGGAGAAGCCTAGTTTGTTTCTCAGCCATGGAAGAGAGTGCTTATGCTAGGTGGTGTTTCCTGGTGTTGGAAGGCACAGTTTCCTGTTAACCTCGAATACATAAAGGCTATGAAGTTAATCATTAGATGATTTACAAATCTTCTAGAATAGCCTTTTCTCTCTTTCTCAGATGCACGTACATGTTGGTGGTTTTAGGTTTATCCTGAAAGGGGCCTGGATTTTCTTGAATTGCTGATTCCTTTTTTTAAGGATGTTTTGTATTTGCATGGCCTTGTGGTTTTGCAAGTTTTAGATAGTTAAGCAAAACTCATGGTTATGTGGAGCTATTGATAAGCTATTTTATAGAGCCTTACTTATGGGGTGTTGTTGGATGAGATAGTTGTAGTTCTGCATGCATGCTTTGTGCATGGTTTGAGAAGGTGTGATTCTTCTCTGCATGGGAGTGTTGGTACATGATTTGTCACTCAACATTCTTGTGGTGATGTTTGTGGGTTTCTTGATTTTGGTGCTCATTGTGGACATGAATTGGAAAATCAGATCTGGCATAATCTGGTGTTTGAGTCATGTTGTCTGCATGGTTATTCTCTTTGAAATCTTAGTGTTGCAGTTTCCAATGCGATGATGGGTTTGCATGTTCGATGTTTGTGATCTATGAGTTATGCAGTTGATGGATTAGCTAACCATTGGATGCAGTGAGATAACTTGGATGTGGACTGTCTTTATCCACGAGATTGATTCATTGTTGGTGCAAACTTGTTAGCTAGCCTTGTCTTTGGTCACTTGAGCATTGGTGTGATTCATTTGAGATAAGAGGATGGATATTGTTGAGTACCTGAATATTCGATTATGGGAATCTGAAGCAGGTGGTCTTGATGCTTGGAGAGCTCGGATGTTACATTTCAGTGGAAGCTTTAGCAGTAATTGTGGTTTCATCACATGGTGGTGAATGGTATTCTTTAGTGTTGTAGATGTTTCAAAGGGGAGCTTGTAGATCCTGTTTCTGCAGAAGGGTTCTTTCGCTTTTGCATGGACATTATTTGAAGATGTGCAACATCTTGGATCCATGGAGGATGCTTGGAGTCTTTGGCTGAGGTGTTGGTGGTGCTTGACAAGTGATGTTGATTTTGAGTCTTTTTGCTTTATGTCATGGTATACTCTTGTGTGTCCACTGGAGTTTTGGCATTGTGCATTGTACTTGAGACAATGATGAAGTCACTTGGAGCATGGTATCTCCTATGGGGATGTGTAGATCATGATGTCATGATAAGTTTCTGATTTAGATGATTGGAGCTTTGACAGTGGTCTAGTAAATTCTTTGTGATTTGGTGCTTTGATTATTTGCTTGATACTTCGTGATAGTGTAGTAATGCAGTTGAAATTTAGCATGAGATGATTGGTTGCTAGTACTCATGGATACATGAAGAATAAGGTGAGGCTATTTTTCTCTTATGGGAGAAGTGTTGCTGCTTGTTATTCTTGATGAAGTTTTTAGCAGAAAGTCCAAGAAGCCTACACCTTGGTTGAACGTGAGTTCAATTAGAAGACCTATGAGGAGATTGCTCTTGGATTAGTCATGATGGCTTATATATCTTGAAGGAGTATTCTTGTTCCCTCTCTTGGTTTGCTCTATAGTTTATCTAAGAAGTATGTGGCCCATTATATATTTCAGATGTGGTTTTCTCTTCACTTTCATGATATGGATCTTGAATTGTTGTTTAATGGTTCTGGATGATTCATAGTGGAAGTTGTACAACTTGTTTATCTCCTTGAGCTTTTGTGTTGTGTTTTACTAATGAGAATTGGGAGGAGATGATGTTTGGGCTGATTTCCTAAAATGGGAAATGAAGTAGATTGATCTTCTTTGAGAGGCTTACATCCATGTTGATTACATGATATTAGAAGTTGGTTTGATCTTGGTGATTGAACGGTTGGATGTTGTTAAGGTTTTTCTTTTGGGATGAGAAGGAGATCATTCTTGACACATCTAGCTATTAGAAGTGTATATAGGAGGATGTTCTATAGGGATATGGTGTGCAAAGTTTCTCTCTTTGGTCTTGGTTTACTTCCTGGATGTATGGTTTCACATTTCATTGGTTTGAGGTTTGGTTGGAGCTATAGTGAATACTTGCTTGTGGTCATGTGTTTTCACTCATGTTCATGGGTTATGACATGGAGGTTCTTAATCATTTTTCTTTTGATTGCGTGTGGAGAACTTGGGAGAACTGTGAAGACTTATGGTGAGAGAAATGAATCTTGTAATGGTTTGTTGCAGGTTGTGAATATCATTGTGGATTTTTTTTGGTACTACATGGTTACATTTTCTATGTGCTATTATTGGTAGACTTGGTATGTCTTTGATCTTTCAGTTTTGGAATTACTCAGGAAGTGGGAGTTCCTGTTGTGTTTTTTCTTCTTCGATTGGTTGGCACTTGGAGCTTGTATTTGCTGTTATTGAGTTGGTTATAGTTTGGCATGAGTTTACTAATGCTGATACCTTTGAGGTATGTGAGATTTGATGGAATAGCACGAGTTGTGGGTGCTATTTTTAGTCACGTGGGTTTATCAGTTGGATGGAAGCAGTTATTCTGATTATTGTTCTAGCTGGTGTTTTTGTCTTGTTTCTGGAGAATGACTTCATGGTTGTGTTCTATTTGAGGATTTGAAGTTTATATTGCTTCTGTATAACATTTGAGCATAGTGAAGTAGTAGAAGTGCCTTGTTGTTGATATCACTTGGATCTCTTGCTTGTGTTCGTTGGAATGGTGCTTTTTCACCTTGACTTGTATCTTTCTTCCACATGTACCATGTTGGAAGATGACAAGGATTGTTGGCTAAATGGTGGACATCTTAGATGTTGGAGCAGAATTCTTGATGGAGCATGAGAGCATGTTTGAGGTCTATGAGGTTTCCTGGAAGGCTATGATAGGTTGCATTTCAGATGTTTTGTTGGACAGTGAGTTGCAGTTGGATGCCTAGTCTTTGTTGCAGATTGTCTAGTGGACTGTTATCTATGGAATCTTGTTGATTGGGTGTCTTGAGTATTGTGGGATCTGAACTGGTGGAGGTAGTGTGATCTTAGTGCCTGGTTTCTTTGGAGGTGCCTGTGTGATCTTTGTCAAGTGGGAGATTATTGGAATTATTGCCTCAATCTCACAGGCTGAAACCTCTGAGAAAGCATGGTTGCTGAGACTGGTGACATGTCTGGTTGACTAGCAGTAGTAACCTTGTTGAATTAGATCAGGTCACTGTGACCTTGTAGGAGTCTCGCTGAACTCTTTTACTTTGGAGCCTATCGCTGTGATAGTTTGTTCATTGTAGCCTCTCATTGATCATGGATATCTCTAGCCGATAGGCCATTCTATCGGATATCAGGGAGAGTCTTGGGTGTTCGCGATGAACTCTTAGTGATGTGTTAATGTCTCACCAACAACATTTGGTTTGAAGTCATTGGGGAAACTCTCGGTGGAAGGAATACTATCGGTAAGAAGTCTTACCGATGAGGGAATGTCACACTGACTATATTCTCTCGAGGAAACTCAAAGGGCTTCAGGCAGATGTCCTAGTGATCGATGAAGGCCTTACCGATGGGGACACACTTGGAGGCATCGGGGTAACACTAAGGGTTCACTAAGAACTCTTAGTGATGGACATAAGTCTTTCCGACCATTTGGTGCTCGATCAAACATAAGGATTTTAGAGTAAAGTATCAGTGAAGCCTACGTATGTCTTGGCGATAGATGAGCACTTCGGAGTAACATAAAAGAGTTCGGTGAAACCTCTTGGCGAAAGATGAATGTCTTTCTGACTGGTGTTTGGTGCTCGATATGACTTGTGAGTATTTGAGGTAATGTCTTTCCGACTATTAAATACTTTAGAATAATTGTTGAACATCGATGTAACCTCCTGGCGATAGCAATAAGTCTCATCAACTGTTGGATGCTTTGGAATAACAATGAAGGCTCGATGGGATGTCTCAACGAAAGTGATATGTCTTGTCGACATGGCAAAAGCTGAGCGATAGCTCTCTAGACTCGATGAAACGTCTTGCCGATAGGATGGACTCTTGGCGATATCAAATGCTGACTATGTTGGCATCGGCGAGACATGGTCAGTGTCTCACCGATATGCCAACATAGCTTGAAGCCGTTTGACAGAGTGAGACTTTCCTATGTGGCGTCTCGTGAACCAATCAGAGGAGCTGAATGGAAACTGTTGGAAGTTAGTCTGTTGTGGCCATTCTGAGAAGAAGCTTGACAGACAAAAATGAAATGAATATAGCCTAAAAAAGTAGATGATGCTTGGATGGATTCTTTGACATAGGTGATCGATAGAGTTAGGGCTGAGTGGTTGGCTAAAAGGCCGAGGCCATGAGGTCGAAACAGAGGAAGTGAGAGGCAGGGTTATGCTGCCGATTTCTCTCCTGATCAAGGATTGAATGCCATGGTTGATCTCTCATGTTGATTTGTATTGTATACTATGTGAGGGTATTGCAACAATACGAAGATTGTTTGGTTTGAGAGGTTGATCAGGAAATGTAGAGAGGGAGAGTTGGTTACCAGATTGTATCTAGAATGAACAAGATGTAATCTTTGAAAAGGCTACGAGCCTGAGTTTTATTGTAACCTTTAGTTGCTGAATAATACAATGGCTCGATCTTTGGAGTGTGGGGTTTTTTACCCGAAAGGGTTTTCCCCACGTAAATCTGTGTGTTTTGGTTTTCTATCTTATCTTTCATCTGTTAATGGTTCTGCTACTAGAATTTGTTATTGCATGATGTTGAATTTATATGTGCTTCTCTTAGAAGGATCAATGTGGGAAATGAACTGTGTCTGTTTCCGCTTTAGGACATAGTTGTTTGTGTCTTTGAGGTAATCTAATCGAAATTGAAGTTACCAAAGGCACTACTATTCTTGGAGGTTTCTCTGAGATGCACTAAATTTCCTAACATATACGTCCCCAATAGGAGCCACTGATGGAATCCATAAAGGTGGTTTGTGTTTCATCTCAAAATCCTGCTAAATTTGTTTATTTTCATATCTATGGGCTTTGGGTTTTATCTATCATCATGCCTTAGGGTTTGTATTGCTAAAAAATATTCTTGAAAACCCATTTAAGTTTGATGCCATTTGAAAATATTATAATTTTTTGTTTACCTACTATTTCCATCTCTAGTGATGTTAAAAATAACTTGAGTCTTGGAAGTCCATTGAATGACTGACCCCTTATGATTAGGATATCCCATTACCCATTGCCAAATATTTTCACTTGCCTAGGTCCATGGGATTACATTATTTTATAAGGTTGACTGATCGACCTTGTTTGGCCTTTACATCCTTTAAATAAAATGGTTTTATGTCCTTTAAGGCCTTTTCTTATGTGGTCTTAGGCAGTCCCCTTTTTAGAACATCTTGTGAGCATGTGTGGAATGGATCCATTTATGTTCTTTTTCATCACCCATCATGGATTTTTCGTTGATCACTGGCCATGAATCCATGATGTGTGATGAATGTTTCCCTTTCATATCACTCATCACAAATGGATTTTTAACCTTGGTTATGAAAGTGGCGATGAGTGATATGGTCAATATCTTGTATATCGCTAGTTTCTCTTGCCATCACTAATTGCTTGTAAGTTTTTGGCTATGAATCAATGATGTGTGATGAGGTCCTATGTTCATGTGTGCCATCATTGATATGAAGTGTTTTTGAGGGTGATGCTTTCTCATCCCTTGATCTCATCTTATGGACACATGGCGGGTCCTGACTGGTCACTTGGGGTTCTCCATTGCTGATGTTTTGTGATCGTTGTGAAGAAAATCCACAATGGGAAATTACAATGTTATGCCTTGTGCCCATCACACTGTGTGTGGAAATCATGGTTTCAAGTAGATTCCCAAAAAATGTATTAGCAATGGGTGACATAATGTTTGAGAGAATATTACCCTCATCGTCATCTCATAGCACATCTCTAATTCACTTGAAGGAGCATAAACCAAAATAGCGATACATGATGGTTTTCAAACAAGAGATGACTAATGAGATCAAATGGTGATGTGGTGGCTTTCTAAGGTGTCATCACCATTTTTAATGCAAAATTTTTAAAAGTAAGGAGTGATGGTGGAGGAGCATCACTGATCGTGTTTTAAATCAAGTGGGATCAACGGTCATGATTCAAAGTTGGATGGATGGTTGTCAACTTGCTCGCGCGAGCCTCCTTTGAACATTAATGGATACATGCTTCAACTACTCTACTTAATGAGGATTTTTATCTATTTTAATTCATAATTTGCAACCATCAAAAGAGGGGGAATTGGTTGAGAACTAGAGAAGAAGCGTGTGGGTTTCGAGAAAGAAATTGTAGATATATTGAAGATAGTTTTTCCAAGGTTTGTTGGTTCTTGTTCTATTTCCTGTAAGAATGAGTAAGCTTAGCTAGTCTATCCAACCAGTTAGAAGGTCTAGGAGGATTAGTATGCTTGAACCTCAAGATGATATACCTGAAATTGAACAAGGTACACTAGGATCTCCTGCAAGGCCAAAGGACAATATGTGATCTCATAATATGTATAAGAAGGGTGGTGCCAAGAGCACTTACAACCTAAGGAGTAGGGTTGTTGTTCATGGTTAGAGCACACCTAGTGGTGTGTTCCTGAAGGAATAGAGTAAAGAGAAGCAAGATGCTAAGGAAAATAAATTGGCTAAGTCTAAAAAGAAGAAGAAGAAGAAGGATAAGGATCATGAGGCTTATTTTTCTTATGTGGAGGAACCTAATGTCACCATGGAGAATGAGGCAGAAGATGATGCAGAGTATGCCCAGTACCTTCTTGTAATGGCTGGTCTGGTGGACTTTGATGATGGTGAGACAAATTCTCCAGTTTCAACAAAAGCCTTAGGGGGACATGCATACTCTAATTTTGAGGATGATGAGCCATCACAAAGTTATTGTCCTGGTTCATTATTTTTTGTTTTTGATGACACTGCTACCATGATGGTGGGTGCTCCTTTTCCAACAAACATATAAGTTTTTATCTTGGATGCTGACAGGAAAAAATTCTTTGGTTGACATGGACATGAGGTTTTGGTATTACTATAGTGACAAATGTGCCTTTTGGTAGGCAAGTGAATCTTCTGCAATGAATGGGTTTTTGTATTTTGTGTTTGCCCTCTTTGTAATATGCAAATATAACCATTTGGGGAATCTTTGAAATTGAAATGAAATTGAATGTCAAATGAAAATGTGACTAAAATTGTAATTTGGCCCGAGGCTTGTTTGCTCCCATGTTTCTATAAATGGGAATTCAGGGCCAGTTACAAAGGGTTGGCTGTTTTGCAATTGATCACAAAGGGAATTGTAAAGGGTTTACTAAGAATTTTAGAGTCAAGTCTTAGGTTCAAGTTTGCTAATATATATGTAATTTTTATAGCAATACTTCCAATAGAGTACAAAATGATACAAATTCAAAGCTCCAATTTCTCTCCTACGTAATCATTTCATGAGCTATAAATAATATAATCAAAGGTTATTTTATTTCTCCTTTGCTTCTCATTGGATGTGTGGTTTTGTTCTTGCTTGTTAATTCAAAGAATTAATGTAAATGCTTGAGGGAAGCTATTGGTTCATGTTAGATTGAGTACTAGGGTATGTTGAACATTCGAAATACTGAGTGGGGGTGAATCAGTATTCCATAAAACCATGATAAAATCTATTTAACCATTATCACAATTCTGACTGAATCATAAAAGGAGAAGATAGAAACAAATCAATGCAAGAATACACATGAACACCAGGATTTTTAAGTGGAAAAACAAAAAAAGGGAAAAACCACGGTGAGGGTTAACACACAATATATTATATCTAGATACAACATATTATAGGGCCCACTACCAGGATTCAATGTCCTTGAAAAGGCTCACTGCCTGAGTACAAAAGATGGCTAACCGCCAAGATACAAAGATTGTGGCTCACTGCCAAAAGATTGAACTAATAAGATACACCTTCAATGTGTAGGGTTCAGTTCCAATGAAGTTCAAAATATGAAGTACTACTTCACACAGTAGTCACTCAAATAATCTTCACTGATCTACAACTAATAAAGAACTTAGGCTCAGATCTTCACCTTTATCCCACTTCTCACTTCCACACACACTTCCACTTCAAAAAATATCATATATATACAATTATATCTTATTCATCAATTAGGTTGGCATAATTAGATGAAAAAAAAACAATCAAAACTCTCTTTGTTGGCACCATATATGATTTAAACATTTTATTCATGTAGTGCATTATACCAAGTTGGCTAACATCCACAAAGCATAACTAGTCTCCTTAATGAATTGCATATGATGAGTCAGCCAAGACTAGAACACAATTCTCCAAATCAATAAACAAACCTTAAAGAAAACACCTTCTAGATCTAAGAACACATTCATTTCACATCATACTACCATCATAGAGACTGACAAAAAAACCACTACATAAGAATGTTCACCTTAAGAAAATACGGAGTCTCCCAAAGAGATATACCAAGCTAGAATACAAAGTTGAACTCTATTAGAGATAACATTCTGCTAACAACCAAAAATGTCTCAAGATCTAGGATATAACTATCTGAATGAGTCATAATAACATGGTTAAGAGATTAGAATCATATCTATTCTTTCTGTGAATTCTGAACTCAAATACCAATAGATTGATCCATCACAAAAGAGCATTATTGGTAGAAAAAAACTTCCAGTAAACCAAGTAGACTTCCCATATAGTTGTCACCATGTTGACATCAATGACAACATAGAAACAACCAACACAAACCATCCACACTTCATGCCCATGTTGCAAGGCTCCATAATCCTAACAATCTCCCTCTTTGGCATTAATGGCAACATGCATGACATAAACATATTTCAAGATACTGCAACTAAATACCCCCTATCAAAACTATTCTTCTAAAAAATGTTTTACTCTGTAAACCTCTATCTCCCCCACTTTGACATCAATGGGAAAGGATGGGGATTAGTATATATGTATATATGTATCTAAATATAACCAAAAGGATATGAACATAAAATTGAATTAACCTAAAGAGGAAGAACCTTTGAGACTCTCTAGGATGACCTTCCATGATGATTTTCCTTCTTCCCATGAAATTTTTTCACTTATAAGAGTCTTGTGTAATAGCTCAAGCTTAGTTAAGGACTCTATACCATATGCTAAAGTATTGGGATTAAGATTTATCTATGATAATTCACCAATACTGCCAAGAGCACTAGAAACATGAATGTGCTTGAGTTTAATCATGTCTTTGAGTGCCACAAACTTCTTGATGACTTCTGTTCTTTGATCCTGCAAAGAAAATAATTTATCCTAAAGCTGCACATTGTAGGACCAGCTCTAATTATCTCTATCTTCTACCAACTTGTATGTTTCTTTAGGGGTGCTCATCCTAGTCTCACTTATCCTTATCTCATTTCTTATGTTCAGTGTATTGCCAGACCAATCTAGGAAAAAGAAAGTAGTTCCTATATCTCTTCTTCACAAACTTGTACACTCTCTAATTCTTTCATTACTTCACTGTGCACATTTGCAAATTTTTCCTTGATATCTTCCAAATTTACTTCATCAAACCTAATTCTAGCATGCACTTTAAGTTTAGAGATGTAGACCTTCAAAGAATCAATCATGTTCCAGAAATTCTCCACAATAGAAATAGATGAATCAAAATTAGCATTAGGAATAACCTTGTACAATTCTTCCAAAGCTCTTGAATGTTTATTCTTTCATGCTCATGTTGAGCTCTCTCAAACTCACTTTGTTCTGCAACTTCTTGTTTAACAACACTCTTCCTTTTCTTTCATGTTCCAGTTGTGCTATTAGAAGTACCTTCTACATTGAGATTCTTAGGGCTTTCCAAAATAATTTTTGCATAATAATCAATTTCAGCCTTTGACACTTCATAATCTAACTCAAATATCCATACCAACCTTGATTCAACTCCTTCCATGTGACAAAATTTGTAGACATAAGAAAATTGATGCTTCCAAAGTACCTTTCAAAAACACTTACTAGAATCCTAGACCTTTTGCTCATCTTCATCTGAAATGTACCAAATAATGCAACAAGGGTAGTCTCTTGTCCATCCGAATTACCAAGATTTATCATGAAGTTCTTGATTTGATTCACAATAGGCTCTGTATTTGACCATTCTATCCTTCCTATTATTGGTAATTCTCTCAAAAATTAAAAGAGAAAACATACAACCAAATTGCCATACCAGAATGTATTCTTCTTTTTCTTCTTGATTTCCTTTAAATTCTTCAAAAGATGTATACAAAGTAATTCACACAAGTCATAATCCATACCTCTTTTAACCATATTGATCAACAACAATATATACAACAATGGTAGAAAATGTGAGGTCATTTATAGAGAGACATACTTTATGACCAATGACCATAAAAACATACCAGATTATCGGATCCATAATTAAACTCAAACCAATCTCATTCCCTTCAAGATTCGCACTGGTAACTTCAATTATCTCTTGTTCATCCATAGCCTTCCATCTAGGAACTGGTCTAGAGGAACATAAACTGGTTACATCTCTGATTGCTCCTTTTGTAATTAAATGTGTTCCATCAATCCACAAAGATTCATCATGAATTCTACTCAATACTATTTGAATATAATTCTTTTCAAATTCAAACAAAGGGAATTTCCTCCAAACATCTAAATTATTCTCAAGTATTTCTCTATAGGCATCACGATTCTCTTCCAATTCATTTTTTCATACAATGCTCAATTGTATTGATGACATTTCTTCTATCTTACTATAAAAAAATGCATATATATCCTTTGTAGGAAACACTCTCGAAGGGATGCGAGAGAATGCACCAACAAACTCTTCTAACACATTCTTCAAATATCTTCTCAAATTAACTTGCACTCTATCTACACTATTCACAACCTTTGAATTATAGCAGTAAAAATGAATGCAAATAGGAATACCTCTATAAATGCTAATAAGAAATGTGTAGATATCCTACTTCTAGAGCTAACTTTGAATCCTCTTGATTTCTTCTTCAAACCCTGAAACTTTGAATTGCCTTCTAAAATTCCTTTGCATGCTTATCCAAAAATATATATGCCTCTTGAATTATCTAAGTTTTTTTCTTTCATTTTGAATGATTTTGCAATAAATGCTTCAACTTATATGTAGATTACCTCAAAAATAGTGTATGCTTCCATTCTTTTAAATTCTACAGACTTCATCCTTTACACAAGTGATTGATAAAATTCCTTAATTTCGTTACCACATTATATATACTTATGTCATGATGTGACACAAGTATCAATGAGGGGTTTTTAAAAAAAAATCTAATAATTTCTCCCCCTTAGCCACTACTTGACTCAAAAATTGAGAGGAGTATCTGCACCAGAGGTCGACACAGATAAGATTGATGATTCATGCTTGAATTCCCCTTCCTTTTTCCAAATTATTTTCATTTATTTTATAGCTTCTTCCAGATCAATGATTTGATCACGTTTCTTCACCGAATAATTTTTTATTCTTCTGTAGTTATTAATAGGATGTTTTGGATTGCTGCACTTACAACAAATAGCATTTTCCTTTCCATTCTTTTTTTTGTTCAACTTATTCTCACACAGACTAGCTTTATGTCCAACCTTCTTGCACTTAAAACATTTACTGGAGAGTGATAAAGAATCATTCATTTTAATTTTGTAATCCTTTTCCTTATGACCAAATTTCGTGTAGGAATAAAAAACACCATTGAAAGATAAATAGCTTCTAGCATCAGGTTGTTTGACAAGAGTTCTTTGAAAATTGCATCTTAGATCCTTGATTCATTCATCTTTTTATTGAGTCTTCTTACTAGTAGATTGCTTTTCTTTAGAACTTTGACCTTCTTTAAGCAAATCTTATCCATTCCCGGTCTCTAGATCCATTTTCAAGCTTATCTTAAATTTTTCCTCAAAACTTCTTGCCTTTTCTCAGATCTCAAGATTTTGACTTCTTCCTCAAGCTTTATGCATTCATCCATCTTCCTTTGAATTTCAATTTCCTGACATTCTTCAGTTCTTTTCTTTTCATCCAATTGTTGTAGCAGGATGGAGATAATTTCATTTTCCTTAAAAATTAGATCACATGCTTCAACAATTTTACTTTGAATTTTTTCAATATACTCATTTACTTTCATCAACTTGTCCTTCAGATCTTCTATTTCTTCTGAATATCCAACAGAGACCACTTCTGAAGGAAAAAAATTCTTATACTCAAATTCTGGGACCTTCCTCAAGCTGGTAGGCTTCTTCCAAGGAACCAGGCTTTGATACTAATTGTTGAACATCTAGAAGATTGAGATGGGGGGTGAATTAGTATTTCATAAAACCATAATAAAATCCATCTAACCATTATCACAATTATGACTAAATCAACAAAGGAGAACATAGAAAAAAATCAATGCAACCATACACATGAACACTAAGATTTTTACATGGAAAACCCGAAAAGGGAAAAACCACAGCTAGGGTTAAATAAAAATACATTATATCTAGATAAAAAATATTACATGGCTCACTACCAGGACTCACTGTCCTTGAAAAGGATCACTTCTTGAGTACAAAATATGGTTAACTGCCAAGATACAAAGATTATGGCTCACTGCCAAAATATTGAACTGATAAGATACACCTTCAATGTGTAGGGTTCAGTTCCAATGAAGCTCAAAATATGAATTACTACTGCACACAATAGTTTTTCAACTAATCTGCACTAGTCTACAACTGATAAAGCATTTAGGCTTCAATCTTCACCTTTCTCCCACTTCTGACTTCCACACACACTTCCACTTCAAAGCATCTCATATATATACAAGTATATCTTATTCATCAATTAGGTCGGACTAATTAGATGAAAACAAAACAATCAAAACTCTCTTTTTTGATACCATATATGATTTAAACATTTTATTCATGTAGTGCATTATACCAAGTCAGTTAACATCCACAAAGCATAACTAGTCTCCTTAATAAATTGCATACATTGAGTTAGCCAAGACTAGAACATAATTATCCAAACCAACAAACAAACCTCAAAGAAAAAACCTTTCAGATTTGATAACACATTAATTTCCCATCATACTACCATCATAGAGATCAACAACAAAACCACAACATAAGAATGTTCACCTCATGAAAAATTAGTCTCCCACACAAATATACCAAGCTAGAATACAGAGTTGAACTTTGTTAGAGATAACTTTCTGCTCACAACCAAAAACATCTCAGGATCCATGATATAGTTGTCTGAATGAGTCATGATAACATGGTTAAGAAATTAGAGTCATATCTATTCTTGCGGTGAATTCTAGACTCAAATACCAACACAATGATCCATCACAAAAGAGCATTATAGGTAGAGAAAAACTTCCAATAAACCAAGTAGACTTTCCATATAGTTGTCACCATGTTTACATCAATGAAAAAATAGAAACAACCATCATAAACCATCCACACTTCATGCTCATGTTGCAAGGATCCATAATCCCAACAGGGTATTGGTAAGAAGTGGTGGTTGAGATATAATGTTGAAGTATTGTAATGCAATATCTTGAAAGCTTAAAAGATGTCATGCACGAAATTGTTGTCAAGTTGTGTAGATGTTAGAACTGAATCCATTCCAAGGATGAGGCACTGATCTAAGAAAGGTATTCATGTTGCATTTAGCTGGTCAATTCAACAAAAAATCATTTATTAAATAAAATTCTATAAAGTGGGTTACAATTTCATTGACTTTTACCATTCTCATGCTCCGAATGTGAAATTTTGTTAAGAAGTACACCAAATTTCTTTGATACATTTTGTTAGTTGAGTGATTATTTGAGAGTCATATGTTTGTTTCAATGTTCATGATAAAATGACACGCTAATATTATCTAAACATTGTCAGGATCACCCTGCTAGGTTTCACAGAGCCTGAAGAGTAGAAGTAAGGGCCCAATAATCCTTCTTTTTTGGCCAATCCCTACCTGATGTTGATTATTGAATAATGGAAAATTCATAGGCATCGGGTGAGATCAAGTTTGGTTCTAAAAAATAACCAACAGAATACATGAGTGCCAACAAATCCACTGTCAATGTAGTTTTCCCTTACACCATTTAATGGGGGAAACTCATTGAATCTTTCTCAACATGATGATATTCTTGTGGTAGCCCTTAGAAACTTACCTTTTTTAGAAATAAGATCAAACTACACTTATTGAGCATATCAAATATATTTGTACACCGTGCTTAGTTCACAATATCATAGTTGAGAATGAAGCAATCAAGGTCTTGGTTGCATCACTAAAGGGAAAATATTTGCAATGGTTCAAAATTTTTGTTATCAAGTGAATCAAAACATGGGATGAACTAGGTGATGGCTTACACAAGCAATTTGAATATAAGAAATATCATTTATCTTTGGTGGAGCAATTAACTACAATCAAGAGAGCTCCACATGAGCATATGTTTTATTTGAACTTTCATTTCTAGAAGACATGGGATAGAAACCCAACAACGGTAAGGTCTTTAGCTCAACATGCATTTTTTATTTCCTTAAAGCTCCTAATAGTGACATGTATCCATGATGATTCATTAAATGGGTGGAAATACACTTGCTAATGTATATGCTATCACCATTAGAGCAGAAAATACCCTCATACAAGCTGGTAAAATAGCCACAAGGTCTCTAATGCCTATTTTTCCTAAGGTACAACCACCTATACAATTTTCATTACCCCCAATAGTTGTTTTCCTTGCTATACTAGCACTGAGTTATCCAAATTTTGTCCAAGAAAAATTTGTCCCAACTCCATCCCATGAATTTCAAAAGATAAAAGGTATATTATAGACCTTTTCTAATGAATTATTCAACATAAATAAGTATAAAAAATAGAATTTGAAACCTTATCGGCCCAATTAGCCTAATAGACCTCCTTACCAAGATAGTCCTCAAGGTTAGAGAAGGAATTTAATCCAAGGCCTTATCAAACTTACAATCAAATCACTGTTAGCACTTTTGGAGAGCTTGTACCAGTGAAAAATAGCATGGAATGGTACTACAAGTGGTGTTTTCCATGTAACCAGCCTCATACCAAGCCACATTTTTGATTGAAGTGATCAATCAGGTCCTCATAGTATAGAATAACATTGTTGTCCCACAAGATGTAGGACAAGAAAATCATGAAAAGTAGGGTTTTAATGTTGATCAAAGACATCCAAATGTTACTTTGATGAATTGGAAAGGTGAAGAGTTTTGTGGGGTGAATCATCCAAATGCACAAATTCCATCATCTCATTCTATTGTAGCTGATACAAGGGAAAAAAAGAGGGTTGTTGATATAGGACAACAAGCTGATAAGGGGAAAAATCTAGCTCCTTCATGTCACCAAAGTAGTGCTGGTCCATCACATACACCAAATGTGCAAATACTACCAAGAGGACAACTATAGTGAACAAGGAGCATCATAAAAGTCAACCACAACCATTGAAAACACAAGGGTAATTTTTTGTTCCAAAAGGATAGCCAAAGGTTAATACAATTCCATTCAATATTTTGGGTCATGTGAAGAAGGAAAATGTCAATATGTTGATGTGGGATTTAATATCACTTCCTAGGAAAAAATCCTTATTGCAAAAGGAATTATCTAATGTTACTTTGTCAAGTGAGTCTTCTAGAGAGCGACTCAAAGTTGCATTTGCTAGTACTCCATCACTTAAAACTAAAGAGAAAATCAAAGATAAAAAACCACCTTCATTTTATGTATCTTTGATTATTGGCCAACACCTTGTCCATAATTGCATAATTGATTCAGGTGCAAGTAGTTTTGTGATGCCCAAACAAATAGTTGATAAAGTAGGTTTATCATATGAGCCTCTTGCCAAAGGAGTGGTACAATTGGATGGGGCAGTCATCAATACCATTGGAATCACTAAGAATTTGAGCCTTTGCATTCTTTTCCAAAATTTTCCATACCTCAAGACATTTATGTCATAGATTTACCATCATACTTCACCATATACCTTTCATAAAACTTAACTACCAATTTGGGTGGTTATCTATCTCTTGATTGGTCACAAATATTTTTTAGAACAAGGTATGGAACAAGGGTAACAATGAAATAAAAACCTATTGCAAAATATCATGTAGAACCTTATGTTCCTAGTTTTATGAATGCAAATTTTACCATTCACGAGCAAGAAGAACATGTTGTTCAAGAGCCTAATATTCCAATAGAAGGTATTATTGATTTGTTTTTAGATGAGTGGGTAGTTGAGAAATTTGAAGCTAATTTGTTCAAGCATATGGAAGACGTAGGATTAGATATCTATTTGATTCATGAGAAATATGGTATTGTCCCTAACTTGGTAAGAGATGAAAACTAACAGTGTGAATAGCAGTTGAATAAGTTATGGAAACTCTATTTTGATGGGTCAAGGAGTAGGAATGGTGCTGGTGGAGGAGAAATGTTTATTTCTCCTACAGGTGAGAGATATTACTTCGCTTCTAGGTTTAATTTTAGTTGCACTAATAATACAACAGGGTATGAAGCACTTGTTCATGGTTTGGAATGGGAAAGGAAGAGAAAAATCAAGTGTTTTCAAGTATTTGGTGACAGTTAACTCATAGTGAATTAGGTGAGAGGTTCGAATGTCTCCAAAAATGACTTCCTCAAGTCTTATAAGCATAGAATTTGGGATATTATTAAAGAATTTGATGCTTTTAACTTGTCCATACCTATAAATGAGAAAAAAATGTGTTGATAGGTTGGCTGAAATAGGAGCATAGTACGATATTCCAAATGATATCAGCAATGGTAAAGGGAAACAATATGTCAAAGTGGTGGTAAGACCTTCAATTCCTGATAATCAAACACATTGGCAAGTGTTTCGGAGTGACAAAAAAATTACAAATTTTTTAATTGAAGAGGTTGAGTTTTCAATTGCTAACAAGACAAATTGCAGCAGCAGCATGCTGAGCAAATTATACAACTGAAAACTAACAAGTTGCCAAAAGGTTTGGTCTCACTAGAATCATTTTTTAGTTCTAATGATCAAGAAGAGAAGAATAAAATGAGCATGAAAATCAAAGAGGATCACTATGAATAGGTAAGAATTTTCAAAGTCAAGATTTTAAATTTGGGAAACGTATGTACACCTGAAGAAAAGGCTACTTTTATTTAGTTATGTCAATAATATGATGATATTTTTGCATGGAAGTATAGTGATTTGAAGGGGTTTGACACCAATGTTTCCCAACAAACTATTGAGCTTTTAGATAATGCCAAAATTGTAAGGCAAAAGAAAAGGCCATTGAACCAAAATAGAGCCACTCATGAAAATGGAGTTTAGAAAATTGATAGAGGGAAAAATTATCTTTCCTATCAAACATACTTATTGGGTCTCCAATCTAGTTCTGGTTAGGAAGGAGAACAAAGAAATAAGACTATGTGTTGATTTCAGGAACCTAAACAGAGCATCTCTCAAAGATTACTACCCACTGCCTTCTATGGAGAAAATCTTATAGTTTTTCATTGTTAGATGGTTTTTCTGGTTATAATCAAGTTTTAGTAAAAGAGTGAGACCAATACAAAACTGATTTCACTACTGAAGGGGGTACAATGACATGTAGAAGGATTCCTTTTTGGTTTTCCAATGTTGGGGTAACCTTCCAAAGGGTAATGGATATCTCTTTTCAAGGATTGATAAAAAAGTTTGTATTGATTTATCTTTATGATATCATTATTTTTTCCAAGGATTCTAATGAACACATCGTTCATCTTAGGAAAGTATTTGATAGATGTAGAGAATATGGTGTCTCACTCAACCCAAAGAAGCATATATTTGTTGTTCATGAAGGTAAATTTCTTGGTCACATAGTTTCAAAAGATGAAATTTCCATTTATCATGAAAGGATAAGTACCATATTAGCTTTTCCTTTTCCAGGTCACAAGAAATGTTTGTAAATTTTTCTATGTAGGATCAATTTTTGTGAGAATATTTATACCTAATATAGCTTATCTTTTGAAACCACTAACAAGCATGTTGAAAAAGAATGTTTTTTTAGCTAGTCAAAAGAAGGAATGAGAAGTTTTGAGAATATCAAGGAAGCTTTAGCATCTGCACCTACACTTATTAATCTTAATTTCTTAAAATATTTCATATTATATGATTTTGGAAGCATGTATACAATCTCAGCTATGCTTGTGCAACAAAACAAGGAAGGTTTGGAGCAACTAATTACTTTCTTCAGCAAAGGATTGGAAGAGTACAAAGAAAATTACTCTTTTTTTGGAAAACATGTCTTAGCTCTGATTAGAAGCCTTAAAAATTTTAGGCACTTGGTTTCAAATAACAAGATTAACT
This sequence comes from Sequoia sempervirens, assembly GCA_007258455.2. Lineage (NCBI taxonomy): Eukaryota > Viridiplantae > Streptophyta > Pinopsida > Cupressales > Cupressaceae > Sequoia > Sequoia sempervirens. Next base: position 366,394,505 of record VDFB02000008.1, on the reverse strand, counting down.
TAATGGTTTCTCACCGAAGTGTCAAAGATTTAAATGATAAGCGAGTTGGTTGGATAAACAAATTCATGGAATATGATGCAAAAATAAAGGTTACCAATCTATTAAGAGGAAAATGTTTATGTGAACAAATGACTTGTAAGTTAGAAAAAAGTGAAGAGATCGAAGAAGAGGCCACCCAAGTGATTAAAAATGACGATCAAGCTATTTTCCCAACTTCTTCTTCAAGTTAGGTGAGTGAAATGATGGATTATCTTTGAAAACAGGTGAGTTTCCTAAAGGCCTAAACAATACAAAATGAAGGTATTTCAAATTGCGAGTAATGCCTTTTGTGATTGTAGGTGGCATCTTGTTTAGAAGATATTTTAGTGGAGTATTATTAAGATGAATTGAAGCCAATCAAATTAATAGAGTTCTTCAAGAATTCCATGATAGGGAAACATGTGGTCATTTTACAATAAGAATAACAACCCTTAAACTCATAAATATGGTTACTTTTGGCCTAATTTGTATAAGGATGCTCATGCATGTGTAAGGAAGTGTAGGAAATATCCTTTATTTGTAGGAAAACAAAGGTTGGAAGCCTTACCATTGCATCCAATCTAGGTAGAACAACTCTTCATGAAGTGGGGTCTTGATTTTATTGGGCTCATAAATCCACCATCTAGTTCAAGGCACAAGTGGATACTAATAGAAGTGGATTACTTTAACAAATGGACAAAGGGAGTTAAATTGAAAGAAGTAAATGAAAACTCAGCCTTAAACTTCTATGAAGATTTGGTTACAATGTTTCATACTCCTGAATCCATTATTTTAGATAATGCATTAGCAAGTTTGTTGGCATAGAAATCACTGATCGGGCTGTTAAGAATGACATATTTTTTAGTGCTTCATCCAACTATTACCCATAGGGTAATGGTAAAGTTGAATCTACAAAAAAGAATCTGATTAGGATCATCAAAAGAATAATAGAAGACAATCAGAGATCTTGGCATAACAAAGTGAATTCAGCTTTATGGGATGATAGGATAACACCAACAAGGTCTATAGGTTTTTCACCTTATGTGCTTGTATATGGAAATTAGGCAAGGCTTCCTATTTATGTTGAATTACCAACACTTAGCCTAATGAAGGAGTTGGAATTGAAGGAAGAAAAACCAGTGGAAGTAAGACTTGTTGAGCTTATTGTGTTGGAAGCAACAAGGAAGAAAGAAATGCATAATTTGGAGTTTCATCAAGCATACATGAAAAAGATATTTGACAAAAAAGAAGTTCCAAGAGTTTTCAATGAAGGAGATTTGGTTCTAAAATGGGATGAGTTGAAAAGAAGTCCTGGAAAGCACACAAAATTTGATGCCATGTGGAGTGGTCCTTTCATGGTAATAGGCTGCAAGATGTACAATGCTTTTCAGTAGTCCAAACTTGATGGATAAGAGATACCAATCCCAATTAATGGGATTCACCTCAAGCATTGCTATTAAGGTATTGATATATAATTGTATCATATAAGGATAGGTTTGTTGAGTCAATGAGTGTTATTTCACATTTTTCTTTGTGTCATTTCTTTGAGTTTTCCCCTTCCAATAAGTGTTGATTCATAGTTTGTTGGCCTTTTAGAGGACTTCTTGGGTCTTGTTTTAGGTTTCTCGATCATAGGTTATTGCTAGTATATTTATCTCTTAACTATCTTATGAGTTTTATAATTTATTTTCAAGCCTATATGAATCTATTTCCCAATGAATATGCAACACTACTAGTCTATTTTATTTTAGCAGGAAAAACGTCCTTGAGGTCGCCAAGAATATAGTCCATTTTTGTTAAAGTCATTAACATTATTTAAATAACTCATTTAAATGATATTTTTGTTTTAATTGAAATAAAAATAAAAATAGCATTAATGTTTGAGTTATTTAAAAATATTGGTAAAGGTTTTATGAAAGTCTTTTTTAAAAAAAGGATCAATCTTTTCCAACACCAAAAATTATGAAGAAAGGCATATAAAATAAAATAAAAGAAAAATATTCACATTCTAAAAAAGAAAATATAAGAGTTAAACTTGAAGCTACACATAAAATTTGGAGAAAGGATGGAATTGCATGAAAAAAGGGTAAAATTAATGACGTTACTTGAAGTCTAGGCACCAAAGAAATGCATGAAAAAGGAAAATCTGAAGAAAAAGAAAACACGAGGAAGAATCTAGGGTTTCCAAGTAGTAGAAGATCCTTTTGCATAGTAGTTCAGGGAGTATGCATGGCAACCAAAGACATTTCAAGCACATTTTCTTAAGATGGCATGGAGTTTTGGGAAATAACTTCAGGTATGGAGTTAAGGGGTTTGATCAATGCATGGGAATCTTTATTTTGTTGAGTCTTCTCATCCATGCATTGTTTTCTTCTTGTTTCTTAAAGCATCATTGCTATTTTATTATTAAAATTTAAGATTGATGGCTTTTATTTTGTAAGTGATGGCTTCAAGATATGAATATGTAGGATTGTAGTTGTGTCCATAATCATAAGATATCTGCCTGCATTAGTGATATGAATATATATTGTTAATCTATCTCAAGAGTGTTTGAGAGGAAGACTATTATAGGTTGTAGGTTGAAAGGCATTATTGTGAAATTGAATGAGCATCAGGTCACAACCATGATTTGGGTAGAATCTTACAAGGATAGGCAGAGTTAAAATCTAACTTACAAGAATTCACGTAAAAGGAACTTGAGAGGAATTTGTATGAGAATAAATTAAAGGAGACTTACAAGAGTCAAGATATGAGTAAATGCAGTCCTAGGAAAGACATAGGACAATCTTTGTTAAAAATAAAAAGAGGCAACCAACACATTGTTGTGACAATTTGTAGTCCTAGGAAAGACATAGGACAGTCTTTGTTAAAAACAAAAAGAGGCAACCGACACATTGTTGTGAAAATTTGTAGTGAAGGTCCAAGGTATCATGGGGCAATCCATTTTCAAAGTCATAGTCAAAATGCCACTGCATAGTCTTATGCAAAGCAAGGTAACAATTGTCCATCATAGTGGTCATGAAATACATAGGGGTCACAATCATTCTTACTTTTAGACACTTAAATGAGTAGGGTAGTCCTTTTGATAAAATGGGTAGTCATGGTCTCATGATTGTGGTGAGAGGGCTGAGCATAGGAGGACAATATGATAGTCACAAAAGTAATGGAAATGTAAGTTTTTGACAATAAAAGCTAGTTGACTGTGAAAAGAATGAAAACCCAATGAAAGGGGAAGTTAATGGAAAATACAACATGCAAACCTTTAGGTTGATAGGACAATCATGTCAATAATGGAAATTATTGATAGAGTTAAAGCCAAATACAATCATGTTATGAGGTAAAACATCCACATAGTCTAGTAAGCAATGCATGATAGTATGTCAAGGTAGGAGGGATAGTAACCTCATGAGCAACAAAAGGAAGGCCACCAAAGATGGCAATCACCATCAAATAGAGGAAAATCATAAATGTAAATAAAAAGTAGTCATGTAAAGGGTTATATGATAAGATGACAGTCAAATAAGAATAATGAAAAGGTTGCAATAATGACAGTTTGATCATGAGCCTCAATGCAAGTCTAATCTCCTTTGTAAACCATAATCTTCCAACAAGAACACTTCTTCAATTAGGTATCACACTGAATGCAAGAAATAGGATACTATACAAAAAATTACCATACAAGATGTGATACCTCTTCACACTATTTTTTTTATCCTAAAAAGCCTTGTTTAAGACTAATTTTTTTTATTATCTCAAGAAAGTGGAGCTCTATAATGGCCAAAATATTATTGTGGTTGTCAATATTTATTATGGATATAACTAAGAAGAATCTCTAGTTTTAAACCACGCCTCAATAAGTCATGGGTTGTTTGAAACCATGCATTTTCATATATTCAAATTAATGATAGAGCTTCATGGAAGTGATTCTTCACGAATAGCCAACAAAAGGAAAGATGTAAAAAATGGAGTCATAAAAGACTAAGAAGACTTTAAAGAGTAAGGGTTAGAAGGATAGTGAATGAAGAGGTTGAAAATAAAGGACATGAGGTTCTATGTTTCATGATAGTCATTTTTCCAAAATAGAGGACAATTGGGTGACATTGACAAGGAAAAGGTCAATAAAAGACAGTGAATGTATGACTATACACATAGTGAGTAGCAAAGTAAGAAGTTGGAATATAATGAGTCGAGAAGGGACAATTACATTCACATGTTTTCAAGGTACATGGAGATGGATCAAAGCATGAACTCAAGGATATAGAAGCAAATTCTTGGCTTTATGAAACATGCACACTAGCATTAAAACTTGTTGTAAATCTCTAAGTTGTCAAGACAATACAATAAATGAAAGGTTGCAAAGACATTCATGTGTGAAAAAGAGTGTCAAAGGCATATGTTGACAAGGGATATGAGAAAGATGGACAACCAAAGAAAGAGTATAAAAGGACGGTGAGGAAGATCTACATCCTCAATATGCATACTGTAGACACCTAAAAATTACCTTTATGCCTGCCAATTTATTAAAATCCCTTCTTCATCTTCGATAATTAAATAATATTAATTATTTAATTATTACCTAATGTCATAAATTCTTCTATTAATTAAATAATATAAATTATTTAATTAATTCATTTTATCCTTTTATGAAAAAAATAAGTTAAATCTTATTTAATTAATGATCCACCTTTTCGCTCACCTGTTTGAATTAAATTTCCTTTTAAACCGAATGATAACTTGATTTTTCCTTGTGCAATTAAATAATGTTGCCAGTATTTAATTATTCACTTTCCTCTTTTGTTGAAAAATCATTCAACTTCATCTTGTTCTTTCACTTTCGTTCTTATCCCATCTTGTCTCGTTCAATTTCATCCATTGATCGAATTAATGGATTTTCAATCTCAATTGTTTGTTTTCCATCTATCTCTCTATAAATACCATTGCCATTTATCATTTCAATCATCTTAGAACATCTTAGAAAATCTTGAATTCATAGCTATAGTGTTGTTGAGATAATAGTTAAATTCTTCAATATTTTTCTTTGCCATTATCATAGGCCTATTTTCATATTCAAGAAAAATATGAGGGTAATTATCGTACTCAAGCAAAATGGAGAAGTGCAATGGAGGTGAATCAATGGTGGTGTGAAGAATTTTGGTAAGATTTTTCCATGCTTTTATGTCTTTACGCTTATTTATGCTTCATTTTTTATTGGGTTTTGATTTATATGCTTTATTGCTTAACCTTGGTAATTTTAGCCCTAATACAAATGGTGAACCTAATGTGAACGAATGTTGTTTGCAATAGTCGAGTCTTTATGAATGTTGTCTACTGATCATGAATACTATTTGCATGAATATTGTTTGTAGCTAACCACTCATTGCATGGTATTGCCCCTTTGCATTGGCATGATTTTTGTGAATCATCTATCGATATATATTCTCTAGTTGATTGATTTCTTGAAATGCCGATATGTATCCTCTTTTTGGTTGCTTTCTGGTAAAAACTTGAATGCTTTACATTTGCACAAACATGGAAACATATGCTTCATCTAATACTTGTGTTGCCTTAGGATCAACTGTTTCATTTTTAAAAGTTTCATTTCATTTTCTAAGTTCTTATTTTGTCCATCTATGACTTATTTAGAAGTTGGTGGAACTTTTTTTAATAGGCATTTTTGAAAGGTTACTTTTTTTAAAATCATCTAGATCGGTTGTTTCATCCATTAAATCTTTCTTTTCATTTTCGGAGATTTGATTTTCTTCGTCTCTAGCTTGTGTAGATGCTGGTGGAATTTCTTCACTTACATTCCTCATAGATTTATTTTTAAGAGTCTACATATGCAATGTTCTTTGAATCGCCCTATGTAGGACCTGACCAAGCCCAAAGAACCCTGCCCTGAAGGAAAAAAGGTTTGTGAAAATGAAGGATCCATGCTCGTGAGAGCAAAGGTCAGGTTCTAACTAGCCAAAACAACATTAAAGACATTAATAAACCTCGACGCTATAGCCTGATTAAGAGGCAATACCCCGTAGGCTGCCCTAAGACTCAAACCCTTACCATAAGTGCGTGCTAGGTCATTAGGATCCAGAGGACCTGCCACACCAGGCACTGTATGGGTGATATTACTCTTCTTCCTTTTATTCTCGGTGGCTCTTTTACAATGCATATAATGGTCATCAATGTTCCTGTTAGGCTCCTCTAGAAACTCTTTATTTGTGCTTTCTTGTAGTCGTGGAAAACTAGGAGACCACCTTCCTTGAATTGGTTTTGAAAATAATTCCATTGGTTTCTTCACATTCTCCTTCCAAAATTCTCAGATGATTTAATGTTATCCCATGCTTTGTCTTTGTTAATGCTTTTGTCGATGATTGTAGTTGTTGATAGGTGATTTCCTCGACCCAAATAGCATGTTCATCCATGAACAATCCATCCACAGTGGTTTTTGTTGTTCATCCATGTACAATCTGTCAAGCTGTGCCATTCTTAGAGCAACCTTCTGGTATCTTTGATCAATAGTCAGGCGATAGGAGTAATCGAAGCCATCCATTCGCAAAGGCCTGCCAACACTCATGCCTTTCTACGTTCTCTCCATTTCACTTCAGACAAACTAAAATTGATGGTTGTGATTTAATTTAGATTTTGATTTAAGTTTGATTAGAATTTACATTTTAATTTAAGTTGGCTTTTTAATTAGCTTTTTTTAGATTTTAAATTAGCTTTTAATTAGATTTTTAATTAAATCTTTAATTAAACTTAATTTTTTTAATTAGTCTTTAATTAGATTTTTAGATTTGTAAATGGATTGTTAATTTAGGTTTCTAATTTAATTTAGATTTTGAAGTTAATTTAGATTTTTAGTTTAATTTAGATTCGGTTATCATTAACTTTTTTTAGCTAGAGTAAATGTTAGTATTCTCTTTAGTTTAGTTTTTATTTTAGGACTAATTTTGTTAATTTGGGTTTTACAGGTTCGTTTATCCAAGATTCTACAAAAACATAAAAAAAACATAGACTCTCACTTGTCGAAGATCGAAAATCGAAACTAATAATGACATTTGGTGAAGGACGTTCTCTGAAGACTTGGTTTTTTTTTTTTAAAACTGACTCTCTTTTAGATTAGCAAACATTTCAATTGGTGCTTAAAAAGAACAACTGCCTTCTTTCACCTAGATTTAACTAGGGGGTTAATAAACCACTATTTTTCGTGCTTGAAAGATGGTAGGTATTATGCTCTCATCTTGTGCAAACTTAGTGATCAAATAGCTAAACCCATCTTTTTCTATGTTTACCTCTTAGAGGGCCTGTTACCCCACTTCGAAAAGTGGGAATGATCCAAGTGGTAACGGGCTAAAGCCAAGTCCTTCTAAACCACTATATAAATTTGTGATTGCAAGAAAAGTTTGCAATCAACGTGAAGTGGTATGTGATAGCTCTCCCCCAGTATCTTTATGATGCAAAAATCCCTTGTTCTAAGGGTTGGGAGACCTCTTGAGGGAGTTTATCATAGTACCCCCTGAACCGGATGCCCTTACTAGACACCTTTTTGTAGAAAGCCAAAATCCTTCTTTTTGTTGGCACGTGAGTTCAGACATCTGAAGCTGTCTCACACTTTCATGGTTCATTGTAGAGATGAAAAATTTCTTGAGATCATTGTGGTCTTAGGGAATTCAAAACTTGGTATGCTCGAGAAGTGAGTGCCATGTAAGGGGGATCTAGTGCTACCTGTTAGTGCCATTTCTGGTTCTCTCATTGTCTAGTTGTGTACTCTTGTTTTTCATGACAAATCTTTAGCTTGGGAATTTTCTATCATTTTGGCACATGGGGTAAATGGGCTCCCACCAGGGTTGAGCTCAGCGTGTTTGAATTTTCTTCTGGTGTTTTTCCCTTTGGTTCTTTTTTCTCGCCTTCTTGTTTCCTTCATGGTCTGAACCCTAGCTAGGGTTTCATTTTCTCCATTTGGGTCTGTGGGTTCTTTTTCTTTTCTAGCCGCTTGTTCTTTCTCTTTGGTGACCCGTCCGCCCGGTTTTCTCTTCACTTATGGTTCCCTCGAGCCCCATTTTCCATTCGTTACTGGCCCCTAGCTACCATTTTCACCAGCCCCGCATTGCCTTTGCTGTGACCTTTGGTGCTTGAGATTACCTCTCGGCGACCCCGTGTTGTCTCCCCGAGGTCTCTTTTCCGTCGGCCTATGTTGGTTGTGTCAGGGAGATGTCTCCCTGACTCCTTTGTGTCTCGCTGATGGGCTTTTCCCTTCGATATGTTGGAGTCCGTTCGAGGTGATGTCTTCCCGACTCCCCTTGGTCTCCCCAAAATCCTTTTTCTGTCCCTCACTATGCCATCAGTGTGAAGTCACAGTGAATTTGCGAGGTCACACCAATCGATGGTGGATGGAAGCATATCGGCAAGAGTCTGGGTTTTTAGAATAGGTCTCGGCAAAGTGTTTTTGTCTCACCGACATAACATATGGGATTCACTTCGGCCAGAATTGGAGCTTTCGGTGTAACATCTTAGCAAACTCCTCTTGGTCTCACCAACAAGAGCATGTGGAAGTCTCTCAGCGTGAGTTGTGGCTATCGATGTAACGTCTTCCAAATTTGAGAGGTCTGGGCGAGTGACCTTCGGTCTCATCGGTGGAACATAAAGGGTCTTCGTCGGCATAGGTTTTGATTGTCTCAGTGACACACAAGTGAATGAAGACTTTCAGAAAGACATGGTGTGCTCTACAGGAGGTCTTCCCGATATCTTAATGTTATAGCGATGCACAAAGGAAAAGGGTTTCAGTCGGTGTGAGATCATTAATGTCTTGGCGATCTATTGTGAGCTTGGGCTATTTCGCAAGATACAAAATGTTCTATGAGATGTCTTCCCGACTCTGCGATCTCTCGCCGATATGGGAGTGACTTTGCTGTGATGTCTTACCGAGTGTGCTCGGTCTTCCAAACCCGCCTGTCTGACGAAGTGCGAAGGTTGTTGGTATGAAGTCTCGCTGACATTGTGATCTCTTGCCGACTATGATGGGTGTTTGGTGTAGCATCCATCCTTTGGCCTGACGTCTCCCCGAGTTCCTTCTGTCTGGCCGATGTGCTTGGTGACTTTGGTATGACTCCCTTCGGCCATGGTGACCTCATCAGGATCACTTGCCGACCCGGCCATCTCTCTGTGACTTCTCTGCCCTCGCCCCCAAGCAACTTAAAGGTTGCAATTGTGCATGTGCCAAATGTGAACGGTGATGTTTTAATCAAAATGATACGGGTGCTCGCTGGTTATCAATGGCCAAATGTCAGGTAAGCCATGCTGAGGACAACATAGATCAATGGCCCACGGTGGCCGATGATAGAGATCAAGGGCTCTTGTTCAGCTCGCTGATACAAAGTGATCAATCAATACATCTTGCAAGGAATGCGGTGGCCATCCGATCTTAGATGATTGACGGTGGGCATGGGAGTCATAAGTGGTAGCTAGCTTCAACGGCTGATGGAGATTTAAAAGGTGGTCGTTTGGTTATGGAAAATCAATAGTCGAGTGTCAAACTAAACCATAGTCAAGGTTTGGTATTGACAGTGCGTGCGAAAACCAGAAGCCTGGAGTATTCATGGCAATAATGAATTGGTCGCTGGCTCTGCCGAGATAGCATTCATGGTGACACGGCTCTGGGACAAGGATGACATGGCTCGAGTATGGACGTGCAGATTTTGCAGCAGATTTGGTGTGAGTTGATTGATTTCTATCTGTGTGGGAATGCCCCTCCTGACAGAGATTCTACCAGAGGCATTTATGTGACCAGAGAAGTTGTTGAAGGTCACAGCGAGGGTTTTGATTGGTCGCGGTGCAGTTGGGGCCTGATATGGCATGTTGATGTGGCTCTGAGCTAGATGGCGATCCCTGGACTGTTTAAAAGGAATTTCTAAATCATTTGTAAGGGTCTTCAGCCAGAAATTAGAACCAATTATGAAGGAAAGAGCACTGAGTCACAATGTCAAATTATTGTCAGAATTTGAGGTCTAGGTTTTGTAGTCTGTAAATTGTAAGGTCTTGGATGCATGTATGAACTCGAATGTATTTGTTTAGGTCTTTGAGTCTCTCCTTTGGATTATACATGTGAATTGTTAATGAAACTAACCAAGGATCATTCCATTAGCCTTTGTAATACTTTCTTGCATTGTCTATTTTGATAATAGCTCATGTTCAAGGAACAAGTTAAATTGCTTTTATCATCTCAAAAATTTATATGTATGATTGAAGGATTTGATAAGTAGTCTTTAACATCTAATCACTAGTTGTGGGATTAATAAGGTTAGTTTCACATAGACTTTAATGTCCAGAGTAATGGTTCCTTCTATTTGTAGGTTATTGTGACTCCTAGCCCAAGAATAATGGCACTAATATGATATTTTTTGTATGTCTTTAAGGTTCTAGTCTTCTTGCTCAAGATCAATAATTTTATTTAATCAATCTTGTTTGATGTCTTGCCCTACCTCCTGGTTGCTTCAAGGTTGGGCTATTGAGAATCTAGCCCCATTTGAGGTCCTTAATGCTTGACATCAGGAGTCATCTGCTATAAAAAGCAATGTCAAGTCTTATTTGAGGCATTGTGTGGGTATACCCGCCCTGGTTCTGCAGAGCCTAAAGTGCATAAGATCTCAGTTTTTGAGTGGATCTTGTTAGTTGGTCTAGGTCCTCTGAGCTGCCCTTGATTGGAGTTGGCTACTCCATAGGTAGGATAGGAGACACACTTGGTTACAAGAAAAAAGAACCAACACTACCAAGTTCCTAAGCTATCTGCTTTGAATAGGCACGACTGGAGAAATCGAAGTGGGAACCCAACAAATATTGTCTTTGCCAGCCTAGGATTTGTGCTTGTATTGCAATAATCAAACAACATTTTGTCTATTGTGTCTTGCGTGTGTGTTCAAAACAAATCTCAAAAAACACCACACCTAAAACTTATGACATTCAAACCTTGACACAAACTAGGTCAACACATCCAAAACAACCTTGACATTCAAATTTATTTAGACCAAGGACTTGCTCACTTTACTCATCCATCACCTCATATTTTTTCATTAAACATTCTGCATGGCTCTAAACTTTAGGTCATATTTTTAGCTTGCATTAATCTCTCACATAAACCTCTTGATTAGGAAGCTCATCAAACTTAGACTAGACCATAGCCTCAATTTTGTATTCGCTTGACCTTATCTTTTAGACAATATTCATCCTAGTCATCGTCATTTAGGTTATATCCTTTGCACATCATAGTTTGAGACCACCCCAGTCAACATATCCTATCAGTATTTTTTATATCCAAGGTCATTGATAATCAGATTAATTGTTATACCTATCTTAGTTTGATTGGAAACCATACCTTAGGTTTTCTCTAGGTTTTACCCTTCATTCTAGGTCATACTATTCCATCTCTTCATTCCACACTTTGCATAACTTAGTCATAGACTATCATCGCTTTGAATCTTAATCTATGCATTGTTATTAGGCATCCCTATATATTAAAAAATAGTTGCATTAAATTTAGGCATACCCTATTTCAAAAATACCAAAAACATAGTCTTAGTCTCATACTTTCCCCCTTCATCATGAGCAAGCCTTATATGGTTGAAACTAGATTGCAAAAGAAATGTTGAGCAGTGGACCTTTTCCATGATGACGATGACCTTTATAACCACAAAAACATCTTAAACTTTGGTACTGTAGTGTCAAAAAATGTGTCCCTTGACATTTTCACAATTGATATGGAAAATTAATGATAAATTAGATTTAATGTCACCTTGGTCTAGTGTTGTGAGGTGTTTTACACATCCACATTAGGTTTTGGGCCCTATTTAAGCTGAATTCACTTAACTTTGTCCTAATTTAATGTTGTAAAATGTATTTATTGACATCTTCACACTAAATTTGTGAGACTTGTAAATCAAGTGTACCTAATCTAGTTTTGTAATGTGTTTTTCACATTCACATGGGATTTAGGGCCCTTCTAAGCTAAATAGACCTAATTTTTCCTTAATTTAGTGTTGTAAAGTGTATTTATTTACACTTTCACATTAGATTTTAGGCCCTATTGCATTTATGAACTTAATATCATCATTAATAGGCCCCTATGACCCCATATTGTGCATCCCAAGGCATATATTGATCAAAGACCCAATAAAATAAACATAAAAACTTAAATTCTTTACTCCCTAACACTTTAGCATGAAAAATAGCCCCTGTGGGACCCATTCACCACCTTGGGTGAATGAATCCCATCTAGGTGGGACTCATTCACCTAGGATGGAAAATGAATCCCATCCAGGCAAGACTAATTCACCCAAGATGGCGAATGAGTCCCATCCAAGTGGAACTAATTCGCCTAGGATGACAAATGAGTCCCATCCAGGTGGAACTCGTTTTCCTAGGATCATGAATGAGTCCCATCTAGGTGGGACTCATTCATCTTCCATGTCAGCCTTGTGGATCAAATTAATGGTCATTTGAGTACATTTCCTATATAAGCAAGCTTTAAATCTTTATTTCATCCAAGCATCATCATGAATTCATATTATCAAGTCAAGCACTCAAAGGTTAGGCATTTCAAGACTTCATAAGAGAATTCTAAGGCATTCAAGAGCAATATTCTTCATCAATTAATGCAACAATTCAATATCTATCACCATGGAAAGGATCTAATTGCATTACTTCATATTCATGCTTCATTATATTATTTCATCATCTTTTTTAATTACCTAAAAGGGGTTTGACCAAGGCAATATTCCCTAACAATGAACATTTTCTCTCTCTTTCTTTGTGTGATTGCAGATCTAGGTACTTTGAAGGCTTGGAGATCATTGAAGAATAGGTTACAAGATTGTTGTAGTGATTCCACCATTTATAATGTCAAAATCTTCACTAAAAGATCAGTTACAACCTCAAAATCAGATTTTTAGATTTGGGAACCCAGAGGAACAAAAAGAGAAAACCAAGAAGTGCAGATCAAAACTTTGAATTTATAGAAAAGCCAAACTGGATTCATTTTACAAGAGTGGCAAATGAGTCCCACTGTAGGATTTTTTCAGAGATCTTTATAGATTTGGATACCCATTTGGCTACAACTTGCTCCAGTATAGTTTTCTAGAATTGGAACTGATTCACCCAAAATGGCGAATGAGTCCCACTAGCCCTAAAATTAGCATTTTCAGGATTTTAGAATCCCATTCCATCTCCAACAAGTTTCTAGGTGCACACTTTCTATTTTACATCTTTCTATTTTTCTTTGCTTGCATTTCTAGGTCATTTAAATCATGTTGCCATAATATTAGGGTTTGTCTTGCATCTTACATTGTATTATCTTTTCTAGGTTTACACTTGGTGGTGAACCCTTCATTAGACATCATTCAATCCCTAGAATAGTCCCTTTTCTAGATTTCAATCTCCTTTGCATTGAAATCTCAAGGGTTTGTTCTTGAGTGAAGAGTAAGAAAATTCTCTCTATCCTTTTAGTTCCAAAACCCTAGAAGCAAAAGAGAGTACACCATTTTATTCTTTTCATTTTGGTGAACCTACATTCAGGATATTGAAATTCTGATTTGGAGTGCATTTACATCCTAGATTTGGCTTGCATTAACATTGCATTAGGATTTGCATTGGTTAATTTGCATTCTAGGGTTTCAAAATTTTGCATTAGTGAAAGCTCATATAGCTTGCATTTTTACATTTAATTTCATTGAAAATCATTCAAAATATGCATTTGCATTTAGTCTTCAAGTCATACAACATAAAAAGCATAAAAAATAAGTGACAATTTTTGAAAATTTTGAGAAAACCCCTAACTGGGACTCATTCGCCCCTCTAGGAGAATCAATCCTATTCCAAATTTCAAACTACCTTTTACAACATTAAAAACCTTGTTTCTAAGCTTTTTTTTGCTGCCATTGGCTAGTTGTTTCATTGGGTTGAATTTCTGTTACATGCATTTCACTAAAACTAGCTTAAATTAGTCCATTTCATGCATTGCTTCATTTTAAATTTTCATTCACAACATTTCATTTTCATATCATTGCATAGTATAATTAGTAAATTGCCGTATTTCAAATCTAAAAATTGTATAATTTAAATATTTCACTTTAAGTCAATGCATTGCACTTTATTTACTTTCTCATGTTAGCATGTGTTCTTCTATAGAATTTAGTGTTTCTAGAATATCAAGTGGCTTGTATGATTCTATTTTCTCTACTCATGGGAATAATCTAGGAAAGAAAAGTAAAACCTTTGGTAAGCATGTTGGATACCCTCCTAGTATCTACAAGATTTGTAAGAATGTCATAACACAAGAGGATGCAAGTTTAGAAAATCATAACAATCATACTTTTTCTTCTCCCAATACCTCTCCTATTAGTGATGAAGGTATCTTGGTGAAAGAAGATACAAGCATGGAGAGTCTTGATTTTCCCTCTCCTACTCCCCCTTTATAAGATATTAGAAAACAAGAAGATGAGATCATAGAAACAGTTCTAAACATCACCTTACCTAGTCTCCATTCATCCCTTTCTTGTGAAAATGTTTTAGCCAAAGAGGGTGACATCATAGATGACCATGACAATAAAGATTGTCCTTCTCCTAATATCCCTCCTTGATGTGAAGAGGATAGGTTAGTGTTAGAAGATGCACCTATTAAGAGTCATAGGAATCTTGTTCCTCCCTTCCCTAATGCTCCTACCATTTGGGATGATCTATTTGGTAAGCATGAAAATTATAGTTGTCATTCTCTTGATGCTTACCTACTTGTGATGAAGCTACTTTACAAAATCTAAACATGGAATATGATGAAAATCTTACAAGCTCTCCCTACTAGGGTAGATAATATGGCACAAAAGAATGTGATCTTAGAAAAAAAGGACAATCAAATAGATCCTTCTCCTAATATCCCCACTATTGATAAACAAGACAATCCAACCATTGATAACTCCCTTACTTGCAATGAAGTCATTTTGGAAGAACCATTCCTTTAATGTCAAGAACATTTGGTTTGTAGTTCTCCTAAAAGCTCTCCTCCTAGGGAGAATAACATGGTGCAAGAAAGTGACAATAATAGTAAGGTGGCTTCTTTAGGTGATGAAAAACATGCGATTCTAGATTTCCCTTAATTAGAGATACATCAAACGAAGACCGCTGAGGTTATGAATGAACAAGTGTCCATTAGATCCCCCTTGATTAGTGGACCTCCTACATACCTTGTGGTATATCCTTAGAATCCTCTAATTCTTTAGCCACCATCACAAAAGCAAAAAAGTTAAAACAAACTTGAAGTCATCCTTTATCCACCTTCAAACAAACCTCAAACTCAAAATAAACCCAAACTTGTCCTTTACCCACCTAAGAATAATGTGTCACAACAGTCAAATCATAATATCGTTACTCATACATATAACACTAGGAATAATCCACAACCAAGAGAAACACCTCCAACATCCCTCCCATTGCCTAACCCCATCTTACTAGGTCCTCATTTATCTCCACAAAATGGAAAGTAGTACAATCTTGTTGAACAACTTAAAAACACTCTTGCAAAGATATCTCTATGGGAACTAATTCAAAATTCACCTAATTATCACACTATGCTTCAAACAACCGTGTAACAAGTTCCCATCCCTTCTAATGTGCAATTGAATGACATTGCAGCCATGATTCAAGGAATAAATGTTGAAATTGTTTTCCACCAAAGTGAACTCCCCCTTTGGAAGTGCAAAAACAAAATGATTCTTTCATGGTATTAGTTCAATATAAAAGAATAGGGATAAAGAAAACCCTTTTTGATACTGGCTCGACCCTTAACATGTGTAGCGTAAACCTTTTAGATAGGCTTGGTGTGGAAAAATAAAAAAATCAACTTGATTCCTTCTCTATCCATGGATTTGACAATGCAGAAAAAAAACCACTCAGTGTGATCACTTTACCTATTACAGCTGGAAAGGCCACATTGGAAACACTGATCCATGTTATGCCTCATGATCTCTCATGTAGTCTCCTTTTAGGTAGACCGTGGATTCATGCAATGAATGGTTTGTCTTACGCTCGTCATCGTAAAATGAAGTATATCTATGACAACAAAGTGTACACACTTGATGCTGATCTTGAGCCATATATTGTTTTACAGCTTGAGAAAAACAAAGAGAACCCCTTAAAAACATTAATACCAACTACACAAGTGGAACTCGTGCAACAAAAATAAAAATAAAAATATATCGAGGAAGTCAAGAAGCTATTAGAAGATGATTGGGATTCCTTAGACTTCGAACCAACATTCATGGGAGAATATGAGATCATACACATATAATTTGAAAAGGGAAAGGAGAAAGTGGTAATTTCAACACAAAATTTGGAAGACCCTTAGAAAGCATCCACCTCAACTACTTTAGAACAAAAAACAAAAAATTACAAAACAACCTTTGACAAAGTTGATTATGAATAACCATCAAATCCAAAAGCAATGAAAAAGCCTTATGGAAAAGGCTATGAACTTATGAAACAACTTGGCTATAGTGGAAAAGGATGTGGTGCTAGAGAACAAGGTATTTGCGACCCTATAGAGCCTAACACGCAAGAAATGACTCATGGACTTGGTTATTGTCCTTTGATAGAAATAAAAAAGCCTTCACTTAATATCAACACTATTACAAAATATTCTTTGAAAGAAACACAAGAGACATAAATATTCGCTTAATGTCAATGTCATCATGCAAAACACTAATGATTGGAGTTCGTTAGATTTTACAACCTCCTATAAAGGAGAGAACAAAATATCACAATCTAAAGAGTCTTGCGTAGGTATGACATCTTGTACTAAGAAAGAGATATCTTTGTCACAAAAAAAATGAACATTTTCTATTGATCAAGAGAGTATCTTGGTGAGAATAATCCAAGAGAACTTTATATCCCTCCCTCCAAGTCTAACATGAAAGAAGTTTTACTGTACAAACATTCATTTTGTGTGTATCATAGAGTTCATGGTCATGATACTAATGAATGTAAGGCTTTAAACAACAAAATTGAACATCTTCAGGAGTGTGGTGCTCTTCCTTGTGTTGAAGCACCTTATTCCTCTAACTGATACTTATTTTCATCCTATTCGGCTCACCCTTGTCCTATACTAAGTGGGGGCAAGGGGTTACATAGCCTTGTCCTCATATGTCACTTGTTGTTGCCTCTTTTGGCTAGTTGATCACCTTTCATGAACATATAAGATCAAGCTTGGAATATGGATGACATCCCTTAAGGTGGCTCGCATGTGACATAGTACCTTTTCCATGATGTAGCTTATTGGAAACATATGACTTGGCATAGGACTTTCCAAATAATCTCTCATCTCTTATTCTAGTTTAAAGCAATTTCTCATAGTAATGGTGTTAGCAACTGCTTTAAAGTGGGGGCATACATCGACACTCATATTTCATTGAGAGATTTTATTTCTTCTTGTGATGCATCCTTTTCTTGGTGGTGTCATTGGGCTTGATTTCCTCCAAGAGCGTGATATTTCTTTGATTTTTCCTCTCTTGGAAACATTAGGCATGATGTTCCCTAAGAAGAGACCTTTCATGAACTAAGAAAAATTCCTTACACCCTTTTGCATTTACAATGTCTATGAGTTTCAAGCATACAAAGTCTTTCTTTCCTCATGGAGGTTGAAGATAATTTTTGTGTGGTGCCTTATTAAATTTATCAGGAGGTATAACTTTGGTATGGTTTGAGTAGGAAGCCCGACCAAGGCATGACTTTCCACATAGCTACTTGTGTGTGTGTGAGTGCATACCAACCATGAGTGTATGTTTCTCACATTTTGGTATTTCTCACCCATTGGACAACCAAGACTTCTATTACCCTAGAGTGAGAATGCATTTTTTGAACAAACAACCTGGATCTAATCCACATTGTGTTTGACAAATGGTTGAAGCTTGATCCACCTTTTTTTATTTTTGCTCAATTGTACTTATCTTCCTTCCAATTATTATCATTGCATGATTGTGTATCTTGTTCTACTGCAAATCATTCACCTTGTGTGTGTCCTTTCGTGCTTATGTTGATTTGACTTAAGATCTTGGATACTGGGGGCTTGGCTACTTCCTTGATCTTTGTTATCCCAGACCATCCGCATTGGTACGATTGGACACCTCTTGAATGCCTACTTTAGTGTGAGTTTGAAGCAAGTTCATCCTCTCACTAAAGTGGGGGCTAAATTTATTGTCGAAAATTCATCCCTTGACATTTTCACACTTGATATGGGAATAATTAATTTTAATGTCGCCTTGGTCTAATTTTGTGAGGTGTTTTACACATCCACATTAGGTCTTGGGCCCTTTTAAGTTGAATTCACTTAACTCTTTCCTAATTTAATGTTGTAAAATGTATTTATTTACATCTTCACATTAAATTTGGGAGGATTTTAAATCAAGTGGGCCTATCTAGTGTTGTAATGTGTTTTTCACATTCACATGGGATTTAAGGCCCTTCTAAGCTAAATAGGCCTAATTTTGCTTTAATTTAGTGTTGTAAATTGTATTTATTTACACTTTCACATTGTATTTTGGGCCCTATTGCATTTATGAACTTAATATCATCATTAATAGGACCCTATGACCCCATATTGTGCATCCCAAGGCATATTTTGATAAAAGACCCAATAAAATCAACATAAAAACTTAAATTCTTCTCTCACCAACACTTTAGCATGAAAAATAGCCCCTGTGGGACCCATTCGCCACCTTAAGAGAATGAGTCCCATCCAGGTGGGACTCATTCTCCTGAGATGGTGAATGACTCCTATTTGGGCCTATTTTTAAGGCTTTGAGTGAGAAAAATGGGTTTTCAATTCAAATTTCTTCTGTGTTGGCCTTGGGGATCAAATTAATGGTTATTTGAGTGCATTTCCTATATAAGAAATCTTTCAAATCCTTATTTCATCTAAGAAAAATCATGCATTCATATTATCAAGTCAAGCACTCAAAGGTTAGGCATTTCAAGACTTCATAAGAGCATTCTAAGTCATTCAAGAGCAAGATTCTTCATCAGTTATTGTAGCAATTCAAGATCCATCATCATGGAAAGGTTCTAATTTCATTACTTCATATTCACAATTCATTATCTTATTTCATCATTTGGTATAATTACCTAAAAGGGGTTTGACCAAGGTAAACCCCTATTCCCTAACAATCAATATTTTCTCTCTCTTTCTTTGTGTGATTGTAGATCTAGGTACTTTGAAGGCTTGGAGATTATTGAAGAATAGGTTAAAAATTTGTTAGAGTGATCCCTCCATTTATAAGGTCAAAATATTCACTAAAAGATCATTTACAACCTTGAAATCAGAGTTTTAGATCTAGGAACCTAAAGGAACAAAAAAAGTAGACTAAGAAGTGTAGATGAGAACTTTGAATTTTCAGAAAAGCCAAATTGGACTCATTCTCCAAGAGTGGCGAATGAGTCCCATTGTAGGAGTTTTTTAGAGATCTTCACAAATTTTGATACCCATTTGGCTGAAACTTACTTCGGTACAGTTTTCCATAATTGGGACTGATTCACCCAGAATGGTGAATGAGTCCCACCAGGCCTAAAATCAACATTTTCAGGATTTTAGAACCCCATTCAATCTCTAGCAAGTTTCTAGGTGCACACTTTATTTTTTGCATCTTTCTATTTTTATTTGCTTGCATTTTTGGACCATTTAAATCAATTTGGCATAATATTAGGGTTTGTCTTGCATCTTGCATCTTGCATTGTATTTTCTTTTCCAAGTTTACACTTGGTGGTGAACCCTTCATTAGGCATCATTCAATCCCTACAACAGTCCCTTTGCTATATTTCAATCTCCTTTCCATTTAAAGATCAAGGGTTTTTTCTTGAGTGAAGAGTAAGAAAATTGTCTCCCTCCTTTTAGGTCCAAAACCCTAGAAGTGAAAGAGAGTACACAATTTTCTTCTTTTTAGGTACCTCTTGTAGTGAACCACCGAATACATCTACCAATCCTTTTGAAAAATTCCTCATAAGAGACCCACATGGACAATTAGTTATAGAGGAAGTTGAGGTAGCTTCCCAAGAACCAAAGGTTGTATCACTCATAGATGAGATAGTGCTATTGGACCCCCAAAGATTTTTGGCCAAACTTTTGCATTGTGGTGCTAAACTACCTTAGGGATTTGACGTAAACACACTTCAAGAAACATCCACCCCAAACCAAAAAAACTAAGGTCTTAACATGTCTATATCTAGTGGTTCCAAGACCCCACAAACAAATAATTTTATGCCACAAGGGGCTCAAACTCAAACTTCCACCCCTATTCATACACCCTTGTTTGGAACACAACCAATAACACAATCACGGACACAATCAACAATGCAAAAAATGACATAGGCTCTAATACACTCCATGTCACAACCTCTTGGTTCTACATCTAATCCATTTAACATGATAAGCATATCTTCAAATCAATTTGGAGCCTCAAATGCTACAAACACCACATCATCAACTCCATTTGGAACATCTACTGCCTCAAACACCATGTTATCCAATATTTTTTGGGACAAATAAAATGACTAGAGCTTATATTCATGGAACTAACACAAACACCATTGTACCACAAGGTCGTAGCATAAAGGTTCCCCAACAAGTAAATACACAACGTTCCTCCCAAGTCAATAGTCAATACACACAAAGGGAAAACATTTCCAATCCTCTCCCAATGCAATACAATACCAAAACCTCATACATTACAACTTATACCACACACATCCCTCAAATAAAAGTTCCAATTCCAACTCAAACATTCACACCACAAATCCAAATTCCAAACACAAATCAAACATCCATACCTCATATCAACACCAACATATCATCACACACAAACATTAGATCACAAAATAGGAGTTTGGGACCTTACCAAAATGTAGTTGTAAACATTGTAGGCACTACCCTCACACCATATTATTTCCTAGACAATGAAATGTTGGCCTTGCAAAAGAAAGTAGAAACCATGATACTTTCAAACAAGAAGACTAACTCTATCAAAGAGTTATGTCCTTACCCATTTGATAGGACACTATAAATGCCTCCTCTTCCTCCAAATTATGTCATGCCAACTTTACCTAAATATAAAGGAAGAGGAAATCCCATTGAGCATGTGAGGGAATTTTATACGACCTTGATTGAAATTGCTTCTAAACAAACATACTTAATGAGACTATTCCCTAGGAGTCTCACAGGACATGCTTTAGATTGGTTTTCCCACCTACCTACGGGTACTCAAACCTTTAATGTGTTAGCTGACAAGTTTATCACGCACTTTTCCTTCAATATGGAAAATGACATCACTATTGCTACCCTAGGTCAAACTAAACAAGAAGAGGGTGAAGCTTTTATAACATTCTTCCAGAGATGGAGAAGCTTAGATAGCCACTATATTGTTAAAATTCCTAAAAAATAGAAAATTATCATGTTCATGCAAAACCTGAACACAAACCTAAAATAAGCATTAGAAACTCATTATTATTCCACATTCGATGACCTCATTGAAAAAGGGTCCATCCTTGAGAAAACCCTTATCACTAAAGGGGAAATTAAACCTTATACCAAAACACAAAATGTCCAAGGAACGTCAAATAATAAAAATAATTTTTTTTCCCATAACAAGAATGTGACAAATGATGGAGTCATAGATACCAAAGCTATGAATAAGATAGGTCTCGCATTGACTCTCATAGTATCCAACATGAAAAATAACAAATCATATGTCCCCAACCAAGCAGCTAATGTGGTTCAAAATAATCAAGAACGGGGACCGTAAGACAACCAAGGCAATATCCATAGAGACAATACACTCCTTTACTTGAACCAATTGAAACTAGTACAATCAAACATTATACAGCTCCAAGAGCCCAAACCATATGACGTAGGACAATTAAAACCCTCTTGGTGGGATGACAATTCCTTTTGTGAAAACCACCACATCAAAGGGAATTAGACATCGTCATGCCATCAGTTGAAGAATATGATTCAAGACCTAATAAAAAATGGTACCATAGAGGTCGAGAGACAACAACAAACTTCCAATAAATACCATACAATTTTCAAGAATCCATTGCAAGACCATGGTTCCAGAAAACCCTCCAGTTTGGGTCAAAAGACATAAAACCATGCCAATGATACCAATGTCTCTTTGACTACAAAATTATTAACCACCTTTGGGTTGTTGATGATCATGTTAACACAATCACTATTAAGAAGCATCCTGAATGCACCATCACCACTTGCAGGGCTAAGGTTACCATATCTGGTCCTCCTCCAAAGTAGCCACAATCCATAGCCCAATACAATCTTGGTGACCAATTGGGAAAGACACCCGCACATATTTCCATCCTTGAGCTACTACACATATTGCTTGAACACAAAGCTATCCTCGATAAGGATCTAAAAGAAATTTCTATCCCTACTGACCTGTATGTGAACTGATTTGAAGTCATGGTTGGATATTTGGTCAACTCCCACCATGTTTCCTTTTCTGATAAATATTACTCTACATCCAAGTCAAGCCATAATGACCCATTACATCTTGAGGTTTTCATTAATAAACACAAGGTCACACGAGTCCTAGTAGATGGCAGACCTGGATTGGACATTTGCACTTTAAAACTAGTGAAAGCATTGGGCCTCTCTGAAGCATATGTGGATACAACTAAAATAATTTTCATCAAGATATATGACAATGAAGAATGCTCTTCCAAAGGTGTCGTCACACTCCCAGTTAGAGTTGGATCAACTATCCTAAATACCGCATTCCAAGTCTTGGACCTTGAACTTTCATACAATCTCCTCCTTGGCTGACCATGGATCCATGCCATGGAGGTTGTACCATCAATGCCTCAAGTTTCCTCACAATGCAACTAAAATTAAAATTGTAGGAGATCCTAACCCCTTTCAATATTGTAGTAATATGAGAGGGACTACCCAATTCCAAGCGTCTGTCAACTAGGATGCCTCATCATCTCACTACATTGATCCATCTTCATTGACCAAGTCATCCACTCCATTTACTGTGCCATCAAACCCCAAGGTCCAAGTCCATGACATGGGATGTGGAGAATATTGTACATGGATAATTTACTAGCAAATTACAATGCTAATGTTGTTGAAAAATATTAGAATTCCAATAATGATGTCAAGAAAACTATAGAAGGAACACAAAAATATGGTCGTGCTTAGATTGAAACCTTTTGGGACCCTGATGATACATCATCCTTTGCCCTATTTGCTTCCGCTCAAACTTTTCATATCCATGACAACCCCCTATTCAACCAGGATATCTATGATAATCCACTTTTTGATTATGACCCTACTGAAGATATCCAATTATCATCATTCCATCCAACCTACCCTAGGCTAGGATATGGATCTTCTATTTTCACCTTTACTAAGACACCTTTCCAATTCATTAAGGATGTGAAAACTTCCTTTGATGTTAGCAATACTGAAAAGGATAACCCCAAAGACTCTATTGATGGAATCACCACTTCCGTTTGTCTACTAGACATTCCTGTCACTCCACTTATTTCATCCATCTCACTCACGTCCATTTGTATCATAGACATGGATCAGTAAGTCACAACTCAAGAAAAGAATAAAGGAAAAGCTCCAATGAATGAGCTATTTGTAAAAGGAGATCAAGAATCAAGAGACACAATGAAAATAAAAGAAGATCAAGACAAGTCTCTTAGCCAAAATAAAAAGCTATTGGATGAATAAAAAATAAAATAAGATTAAGACAAGTCCCCTAGCTAAAATAAAAATCTATCAGAAAAATAAAAAAATAAGTCAAAAGTGAAATAAAGCAAAAGTCGATCTCCAAGTATACCTCTCCATCAAAAATTACTGGGGGCATCTATTTAGGAAAAAACTCAATAAAAGAGCTTGTTGATCCAAGGTCTCCACCCATGTCACTCTCACTCATACCATATATTCCATTTCACCCATCCATGTTCACATATTCGTCATATCATTCCACCTCCATTGGTGATGTCTTTAAATGTGTCTTTGATGACAACCCCTTCATGTACTCTAGCTCATTTCTTTCCAAGCTCCTTTTTGGTTGAATCCACTTGTCCCACGTAGTGTGCACATTAGGGATCATACAATAGCCTCTTTCATCTACCACATTTTTCATCCCTCATATTTTCCACTCATACTCATCCAAATCAGGTCCTTTCATCCAGCACAATCATCCACATAGGATCGGGGCATTGTCAAGGCATTCTATGGATTTGGAATTTATCAGGTCTATACCTAGCTTTAGAGAGCTGGGCTAAAAAGTCCTGAAAAATACAAAAAAATGAGAAAAAGTTAATAAAAAAAAAGAGAGAAAAAGTCCTGAAAAAATACAAAATTACGAGAAAAATTCTTGAAAAAAAATTAAAAAAGAAAAAGAAAAAAATCATTACCTTGATGAAAACTTGGCAAACAGGCATCTTGGTGACACCAAAAAATCATAAAAATAGTAAAGAGAAAAATTCATCCAATAGTGAAAACTATGTCAGTGGCGCTTTGGATAAGTACCATGGTAAAAACCTGGCAAACAAGTGCCTTGTGTAGTCAATATTTCCTCTATCATCTACTATCCCTCTATCTGATCTTCCACCATAATTCATAATGATGGTTCCTTTACCTTCCATCATCTTCCATTTGGCATCAATCACACGGCCTTGTCATCTTTATCACGATTTCCAAGCGGTTGAAATCTTGCATCCTTTCCCCTCCATCTTTCATCCATAATAATCCCTTATCCCATCCCATCCCTCTTGGATAGCCTTATACCTAACAGGAGAAATTCCTAAAAATGAGCTTCATTGGATTCTACACTTATCATTGGAGGTCAAAAAATTCGAAAACAAACAAAAAAAACAAATATTCCCAAAAAAGAAAAAAATCATAAAACTTCAAAATCCAAAAAAAAATCAAAACATGTCAAAACCCAAAAAAATTTAGATAACTTCCAAAATCCCAAAAATAGAGTTAGATTCAGTCGTGTCTGTCTCTCTCATTATTGAACTATGTTGCATTTGCGACAAGATGTAGGCAAAGCCATTTGTCGATGTGCCCCTAAGGCATTAGGTCAGTCCTTTAGGTATAGTCAAATAAAATCATGATGAACGGTCCTTTTTCATTGAAACAAAGTCAATGGTTATGTCAAACTATGAGGTCTCTACACATTGCTACATAGGCAAGGCCATTTGTTGATGAGCCCCTGAGGCCCCCTAGGTCCGTTTTTAAGGGTTCATTGGGTCGGTCAAAATAAATCAGACATTGTCAATCTAGATGTGACATAATCATTTGCATTTCAAACAAAAATCCCGAATCAACAAGACAAAGAAGCCAACAAGTTTTCGAGTTAAAACAATCATTTGTCACATCAATCAAACTAGTCAAATTGATCACAATCAATAGCTTAATACAAGATGTGTCCTTGAAACTGGACCTTGTCACTATAACACTTTTTCATTTTCCTTATACACATAGTTACATGATCAAAACCAAAATTGACATCTTATATGACATGTTTCTTCTCCTAAAACCAGGCCTTGTCAAAACAGTCCACCTATCATTCACTTCGGCACTTCACACACTGGCACACACTTATTGACAAATAATATGAATGGTTGTTGACCTTGTTGGCCTATTTTATCTTATCTTTTGAATTTTCTTCGGTTATGTTACTGGCCACCTCAAGGATGTCCCACAAAGGATTTAGAGGAGCGGTGATGTCTCATGACTCATCTTTTATTTGATTGTTGTCTAAGGTTTGTCTTGACAAAAAAACTGGGGAGACATGAGCCTTAGTATGAGTTAGGACATTCATTGTGTGTGACTATTTTTTCATAGATGAATGACCTTGCACACCTTGGTCTATGTCATACCATGGTGTTTTTTGTCCATTTGTCATTGTGAATGGTGGATCTAGACCCGCACAAACATAAACAACAAACACAATATTAGTCACTTATGCAAATCAAAACCATCATTCCCCATAATATTCATTTGAAACATGAAGAACAAGAAATAAAGTAAGAAAAACACAAATGAAAGCAATCTAAATGTTTTTCATATTTTCAAACTCTCAATCCCATGGGGGAATTGGTGCTATTTTTATGTGGAAAATAAACCTTTCCCAATTCCTTGCAAGATTGGTGATGATTAATGATGCTGGACTTGACAAAATTTTCCATAACCTAGCTATGAAATTGATGAAAACTATGAAACTTGGATGAGAATGGATGAAATTGCTCAAAACATGAAGATAATGATTTTGCCTAAATTTGTGGGTCCAAAATTAGTAAAAGATCTCTCGATTTATAGGAGAGAAGGGTGGAGGAATGAGCCAAAAGGATGAATGTGGGACAAAACATCAACCAATAGAAAAATGCCACTTGTCAACATGTGAATGGAGAGAGGTGGAGCACATTTTTATGAATGTATTAGGTGAATATTTGAATTTGAAGAAGTGACATGTTGGAGGGAGATGAAAGAAGAGTTAATGCCACTTGGCTCAAGAAAAATGACATGTAAGAGGCCTTTAATGCCTTGTTGGATGGACAAGTCCTTTAGGGAGGGAGAATTTAAATTTGGAGAATATTCCAACTTGATGCCCTTTTGAATGAAAAAGGAGGAATTTATAAATCAATTTAATTGATTTACTTGCACAAGTTGCAAAATCTAGAGGATTTGAGGGATTAGTGTTACGATTAATCATGATTTGATTAATTTAGATGATAATTAGCTGAATTGACACTTTGACTTAGATTTTTAAATTTAAATAAATCAAAATGAGAGGAATAATGAATTTAGACTTAATTAAATAAAATTGGATTTGTTTAATTAAAAAGGGATGGTTTTAGACTTAAAGCAAATAAAGGTTAGTTTATTTAATTTAAAGGAGATGACTTTAGAACTTAAATAAATAAAATGAATTATTTAATCAAAAGAGGGAGATTAGGATTAATTAAATAAAATGATTTATTTAATTAAGAGAAGATGATGATTTAATAAAATAAAATTGATTTATTTAATTAAAAGATGAAATATGATGAATTTAATCAAATAAAGATTATTCAATTAAATGGTTAGAAAAGGAGATGATTCTGGACGAACTGGTGTTAGTAAATTAGGATCAGGTGCATGAGATCAATCAATATATTTTGCGTGTCTACATTTTCCCCCTCTTTGAACTAATGTACTTGCTACATTGGTTCAAAGAATAAAATTTTTGAGATCAAAACTTAGATTTTATTTTATTTTTTAAGGATGCCCTAGTGGAAAGGAGTGTACTGGTACACTGCCCCCTCGAGAGATCGAGCGAAAAAATAAATTTGAGGGTCGATCTCATGACAAAGAGGTTCAAGATGGATGTATGGATGGTTATGATGGTGATTCAAATGAGATGAACTAAGATGTTGAGAATAGAAAAACTATATTATCCTAAACATCTTAAATGATGATGCAATGCATGTGAGATGGATGATGTGAGATGCCATGATTATGAGATATATGTATGCTAATGGTTTGTGGATGCATGATGGATGCATTGGTGATTTTTTTTGATTAACTTCCATGGTACCATGTTAGTGTGGAGAGAAGAAAGAAGACATGAGATGATGACAAGATGATCCAACAAGTCCATGATCTACGATACTTTATTAGAGATAATGATGAATGATGATGATGATGGATTGCTTATCAGGAATTGGGGTTTTAAAAGGGATTACTTACCTTATATGTTTGACAACACACATAGATATGATGCATGAAGGTATAAAGAACCAGGATGGCCTTGCACCTAGTGTGAGGGACTTTGACTTGACAATTAGATAGGAATATTCCTGTTCACACCTGACATACAAAACCTTATTTAGAATGAAATTCAGATATTTCAAACATCTCAGACCAAAACATAGAAAGGAAAGCCTTCCTATGTGGTCAAAAAGACACTTAAAACACCCTCCCTACTGACCAAACAAAGTAGGCATGACCAAGGTTATATTATAGGAATATCCAACAAGCACAACAGATAAAAGATAATGATCATTGCCCCATTCCTTTCTCTCTAAATCCCTTTGTTTGGAAATCATCAAGAGGTCATTGGAATGAGTGCAATAGGATAAGCCAAAAGACAAAGTTCAAGAAAGCAAACAAGCTAATGTTCTTCATACTACTAGCCAAGAATAAACTACGGTGATGCCTGATGTTGATGTCCATTGTATCAAGTATGCATCCTAGGACATGATGCTATCAGATGATTTTGGGATTGAATGGATGATAGGTTATTAATACCAAGAGTTGACCAACTTGTTTACTTACCAATCTAGACTTGAGACTTTGATGCTTAAATTTTCACTTTTGAACTGCTAGACTTGTTTCTGACTATTTCACCAAAGGTTGAGGTTGATGATTATTTATTATGAGTGAAAGTTTATTGTGGGTGAAAGCGAGATGAGATGGATGGATTTTTTCAAATATCTGGATGTTTTCAATGTTTTGAAATGTTTTGAGGCTGTTTTTGGTATTTTCAAGATGTTTTACAAATTTTTTGATTTTCAAAATTTCCAATGTTTTGGGGTTTTCTAAGATTTATGAATCTTTTTGGATTTTGTGTTTTTTTAATGTTTTTGTGTTTTTGTGTCTCGGGGGCTAATCAAAGATTAGCCTTTCCTATGTTTAAGCTCAGAGACAACATAGTTCAGATAGCATTTTTTAAACATTTTCTAACTTTTTAACCTATTTTGGGATTTTGATATGTTTTGGATGTTTTTGGATTTTCACATGATTTTGATGATTTGGATATGGATATGTGTCATGATATCAGTGCTTTGTTTTTGGATTTTGTTGAAAACCAAGCTAAGGTTGATTGATTGAAATGATGTATTGATGATGATAACATTGTTGAGGATACACAACAATTCAAGGATAGTGCTAAGAAACACAAGGATTGGGATGATGATGGATTGATTGGATTTGATTGATCAAGATTGATGATGATAACATTGTTGAGGATACACAACAATTCAAGGATAGTGTTAAGCAACACAAGGACTGAGATGATGATGGATTGATTGGATTTGATTGATTAGGATTTTGAAGCTTGATTTGGAACAAATTTTTTTTGAATGATTTGATGTGATGTTGACATGCAAATAGATGCAATTGATATTGATTGTTTGGATTGATGTTTGATTATAGATAAAACTTGATAAGGAGCATCTTCTCATAAAAATGTGCCATGGGCTAGTGATTTGGATTTTGGCTCACAAATGTTTGACCAATTTGATTTTACATTTTCCAATGTTCGGATTACCACATAAGTTGGAGGATATAAATCAAGACTTATTCCTGAAGCAAGATGTAAAAATCTGCCCCTAGTGTCTAGCAATGTTTGGAATGCCATGGGTGGATGGTTGGATAGATGTATGGATGAAGGGATATGGATTATCTTGTGATAAGATAAGGTATTGGGATAAAGAATGCTCATTTGGACAATGTTGCATGGCTCAGATAATGCTGGGTAGGATAGGATCAATAAAAATGACCCATGTCAAGATGTTTACCATAAGCAAGTGTAAAGTGTACACCAAACTTCATTAGGATCAAGATAACTTAGACTATGGATGTAGATGGATTAAAATGGATTGGATAAATGCTTAATGGATGAATGGATTTATTATAGATGAGATGGATGGAATGCCAATTTTTTTTATGAATGGGATACTTAGATGCTTTCACTTGAATTAACACATGTAGATGCTCGATTCCACACATGACACCTAATTGCTAGGTTTTCATCATGGTACCTACCAAAAGCGCCACCCATGCAGTTTTCACTAGAGGACAATTTTTTTCATTATTGTTTTCAATCCTTTCTTTTTTTTTTTGGATTTTTTATATTTTTTGATTTTTTTGTATTTCTCTATGAAATATTTTTAAGCTCATGTTGAACAACCTTGTGGTGTTGATGTAGATGCTTCTGTCATACTATTTCATTTAAATCCTACTTGAAGAGGCTACTTTTCCATGATACGTGTACTTGAATGCAACTTTTAATATTGCTGATCTGCTTTGTTGATATCGGAGTTAACTTTTTATTTGTGCGCACAACTCGATAGAGTGCCTTGTGAGTCCTTATGATGAAGGGTCATTTGTAAGGAAAGCTAAGGTGCGAAAACAACTCTCCTAACATCGAAACCTCAAGGAAGAATGTAGAGGTGCTTTTAAATTTTCAATTACAGATCAATTAAGATACACTTGAAAGCAATAACAAAAACAGATAAATAATCATACAAAGATGAACACTAGATTTACGGGGGAAAACCCTTATAGGAGAAAAACCCACCACACCAAGAAAAAACCCCTTTGTATTACAGTAAACAAATTACATATAGAGTACGGGCTTCACTCTCTGATGTCAATTTACAACAACATTCACAATGATCAACCTTGTATAGAATATTCAAGTTACAATACTCTCAGAATCTAATTCACACTGATCATACATCGAACTATTCATCCAATTGTTCTTGCAACCATCAAATCAAACATCTACAATTCCCAAGTATATCCATGTCATCATTGGTCTATTGAACTTCCTCATAGAATGACCACAACAGACTAACTTCCAACAGTTCCCATTCAGCTTCTCTAATTGGTCATAGACTCACCACATAGGATAGTCATCACTCGGTGAAAGGAATTCAACCTATGTCACATGTCAGTGAGATACTAACCGTGTCTCCCCAATGCCACAAGACCTGATTGTCATTATCGCCAAGAGTCTTGACCATCGGAAAGACGTTACACTGAGTTCACAAGTCACATCGACCTCAACATTCTCATCGGTGAGACAATCGCTATTCGATGAGACATCACACCGATGTTCAAAGGTCACATAGATATCAACTTTCCCTTCGGTGAGACTATCGCTCTTCGCTAAGAGATCATACCGATGCCTTCAAGTTACACCGCAATGTTCCACTATCGGTGAGACTTCGTTCATTGCTAAGACTTCATACCGAAGCCTCCATGTTACCCTGAGACCAACTTTCGCTAGGAGTCATACCGAAGACATCCGATAACAAACACATGTTGCATTATCGGAAAGACTTACCGCTATTGTTGAGAGTTCTTACTGAAATCTTCAAGTCACCCCAAGATTAGCTTTCGACAAGAGTTATACTGAAGACAACCCACATCATTAGTGAGAAAAAACACCCATCACAAAGAGTTCTTATTGAGCCAGCATATGTTATCCTTATGACTCCAAGTGTAGCTACCAAAGAGACTTTCCACATTGACAAGACTTCATATCGAAGCATATGAGTTACTTCGATGACACAGTCGCCACAAGTCTCCCCGACCAACACATGGAACCAAATCATCGGACAGAGATCTCCTCGAGTGGAGTGAGATAGAAATTGTCACAACGATCATCATGTCACAGCGATAGGTCCATTCAGCAAGACTGAAACAAGGTCTTAGTGACCAAAATTTTTCACAAGGTTCCAAAGCTACTAGTCGGCCAAACAGAATGAGTGTCACATCGACTTGGCTCTTTTAGAGGTTTCAACCTATGAGATTGAGGCACATAATTCCAACAATCTCCCACTTGACGAAGATCACACAGGAACCTCCAGAGCACAAGAAAAGTACTAAAATTCATGGGCACTGAGGCCCATCGAATTGGCACACCACCTGAACTTATCTGTGCTCACTGGCTTCGTCAATGCATCTGCAACATTCTCTAGAGTATCCAATTTTTCTAATGAGACCTTTCCATCCTCCACCATATCCTGTAACAAATGATACTGTACATCTATATGTTTCATCCTGGCATGGAAAGTAGGATTCTTTGCCAAACAAATAGCACTCTGACTGTCACAATAAATTGTTATTTTCCCTGCATCAAAACCAATGTTAGAACACAAATGTTTTAACCAGATTGTTTCTTTACAGGCATGTGTTGTTGCCATGTATTCTACCTATGTAGTGGACAAAGTGACTATGGCCTTCCGCTTACTCATCCAACTAACTACACCACCATTCAACATGAAAGTATATCCACTGGTGGATCTTCTACTGTCAATGTCCCCTACCCAATCAGAATCCACGTAGCCTCGAATACTGAGAGTCCTATGTGATTCAACCAAGTTCCCATGGTAATACAAAGAATATTCTGAAGTTCCCTTCAAATATCTAAACACTCTCTTCACAGTATCCCAATGTGTCCTTCCAAGATTAGCCATAAACCAACTAAGTACTCCCACTGCTTGGGCAATGTATGGCCTTGTACAAACCATTACATACATAAGACTTCCAACTGCACTAGCATAAGGCACATTGGTCATGTCCTCCATCTCAGTGGGAGATTTTGGACAGTCTTCAACAGATAGCTTCATTCCCTACAAAACTGGAACTACTAGTTTCTTGCAATCATTCATACAAAATCTCTCTAGAACAGTCTTAACATACTTACTCTGACTGAGCCAAAGTTTTCTACTCTTTCTATCCCTAGTTATTTCCATTCCCAGAATATACCTTGTTGCACCAAGATCTTTCATTTCAAACTTTGCAGACAACTGAGACTTAAGATCATAAATCATTAACTTACTATTGCCTATAAACAACATATCATCAACATAGAGAGCAATAATAAGAACTTGACCACTTTCAACTTTGTAATAAACACAATGATCAGATTTTGATCTTACAAATCCCAATGACAAAACAAAGGTTTCAAACTTTTGGTACCACATTCTAGAAGACTGCTTTAACCATACAAAGACTTTTTTAACTTGCAAACCAGTTTCTCTTTACCTTTCTCCACAAAGTGCTTAGGCTGGGACATATAAATTTCTTCTTCAAGATCACCATGAATAAATGTTGTCTTCACATCCATTTGTTTGACCTCTAAGTCATACGTTGTTGCAAGTGACAAAAGAAATCTAATGGACATCAACTTAGCTATAGGAGAAAAAATCTTTGCATAATCAATTCCCTCTACCTGGGAATAACCCTTTGCAACCAACCTCGCCTTATATTTTTCCACACTGCCATCTAGACCTATTTTCTTTTTAAATACCCATTTTCAGCCCACAAATTTTCTGCCTTTAGGCAAGGGCACCAAACTCCAAGTATCATTCTTTTCTAATGATGCCATTTCTTCATTCATGGCTTCCAATCAAGAATTTGAATCAGACATTCTAAATGCCTCTTTCACAGTCCTAGGCTCACCAGTGCTAGAAATTAAAGAATAGGCACAAGTAGACTATATCAAAGAGAACCCATACCTATTAGGTTGCTTTCTTTCATGATTTGACCTCCTCACTTGCTGAGGCTGAGGTTGTTCTTCTTCATCAGAACTCTCAGAACTACTTGAGCTCTCCTAAGTTTTAGTTACATTTCAAATTTTCAATTCTTCTTTATCTGGCGTCAAAGGAATTTCAACTACATCCTTTTTGTTTTCTGATTTTGTCTCTGATTGTAGATCCAAGGTAGAAGGCTTTAGCTCACGAAAGATAACACTTTTGCTGTATAGAACCTTCTCCGTATCAGGATTCCAAAGCTTGTTTCCTTTTATGCCAGCACTATAGCTAATAAAAATATATTTTACAGCCTTATTCTCCAATTTAGATCTTTTCTCATACGACACATGTGCATATGCCTCACAACCAAAGACTCAAATGTGTCTTAGAGAGGGCTTCTTACCAGACCATGCTTCCAAAGGTGTTTTCTCAACAAGAGTAGAATTAAGAGAACAGTTTATCAAGTAACATGTTGTAGCAACTACCTCAGCCTAGAACTTCTCCTCCAAGCCAGCATTGCTCAGCATACTTTGTGCTCTTTCTATCACTGTCCTATTGAGCCTTTCTGTAACTCCATTTTGCTGCAGAGTGTAAGGTGTAGTTTTATGTATTTTAATCCCATGATCTTTACAGTACCTCTCAAAATAATCAGAACAAAATTTACCGCCATTATCAGTCCTTAAACATTTTATTTTTCTTCTAGTATGATTTTCTACAAGGTTCTTAAATTCCTTAAACCGAATGAACACTTCTGATTTACTTTTCAAAAAATAAACAAATGTTCTTCTCGAATAATCATCAATGAATGATACATAGTACCTTGAATTAGACAAAAAAGGAACATTCACTGGACCAAAAACATCAGAATGTATATAATCAAGCAAACCAAAAGATTTGTGAGGACTAGAATAATATAAAACATAGTGTTGTTTACCATATATACAGTGTTCACAAAACTCAAATTTGAGGTTACAATCTTCAAGCCCCTCAACCAGGTTTTATTCTTCAAGGTTTTTAAACCTTTCTCACCAATGTGGCCTAGCCTATGATGCCAGACCATAGTCTTTTCTGCTAGAAGTTTAACTTCCATAGAGTTTACACTATCAGGAATGTTTTCCTCTTTTTCTCCATGAGTAGCTTTTTGTGACTTTGTAGAGACACTATTGCATTGAACAACATGTACATCTAGCTTATACAAGGTACCAATACAAGCACCCCTTGCTAGCACCATTGAGCCTCTAGTCATCTTGCAGCCATTTCTAGAGAATGTGACTTGTACTCCAATATCATTCAACATACTGATAGAAAGTAGATTTCAAACCAGACCTGGTATATGCATTACATCATTGATTCCCTTCACTCTTCCATCAGGGAATTGAATTCTGACTCTTCCATGACCAACTATTTCCAAAGATGAATCACTTGCCAAATAAACCTTTCCACCATTGTATTTTTCATACTTTATGAACCAATCTCTATGAGATGTCATGTGGAAAGATGCTTCAAAATCAATCAGCCAGACATCATTTGATGCCTGTGTAGCCAAGGCTGCAATGAAGGCATCTGCATCACTCTGAGAAGAATCATTTTTGAAAGAATACTTCTTATTTTTTTTCTCCTATTTACAATCCTTTCGAACATGACTAGGTTTCCCACAATTCCAACACTTCACCTTGGACTTCTTGCCAGGAGACTTTGATCTCCCCTCTGATTTGGATTTGGACTTCTTGTCCTTCTTCTTGCCTTTTTCTTTCGATCTGCCTCTAACATCAAGAGCCTCCTTCACCATCTCAGAAGATTTCCCTCTCATCTCTTTTGACAACAAAGAAGCAACAACATCTTCCATCTTAAAAGTGGATGTCGTACTCCCAATATCCATCACCAGGTGATCCCAAGAATATGGCAAATAACATAATAATAGCATACAACAATCTTCTTCATCAATCTTCACACCCACAAATTTTAATTGTGCAATCAGCATGTTGAATGTGTTCAAATGATCAGCAATAGACCCTCCTTCCTATATTCTCAAAGAGTACAACTTCTTCCTCAAGAACAATTTATTCACCAAGGACTTGCCCTGATAAATAGTTGCCAGTCTTTTCTTCATGAACATTCTGAAGAACAAAGTTTGCTAAACAAAGCCTTATCAACCCCTTTGATTTTCTATTTTCAAGGTCCCAATCCTCCTACTTCATTCCTGTAGGCTTTGTTCTAGACACAACAATCCAAAGATCATGATCAACCAATAGATCTTCCATTTTAAGTTTCCACAACTCAAAATTGTTGCCATTGAATTTCTCAATTTCAATCTTTCTTGACGTGCTTTCCATCTTAACCTATAATTCAAATTACCAAACTTCTACAAGACTTCCATTGAATAGAATTGACACAAAAAACCCAATGTACACACAAGGATAACACAACTGACAAGGATTTGATACAACTTGTAAGGAAAGCTAAGGTGTAGAAACAACTCTCCTAACGTCAAAACCTCAAGGAAGAATGTAGAGGTGCTTTTAAATTTTCAATTACTGACTAATTAAGATACACTTGAAAGCAATAACAAAAATAGAGAAATAATCATACACAGATGAACACCAGACTTACGTGGGAAAACCCTTAGAGGAGAAAAACCCACGACACCAAGAAAAAAACCCTTTGTATTATAGTAAACAAATTACATACAGAGTATGACCTTCACTCTCTAATGTCAATTTACAATAACATTCACAATGATCAACCTTGTATAGAATATTCAAGTTACAATACTCTCAGAATCTAATTCACACTGATCATACATCGAACTATTCATCCAACTGTTCATGCAACCATCAAACCGAACATCTGTAATTCCTGAGTATATCCATGTCATCATTGGTCTATTGAACTTCCTCACAGAATGGCCACAATAGACTAACTTCCAACAATTCCCATTCAGCTTCTCTAATTAGTCATAGACTCACCATGTAGGATAGTCATCACTTAGTCAAAGGCATTCAACTTGTGTAGCATGTCGGTGAGACACTAACCATGTCTCCATGATGCCACAAGACCTAATTGTCATTATCGCCAAGAGTCCTGACCATCAGCAAGATATTACACTGAGTTCACAAGTTGCTTCGACCTCAACATTCTCATCGGCGAGAAAATCGCTATTCGATGAGACATCATACCGATGTTCAAAGGTCACATAGATATCAGCTTTCCCTTCGGTGAGACTATCACTCTTTGCCAAGAGATCATACTGATGCCTTCAAGTTACACCGCAATGTTCCACTTTTGGTGAGACTTTGTTCATTGCTAAGACTTCATACCGAAGCCTCCATGTTACCCCGAGACCACCTTTTTCCAGGAGTCATACTGAAGACATCTGATCAAAAACACATGTTGCATTGTCAGCAAGACTTACCGCTATTGCTAAGAGTTCTTACCAAAATCTTCAAGTCACCTTGAGATCAACTTTCGACAAGAGTTATACCAAAGACAACCCACAACATTGGTGAGACAAACACCTGTCACCAAGAGTTCTTATTGAGCCACCATATGTTATCCCGATGACTCCAAGTGTAGCTATTGACAAGACTTTCCATATCGACAAGAATTCATATCAAAGCATATGAGTTACTCCGATGAAACAATCGCCACAAGTCTCCCTGACCAACAAATGGAACCAAACCATCGGCCAGAGATCTCCCCGAGTGGAGTGAGATAGAAATTGTCACAACGATCATCATGTCACAACAATAGGTCCATTCGGCAAGACTGAAACAAGGTCTTAGTGACCAAAATTTTTCACAAGGTTCCAAAGCTGCTAGTCGCCAGATAGAATGAGTGTCACACTGACTTGGCTCTTTCAGAGGTTTCATCTTGTGAGATTGAGGCACATAATTCCAACATTGTTGGCAATACATGGTCAATGTGAGAGTTGGATATCATGCATGGAGGCGTGGATGGAGTTGTGTGTTTAGGAATAAGAGATGGATTGGTTGATAGTTTGGAACCCTTGACTCTCAAAACTTGGGACGATGAGCAATAATGGTCAGATACAAAAGTGTGAATGGAATTAGGACCAACTGCTTGATATACTTTGTACATTGCTTGAGAAGCCTATTTTTTCCTTTATGGAAATATTTGATGGATAGTTTTCCCTTTTTTATTTTTCCCCATGGTTTCTTTGACTAATGGAGTTTGATAGGGATAATATTTCTTTATAGTCTTTGGTATCCATGTGTATTTGTTTATTCCATTATGCTCCTTAGCTTCTTTTTCTTTGATAATGTTCTTTGTTCTTTGATTCAAATCTTTATTTTGATGTTGGTCCTAATTCGTGGATGGGGTGATGGGTGGATGAAGATTCGTGACATGGCTAGTTGTAGTATTGGCATTAGTTTCATCATAAGGATTCTTCATGCTCCCTATGTTGATGTTTACACTAGATAAAATTTCCGCAATATTATAGAGGTATCATTGATATTTTTAGATCCCTTAATTGTTGAATAACCAAGACCTTGATGCTTAGGATTGCCAGTAATCTGCACTAGTTCTAGGATTACCCTGTTCATGTAGGCCTAATCCTCTACCTTGATAATTCATCTGTTGAAATTTTTTATTTGCAATAGGATATGATTTACCTTGGAAACAAGGTTCTAATCCTTCTCTACTCTATTGGGGATCTTCAAAGGTGATAGATTATTCATTGATAAGATATCTTGCCCTTAAAAGGTAAGTGATCCAAGTTTATAAGTGATAGGATCCTCCATGTGTGGGATAACTTCCTGATTGATATCTTTGGCTTGTTCTTGTGGAATATCATATTTTAATGCTTCTTCAAGATGTGTCAATGATTCACTATCCCCATAAAATTCTTCCTTATGATTCATTTTTGATATGCCTTCACAAGATGTTTCTGACTCACAACTTCTGTAGAAGCCTTCTTCATGACCCATTTCTGATATGTCTCTATATTTTTCTATATCTTGATCATGTGTACAAATGTTAAGAGTAGGAGACTCTTGTTCTTGGTAATGATATCAAGAGTATGAGACTTGTTTTTAATGAAGATCATCTACAAGTCCATTAGGAGTAAGCATCTGATGGGTAAATGGAGGACTATGTGCTATATGGATATGATCATCATTTGTGACATATTGTATAGATAGGAGAGTGTCCATTAGATCATTGTAGTATCTTGGACATATGAATTATTGATCTTGATTAATTTTGGAATTGCTTTTAACATTCTTTGGATCAATTTCTTGACATGGGTTAATTTTAAAGGACGGATTGCTTATAAAGGGTTCTTGGATGTCTTCATTAGGAATACAAAGTGGATCAATATCCTTTTGATCTTTGAGTGGACTTGGATCAAATGTTGAGTTGAAGATTCCTTCAATATCTGCAACCATGAGGTTCAAGGATGTCAATATTTCTTAGAAAGGACCATTGCTAGACTTTGGTGAAAGATGTTGATCATGCTTTGGAATGAATTCTTGAGATATGTCCTCGAACTCATTGGATGAGGTAGAGGTGTTGCCAAAATGATCATTGGTGGAAGGATCATTGATTATAAGATCAAATAATGTTAACACTCCTTGAAATAGATCATTGTCAGAAATTGTCGGGGGGTTTTTATCATGATCAAAAAGTGACTCTTGATGTATGTGGAATTGATCTTTGGTTGAGGTAGAAACATCTTCAAGGTGCTCATTGATGGATAGATCTTGATCATTCTTTTCAGCAATTGTAGTGGGGAGATTGTCAATGCTAACACTAGTGGTTGAATTTACATTGTTGTCCTCAATAGTTATTATTTTTTGATCAATAAGGTCTTAGATGATATTTTTGAGTCAGATACAATTTTATGTTGTGTGTCCCTTTATTTTGTGAAAATCACAAAGGTTCTTCTCATTATACCATGGTGGTTTAACTTGAGGCTCTTGATAATTTTCATAAATGGGGATTTTGATGAGATTTTCTTGTACCAAGTGTTGCATGACTGATTCAATTGGTCCCCCAAGTGGTGTGTATTTTCATTTGTTACCTTCTGAGATTTTTACTTTAAATTGACCTTATGGTGATTGATTTTGGAGAAGTGGTGATTGATCTTTGAGATGTGGAGGTTGGGTTTGTTGTTGATCTTGATATCCAACCTCTTGACATTGGAGATATTATTCTTGATGTGGTTGTGGAAACAACTCAATGCTTTGATGACATGGTTTAGCCAATGGAAGAGTGTATTGATTTTGGGGTGGAGATGTCTCTTGGCACAATGAATCAACTATTTTGGCAAGTCAAGCAATTTTATCTTGCAAAATTTTATCTTGATTTTGATCTTGACACCCTTGATATAGTTGATTTGGTTTTTGTTCAAGCATATTTGGAATGTATACTTGTGGTATTTGTCTGGGATCATGGATGAATTGATTTTGGACAATGTTCTAATTTGGGATGATGCTTAGATTTGGCATTATAGGTTGAAATTGATCACTGTTGTGGTTGGGAATTACATTGCCTTGATTTAGGTAACTTTGATTTTGCATGGTGTTACCTTGACTTGGATCAATACATGGAGTTGTTAAAATATTGTTTGGAATTTGAACAACATTGGTATGATTCACAAACATATCTATCCCAAAGTTTACCAAGTGTGGATTTGAAATGTTCATGTTTGGTAAACTTGTACTTGGTATATTCACATTTGGCATGTGTGGATTTGGTGGGATGATGTTTTTTTGTTGGAGACTCATGCATTGATTGTCTGATTGATAGATTTGTAAGTTTGGAATTTGATTTAAATATACCATAGGGAAAGGTGTTCCAAAATTTAGATTGGGCATACTCTCATTTGTTGTACCATTGAGGTTTGTAGGAGATAATGATGCCATGTGTGGATTGCGTAAATGTGAGTTTTGATAATCAATTGGCATTGTAAGGATTTGATAGTTTGGTTGATTTAGACCACTCATGATGTATGAATCAAGTTTATATTCCATGTTTTTCTTGTATTTTGACCTTGTTGACCTCTAAGGGATTTAGGACCAATGATGAGATGAAGAATGAAAGGGGTGAATGATATGGGTGTTGAACTTTTAGGAACCTTGGAGGAAATACTAGACTTTAGGACTTTTGGATTTTTGATTTCGATTGGATTTGATTTGGATTTGATAATGAACTCATAAACTCCAAGAGGTTGGATGTTGTCTTGGAAATTTTTTTTCCACAAGGTAATAATTTAACTAAGTGTCTGAAGAAGGATTCATCTACACACACCTAGTCAAACAACATGATTTTGATTAGATTTAGAGGATTTTTCAAAAAGTCTAGTCTGAATGATTTTTCCAAGATTCTAAGAGTTGTTTGTGAGATGGGATTTGATTGATGTTTGAGATGGATGAAGTGTTTGATTGTGACCCTAGATGAACCTAAGAGGGACTTTTTTTACAAGACGAAGATAGTGAAGAACATGCTTTACCCTATGAGTAGTTCAAACCAAAAGAACAATGTTTTTCTTGGAAGACCATGTAAGACAAAATATATCAGGAACATGTGTGGGGTTTAATTGATTTAATCTTGGTTAATGAATTTCTTTTTACCACATCTGCACTTCTTGCTTAGTTTTTCAAATTGAATGTCTATGTACCAATTTCCTTTTCATCCCACAAGGTTCATTATGTGGAAATAAAGAGTATCAAGGAAATAGTTCCCTAATGTTTACTTTAGAGAGAAAATTGAGAAATGGTCCCAAATACTTAGAATCCTCCAAGGATGAAATCTCAAGGGACAAGTAGTAGCACTTGGATTCTTTCAAAGGTATTTGCTTGTACTAAAAGGTTTGAAATTTGACATCCTTGTTGAATGTTTATTTTCAAGATTTTGGATCTAATCAGTGTGTTTAATTCACTCAAAGTTGTACAATCCTAGGATGGAAGAGAAAATATTTATTGAATTTCGCACTTGGATAAATCCAATTGCACTTATTCAAAGCGGATGACTAGAATCTTAAACACACTGGCTCCCTTCTATGGCACTCACTTCTTGGGTCAGCCAAGCTTCATTTCTCATGAATCTCCCATGACGAACTTCTCATCTCTACAAAATAATTGAAGGTATGTGGGATGACTCCGGAGGTCCAACCTCTGGACACCAACAAATATTGGGATTTTTGGTTACTACACAATGGTTCATAATAAAGGCATCTGGTTCATAGGACACGATGATAAAATCCTTGAAGAGGTCTCCCAACCTTTAGAACA
The DNA here is from genome assembly GCA_007258455.2 of Sequoia sempervirens. Taxonomy (NCBI): domain Eukaryota; kingdom Viridiplantae; phylum Streptophyta; class Pinopsida; order Cupressales; family Cupressaceae; genus Sequoia; species Sequoia sempervirens. The sequence continues at coordinate 366,352,863 of VDFB02000008.1, read as the reverse complement.
AGGGATTTAGGCATCATAAAGATACTGGGGGAGAGCTATCATGCATCACTAAGTTGATTGCAAACTTTCCTTTTAACCACAAATTTGTATACTAGTTCAAAAGAGCCTGGCTTATGCTTGTTACTTCTTGGGTCGTTCCCTTGGGGTGAGTACTTTTTCCCACCAAGGTAGGCCCTCTAAAGGTGAACAAAAGTGAGTAAGTACATCCATAGTTCGATCAATCTTTGTTTGTGTGAACAAAGAGAGAACACACATAATATACTTACTCACACGCACAAGATTTTGTTCAATTTTAAGAATCCAAATTGGAGTGTGGAGCAAATCTTTTAGACAACCTAATATCACAAAAGACTTTTTTATTTTCAGGATTGTTGTGAAGCATGAGAGAAATGCATATGCCTTTAAATGATATTATTTTTTAGAAAATATTAAAAAACAAGATAAGCACATGTTCATTTTAACTTCAAAAGTAGTAATGGATTTTTTTTATAGCACCAAGATGAAGTGTGAAGTTGTTTTGTTCAATTCTTAAAAACCCAAAACCAAATCTAGTGAGTTTTTGATGTTCTTTTTAACCCTTTTATTATTATTTTTTAAAGCCCAAAAGAAATTTATTTGAGTCCTAAACCTTTAAGATAACAAACCCTTAAGAATGGGATTATAATTGCTCCCAAAGTGTTTAAAAACAATTGTTATGAAATCATGTGATAATGATTTTTCTTTCACTTCCATGCTCCATGATCCTTTAAAACCTGCAATCCAAGCTCCAAATATTATATGAAATCAAGAAACAAGAAGACATGAGGGTTAGATAAATTATTAAGCATAAAAGCCCTAAAATTTAGACCAAGTTTCATTGTGATTTGACATTAGGTGAAAATTTGAAAAAGTTAACTCTATCAAAGTTGAGAAACACCTACGCCATTGGATAGCTTATGAAATTCTACACCATTTCAAAAAAAGAGCTCTGAAAAAGACCAAAATATGACCAATATATGACCATTTTAAGATTGAGTGAAAAAGAAAGAAAGCAAAGGCGACGCCATTTGAAACACAAAGGAAACAACATTGTTTAAGTGCAAACAAAAATGCTGGAATGATAGCGGTGCTATTTGAGGATTTGAGCGGTGCTATTTGGAAAAGCAGAGACCGCATATGCATCGTTATTTCCTTTAGCAGTGTTGTTTGACCTGGAAAGACAAAAAGCATAAAAAATGATGGAAATGGCCAAAAAAATGTGTTAATTTTGAGATTTATGCCCTCCTTCTAGCGCCAAAATGTGAATGGTGGATCTAGACCTGCACAAACATAAACAACAAACACAATATTAGTCACTTATGCAAATCAAAACCATCATTCCCCATAATATTCATTTGAAACATGAAGAACAATAAATAAAGTAAAAAAAACACAAATGAAAGCAATCTAAATGTTATTCAAATGTTCAAATTTTGAATCCCATGGGGGAATTGGTGCTATTTTGATGTGGAAAATAACCCTTTCCCAATTCCTTACAGGCTTGGTGATGATTAAATATGCTCCTTGATAAAAATTTCCATAACCTAGCTATGAAATTGATGAAAACTATGAAACTTGGATGAGAATGGATGAAATTGCTCAAAACATGAAGATAATGATTCTACCTAAAGTCGTGGATCCAAAATTAGTAAAAGAGATCTCCATTTATAGGAGAGAAGGATGGAGGAATGAGCCAAAAGGATGAATGTGGGACAAAACATCAACCAATAGAAAAATGCCACCTGTCAACATGTGAACGGAGAGAGGTGGAGCACATTTTTATGAATGTGCACATAAATGCTATTAGGTGGATATTTGAATTTGAAGAAGTGACATGTTGGAGGGAGATGAAAGAAGAGTTAATGCCACTTGGCTCAAGAAAAATGACATGTAAGAGGCCTTTAATGCCTTGTTGGATGGACAAGTCCTTTTGGAAGGGAGAGTTCAAATTTGAAGAATATTCCAACTTGATGCCCCTTTGAATGAAAAAGGAGGAATTTATAAATCAATTTAATTGATTTACTTGCACAAGTTGCAAAATATAGAGGATTTGAGGGATTAGTGTTAGGATTAATCATGATTTGACTAATTTAGGTGATAATTAGTTGATTTGACACTTTGACTTAGATTTTTGAATTTAAATAAATCAAGATGAGAGGAATAATGAATTTAGACTTAATTAAATAAAGTTGGATTTATTTAATTAAAAAGGGATGGTTTTAGACTTAAATCAAATAAAGGTTAGTTTATTTAATTTAAAGGAGATGACTTTCGAATTAATTAAATAAAATGAATTATTTAATTAAAAGAGGGACATTAGGATTAATTAAATAAAATGATTTATTTAATTAAGAGAAGATGATGATTTAATCAAATAAAATTGATTTATTTAATTAAAAGATGAAATATGATGAATTTAATCAAATAAACATTATTCTATTAAATGATTAGCAAAAGAGATGATTCTAGACGAACCGGTGTTAGTAAATCAGTATCAAGTGTATGAGATCAATCAGTATATTTTACGTGTCTACAATCATATTTTACCATCCAATGATGATTAAATGCAAAAGCTCGGCATAGCAAAATATATATCTACAAATTATCTCAATTAGCACTATCTCAACATTCATGTCTTCCATGCTAACATCCATGTCTTCCATGTTAACATTCATCTTTTCTGCTATAACATTTCTACTATTTTGCATCTTCATCATCCTTATTTATTTTCCCTAGGTATTCTCTTGTCCTTCATCTTCCATTCCTCTCATCGATTTCGAGAGCGCACTTTTGCTCTTTGAACCTGCTTGTCCTTTTGAGGGGGCATACCACTACCTCCTCGTCATCCTTGCTCATCTTACTTTCACTGGGGCATATATTTTTCTTTGACACAATGCAATAAATGACATTGTATCAAATATGGGAAAATGTAGACACCTATAAATTGCCACTAAGCCTATCAATTTATTAAAACCCCTTCTTCATCTTCGATAATTAAATAATATTAATTATTTAATTATTACCTAATGTCATAAATTCTTCTATTAATTAAATAATATACATTATTTAATTAATTCATTTTAGCCTTTTTTGACAAAAAATAATTAAATCTTTATTTAATTAATCATTCGCCTTTTCGCTCACCATTTTAAATTAAATTTCCTTTTAAATAGAATTATAGTTTCCATTATTTTATTATTAGCTTTCCTCTTCGAACTAATTGGTTTTGGTGAAAAATCATTCAACTTCCTCTTGTTCTTTCACTTTCGATCTTATCCCATCTCGTCTCATTCAATTTCATCTATTGATCAAATTAATAACTTTTCAATCTCGTATGTTTTCCATACATCTCTCTATATATACCATTGTCATTTATCATTTTGATCATCTTAGAACATCTTAGAAAATCTTGAACTCATAGCTATAGTGTTGTTGAGATAATAGTTAAATTCTTCAATATTTTGTTTTGTCATTACCATAGGCCTATTTGCATACTCAAGAAAAATATGAGGGAAATTATCATACTTAAGCAATATGGAGAAGTGCAATGGAGGTGAATCAATGGTGGTGTGAAGACTTTTGGTAAGATTGTTCCATTCTTTTATGTATTTATGCTTATTTGTGCTTCATTGTTTATTGGGGTTTTGATTTATATGCTTTATTGCTTAACCTTGGTAATTTTAGCCTTGATACACATACACAACCATGTGAAAAGATGATGAACATGTAGGAATATCCATTTATGAATATGTGGAGTACTATGATAGCAGACATGTTTGAGGATAGAAAAAGATAAAGTGACAATACAAATACAAGGGGTATATTATGAGGGCAATGACCACAGTTAGGAGACTATCAATGGGTTGTTTGAGGCTTCAATAAAGGACACTAAATTGAAGTATGAAAATAATTTATGGTATGGAAATACCACGATAGTCATCTAGATGCATATTCAAAGTCAAGATGCACAATGAGAAGTACCTTCAAAGGATAGTTTACAATATGCAAAGGAACAACAAGTTTTTAAGAGAAACTTCCATGAGAGTTTGATAAAGGGCACTATGGGATACACCTATGCATGACACTCATTGAAACTTTGAGATGACAATTCTTGCAAGCAGAGGGGAAAAAAATCAAGAATAGTCACCCTATGGATACTATGGGATAGATTTGAAATAGACTATGTTGGGATGTATTTGCAGATTTTTTTTACCAAATTTAAGCAAGGAAATAGGAATCCAAGCCCATAAATCAATCCTTTCTACAAAAAAATTGTTAGACTTTAGTCCTCAAAGAAGAGCATGCAATAGAGGACAAGGTTTTGATTAAAAGGTCTAGATCAAATACAAAGATTGAAAAGCATAGTCCCAAATCAATGAAGAATCAAAGGATTGGACTATGGTGAAGACACTCTTTAACCAAGGGAAGTACTATGGCAGTCCATAAAGGGATGAAGGGTAGTCCTTTAAAGGATAGTTCAAGATCAAGATAAAGAGAAACAAGATGTTCTTAATTCTTGGTATTAGTGGACCTCACAAGCTAAAGAGTGGGAGCAATGATGAAAAGGTGTCGCAGAGTGCCGATGCACAACAAAAGACAAAGAGAAAATAATTTTCGGGAATGAAAAAGGGATTCCTTGCAGTGGTTGAGTATGTAAATGAAAGGTCTTAGGAATTAGGTTCAAAGGCAACAACAGAGGGAAAATTTAGTGAAACATTGAGTCTTATGTGCAAGTAAAATATCTACTAACTTAGGTAGAATTTCGCAAAGTAAAGATAAGGGAAAATCAATAAACAATCATAGGAGAAAAGTGAAGAACTCATATAAGCCCTTAAACTATCCAAAGCTATCTCTTGAAGGCCTAGTTATCTACTAGCAACTCATACATCTATAATCATGTGATGAGTTTTACAAGGTGATCACAAGTTAGGTGTTGTTTATGCTCACTTTTCAAGAAATTAGAGATAGTTTAAGCCAATTTTAGGAGCCCTAGTGTTTATAATTGAAGTTAGGGGGTTTGGGGCCAAAATTATGCATTTTGAGATAGTTTAGGTCCCCAGAATAAAGGTTTTTTTGGATTGTATTCCTAGCAACTCAAGTTTCATGAAAATTGATTGATGACTCACAATTCCAATCAATTTCATGCTTTCCTAAGAATATTAGTTCAATTTGAGTTGGGGCACACTTCCAAGAGCATGCAAAAGTCATAAAGTCAAAGAGGTGACCAATTCAACTCTTCTACACCAAAGTTTACATGATTGGAAACTAGATCAAAGGTAGTTCACATCCAGTTCCACATTCATGCAAGTTTGACAACTTCCATGAGGTTCAACCTCTTTTAGCCTTCTATAAGATAAATCATTCAACTCTTTTCAATTAGTTCTTTATATTCTTTCTTTTTTCCTTATGCAAAATAAAGATATCGTAAGTCAAATTTTGAGATAGTTTCATATAGAGTAGTAACTTTTATGTAGTTTTTTAGTATTTTCAAATACTGTACAAGTAAAAGCTCCTTTTTTATCAATAAAAAGTAGTGAGTTTTCCTTCTCAAATTTTGTGTATGGGTGATATTGTGAATGATTTGAGGTAATTTTTGTGATTGTAGTATTGAATCCTTAAGTTAGGTCTCATTTACAATCACTTTTTATGCAAGAATATGAAAAAATTATGCAGTTCATAGGTTGTGTTAGTTGTTTTCTACTTTGTGAAAACACACTATTTTCTTGCAATAAAACCTAAAACATAACCTCCCCTTGAAACACTTTTGTATAATTTGGTTAATAATTGAGTTGTTTATAGAGTTAAGCTAATTTTTTGAGAAGAATTATGAGTTAGAACATGTACAAATTATTTTCATCATTGGTGAATCACCTCCTAGGTCTAGTTTACATTAAATTTCAGTTTCCTATCCCTTTTCCTATCAAACTAGAAATCTTTTAGGATTTCCATCAAGGGAACCAACCCGCTCTAGAGGTTCATCTTTTCCATAGGAAACCCACAACTTGAAGATGATCCTATGTTTCATAGGATAGTTGAGTTTCACACTTAGTTAAGGGTTCAATATCCTCACGAAAATGGGTATGTGCAGGATCATGATGGGCCCAAAAGTGGCAATATGATGGGTATGTGGCTGACGACTATTTTTTTACCCAAAATTGATGAAATGAAAAGGGTTTTTAGAAGAGATTCTCAGATTTCCACCAATATAAATTATGCTTTACTTTGAATTTAATAAGTAATTATTATTCATTTTCTACTCAAATTATGAATAAAGTCATGATTGATAGGCTGATTGAAAAAATCTATAGCTTTCAAACGGTATCACATTTTTTGAATAAAAACATGCATCACATTCTATGCTTCGTATACTATAGGATTAAAAAAAAAAAATTGAATTTAATGAAGTTTTGACCAAGTTAAGGTGGTCAACATACGAGTTTTATATTTTTTTAAAAGTTGTAATAAAAAATCATAATTAATTATTTACTTGGAAAAAATTATTAAAAAATATGCATCACATTGGGGCATGAGTCCACTACTTATATCTAAAATATTATAAAAAAATATTATCATTTTATTATGGTTAGGGTGGTCAGACAAACACCTACTTATTTTTTCCCTAAAATTTAAGTACCATTGCATTGAAATTTCAAATTTTCACCAAATAGATTTTTTTTTTAAAACAACCATAGTAGTTTAGAAACTAATTTCAATTTTCTATAGATTCTATTCTTACATATTTTTGAAATAATATAGATAACTTATTCAAATTTTTACATCAAGTTGCCTAACTTTGATTTTTTGAATTTTTTGCCACTTAAGGGCCTATTTTTTCCATGATGCTTCTGCACATACCCAAATAATAAATCATTAAATAAATCATTCATTTTAAACATCAATAATCATGATCACATTTAATCATAGCATAAATAATGCATTTCATTGAATTGAAAAAAAATAAAACATCTAAAAAAATAAACGTACAAAATGCCAACAATATAGATGTTGAGGAATCTCATCTTCAACATGTAATGGTTCATACACATCATTCAAATCCATAAAATAATCACCACATCAAACACAAGTAAACAATGAAGCTAAAACATCGATCTCACATTAACTGAAATCAAATGGTAGGGGTGCTATAGATCAACTCAAAGACGCCTTCTTCAAATGGTTGACATAAAAGGGAGACCACTCTTCACTCCTAAAACAACAAATACAAATTGAAATATCCCTACAAGTAGTTGTTATTGAATTCAAATATGTATTTTAGAAAGAATTGGAAAGGATACATGTTGCAATGTGCTCTCTAGTGGAGATGAATGTGTCTTTTATCTTGAAATCCATTCAAATTAGATATTTTAGTAATGATCCAATCATTAATAAAATAGAGCCTCAATTGAAGAATAAGTTTCAAAGATCAATAATCCATCATTTAGAAAATATCACACTCTTCATTCAATATATATCTATCCACTTTCATAGGATTTAAAAGCTCGAGCTCCAATAGCTCTAGCAACTTTAGGGATGAACAATATGAGTAAAATTTTGTGAATCTATTAAAATAAAACTATCACCCTAAATAGGTAACAAGAAGTGTCCTGTAGAGCTACATATCAACAAAATCAAGGTTATTATGTGATAGAGGAGGAAGATGCGATCCTCTCAAATTAATAAAATACTTAGTCCCAAAAATTTGGTAGTAGACCATTCATAAGACAATGAGAAAATTCAAATACCAATCATGGGAATGTACATTCTCATACTAAAGATTCCAGGATATCAAAATAATCCATGATATGCCTTGAAACTTCAACTAGGTGGTCCTCTTAATATAGTGCAGGAACTAAGAAGATGAACACAACAATATAATTATGGGATATCCTTTATATATTTGAGAAAAATAATCTACTTCAAGAATCCCTAAAAATTATAAAGGATCCAATCATGATAGCCTTCAAGACAATTAAGCCTATAGAAAATATAACAAAATAAAAATAATTCATTGTCATTAATTAGCCACCCATTCTTCCAAGTGTTGGCATGGATTGTGTCTTGTATCTCTAATTAAGACTACTATAAGATAGTGTTTACCATGTAAAATGGGGAACCTATGCATATGCAAAGATATCATTTATATTATTGAATATAGGAGCTACTTTTTAAGTACACATAGGCATCACCTTTGTACTTTTTTAATTTAAGATCATTATAATATATTTAGAGGACCTTACAGTATTATCCAAGAATAGAAATGGTCATTCATATACCTAGAATAAGTTTTTTTTAAATGCCAAGAATTCAAAGTCTCATTGAAACTAAGTGTCTTTATAGAGCCCTGCATCAAGGTAAGGTCCTTGGTCATGCATTCTATTTTGGAGTGAATTTGTTAAATGAGGAGGATATTTTTTTATCCCAATAAATGAACATCTTCCTATGTTTTACCCCAATTAAGATAGTTTATTTTAATAATTAGTCAATAAGCTGTAGAGTACCATTACTTTTTATTTTCTAGTATTTTCAATAAGTTGGAAAATCATTTCATGGAGATGATATCTAAGAAATGAGAACTCTATAAGTATCAAAGATATATTGTAAATTTCCATGTTTTTGACTCAATTCCTCATAATTTATGAATTAATAGCATCAAAATTAATCAAACCTAATATATAATCACTTGAGTGAAATTTGTTGGATTTTTTATATACAAAATTATATAAACCTTCCCCAATCACACAAATTTAACCCATACTTTCCATGAAAACCTAAGATAAATTCATATATAAAAAAACACAAGTACCTCTAGCTTGAGATGTGAAAGATGGTGCACCTCCAACTTTAGATGTGAATTATGATGTACTTTCAAGTTGAGATGTGGTAGATGGAATGCCTCTAACTTTGAGATTCAAATTTCTCATTGCATGGAGGTTTTTCATTTGTTTCCTTTGTACTACCAATTTCATATCTCTCTTACATTAAGTGGATGTTTCATGTTCCTCTTGAATTGGCATGTATTCTTATATGGTGTTCAATTTTCTACTTTCATGAATTTTTCTCATTCCTTATATCTTTTCTTCGCATTCTTAGCTTCACTCTCATATGATGTTAGAGTCTTTGGTTGTTTCCGTAGCATGATGAAGAATTATATATATATCATGAATAAGACATAACTATTATTTTCATCATGGTACTAAAGGTTAATGACATCTCATGCATAAATATGAAAATAATCATTAAATTAGGACTATTGTAACTTCATTAGGATGGTTTTGGGTGCATTAGGACTATCATAACTTCATTAGGATGGTCATAGGTTTATTAATACTATCATAACTTCAATAGGATGGTCATAGACTCATTAGGACTGTCATAACTTCATTAGGTCAATCATATGTCCCTTAGGATGGTCATAGGTTTATTAGGATTATCATAAATTCATTAGGATTGTCATAGGCTCATTAGGATTGTCATACCTTTATTATGAAAATCATAGATTCAATAGGATTTTCATAACTTTCTTAGGGCAAGCACAAGTTCATTAGGATTGTCATAACTTCATGTAATGGGTTTTGAAGTTCCTTGTAGTGTCCTATTATATCATGTAATGAGGTAGGTATGGTTCCTACAATGTTTCATTTTGGAAGTTCCTTAAAATTGTAAAGAAAATTGTTGTACATACATATATTGTAGAAATGTATCCTAAGTGTGAAATCATAGAAAATGCATGATAAGATTTATGCAATATTCCTCAAAGAAATAAGAGCTTCAAAAGAAGTTATGGAAAGAGACATCAAAGCATAATTGAAAATAGATATTTTTTTAAATTTTGTAATTGCAAGTGTCACTTCCAATCACCATAGTATTTGAATAAAACCTTATGTATAAAATTAAATAAAGAAGAATGTCATGCACAAATTATCTCTTGAATGATTTCAAATTATGAAAAAAATCTTTATATAATATTGTGCGAATGATATTTGAAGTTACTTGAGAAACATATGTTCAAAAATTATTTTATGAATTCTTTAGAAAATTTTACACAAATTCAAACCAAAAACTTTCCTTCAAATTCTAAACAAATATGTATTACACACATAAATTGTAAAAATGTATCTAAAGTGTGAAATCATAGATAAGGCATGTGAATTTTTTGGAAAAATTCCTCAAAGAAATGTGTGTATGGAGAGAAAAAGATGAATAATCATACCTCTCTCTCCCTCTCTTAATATACAACATATGGTTATCACCTCTCTCTACATATACATATGCATATGATAGACATGTATGCAAAATATGGAAGTATAGAAAAGGCACATGATCTATTTGAGAAACACATTCAAAAAGTGTTTGTTGAAAATGATTTAGAAATTTTTAAACAAACACAAACTAGAATCATGCCTTCTTGTGCTCAAATGGGAGCTTTGGAAGAGGGTATGGACACCAGGTTCAAAGAATAATTAAAAATGGTCCTTTTTTAGATGTTGTGATTGAAATTTCCACTTCCAATCTCATCAACCTTTAGAAGAACTTATTCCCAAAACATGTGTTCACTTGTGTCAACATGGACTACTTAAGGTGTGCATATAAATTATCTAGGAACATGCTAACATAATCGTAAAGACAAGTAAAAGAATACAAAAGGAACAAAATCAAATGAAAAGGATCCCAATTGAGTTATGTTGATAAGGTGGACTATATAAAAGGTAGAAAGACAAATAGAACGTATCTTAAATTTTGAGATTTGATTTAATAAATTGCATACTTATGTATAGTTTGTTTTTTCTTTTGCTTAAAAATACCCTAAAATTTGAGCTTTTCGCAAAGTTCCTTCATTTTCAATGTTCAATTCTATATAAATCTAATATAATTAGTAGAAACTATAAAAAAACCTATGTTATCAAATTAAAATAAAAAATTATAATTAGCATTCCAACACTAGAAATATGAAAGTATTAGTTCATATAATTAAATTTGGTCTTAAAATTCAAGTGTTCCCTTCTTCTACATTGTTAAAACAAAGAAATTGTGGCGGAATATGTAAAATATGTTTTTTTTGTCAACACCATGAAAAATCATTTCTTTGTCAAATAATGCGTATAAGGTAGAGAATAACAAAGCATGTGTTTGCATTAAAACATAAGCATGTTATAACCTATATGGACACATATAACCATAAAATTAATACTTCAATCCTAAACCCTATAACCTATACCCTCAACCCCAAACCATATAACCTATACCCTCAACCATAAAACCTATACCCTATACCCTATTGGTTGTTTTCAATGAACCAATCAGATCTCACAAGATACTTATGAGTTTTCCATACTCGATTCTCGAAAACCTGCAAGATAAGTGCCCAACAAATGAGATGTAGCATCAATTACGTTATCTCCTACACTTCAAGCTCTACAAAACGTGGGAGGGTAGTCCCACAATGTAAATTAGATGATTCTTCTAAACAATTAACAAATACATTGCATAGATAAGCAGATATATTCTCATGAAAGGCTAGGAAGATGAAATCCTTCAAGAAATTGGCATTTCCTTGAAAGAATTGTACATCTAAAGCTGAGAATATGAACAACACCAACCACAACAAATTAAAGATTGATCAAAAGGTTATTTAAAATGATGTTCTCAAGTTGGGTGGCCAAAGAAATTCTTATAATGACTGAGATCAGTGCCATTATCTATAGGATAGGAGTCGAAGAAAATTGAAATGCAAGGTACATTTAATCCTAAACACAAATGATCTAACTAAAATTACTTTACAATTCACCAATTCATAATCAAGATCTAAGAGTACTTATCAAATCCAATTATCCTGCACATGAATTTACGATCTAATCTAAGCATTTTAACTGATTCTTTGAACTAGAGCTAAAATCAAAACATATACCAAAGAACAAAAATGATGACAATTAATGAAATGATCTTTGATCATAATTTTCATTAATAACTCAAGTACAGATTAAAATTGGAGAGACTACAAACTTTGAAAACTTGCATTATCATTTAGATATGCTCAGGAACCATACATTTGACAAAACTTACTATCTAGACTTAAAGCATTAGAACATGACTTCTAACATATTTGCTCTGTGTTCTTCAATTACACTATTTGATTCTAGAATTCAACAAAAGACCCGCACTATTGGCCTTGAATTCCCTTTTATGGAAAAAAGGGAGAAAAACAAGCTTCGGGCCTATAGTACACATGTCACATCCTAATTGAACTACTACAAGACACTATTCCCTTTACAATTATATTTACATTTTCAATCGGAGGGAATACATATGAGACAAAGATTATTTTCATTTGCTGTGAAGAAGAAAACCCGCCTTCCAAAAGGCACATGCTGAAAAGAATATCCTTCAAATTGTTGTATCACATCCATTCCATTTGGCAAGATGACAAAATTTACTAAGGTAGGAAAAGTAAACAAATTTATAGTTAACACCCACATCAATTATCAATATTTGCTTGTAGCACTCTCAATTAGGAGACACATACTTTATACATTTTAACCTCAAAGGCCATCCTTGTGAAATAATTGACCAAGTATATGTGTTTCCATTTTGAATTCACTAATCCAATCCAGCTACAAATATCTTTTTCCATTGTTCATATTCCTCCTTAGATGGTTAATTGAATTCAATAATTTCATCCATTTTCTTTCTGTAAGGAGCATACTTTGTCATCACTAAATTATCTTCCTTGTCAAATTCTTCAAGGAAACTAATGATAAAATATAACTTCTCCAAGGTATCTTTAAGCATATCAATATTAACATCCTCACAAATTAATTTTTCTTGAGAAGCAATTGTATTGTCCTCCTGATTCTTCCACATTTGCAAAGGCTTCACTTCATCATGAGCTTGCAAGATGTCAGGTAACAGTGTTAAATCTGCCTGATCATACTTGATCTTTAACTCTAGTATTTTTTTCTCTAATGGAGCGACATACCCATGGAATGGTTGTTCCCTAACATTACTGACAAAGTTGTAAGTGGAAATCACCTTTGGATATTTTTCTTCTTATTGCTTTTTCCTAGCTATCATTAACTTCAAATCACTAACTCTAGGAATCCATCTATCTAAGAGTGGGTTTCCCAATTCTCCATCTCTTTGAGACATCTCCATTACTCTTAGCATCAAAGAATAATTAGCATGGAAAATATTCAATTTACTTTGAATTTTCCTATTAAGGTGCTTTAAAACAGTATGAACAATCTTGGAATTATTCTCATGCATTAGGTTCTATGTTTCCTCATGCAACTTCTTATATACCTCAACTTGTTGAAGTACTTGTCCTTTTGTGGGTTCAGTGGATGGAGTTGCATTTGACGTACTCGACTTCTCTATTGAAATGGGCTCCTGACTAATGTTGTAAGGCACAATTGACAGTATTGCTCAGGTGGATACTGAGGATGAGTTGCAAGAGGAACATGATTAGTATGGCTTGAGCTAGCAGGCCCTTTAGATCTCAAAATTTCCACTTGTTGTTTCCAAAATTCTTGCTTTGTTTCAAGCTTAACTATTCTCTGCTAACTCTTATTGTATTCATCTAGAATCTTATGGTACTTGATTCTAAACATATCCCTATCATTTGTGAGGTGCTCAACTATTTCTTTTGTGAACCTAGTAGCATTTATAGTCATGTAACGAGCTTCTAATGTTGGAGTATTTGCAACTCTTTTTACAATCAATTTTCCACTGAATTATGATATCTCTGCAACTTTGGTCTTCTTGGAACTAAGAGATAATGACCATATTACTAGAGCATCCCATTCCTGACTAAATACAAATCCTTGAAGTGCCAACCTGGCTTCTTCTTCAAATTGAAATAAAGGTCGATCAATCCTTCTTATTGTATTTATTACCACTACACCAACAATATCCCATTTAGGTAACAAAAAAACACCACTCTTTTGCACAAGTTCTCTTCCCTCCTTAGGCATAATATTCTTAAACTACTTCCTCATCTCTTGCATCACATTGGCTTGGATAACATTCTATGGAAATTTAGAATGTAAAATTCTTTCAACAACAACATTCTCTACATATTCTCTAGATTTTGCTCTCCATACAAAATCCTTGAAAGCTGGTGTTTCAATAAATGAATCATCCTCCATAAAATATTTGCAATCCTCGACCCTCATATCATCAATATTACTCACACCACTCAATTCAGCTTTTTCTAATCTCAGGATACTTGTCCCAGAGCTTGGTGCAACTTCTCTTGTGGGAGAAGGCATTCTTGCTGCATATCTTCAGGGGTTATCACAATAACATCTTCATCACTGCTAGGGTAATCCACTATTAGGCTCTTTTCTACCCTTTGTTTCTTTATTTGTGGTTGCTCTAGGGGAGAAATCCTTGGAGGGGAATCAATATAATTATGACAGGTGAGGATTTCCTAGGAGGCAATGAGACTAATCTAGTTGGATAAGTTGGCCTTGAATCCTCTAATGCAACAAGGGTTGGATCTGCCTTCAACTCATTCTTAGTTGGTTCCTTTTTCCTAGTATACACCCAAATAGCTTTGAGTGGTTGATATGAATCCTTTCCTCCAATTGTACAGATGGTCCTTCGGTTGCAAAATCTTTTCCCTTATCCTTGGTTACTTCTACTCTTCTCAACACACCAACAACACTTTCAAAGTTGTCCATTACATAACTTACCTGGTTGAATTCCCCTTGAATGTTAGGAAGAGGATAATATCTTGGATCTGATCTCCTAATCCTTTCTACCATCTTGTGGAAGGAAAGATACATAGCCTTCCTTTCCTATTGCACTTGGAAATAAAAAATATTTTGAATGACATCCTCAAGGTAGTAGAAATTGTGAACAAACACACCCAATGATCTTTTTCTTTTTACTGCATGAATAAATTCCTCAAAGTCATGGTTCCTAGGGTGAGTTGTCATCAATTTGTAGGGCTTGAGGACCTACTCCAAAGCTTTCCAATTTTCTTTTATCAACACAAAATCTACAAATGTTGTGTACTCTAGGAAGAAAGAGCCCTTCTTATTTTCTAGCAAGTGACAATCTTGGGACCCAACCAACTGTCTCATGACTTCTATAAATCCAACCCCGAGGAGTACATCTCTTGGTAGCACAAAAGGGTAAACATTAGTCCCATACACTCTGAATATGGTTCTATCTAGATATGGAATGATATCTCCCAAATCATGGGTTATATTTAGCTCAAGCCTCCTTTCCATAGGCCTTAGGAAGTTATGAATCTCTTTAGGGATCCTTGGTGGATCAAGAACTAGAAGTCTTCTAAGCCTAGATGCGAAAACATTATGGAAAACTAGATAATCAAACTTCTAGTCATCCATATCTAGGATTTTGGTCCAACAATGGACTGGTAGCTCAATATGACCATCCACCTTCTTAAGAGACATATCTTCCTCAAAATATTTCTCTTGCTTGTACAAAATAATATGCATCAAAAGAGAATACCACCAGAATTTTACCCAATGCTTTCCTCCCTTAAGCTCAACTAAGCGCTTGTGCATATTTTCTGCTAGATAAGTTGCAAAATCATAAACCACATTAAAGGTTGCATACTAAATATTGCCCGCCATGTATAGATATTCAAATGGTATGGTTTCAGGTGCATCAAAGCTAATAATTTGATACAAGGACAAAATGGTCTTCCTGAAGTAGTGAGTAAACTAACTCAGAGGAAAAGTTTCCTTCTCATTTTTTTCAATCTTAATCTACTTCTTATTCTTCCCATATCCAGTTGAAGTAGCGTGCATTAGCAACATTGTAGTTCGAAACAAGACTTTGGTATTTTAATATTCTTTTTTGAAGATATCAATGTCAATGGGGACCATATCCTCATTCCATTCCTACAGTTTAAAAACTTATGCAATCTCCTCCTTGGTAATCTTGAAAACCTCAACACCATTACATGCCTAACAATTATGGACATAGGATAATATCTAGCTGCAATATTTGTGACCAGGTCCACATCCACATATACATTTGGGACTACAAGTTTCCCCATGTCTAATATCCAAGTATGGAAAATGGGATATACTCACAATTCTTGTTCCCAAACCAGTTTCTAAACATTTACTAGCCAGTATAAGGAAATTTAGCATCCTTGATCCAATCATGCTTGTCTTGCAATCCCTCAAAAATTCTAGGGCCATAATATATCACTGATCCTTGATTTCTTTTGTTAGTTGAGGGTTTAAGCTGATCGACAATGTCAATAGAGAGTAACCTAGTTGGGGTTTTGGGATGAGGCTTCTATGTTTTAGGAGCCATGGATACTCAGGCAAGTTTACAATGGACTAGGGTTCTAACAAAAAATGGCTCAAAAACCTAATTCCTCCAATCAACAACCTAGCGTGTGACTAGAAGACACAAACTTGAACAAATTTGGCTGAGGGCAAAAAATTTATACACAATTTTAATGCAAAAAGGAAATTAAAGCATGTAGGCTAAATAAATCGGAAGAAAACAATCACAACCTGCCCTAATACAAGAAAATTCAAAATAAAGCACAAAGTTCAGTTTTAATTATACTCACAACTTTTTGCATTTACAAGAACCCTAATTTATTTGCGTCACAGCTCGAACACTTTGATCAATCTTCTAGTGGCTCTGCACTAGCTTATAATTTTCAACAATGTGAGGAAATCAGTTTCAAGTATTTTTATGACCCAATTACAATCACTGCTAATGTCCTTTTAGCCATTATTACTTGCTCGTGTGAAGCAAAATGGCTCTAATGCTCGTATGTTTCATTTCAAATAGCAGTTGTTTATTTCCTTTTGAGATGGCATGATGAATGACTTAGATCGAGTCAATAGAGTTTGAATTTTATCCACAATGGTTCACCAACTTGTTAGCCAATGAGAATGTGCTAACTGGAAACCACGTCATTCCTTTGTCGTGGGCTTCACTTCTTTTCCCAGCAAATGGACAACACACGTGTCGCCTAATCGTGGACCTTGCACATCTCCCAACAAGCATTAAATTAATGTGGTGAGGTGTGCAATGGGCGGCTAAGATATAACTGTGATGATGCTCGTGGATCGTCGATATCAAATGTAATAGGTGTCAGGTGTGATGCAAATGGATTGGGCCCCTCCATAGCGAGGACACACATCACACACCTTCTGTTAGGAACTCTTCAACTCCTATATGGTGTGCGATGGGTGGTTAGGATTTCACCATTAGATCCAATGCATGATGTTTCTGCACATGCCGATAAGGTTAATTTAAAATGGTGTCCTGACTAGGACAATAGGTTTTGATGCTCAAGGAATATACTTTCCTAAGGAAAATTTTATAAAAATATTTCAACCTGACCTTAGGCATTATTGAAGTGAAAGCAAAGACTAGGAAACTGACAAACCTAAATGAAGAGAGCTAGTAAAAGGATGTTTATGATGGCCTAAGTTATAACTTGACTAACCAGTAACCAAGTAGAGTAGGTCAACAAGAAATTAGAATGTTCAAGGCTCCAAATGTAAGGGATTTAAAAGCAAGGTCACAGAGCTAAAACCCTAAACCCCACCCATGGGAATACATGAAACAGACCATTACCAAGCACAAAATGAGTCCAAAATTTTGAAAATTTAGGAACTCCATCATACCCTATACCTTATACCCTTAACTGTACACCCTCAACATTATACCCTCCATCATAAACCCTATACCTTATACCCTCCATCATAAACTATATACCTTAAAATTCATTCCCTCAACCCTAAACCCTAAACCCTCAACCCTAAACCATAAACCATAAACCCTATACCCTAAACCATAAACCCTATACCCTAAACCATAAACTATATACCCTCAACCCTATACCTAATATCCTTAACCCTAAAGCATATACCCCTAACTCTATACCCTAAATCGTATACCCTATATGCTCAACCCTAAACCCTATACCCTAAACTATATACTCTATACCCTTAACACTAAGGCCTATACCTTACAATTACAATTATAAACCCAATCCCATCAACCCTATACCCTATACCCTCAACCCTGTACCCTATATCCTCAACCCTACACCCTCAACCTTATACACTCCACCGTAAACCCTATACCCAATACCCTCAACCCTAAACCTTAAACCCTATACCCTCAACCCTAAACACTATCCCTCAACCCTAGGACCTAAATCATAAATGCTAAAGCCTCAACCCTAAACTCCATTACCTCAACCATAAATTGTGTACCCTCGATCCTATACCCAATACCCTCAACCCTAAACCCTAAACCCTTAACCTTATACCCTAAACCCTATACCTTAGACCGTCAACTCTAAACCCTATACCTTATAACCTCAACCATAAACCCTATAGCCTCAACCCTATACCCAATACCCTCAACACTAAACCCTATAGCCTCAATCTTATACCCTAAACCATATACCCTATACCCTCAACCATAAACCATTTACCTTATACCCTCAACTATAAACCCAATACCCTCAATCCTCAACCTAATACCCTCAACCCTATACCTTATATCCTCAACCCTACACCCTCAAACTTATACCCTCCACCATAAAATTTATACCCTCAACCCTATACCATATACCCTCAATATTAAACCCTAAACCCTATATCCTATATGCTCAACCCTATACCCTCAACCATAAACATTATCCCTCAACCCTAGGCCTGAAATCCTAAATGTTAATCCCTGAACCCTAAAATCCATAGCCTAAACCCTAAATCCCATACCCTCGACCGTATACCTTATACCCTCAAGTGTATGCCATATGATATGGTCGCTATGTTTGGAGGTTCAATTAGTTGGCCGAGTAAGCAATACAATGTGGTCACTTTATACACTACAAAAGTAGACTATATTATAGCAACTTATGATGGTAAAGAAGTCATTTGGATTAAGATATTATTTTTAGATATTGTTAAAGAATTAAATGTTTCTATGTGAGGAAAAATAATATTATGTTTAATGCTATTTTATTTAAGATATGGTAGAGGATAGAATTTTGATGCTAAAAAAAGTTTAAATTTTATAAAATGTTCCAAAAGCACTAAGTAGTAAGAACAAAAAAATTAGGTGGTGCTATGAGTTTATGGACCTCTCAGCTCCTAGTAGTTATATAATGGTTTGGATACTCTCTTTACTCATGCAAGGTGTTCATCAAGTTAAACAATGTTTTGAAAGGTGACTCAATCTTATGCCCCACATTAAGATTAAAATAAGTATAATTTTTAAATATAAAATAGAAAAAAAAAAATTGACTACATAGTTAGCTTTTGGAAAAAATATATATTCTTGGTTGTTCAATGCTACCTATAAGGGTTCATATAACATATATCTCTTCAATCTCATCAATTTGAAAATAATGGACCCAATCAACCTACTAGGTCAAAATAATAGCCTTGAAATGTTTGCATAGGAAATGTTAAATGTTGGAATAAGAGAGTTGTAAAAGGGAGTTACACATGTTGACCAACTTACATGACACATGTTATAACATATCATAAGACATATTTGATTGAAGGATAACTTGGGTGCCACTTTTTAGGTATTTTTAGCTTATATATTTATAATTACCATCCAATGAATTAAATTTGTGTGTGATGTTATTAGATAAATTGTTAAATTGCTAGAATTCCTTCAAATCATTAGTTAGTGATACTAATGCAAAGGTCTTCTCTACAAATGTATTGCAACTATGGTTTACTAAATAATACATTGAGTTCCTTTGAAGTGTGGGGTTTTTTTCTCAAATGTGTTTTCTCTACGTACACTTGTGTTATGGTATATTTTTTATTTAATGTTTAAATATGCTTTTGTTTTTTGTAATTGTTAAAAAGATAACTTTTACACAACACTCTCCCCAAAATATAGTATAGGAAGTGTTTCCATGAACCTTGCTTCTTTTTAGCCCTCATTGTTTAGTGGCTAGTTTTTATTGTTTTAATATTCTCTATCTGATTGTAGCCTTATTTGAACTCTAAGGATATGACCTTTTCCACTAGCTTTTTAAAAAAAGCTAGCACTATTTTATAAATGATAAATTAAAAATTATTCATATAAATTAATTGCATCAATTGAGCTAAAGATTAAGAGTTTAAAAAATATCCACAAAATATTAAATTATCCTTAACTACTTGATTTTTTTATTTTTTATTTATTTGATACCTTATCCCTTCATTATTGAATATTTTTGTATATAATTAATCCCTTTTTGTTTTCCTGAATCTCTAAGCTTATACTAATTAATCCATTATCTTTGCTTATGATGTGACTTCAAAAATTAGTGTTGTTCATAGAGTTGTACTTGATTAGGTTTCTCTATTTTTTTGTTTGATTGCAGTGTGGAATGAATTAAAAATAAAGAAAAAATATTTCTTCATGAGGTATAATGAAAAGAGAAGAAAATCCAAGGGAAGAACTAAAGTAGATGTTAGATGATATAAGCGCTAGATTTTACAAACTTAGTCTCTAAAACACTTTATGAATTTTATGTTGTGCAATCTATTTTTGATTAGGTAAGCAACATTTACAGGGTGCAGTACACTTTCAAGACCAAAAAACATTAAAAAAAATCCAAAAAACAAACCAAAAAAACCAACAATAGATGAATAGAGAATGAATGAACAATAGACTAACTAGCATCTCCCCAGTTCTTTGATAGGAGATTAAAAACATCATCTCTAACTCATTCCTAACAATCTTCAACATTCTTCATGTCCATTTCATCCTTCATAACCGTCGATAGGGTGCTGGTAACATAGTGGACCAGCTTAATCGTGAAGCAGGTCAAACCACATAATTTTTTGTCCAACTTATCCAATCTTTCCTATAGCACACAAAGCTCCTCCCTCCCAACTGTAGTCTTTCCAGTATCAACAAGCTCAATGTCCAATGGGTCTGAAGACAGAGAGGCTGAGTCCACCTTTTGCACTTTTCCAATTTCAGGAATGGTGTTGGGCCCTCTAGCATACTCCTCCTCATTCTCAAACTCCTCTTCATCCTTGATATCTTTGCTATTAGACTGCTCCTCTTATGTATCCAAGTTTTTCACATGCACTTTTTTTCTATTCTTGGCCAGCCTACCAGAGTGCCAGATGATGGTATCACCACCAGTCACCACTCTCTGTAACCATTGTATCCCCCTTAGAGTCCTTTCCCACCACATTTTTACCTTTGCTCGGAGGCTCCTTCAAACTCTTCCCTTCCTCTTTGCCTTTATTTTTCTAGGTGGGCTTGCTAGCAGTCTTGGAAGGGGTTGATTTGAGCTCACAAAGACTAGTCACCGCACTAGTTTGGGCCACACCCACATTCCCCTTAAGATTTTTAGTAGCAGGTTTGGGTTTATGCGTGTTAGTAGGGACTGGGTGGTTTTTCTAGATGGGGCCTTTGGACTTGACTGAAGATAAATTAGTCATAGTGGGAGGCTCAATCTCTTCAATACAGACAACAAATATGGGTTTGGGTGGGGATAAAGCAAGATGGAAGTGGTAGAGCCTCAAAATGAGCCCCTGGTGGAGCAACATGAGAGGAGGATCATTAGGATTCATACCAACAACCTCAATACATTTCTCAACAAAAATTTCTAAGTCCATCAGAAGGAAGAAAGTAAAGCTTAATAGAATTTTATGCTAGAGGTGGTTCAAAAGAGGGAAATGGTAGAAATAGTAGGTTTTGAATCTACCTTCTAGAGTCAAGTACTTCATTAGAGCTAGGAACACTTGGTTCCATGGCTTAGGGAGAGCCTCCTACTCAAAACCCAACTGGTTGCACACCAGATCCTCATCCCCGCAAAACATGTGCCCATACTTTCCTTATCTTGAGTTTTAGTGTGCTCAGGTGCTTCATACCAATAGACATGAGCCTCGTCACCTACACAATCACTTCCTCATTCACATTAAAGGAAATACCACCCAAATTCACACAATGATCTTTCCAAGAGTTGAAAAACTATGCAGATAGATTAAGGTCATGGTCCACTAGACTCTCCATCAGTGGAGCAAGACCACCCTCAACACATATGTGCCACACCAACGGATCTTTGCAAAATTTGCCACAGTTGTCTAGCTCAGTTCGTACGCTATCACCACCCATAATTTCACTTTGCACACAAAATAAACAACAAACCTTGAGAAAATAAAAGGTTAGAGATAATGGAAAGGTGAAGAATCACCTGCACATTTAGGATTTTAAGCCAAAAATGGTAGCTTTTGGTAATCAAAGCAATGGACAGGTCGCACACTTGAGGAAGTAATTTCCTAAAATAAATCTTAGTAGAATCATAAATGAGGATCTTCAAACACATTCAGCTAAGTAAGTAGGACATGATGGGAATGGAAGGTTTTCCTTCCATGTAGTAAATGCACAGAAACCTAGGCATGATGGCTGCGGGGCCAAATTTAGAGACACGAAAAAGGTTATCTTCCAAAAGTGGAGACAAAATAGTGGACAAGATAGAACCAATTAGGAGCTTGATCTCAGAATTATTAATCACATCGAAATCAAAATAAAAAAAATTGAAAATACGATGGCTTAACATAATCTGCAAAAGGAGATTACGTAAGGTATGGTCCAACTTAGTCTTAATCATCAAGTACCCGCCACAACATCTCATGAAATCCCTTTCCAAACCGAGCTTCATCTCATAATTTAAATTATGCGACCTGTTATCCACCTCATATTTAAAACTTGTCCACATAGGCCAAAAGACAAGCATGTGGGCCCCACAGAAAATCTAACAAAGCACTTGATTAGTTATCATCATGGGTAAGGTAAGGGATTTGTTCCTTCAATATTATACCCTGAATGCTAGGTGTTAGGTTCCCTAAAGAATGCAAACATTTGGAAAAATTTTAATGTGTGCCAAAATTGGCTAAGGCATCAACAACTTGGTTTTCCTCTCGATAAATATGGGTGGAAACCTTTAATTTCAACTTTGACACAAAGAGCCTTATGTCAAAAATAATGTCTTTAGTACTCCACCCCAGTAATCTGTCAAAGTTAATAGCATGAATAATAGATTATAGTCACCTTCAACATGAAGGTTCTCAATCCCCATGGAAACAACCAACTATAAGCCCTTCAATAGTGCTCTAGCTTCCACAATCATAGAAGAATGGACACAAATCCCCCCAGAGTAACTAGCCACAAAATTTCCTCTACAATCTCTAATCACACCTCCTATATTGGCTCTACTTGGGTTTCCTTTAGCAGCCCCATCAAAATTTAGTTTATAATAGCCACTGTCCGAAGGCTTCCAAATAGTGACACTCTGAGCCAGGGATCTAGAGTTGTCAAAGGAGTTAGCACCCAGGTTATGGTTCCAAGCTTTGGCCATACTTATTTTCTCCTCAGTCAAACCTTTTTCTAGGGTTTTCCCTTTGAAGAGTGAATTTTTTTCTGCAATAAGCTGAGAACCAATACCAAACACCTCTTTTAGAATCATCTCAATGCTCTTGCAAATCCTATTGTTTCTCTCTTTCCATATACACTAACATATTATAGGGGGGACCTAGTTCCAAATTTCACCAGGTAAAGGGTGGACAAAGGGTCCAGACCAACTCAAAATAAAGGATCTGATATCCCAACACATAATCTATTAAATCCCCAATCTTCCTATAGCCAACTCCCACACCTCAACAACAAACGAGCAGTGTAACAAGTGATCCACTGATTCTTCATTGCACTTGCATAAAAAAAATCTATTGGGGATTTGGATTCCCCTCTTCCTTAGATTGTCCTAAGTTAGAATCATGTTATGGTAGGCAGTCCACCAAAAGAAGTTAATTTTTGGGATCAAGTCTTGATTCCATACCTTCTTCCATAAATTGAGGACTACACCCTACTCCGATAGTAGATTGTAAGATAATTTAACTACAAGATCTCCTTGCTTATCATGAATCCAAAAGAATCCACCCCCCTTGTTGGTTGTTGGAAGTCTAGTGAGGGAGAGAAACTCCTGTAGGATCTTGGAAAGGAGGCTCAGATCAGGGGATAAGGTGTAGCAAAGGGTCGAGGAGGTAATCACTAATATAAATACCAAAGAATCATTGAGCTAATCTCATAAGATTCCTAAATTCAGAGCTTTCCAGGGGAGTATCAAGTAACCAAGGGTCCTCCCAAAATCTAATTTTATTACCATTACCAATCTTCTATTTTATCCCATTCCTCAAAAGACCTTGCAGACTACAAATGAACCTCCACACCAAGGACCCCAAAGGGTGAACCTCTGAGAGGTAGTCAATCAAAGGTCTATTTTGAAGGTACTTGGCATTCATGATCTTACACCAATCCTTCCTATCCCTCAGATGGTCTCATCCCACTTTGTCCCATTTAACCAGAGAAATTTTCTTTTTTTCCTTGGTTCGTGACCAGAGGAAAATCCTTTGAATTTTCTCAAATTTCGTAATAATATATTTGGGGATCTTGAAAATGGAGAGGAAATAGATAGGGATACCTTGAAGAACAATAGACAGGAATTGTAATTTAATTGTGCATGGCTAAGCAAGGAACCTTTCCACCTAGCCAGTTTTCTTTGGATCCTTTCTAGTATAGAATTCCAAAAGTCAGAAGTGACTTCCTTGACAGTAAGTTGTAAACCAAGATAAACCGAAGAAAGAGAACTACTGAAACAACCTAGAATAGCAGCCACCTGAGCTTGTAGATTAGGACTGATGTTAAATAAGTAAATAATGCTTTTATTATAGTTAATGCATTGCCTAGAACAAGCATCATAGTTGTTGAGACAAGTTTTCCATTTCTTGGCTTCAATCATAGAGACTCTCCCAAAAAGAAAAGTACCATCCACAAATTGTTGAATCATAGTCAGCTCTAAAGAAGAGGCAACCTTAATTCCCTTAATGGACCCTTCAAACAATAGATTAGAGAAATTCTTGCTCACGATATCCACAATCATTATAAACAAATAGGGTGAAAGGGGGTCTCTCTGTCTGATACCTCTCCCAATAGAGAAAAACCCAAAGGGAGACCCGCTTACTAGAACTGAGTACTTAACCGTTGTGACACATTCCATTATTAGATTGATCACATATTGGTCAAAACCAAATTTAGCCAGGACTTTTGGGACAAAATCCCAAGTCACCTTATCATAAGCTTTTGAAATGTCTAATTTAAGGGTCATACCAGTGTAGTTGCAACTATCCATGGAATGGAGTAATTCATGTGTGGTTATGGTAGCATCAAGGATATGACAACCAAGCACAAACCCTTTTTGAGTGGGCCTGATGATTTTTTCAAGGAGAGGTTTAATGCGATTCACCAAAATTTTAGAGATGATTTTATAAAAAAGTATTGCACAAAATGATGGGGTGAAAATCAATCATTGATTGAGGATCAACAACCTTGGGAATTAAAGCTATGAAGGTGTGATTCAGTTGCTTAAGAATCTTACCTAATTTTAAAAAATCATAAGCAGCTAAGACAATGTCCTCACCAAAAATCTCCCAAAAGGTCTGAAAGAAGGTTGGTGGGAAACCATCAGGGCTAGGAGCTTTGTAAGCCCCCATACTGAAAGCAGCCAACTTGACCTCCTCAGGAGTGACAACACTGAGGATCCCAAGATTATCATTTTGGGATATGATAGTCAGGAGCGGGTCAAGCAGAAAACTGTCAAGAGCCAGATTAGGAGCCTCAGTAGGAGCTGTATAAGCCATCTAAAAGTAATCCGTAGCCACCAAACCGATTAGGGAGGGTGAATTGACAACCTCCTCTCGTGCATTGTGTAATTTAGTTATCTAATTCCTTTTCTTATGTTTAATAGTAGAAACATGAAAGAAAGAAGTGTTCCTATCACCTTCTTTCAGCCATTGGACCCTAGATTTTTGCTTCCAGAAAATCTCCTCTTTCCTTAGAATTTGTTCTCACTCCCTTCGACTCTCTTTTTCCTGGTTGCTAGAAGGAAGACTGACATCCCTGTCCTCCATTTTCTTTTGAATCAATTTCAATTTATCCCCAACAATTTTTTTTTTGGAAAACATCCCCAAAAACCCTTTTGTTCTATCCTTTCACCATACATTTGATATGTTTGAGTTTAAAAAAGATTTTGAACATTGGGGAACCATGAACATGAATGTTCCACCATTCAACAACTTTTTTTTTGAAATCAAGGTGAGAATTCCACATTATCTCAAACCAAAAAGGGGACAGATCGACAACATGCTGGTCGCTCGAGGTCAACAGTAGTGGATTGTGATCAGAAACCATCCTAGGCAGAGCCCAGAGAGTGGCACTAAGAAGGCCAGTCCAGTTACTAGAACAAAGGAATCTATCTAATCTAACTTGAATCAAGATCTCCCCTAGATGCATGTTGGTCCAAGTAAAAGCTTGGCTCGTTAAGTCTATGTCAATTAGGCTAGTAGAACTCAAAAATTTTGCTAGATCAAGAATGTTGTCAGAATAATCCACCAGACCACCACTTTTCTCTAAGGGAAATGGGGGAGTAAAAATGAATCAGCCATGTTGTTTAGACTAACTATAGAAATATATAGTTTGTCTTATGGGTAAGTAAAAAGTAAACATTTATCAAAATAGTACGACTAGAAGTTATTATTGGCAACACTTGTTATTTAAGAAATGTATAGAAGTTAAAAAAAATGGTCACTTGTGCATTAAGAAACACAAACAAAATTTTATACATTCTCACAAAACCATTTAGTATTTCACCATCTCTCCTTTAGTGCTGAGGACGATCGATGTGAAAGAAACAAATGGGCATTCTTTTCCCTTATCATTAGATGGTGGCAAGTGTTAATTTTTTAGACATCTTCCATAATATTGATCTTAGAACTAGTAATTGCACTTTAGTGTGCAATGGGGGTATGTCGAAGAGGTGTGGAGTGTCAATTAGGGATTTTTTTTTCATACATTCATGTAGTACATGAGGCTAGTTGGTAGGTCATTTTTGAAATGATGTTTGTGCAACAAAGATCTCAATGGATAAGTGATAGCTTCAAATCAACTATGTATCTACTTATAGGGATCTAAACACAACTAAAAAGACCTCTAAATCAAGAAGATAATAAGGATCCATTACTAATAGGCTAATTTTATGTTTACAATAGGAAGAGAGGGAGAGAGAGGGAGATATGAGGATAGAAATATGCTATCTTTAGCATGGTGATTTTTTTTTAAACTTATGCATCAATTTTGCATGGTATTAGTTCATAGTTTTGTGATTTGTCTTTGGTTGTTTCATGTATTGTTTTCTCTATTTACTGAGTGCTTGGGATGTGCTTGTACTATGTATTTTGTAAGTATTAATGTTCTATTGGTTGTATTTCATATCTAAGTGTTAATGATATCTCTTATGAGGGTTGTTGGAATAAATTATA
>VDFB02000008.1:366252930-366325392 GCA_007258455.2 Sequoia sempervirens | reverse complement strand
TTGGAGTTGATGAAACTAGTAGGACAACAAATGAGTTGACATGGATGGAGTGTAGAGTTGATAATCTGATTTGAAAACATGAAGCAAAATAACATGCTAGTGTAGATTTGATAAAGGAAGAAATATGCCTTTACAAGTGTCTATATATGTCACATTTATAAGTATAAGGAAGGATATTTAATATCTTGCTCTTAGGTAGATTTGGGGAAGGGAATCAACTATTTATGTTTACTTAGATTGTTGTCCCATAAGTGGAAATAATTGCTCACCTAATAACCCTAGGTGCTGGTGTGATGACAATAAGCTTTGGATCGGTTGTGGCAGCTCTTTTGAGTAGGATTTAATAGATGCTAATTAAGTTTAGTCCACTGGGTAGTTTAGACTCATAGGAATATGACCTCTACTGTGGAACAATATTCAGTTCTAAGCTACGTTGAACAACTCAATAAATCACCCTCGAACAAAGCTTTCTATAGATTTATTAAAAGGACTGTTTGCTTACCAACAATGCTGGTCAATTTGTGCAAATAAACAAAACATGATAGATCTTGGCTATAGGAAAAAAAAAAAATCTGCCCTATACCAGTGTTCGGTTGATTGTCAAGGCAATCTATTCAATTAAATGAATACTCCAATGGCTTATGAGAATGCAGCCCTTACAAGTTTACATCTTAATTTTCTCCTTAAGGTTAGTAAGAATTAGCTATAATGGGATGAGGAGTCACCTTACCCTCTATTGCAAGGAGTCTAAGAGTATGTATTGCTCTTAGAAAAATAACTAGTAATGCCATACATGGTTGCAACTAAGACAAGAATCTACCATGCTTGAGTTGGGAACCTACTTCAAGTCCAACGCTAAGCCTAAGCTAAGGACTAGTACTTGCTTGAGATGGATGGTAGTCTAGGAGTAGTACTAGGCTCGAGATGGACAAAAGACTAGGAGTAGCATATGCTTGAGATGGACAATAGTCTAGGGGCGGTGCTAGCTCGAGATGGACGGGGTCTAGGGGTGACACTAAGCTTGGGATGGACAATAGTCTAGGGGCAGCACTAAGCTCGAGATGGACAAGAGTCTAGAAGCAATGCTGAGCTCGAGATGGTCATTAATCTAGGAGCTTTCCACACCAGTGATGGTTACCCTTGGTTGCTCAACCAATTAGATGGATCGTCGGAAGGTGGATTCCCAACCAGCTCAAGTAGATAAGATTGACTTCCTATGAATCCTTATAGTGGTTGAAATGGGATTATAAGCTTACCATGGTTGGGTGCGCCTTGGGAAGAGGGTCACTAGAAAGGCATTTTTGGCTCATAGCTTACGGGTTGGAATGACAACTCTCTCTCTCTCTCGTCATGGGCCACATAATCCACTTGGAGGGGTGGATAGGGTTTGAATCCACATTGGTTGGGATCAGTTTGCACCCCACTACGATCGAATCAAGCAGGGTCTTGAAGATAAAACCATTCACCATCATGAAGGTATGTGCAATCTAGTTAGTAGCATCTTTTATCTAAGGCAGCAAGTTGTGCTAATGGATAATATGTAATTGACATGCTGATATACTACTTAAGTTGATCTCCATTAACATTTATATGTTCTAACTTCTTTGTATTCCTTTTTGCATGATGATGAAAAAAAAAATGTCGCGAGGTATATAATAACCGTTGGTAGGTTTACACTTGGGTTCATCTTCTCCCTCATCCTCAACACCAACAGGTTTGACTAGCTCGAGCTTTGCAACGCCATTTCTAGCTTCCGATGCTAAATCCGCAATGGGATTGGGCATGGGATTTTCTTTTGGAGCCCAAGATACTTCCCCATCACATAGGAATTCACTCTCTTCCAAAACAATCTGCAGAGCACTTTCAGACCTTCCCTTGTCTAGTTCCTCTGCCCCTTCTTCATCTCTTGCTCTCTTTCTCCTTTTAGATTGTTTCCTTCTTCTACGTTTATTGCTCTTCTTCAAATTGTCATACTCCTCATAATAAAAAATATCAAGAGTATTTACAAATGACACTTTCTTCTTCTGTGTTGCCCAAAGATCTACCCGAGGTGCCCTATCTTCAAACCAATACTCGGAAGCCCCATCAATTCCTCTACTGCGATTACTACCAGATTCCAATAGGCCTATGAAATCTTCCATAACAAATTTAGTCTCTCCTTCAATCGGCGATTGTTTCAAATCCTCTTCTTCGGTCGAATCCAAACTGCCAAGAAATTCTTTAATGATAGAATCAGCCTCATCATCATCAAATACAAAATTAGTTATACCCATTAAGATATATGGGAAGTACCGAGAGGCCTCTTCAGCTTCCATATCTGCTCCTTGGTTTTAACCAACTCAGCACTATTCCATAGCTTTGATACCAATTGTATATATTAAACAAACAGTGAAACATAATAAAACAGAAAATAATGAACAAAAATAGAAACGAATTTATAGTGGTTTGGCAATTGCCTACGTCCATTCTCAAGTAGAGAATCACTTTATTATCAATCACCAATCAACAACTCAATACATGATCTGCCATACATACTTATACAAAGCTCTTTGAATATGAAGAGATGGGAGAATACAAATGGTCATGTGACCGTTGGGCTTCACATCCCAACACCTTTTTCATTTTACTAAATATGATTAAAACAAAGTTGATTAGTTTGAAGAGTAGAGTCGATGAAAATTTTATAATAACACTTAATTATATGATTCTTTAAGATTGTGGAAAATTTGGAACTGCCATTTGCCTAAATCCCACGTAATGGCAAGACATTTTTGGAAGAAATCTAATGCTAAGCTAGAAATGTTAACACTTTATAGTCATATATATATATATATCAATATATCATTGTTATTGTTTTTTACATATAAATAGATTTAAAGAATGGGATTTGTAGTGGTCTATAATGATCTCATAAAAAGGTTTGCTAAATATTTTAGTGGATGCATAGATTTATAGCAATGGGAGAACTTTAAACTTTAATCTTAATTTTTTAAGTTTGATTTTTAATAAATAAGACTTTTAATAAATAAGACTCTTATTTTTTCTTAAGAACTAAAAGAAGAATAATAAACTAGTTGAGACTAAATCTAAAATAAAAGACTGAAATAAACTGTATAAGATCAAGCCTAAACATAACTTTCTTAGGAATTTGAGTTACATGATATTTTTTGACAATTATTGAGGTACGACATGTGGGAAAAAAATCTGCTAAATGGATGGAGAAATTTGTACCTCCACTCTAAAAAAGAATATCCAGGACATAAAAATAATAGCCTCCTAATTTCAAAGATAAGGTTCCAAGTTTTCCACATAAACATCCCATTTTATAAAATAGCTCTTAAAACATCTTCCGTCTACCGCATCCTTAGTTTTGCAGGGTACGTTAAAATGCAGGCACATGTAGACGACTCCTCATCATGGACTTCATATATTCATTTGGTAAAGCATTGTAACCATCATTTAGTTTTGGATTATAAAAACTTTGTCAAATTATTCAGTAAAGCATATTAAATTTGTTTAGAGTTGATTTTATTTGTTGTGGGTTGTCACGGTATTTGCGCAGGTTCAGCACTTGATTGAGAAGTGTTTGGTGTTTAACATGGATCAACAGCAATGTGCGGAGGCACTTTCTAAGCACGCCAATATTCCACCTACAGTAACCGTTACAGGTACATTAAATAATTTCAACCTTTTTCATATACACGTTCCTTTTTGTGTAGTCACTATTTCATTGCTTATTTCTATTCCTAGAAACTCTTATGGTCAAGTCGATTTATAAACTTCTAAAAAGTTCGAATAGTTAATTTAAATTTAATTGAATGAAAATAAATTTGACAGAACAAATATTCTCAGTTTCAATATTAAGTAAGAAATTCATGATTCTTGAAAAAGTTAAAAGCAGCTGCCCTGCGCTATTTTAACATTTAATCTAAACCTTCCACAGTTTTTCCTTAGTTCTATCTCCTCCTTGGCCATTGGCCTGTAAATCTACTCAAGTATGAATATTTTTGTAAATGTTTGATCTCTGTTTTTTTGTTTGATTGAATTGAATTAAAGATTCAACTGATTAATACCTTCTGTTTGCTTGTGATGTGACTTCAAAAATCAGTGTTGTTCATAGAGAAACCTGATTAGGCCTCTTTGATTGACTGATTGCAGTGTGGAATGAATTGGAAAAAGAGAACAAAGAGTTTTTCACGAGGCATAACGAAAAGAGAGAAGAAAATCCAAGCCATGAACTGAAACAGATGTTGGATGATATAAGCGCTAGATTTTATAAACTCAGTCTGTGAAAGATCATTATGAATTATTTTCTACCGAGCAATGTGTTGTAAAGGATAATTATATGGTTATAAGCTTGAGAGTTTAGCAAATCTTGTGTTCTATAGTTTGTTTTCTGGGTAATTAAAAAGTAGAACATTTCTTAAAATAGTATGACAAGATGTTATTATTGACAGCATTTATGAAAGGTCAACTGTGCAGTAAAAACACTTACACAGTCTAAATTAGAAATATCAATGATCAATAAACAATCTGCACTTGTACTTGCAACAAAATTTCTGTTAGTTTACAATCTCATGAAAAGGCAAGCCTTAATATTCTTTCATTTTTTTTTGGTTGGCAAGCGTTTTTTTTATCTTGAAGTTATGAATTAGAGATATCACAAATATGGGACTGTGGTCAAGTCTGCCAGCACATTAGATCAATGAAGGCATAGTGCCTGCGATCACAATAAACCAGTGGAGATTTGAATGCTAGTGACCACAACAATAATACCGCCATTTAACCATCACACTATGCCATAAACCCAAAGTCTTAATATTCTTATTATTTCATTTTTCTTTATATAATTGTTTTAGCTTATTGCTCTTGTAATTTTGTTGTCCCTGCTTCTTGTATGGCTGCTGTTCTTACCTTGCTGAATGACATTCTGCTGTTTCAATCACTGTAATCAGATCTATGTTGTGTGCATATGTACTTATTAAATTTGCAGTTCTTTACTGCATTTTGTTCTTTGTAATAAGCATTTTCTTATTAATATTATATTTTAAAATATTATTATAATGAATTATTAACAACCTTATTGATTAAAACATTCCACCTATTATTATTATAATCTTCATGTTAGTGAAAACCATTATTATACTCGAATATGACAGTAAATAATTGTATGATCAAGAATTCGTTTCGCATATG
This sequence comes from Sequoia sempervirens, assembly GCA_007258455.2. Taxonomy (NCBI): domain Eukaryota; kingdom Viridiplantae; phylum Streptophyta; class Pinopsida; order Cupressales; family Cupressaceae; genus Sequoia; species Sequoia sempervirens. The sequence goes on along the minus strand of VDFB02000008.1, from coordinate 366,320,196 downwards.
AAAGAATGATAATAATTCTTCCTCGTGTATTGAATATTGGTGAATTGGGTTCATGCATCTGTTGAAGTTTAAAACTTTGAATGGGAGTGAGGGGGACTTCACTTGTGCTCGTTCCATGTCACATTGAAAAAATGAACGTTGGAGGACAATTTTCAGCAATAGAAGTAGACAATTTTCAACAATAGAAGTTATTTTTGGATACTATTTTATTTAATTGAGAATAAAGTTTTAAATTATATAATGTTGTCTTAATTTTTTTTTTATAAATATTATTTAATTTAAAATATAAATAATTTTTAGAATTATTGTAAATAAATAAATATGATTTTTATTTAACAAAGTAAATATATTTTAATCATTTTAAATTATTATTTTTAAATTAAAAATTATTATATTTATAAATTCATTAATATTATAGTGTAGGGGCGAGGGGCCTAGTTTGATTGACTAAAGTATTTTGCAAGAGGTCATTAATAATCGTAAGATCAATAATTCGTAATGATAGAGAGATAATCCTTGTGTATTGAATATTTGTGAATTGGGTTCATGCATGTGTTGAAGTCTAAAACTTTGAATGGGAGTGACGAGGACTTCACTTGTGGTCCTTTCACATCACATTGAAAAATAAGTATTAAAAGCACAATTTTCAACAATAGAAGTTATTTTTTTTAAATTGGATAATATTTTATTTAGTTGACAATAAAGTTTTAAATTATATAATGTTGTCTTAAATTTTATTTAACTAACATTATTCAAAATATAAATAATTTTCATAATTATTGTAAATAAATAAATGTGATTTTATTTAGCAAAGTAAATATATTTTAATCATTTTAAATTATTATATTTATAAATTCATTAATATTATATCATAGTGTAGGGGGAGGGGCCTAGCTTGATTGACTAAAGCATCTTGCAAGAGGTCATTAATAATTGTAAGATCAATAATTCATAATGAAAAAAGATCATCCTTGTGTATTGAATATTTATGAATTGGGTTCATGCATCTGTTGAAGTCTAAAACTTTGAATGGGAGTGACGCGGACTTCACTTGTGGTCCTTTCTTGTCACATTGAAAAATAAGTGTTGAAGCACAATTTTCAACAATAGAAGTAGAAAATTTAAGTTATTTTCTAAAATTGAATAAAATAGAATATTTTATCTACTTTATTTCTTTTATTTAATTGACAATAAATTAAAATTATATAATGTTGTCTTAATTTTTATTTAGTAAATATTACTAAAAATAAAAATAATTATCATAAATAAATAATTTTGATTTTATTTAACAAAATAAATATATTTTAATTATTTTAAATTATTATTTTTAAATAAAAAATATTATATTGATGGATTCGATAATCTTATATCATAGTGTATAGATATAACTTAAATATACTTATTAGATTTGATTTTTTTTACTCAAATTTTTGTTACAATGAAATTAATAGTTTTCTTGTTTAATACAGTCAATATTTTTGGTACATATATGATTAATTAGAACTATATATTTAGAATATAGAAAGATTAAAATGTTTGGGTAGTTATCATTTAGTTCTTTCCAATGTATTGTAATTAAGAGACTATATACCTACCACTAATCCAATTATTCATGTTCACACATTCTTATATATGCAATCTACCCAATTCTCATGCTCACATGTGTTCTCATGCATAGAATATCCATTATGATCTAGTCCATTTGACTAGTTTGTAGTTCTAAGGTTGATCTCAGAGTCTCATGAACTCATCCCCTCTATCACCTCACCCCAATTTATTGTTTTAAATTCAAGCATGATTAACTTCATACATTTATTCTTTCCACCTATGGTTGACTAAACAAAAATTTATGGGATTTGTTGCTATGTTCTTGTATTTAAAGATATATAATGCATGCATCCTAATCATCAACAATTCGAGAGATAAATTTGATTATCATTCATATTACACACTTCAATTTCGAACATCATTTGCATGACTAGATATTTTTATATTCAATCATTATTTAAATTTTAGGGATTTATTGAGGTGAAAGTGTGCTTGTGATGCAAAGACAATCTTTTAAGGTGATATAATTCTCATTTAAAATAGTAAATAATCAATCTAAAAAGACACTTTATGACGAATCATGTATTAATATTAAAATATTCAACATTATTGGTCAATTTTTACTTGAGCTACATTTCAATCATGATCTACTTTTTTTTACTTCAATATCAATGAATGAATACAATGTAAATTCAAAAACTTGATAAATATTCTTCAATGAAAAAATATGCATTTCTAAACAACAAAACAAAAAAAAGAAAATCCTATAATATTATGGCACAAATGTTTATATATAATATTTCACTCTTCCATTATATCCATAGGCTAAGCTAGCTCATGGAAAAGTGGGATCAATAGCCCACAATATTATGTCCCACTTTTTTGTCAAAGTTGGACATTAATATCAATATTTTTTTAATAAAATTTCACTTTATAAAAAATATAGCAACTAAACCATTAATAATTTGGAGATGATGTGAACTAGTGATTTGTGAGGACTTTTATGTAGATTCAAAATATATTTTCTTACAAAAATTTAGAAATAAATTATTATTTGTTTTTACGTAAATTTTAATAACTTAACCCTGAGATCTAACTTGACTAGCTGGTTCCCTTAAAGAATCCCACTCTCAAGGGCTCCCCTTCCAATAAGTTGGTTTCCTACTCTGTAGACTCTCTAGAGGACAAAAATGAGAACCTTGAAGCTAGCATAAACTTTGTGTCTACCCCTCCCGCCTCTTTTAGAGTTGAAGGTACCAAATTTCCTAGCTCCCCTAATCTAGATGATGTTAACCTCATTTTAGACTGGGTTAAGTCTGGAGATATTCTTGCCTCTGCTAGAAGTGGCGTTGGTGACATTTTCAAAGTTTTGAAATGGGCCTATCAAGAAATTAATGGTCTTAATCACAAAAATAGGGTTCTTAATAGCAAGTTGGAGGAATTATAATTGAAGTTGTCCACTCTTAACAATGAAGAAGGAAAATGGAAAAAGAAAAATATTGGAACGAGAGAAGATAACATTGAGGAAAAGTATAAGACTTTGGAAGCTGAGATTGTTAAAATAAAATATAATATGAAAATTGTTGCGGAACAAAACCATAAAATGGTTAGGCACAATGCCATTATCATCAATGCAATGTCTGAAAAGTTGGAGAAGTCACAACAGGGCTTGTTGGTTGTTGATCTGGAAGAGGACAAGGATAAAAGCAAGAATGAGGACCAAGGTATATCTAAAAGGACTTGTGCTAACCTTAAGAGGAAAGCACCTCCTACTACCTAGATGGTCTAGATCTTAAAGACAGAGTTTCAGGAAATGAATGACTTGGAAGCTGAGACTACAAAAATATTAAAGTCCCAAGTTTAGTTGCTACTGGCATTTTGTCTGTTCTTTTTGGGTCTTTCCTCTGGGGCTTGCTGACTTTTTTGGTGGTTGTGGCTTTGTCATTTTGTTGTTTTCTTTACAACTTTTCTATTAATGGTGACTTTGACAATCTAATATTTTGTACGTAAACTTTGTGGTTTTAGGTCCATGTAAAACCCATTTTTTCCTCTTTCAAAAACTTATTTTTATAATAAACATCATTTTTTAAATATTTTTTTTTTATGTTGTCACACATAAAGTTTTATTAAAATGATAAAATTATAATTTTTAAAATATAGATTTTTACCATCAATATGGATATTTTTCATAATTTTTTGTTGCATAGTTTTTTAATTAGTTTTTGAAGTCAAAATAATTATAATCTAGACATAGTTTTATGCCATCACACATAAATTATTTTGTATCTATTGAATTTAATTTTTTTTTACCAAAACAATAACATCAATACCCAGTGCAAACATAATTTTCTAAAAATAATCTCTAGTTTTCTATTTTTCTATGTGTGAAACAAATATGTCGATGTTTAGTGAAAATAAACATTCACAAGAAATATATATTAATGTATATATATAATATATATATTAATATATAATAATTTAACATATGGCATTGTAATTTATAAGAATAGTGGTAACGTATATCTATTTCCTTGCTGAGGATTGTGTAGACTCACGTGCATGTCAAGTGGAAGACATAATGGATATCCGTTTTGAAATGGATATTTGTTTTGTAAGTTATATAAGAAACAAAAAAGGGATTGTTTTGAGTATTTCAACGGTCCCTATATTCTTTCTATCATGAAATTCTCATGCTTTCAATTTGTATTAGACAGAATTCAACTTTTCAAACATTCTCTAACACTTTTTTTAGAATTTCAATCATTTGTGTGTGTTTTTTTGTTTGTGCAATGGGGAGCAGCCATCAACATAAGAGAAAAGGTAAAAGGAAATTTACAGGAAATCAAATTGAAGCATATAGAGCCAAAGATAGAGAAATTCATAGGGAAAGAAGACAAAGTATGTAAAATATTCAAATTGAAGCTTCTTCCTGTATACACCTAAAAATGGTCACATCACATTGTCTGGTAATTAATTAAATATTTTTAATATTTAATTAAATCTTCGAATTCCATCTATGTATAAATAAATTTAAATAATTTATTTATATTGTTTATCATTTCATTTCGATTAAATAAATAAATTTATTTAATCATCTTTTCGTATTCATTTCTTAATTAATAAAATAAACATTATGGTTTATTTATATTAATTATCATATAAATCTTAGTTTAAATATTTTATTCAAATAAAGATTAAAATATTCTTCTCTTCTTCTAAATATCATATCATAATTAAATATTCCAAAATATTTAATTAATTCTTCTAATATTTCATATTCTTCTAAAGTCACATCATGATTAAATATTCTAAAATATTTAATTAAATCTTCCATAGTTTAAAAAATCAAAAGTCTAAATGAAATTAAATGAAATTAAATAAATTTATTTATTTAATTAAATTTGGGATTTATCTTCAACACCCATAAAACAAACTGCCCAAATAGAAAATTTAATTTTCTCTATTTCTGTGCAGGTTTGTTCTCGTGGGTTGAAGACAGGAATCCATCCTTCTCTCCAACCTCTCAACCTCTTCCATCTTCTTCTCAACCTCTCCATCTCTCACCTTTCAATCCTACCAGATAATCTCACAGCCGTAGATTCTTGCCAGCCGAGATTGTGCCTGCAAAAATCTATAAATATGACTGCCGGCCACTCCAAATCATATAGAAGTTTTAAGCAAGAAAATTATAGTCAAATTGCAAGCATTCATAGCATTCATAGTATTCATAGAATTCATAGTATTTTCATAGCATAGCAATAGTAGTATAGAATCATGACATCTTCTGTTTACAGCCCCTGTGTATAATTCATAGCCCCTGTCCATATCCATCAGCAATTTCATTCCACTAGCATATAGACTAGAGAATTACTTTAATTTTGCATACTCATTCTGCAAGTTTCCATTCGAAGGAAGCCGAGCTTACACAATCTGAGAGCAACAGCTTCGAAAGAATCACTGTAGATAGAGAAAATGGAACGGCTCTGAAGAATTCTTGTTTATTTAATTTCATTTCAATTTCTTCAGTTTAATGTTTCATTAGAGTGTTTTTGTTTCAATTTGATTACTCAATTTAACATATACACATTTTTGGCGCCCACCATGGGGCTCTTGCCCCTAAATTGAACATCTTTTTGCAGGTTTCTATGACAGGTTACAGACAAAAATAGCGGAATAGCACAGGAAACACGTCTTCGAAACTTCAATACCTAGTTTAGTGCATTTAAGAATTTTTGCAGCACCCGTGAGGTCTTTTGCAGCGCCCATGAGGTCTTTTGCAGTGCCCGTGAGAGATTTTGCAGCGCTCATGATAGATTTTGCAGCGCCTGTGAGGACTTTTGCAGTGCCCCTGATAGATTCTGCAGCGCCCATAATATATTTTGCAGTGCTCATAAAATGTTTTGCAGCGCTCTTAATTAGTTTTGCAGTGCCTTTAAGGATTTTTGCAGCGCCCTTAATGTCTGTTATAGCGCAAATTTTAGAACATCAGTAAATTATAATCTGTAAGTTCAAAACACTTTAACTGACTCCGACGCAACCGTAGACAGTTAGTAAATTTTTAATTTAAAATGAAGCAATCTTAGGGTAGACACCTAACTTAAAAAGAAGCAATCCTAGGGTAGACATTTAAGGTAAAAAGAAGCAATCCTAGGGTAGACATTTAAAGTCAAATGAAGAAATCCTAGGGTAGACATTCCACACTTTATTTTTGGGCTAAAAAGAATTTTCTGTTTGTGTGAAGCAACATCTTCACTTAGCTTAGAAAATTTTCATTTGGGGCTTAAAATACATTAGTGTTTGTTTTGTTTTTGGTGATAGGCCTATGCTCTCCCCTTAACTGGGTGATCAAAATGCCAAACTCACCTATTTCCTTTTTTGCAATTTCCTATTTTATTAGCACCTTTTAGAAGGCCTGCCGTAGTGGGAAAAAGTACTCACCCTATGGGAACGACCTAAGCGGGAACAACTAAAGCCAAGTTTTCCAACCCACTATAATCAAATGTGGATGGTTTATGAAAATCCCATTCGACGGTAGTGTGCATTGATAACCATCCCCAAAGCCTTTATTCTAAAGGTAGGGAGGTCTCTCGAGGGAGTCTATCATTTGCCGCATCGAACGAAAACCCTTATTAAGAACCTAGTGTAGAATCTTACCAAGTCAGTTTCTAAACATTATATTAATCACAGTGCAGAGGAGGGAAGAATCTACCCCCAAGATACTCACCATATAGTTGTCAAGGATTGTTTGCTCAGGGGATCTAGTATCCACTTCCGTCACTCTGAGTATGCACCTCGAAAAGACAAAAACACGGGCGCCCTTTCGGGGGTGACATGGCTGTGTGAGTCGACGCAGTTTTAAGATGTGGGCTGTTGATTGCTATGATGACCTACTTGAGAAATTAAGAGTGAGTCCATTTGAAGTGCTTATCATGTGTAAAACCTGTTAAAACAATTTTTGAACAATATTTTGATTATACACTTGATGTTTAGCATAGGACTTAAGACAACCATTTTACAAATTGTTTGATGTGTTTTCAATACACTAATTCACATAAGATCATCCAAAACACTCATTATCACATTGATTAATCTCATGTTACGAGATTGGAAATCCACAACATTTAAAAAGAAATCCATTTTCAAAAGGATTAAAAAGCCAAAGAAACCCCTCAATCACAAGAAACTATTGAAGAAGCAACGATTCTTGTATCAAAGCCGAAAAGTTTTAGTCAAATATAGAACATTTCTTCATAGATATCATGATTGTGTTAGAGGTCTTTCAAATGATTATGCCATAGAACCTTTGTATTTACAAGCTTACTTTGAAAGAAGAGCCCTTTCTCAAAGGCATAACCATAGTCAATGCATTCGCTTTTGTTATATTCCCCAACCTGCAATCGAATATTCTACTCATCCAAATCAAATTTTGCAATAGAGAACTTAGAATACATTAGGCATCTATCACAAAATCCATCCTTTTACAAAGCCATGATCAAAACTTCATAAAGTACAAAATCATCCTTTTCTTGATCTTTTTCTTACATTCCCGCTAAACAGGATTTTCATCCTTCCACTTAGGGAACAACACAAGCTAAAGATTAGAAATTTTGTGTAAGTCATAGAATCTTCATTCTATCTTGACTTTCATATATATCACAAAAATTGCACTATTTCACTCTTTTGATCAAAAGTGAGTAGAACTTGGAGCAAAACCTATGCCTGTCTTCACGAGATCTCAAAAACAAATGGAAAAAGATGAGGGAGAAACCACTACAAGTAAAATGGGCGACCGTAATGAAAAAGAAGAGGAAACGTTTAATCTTGATGAATTAACAGAAGAAAAGCTTCAAGAAGCAGAACAAGATCCCCAATTCCATACTCTTATGGAAAGGATTTTAGAGCGAAACAAAGAACGATACTTTCTTTCATTAGCTAATCAAGGAGCTAAGTTACCTTACAATTTCAACATAGAAGGGATTAAACAAAGTCCTGAAATTCCTTCTAATGACTTTAGTGCTCTTAATCAACAGATAAAAGAATTACAAGGGCAAATAAAAGAAATGCAAGGGGGTACAACAAAGAAATATGTTTTGGAAGACATATCTCCTTATCCATTTGATAGGAGTCTTCAAATGATCCCATTTCCAAAACATTGTGAAATCCCTAAATATGATAGATATAATGGAAAAACTGATCCCATTGACCATGTGAGAGATTTTCGAAACATGAGTCTAGAATTTGCCTATGACGATTCCTACTTGATGCGATTATTTCCACGAAGTCTAGGTGTACAATCCATGGAGTGGCTTTCAAAAATCACTCCACCTATCAAAAATTTTGAGGAGTTAATAAATCAATTTATATCACAATACTCCTACAACATACAACACCAGATAATAATGCTTGATCTTTGTAAAGTGAAACAAAAAGTAGGAGAACCCTTCACTACGTTCTTGCAAAGGTGGAGAAGGTTATTTGCACGATATTCCCATCCTATTCCTGAAAAGGAAAAGATGGATATCTTTATCAATAGCCTTTATCAAGAATTAAGCTATAGGCTTAACCTTCATTGTCCTCATAACTTTGAAAAATTGATTGAAAATGCAATCACCATTGAAGGGGCCTTAGTTAAAAGGGGAGTGATAAAACTTGATAATCCAAGTACATCGAATCAAAATCATAAAACAAGGTTTTGGAACCAAAAAAAAATGTTTTCAATGATGGCATAGTGGATGCAAATAATTTATGAACAAGACCATCTGTTTTCAATCTATCAAGTGCTCCTCGAAACAATCAACAAGGAAATACAACTCAACAAGGAAACAACAATCAACAAGGACAAACCTCCAAGCAAGAAAACATGACCAATCAAAATACCAATCAAAATCATGGTAATTTCAATAATAATCTTGGCAATACCCAAACATCAAATCCATCCAGACCTTCATTCTTTTCAAATAGACAGAATTTTACCACTTTGGTCAATCTCTTGAGTCTGCTCTCAAGGAGCTTCTTGATAATAAGGTTATCACCTTACCACCACAAAGAGATTATGAGCCACGAGTCAAACCCCCATCATGGAATGACTCGTATTATTGCAATTATCATCGATGTAAAGGTCATAGGACGAACAATTGTCAGGCTTTGAAAAATCTAGTACAAGATTTAATTGACAATGGCACCATTACAATCGAAGGACATCATACCAATGATGATCATCAAGCATTCAAAGATCCTTTGCCAAACTATCAAAAGGGGGAAACGTCAGATACCAAAGCCAAAAGCATACATAATGTTGAAGACAATATAATCCGTCACATCTACGCAGATGATCAATGGGTTAATGTTATCAAAATCAAGGGAAAACAAGAATATCAACAGGTTAATGTAACAACAAGAGGTCAAGAAAAAGTTGTTTTAAAAGGAAGTTCATCTAAAACAACTATTTCTCCTCCAAGTCAGTATAATCTAGTTGATCAACTGAGAAAAACATCAGCTCAAATATCCATCCTTGAACTTCTCAAAATATCTCCCATACATAAGAATATTTTAGAAGAAGCTCTTGTAAACACAACTGTTGACACTAATCTAGATGTAAACAGATTTCAAGCCATGGTGGGACATTTGTCTTCCCCCACTTGTCTTTCATTTTCTGATAAAGATGACACCTCTATGACACATCCACATAATTCCTCACTTTATCTTGAAGTCATGATCCATAAACATCGAATTAGACGTGTCTTAATAGATGGAGGAGCTGGTTTGAATATTTGTACTTTAAAGTTAATAAATGCCTTAGGAATATCAGAAAATGAAATTGATCCACGAAGGAAGATAATTATCAAGGCATATGATGATGAAGAAAGACCTTCTAAAGGATTAATATTGTTGCCTATCAGAGTGGGACCTGTTGTGAAGAACACATTTTGTCAAGTTCTAGATTGAGATCTTTCTTAAACATACTTTTGGGTCATCCGTGGATTCATGATATGCAAGCAGTACCATCAACGTATCATCAATGCATCAAGTTTCCATATGATGGACAAGAAATAACTATACAAGCTGATTACAATAGTACCCACACTTGTTCAAATCTTCGAGTAACTCAAGATGTCTTTGTGCCACACAATAGGGAAGCTCTTGTTGTTTCTTCTTCCAATCTACAAGTCCAATTACAAGAATTGACAAAGAATCTTGATACTAAGCTGAAATTTAAAGATAAAGGGGTAGGTGAATATTCACTATCTCTCTCTACCTTACCTCCTTCTCCAAGGTCACATGGGCAGCCTACCTTATCAAATCAAAATATTGCAACAGCTTCTACATCTCAAGCTTCTGTGCCAATCACAAAGTTTGATGGAAAATTCATTAGAGCTAACACCACTAAAGAAGAAGCTGAAGATAGGGACATCCTAAATTGGCTATACAAATATGAAGATGAATCTCTCTTGCACATTAAGTTGCCTAAAGAACAATATGGTAAGGGGTATGCTATCATGCAGAAGATGGGCTATGAAGGAAATGGTCCTATAGGAAAAAGAAGAGAAGGAATTGTAGAACCAATTCAACCTATTTCAAAGCATTCAAGTGATAAAGCATGACTCGGATATGGCAAAGATAAAGAAGAATATACTTCACAGCAAATACAATCAACTCATGAAGGAGGATCAGTGTCAGATAAACTACATGAATCAGTTTTCCAATTGCAGAATAGTTTAGATACTGATTCTAATGAATATGAATGGGACACTATTTATAATGATGAATTTTGGAGAGACAAACAAGTTGATACCATACATAAGTATGCACCTGTTCTTATACAAGGAGAAGGGTCAAGGCCTCCACTTGATTATGTTTTACAAAGCGATCGTGACTCAAGTGAGGATGAATCAGATTTTAACGAGATTGACAATCAATAGGAGAATACCATCATAGACCTTGTCTACCATGAAGATGATAACCATATCATGACTTTGAAAATTCAAGACCTTACCCAACCTAATGATCCTATGCCTTTAGTTTATCCAAAACTTATTGATTGGAACATTGACGCACCTATCCATATTCCTACATTCAATGATGATGAGGATATTATAAATTTCCTTTGTTCCTCGAATGAAGAAAACAATTGTTTCATTCAAGAATTCCATACTCGTGATTTTGATAAGGAGGGTGTCAAGTCTCTTAGCTGCAAAATAAATGAAATAAAAGATGGATCTATTGGTGAAAACCGAACAATGGCAGTGATAGATCAACAAAAGAGAAAAATAAAGAGCGAATATGACAGTGAAAACATTTCTGAGGCACTGAAGGATGAGAAACTTGACACTCTTCCCAAGTATTATCATGAAAGATCTTCTATTTTGGTCAAACCAACAGAATCAATCAACATAAGTATAGTAGAGCAGCCAAAAGTTTTGCAACTTGCAGCATCATTAACAGTTGAAGAAGTCCGAAAATTCATGCAATTCTTGAAGGAGAATCAAATTAACTTTGCTTGGTCATATGCTGATATGCTAGGGTTAGATCCTAATCTAATAATGCATCATTTATCTATCAAAATAGGGACAAAACCTGTAAAGCAAAAGCTCAGAAAAATGCATCCACATGTTGCATTATTGGTCAAAGAAGAATTAAAGAAACTTTTGGATGTTGGATTCATTCGAACTATTGATTATGAAAAATGGATTTCCAACACTGTACCTGTTTCAAAGTCAGATGGAAGGATCAGAGTTTGTAAAGATTTCAGAGATTTAAATAAAGCTTGTCCCAAAGATGACTTCCCTTTACCCAACATAGATATGATTGTTGACTTAACTGCTGGCCATGTAATGTATTCATTAATGGATGGATTTTTAGGATACAACCAGATAAAAATTGCACCAGAGGATCAAGATAAAACAACGTTTACATGCCCTTGGGGTACATATTGCTGGAATGTAATGCCATTTGGGTTAAAGAATGCTGGAGCCACTTATCAAAGAGCAATGACAACTATTTTTCATGATATGATGCATACATTCATGGAAGATTATGTTGATGATTTACTTGCCAAATCTCACACACGGGAAGAACATTTAGAAATATTGTCAAAAATCTTTATCAGAATGGAGCAGTTCAATGTTCAACTAAATCCAAAGAAATGTGTCTTCGGCGTTACATCTAGAAAACTCCTAGGATACATTGTTTCAGAAAAGGGTATAGAGGTTGATCCAGAAAAAGTGCAAGCTATAATGGACATGCCGCCACCATGAAATATCAGTCAACTTCGATCATTGCAAGGAAGATTACAGTCCATTAGAAGGTTTATAGCTCAACTGGCAGACAAAAGCTTGCCATTCACACATTTATTGCATAAAAATGTCCAATTCAAATGGGATGACAAATGTGAAATAACATTCAATCAGATCAAGCAATATCTTATGCATCCACCAGTTTTAATTCCACCTATTTCAGGAGAGCCACTCATACTCTATATTTCAGCAACAAAAGTATCTTTGGGAGCATTGCTAGCACAAGAAGATTCTACAGGTAAGGAAAGGGCCATATATTATATCAGTAGAACCTTAACAAGACATGAGTTAAATTACAGTTTCATTGAAAAAGCTTGCCTTGCAGTGGTGTTTTCTTCTCAAAAGTGGTGACATTATATGTTGGCTCATACAGTTAAGCTGATAACAAAGATTGATCCATTAAAATACCTATTAAGCAGAGCTACTTTAACAGGAAGACTTGCAAAATGGGTAATGATATTAAGTGAGTTTGATATTCACTATATGGATCGAAAAGCTATTAAAGGACAGGTCATTGCAGATCAATTGGCTAAAGAACCTTTACAAGAGGAAAATCCAATGCACATTGAGTTTCCTGATGCAGATGTCTTCACAGCAACAATTCAGAAATCATGGACATTGTACTTTGATGGATCTTATACACAATATGGCTCAGGGGCAGGGATTCTCTTTGTTACACCTGAAGGACATACCATTTCATGATCATATCGGTTGATGTTTCCTTGCACAAATAACATAGCTGAATATGAGGCATTGCTCATAGGATTGAAAATAGCATTGGAATGGTAGATTACAAAACTGCAAGTTTACGGTGATTCACAACTTGTCATTAATCAAATTAATGATGATTATCAAACCAAAGATGATAAGTTGCTACCTTACAAGAATATGGTGGATGATTACAAGCAGTATTTTGTGTTAATCAAGTTTTCACAAATATCAAGGATTGATAATAAAGCTGCAGATGCAATGGCTACCATTGCTTCCTTATTACAAATCTCATAAGATCAAACCAAATATGAATTCTTAGTGAACAATTATTTTCTCCCGCCTATGATAATCCTGAAACCCAAGTCATATGTCATTTAACCGGTTCTAATTCACCTTTATATGGCAAGACTTATACCTATTTGAAGGATAATATCTTACCTTCAGATTTATCCCGCAACCAAAAATAGAATTTCATTCGCCAATCATCTCGTTATACCTTAATTGCCAATATCCTTTATCGACGTGGTCTTGATGGTACACTCCTTAGATGTCTTGAATGTGATGAATCCGACAAAGCCTTACAAGAGGTTCATGGTGGTATTTGTGGAACTCATTCGAGTGGTTTGACCTTAGCCAAGAAACTTGTCAGAATGGGATACTATTGGCCTAACATGGAGAAATATTCTTTTACTTTTGTCAATAAGTGTTCTAAATGTCAGATTCACGGGAATCTTATTCATGCACCTGCGCAAGAACTACCTTTTACTTCAACATGGCCTTTTTCTCAGTGGGGACTTGATTTCGTTGGAAAAATTCACCCTTCATCATCAAATGGGCATAAATTCATCATTACAGCCACAGACTATTTTACAAAATGAATTGAGGCTGTTCCTCTGACAACGGTGACGGGTAAACAAATATCTTCGTTTATCCTGAATTACATTATTTGTAGATATGGAATTCCTAATTCTATTATCACTGATAATGGAAGACCTTTCAAGAATCAGGACGTTGATGAACTTTGTGAAAGATTTCACATCCAACACAAGTTCTCTACACCTTATTATCCACAGGGTAATGGTCAAGTAGAAGCTTCTAACAAAACCATCTTGAAGATATTGAAGAAGACAGTAAATGATGCTGGACATGATTGGCATGTTCAACTCAACCCAACTTTTTGGGCATACTGAACTAGTATTCGCACACCAACAGGAGCTACCCCATATGCTTTGGTCTATGGAGCAGAAGCAATCTTACCACTAGAAGTTGAAATACCTTCACTTAGGGTCTCACTCAAGGGATTGATAAGTGATGAAGACTACAGAGTTTCTTGTCTCCAAGAGCTATAATTGCTAGATGAAAGACGTCAACATGCAGCTGATCATTTGAAGGGTTATCAAAATATTATGTCTCGTAGTTATAATCACAGAGTTAAACCACAGACATTTCAAGTGGGTGACTTAGTCTTAAGATAAAATCCATGCAATCAGCAAGACAGAGAAAAGAAAGCAAAATTTGAACCTAATTGGCTTGGTCCATTTGTTGTCATTGCAGCATATGGTTCTGGTGCATATCGGTTATCCACGTCAGAGGGGGACCTGTTTGAAGAACCGATCAATAGTATTCATCTGAAGAAGTTCTATGTCTAAAAAGTCCTGAAAAAATTAAAAAAATCATAAAAAGTCTTGAAAAAATTAAAAAAATCATAAAAAGTCTTGAAAAAATTAAAAAATCATAAAAAGTCTTGAAAAAAAAATCAGAAAAATCCTAAAAAAGTGCAATAAAGACAAGTGGTGAAAACCTAGCAAACAGGCGCTACTTGTGATCAAAATGGGCTCCTCCATTTATTAGTTTATATCTTGTTTTTATTTTCGGCATCATCCATCCATATCTATCATCTGTATATATCTTTCATATCCATATCATGCAATGGAATCTTATGTTTCATCATGGCTTGATGAAATTTGTACATATCCATACTCTTTAGGTTGTGTTTAAAATGGGGGAAAATGCAGAAACATAGATTGAACAAGAGAGGGGCAACAAGCTTTTCAAACATTGCAAATAGACACCAAAAATAGTTTGACAAAACCAACAAACATTGCCATATCAAATCAACCACAACATGTTTATTCAATGCCAATGGAAATCAAAATGACATGATCCAAACAACTATCAAAATGAGAAAATCAATGATGATAATCAAAATTGGATGATCCTAATCTGAATAATGTTTGAAATATTTTAAGCAAGATTTAAATGGTTGTTTGATTTTCTATCATATCTCTGGAGTAATTCAATGATGTACTGAACTAGAAAAGCAAGGAAGGAGTATAATTTTTCTTTATTTGTTGTTTGCGAGGAAATCATTAGTACTATGCAAATTGGTCGCGAGACATACTCTATTACGGATCATGGATGACATTTTTGGAATTTGCATGGGAAAATGATTAACTCTTGTCTGTTTATGCAAGCAATACTCAGGCCATCTTGGTTTAATTATACCCAGATGTTTGTATTAACTTGCTATATCAAAAATCATGAAAGCAATACTCAGGTCATCACTGGTGCTAACATACCCTTTGATGTTTGTATTAACTTTCAACATTTCAAAGCTCAATGATGATACAAAAAGCAAAAATAAGCTCTCCAAATGGAAATATTGTATGGATGTCCTGCATGGTTAGTATAGATTGCATTCATGTTAGAAACTACATTTTGCATTCATAAATTTTCCAAATAGCTGGCAAAGAATTAAATGGTTTATATCTTTTCGAAAATAGGACTGAGTATATTTTGACATTCACAAAAACATCATTTCATACATTTTTCCTATATATTTGCATTAGAAAATTATAAAATCAAAGTATACATCATATACATCATGCATTCATTCATCAAATAGATTTCATCTCATAAATCATATATATATATCATAACCATGAAAACATCATATCATGCACATCATATATCATCATAAACCATCACTGCATTTTATATATCTCAAAAATAAATGTCAAAATGTACAAGGATGTCAACTAAAAATGATATAACATCATCAAAAATGGGATCATCTCAAGGTGTATACAACATGTCTCAATAGAATATCATGAAAATATCTTCTACAATGCACTAGGCAGTGCTATCCTCTGATGGCCCTGGTCTGGGACTTGTACCACCTGCCCCTGATGGACCTGCTCCACCTGTCCCTGATGGCCCTCCTGAAGGTAAAGGCTGTGTCACACCCCTGCTGGTAGTACGAGACTGACCATGGGTAGATCATGACTGAGTATAACTCTCCCGCCGCTTAGGTGGAACCACATCATGATATCTAGTCCTATAAAACTCAGCCTCCCATGTGGCTTTGGTAACCTCAATCATAATATCACCAGGTAGGGTGCTACCTGCTACTCTATGTAGGCTATCAGCCAAAGCAATGGCCTGCTCACCTCGCTGTCTCGCTATGTCCCTCTCAGCAGTAACTGCAGTCAATTGTCCCTGCAACTATGAAATCAAGGCCTGTGCCTGTGCTAGCTAGGTCTGCAAACTCTGTACTGTACTCTGTAAAGAGGAGAGCTGACCTGATACTGCTGGATCTACTGAAGGAAATGGGTCAGTGTGTCTCATCCATGGTCCACCTCTACTACCTCTACCACCTCTCCTACCACCTCTCCTACCACCTCTATCTCCACCCATACCATCACCACCATCATCTCCTCCACTCCCATCATCATCACTATCCTCTGAGTTATCATCCTCTGACGCTGAGTCTCTTTGACGTCATCTCTATGCAACAATAGGAGTAATAGCCTCATCAGGATCAAACATACGTGGTGCCGGATGCTCTAGGACATACTGAAAATACTCTGGAGTTGTCCCTGCGTCAAGGACATCCACTCGGTAATCCCACATCACTGCTCCCAAACTGGTGAACTCTGCCACTGCTGTCTCATATGAAATCCGTGGAACCCATACAGCAAGCTCTAGCTGTCGTCGTGCATAAATGGCTGAACCCACAGGCATACCCTGAATCCGACCAAACTGTCGACATACTCATCCAGCAAGAAATCTCTCAATAATCCCTGTAGTCCGCCCAATCAAAAATCTGGAAGTACAAATATATGGCATCTCCCTCGCATCCTCTAGCCATGGCTCACAAACTAAATATGGTCTCCAACATACTATATCCAAACTATCCAATAGTCGGTGCCAATGCACTAGTTTTCCCAATCTCGGCTGAGCAATAATGTGAGCATATCTCCATCTGTATGATCGACCAGCTAGTCGCTGTCCTTGAGTCAATGGACGTAAAATAGCAAAGTGCTCCCATGCCCATATCTGTAATAATGAGCACCCAACAGCAAAACTCCAGCCTCTACCATATACAATATGATGTAACTCATCATATAAGTAGGCTAGCATGCATGTACCCCACACATACTGTGTCCCCTGCATCACCATACTCTCCAAAACACGACCCCATCCAATCACAAATCCCTTCGACCTATGGTCGGGGCACAACACACCTCCAATAAATCCTGCAAGTACAGCTGGTAAAGGTGGATATGTCTCTGTAATCTCACCCCATGGGATGAAGTATCCAGCAATCTGATCATCTCAAAAAATCTGTCTCAAAGAATCAGTGCCTCCAGCCTCTTGGCTATCAAAAACAACTATCTCTCCCATCATTGGGATCCGTAGGATGCGATATACATCCTCAGGGGTCACTGTAATCTCGCCCATCGGTAAATGAAATGTGTTGGTGTCACTATGCCACCACCCTGCAAGTGCTGTCAATAGAGCCCTGTTGAGGCGAAGCTCGGGCATGTCAAGTAATGCACTCAATCCACATGCATCAATCACATCTCTATCTGACTGTAATAAATGTGGAATCAATGTCCATGTGCTCAGAAATGTCTCTCATAACTGCAAAACACCTAATCTCTCCTGTTGACATATCATCAAAGCAAAATCAATATCAAATCATCATAACGTATCAATCCAAAACTGAATATCAAATTATTTGTTTTTCATCATCATCATGAAATGCGAATAATATCAAAATCATGTTTGTTTTTAAAAACCTTAGAAGCAAACAAATCAATCAAACTATTTGTTTTTCATCATCATGGAAAGCAAATAAGCAACATCACGTTTCTTTCTAACAACTTTAGAAGAAAACTTATCTGTCCTATTTTTTTTAAAAAACTTTAAAAACAAATCTATCAACTCTTATTTGTTTTCCAACAACTTTGGGAACAAATTTATCAGGTCACAACAACATATCATTAAAAGCGCTACAAAATTGGTTAAATACGCTACAAAATTCATCATCGGTGCTATAGAATTAAAGGCGCTACACAACTCATCAAGAGCGCTACGAAATCTATCAAATGTGCTATTAAATCAATTGTGCTACGAAAGACATCAAGGGCACTACGAAATACATTAAATGCGCTATTAAATCAATTGCGCTACGAAACCTATCAGATGCGCTATTATATAATATGCGCTATGAAAATTATTAAAAGCGCTATAACAGTTATCATATGCGCTACAGAATTGAATGCGCTATGAAAAATATCATATGCGCTACGAAAAGTCTTAAGGGCGCTAAAACTTATTTTTCTACATCACAACATTGAAAAATGTGAACCAAATGAAATTTTTTCAAAAAGCAGGAGATTTACGGGATACATACCGGAGGTCCATAGTGCGCTGGCTGCTGATGTCATCAGATACGCTCAAAACGGTGCTGGTGAATAGGAAGTGCCATAATTATCAAACTAGAGCTCAAAAATTTGCAAATTCTATTAGGTTAAAATTGAAAATGACATGGAAAATGACATTTTAAACCTATATAATGGTAAAATTGGGGCATTTTTACCACATTTTAACATAGTAGGGGCAATTTCTTCATCAATTTTTCATTTCACATCTTTCCGGGTCAATTTTCTTCAAATCATTAGTTTCAAACAATGAATCGATATCTTCACAATCGAAAAAATCAAAAAATTCCACAAAAATTGAAAAAATCAAAAAATTCCACAAAAATTGAAAAAAATAAAAAAAATTCACAAAAATTCAAAATATTATCGATTCATCATTTCTGGGGGCATATACCTATTAACATTTCGACAGTCAACATTTGGGGCAAATTTCAAATTTCTTTGAAGCAATGCGTAAAACACATCACTTCAAAGAGGGGCAAAATGTATACACCTAAAAATGGTCACATCACATTGTCTGGTAATTAATTAAATATTTTAAATATTTAATTAAATCTTCGAATTTCATCTATGTATAAATAAATTTAAATAATTTATTTATATTGTTTATCATTTCATTTCGATTAAATAAATAAATTTATTTAATCATCTTTTCATATTCATTTCTTAATTAATTAAATAAACATTATAGTTTATTTATATTAATTATCATATAAATCTTAGTTTGAATATTTTATTCAAATAAAGATTAAAATATTCTTCTCTTCTTCTAAATATCATATCATAATTAAATATTCCAAAATATTTAATTAATTCTTCTAATATTTCATATTCTTCTAAAGTCACATCATGATTAAATATTCTAAAATATTTAATTAAATCTTCCATAGTTTAAAAAATCAAAAATCAAAATTCATTAAATGAAATTAAATAAATTTATTTATTTAATTAAATTTGGGATTTATCTTCAACACCCGTGAAACAAATTGCCCAAACAGAAAATTTAATTTTCTCTATTTCTGTGCAGGTTTGTTCCCGTGGGTTGAAGATAGGAATCCATCCTTCTCTCCAACCTCTCAACCTCTTCCATCTTCTTCTCAACCTCTCCATCTCTCACCTTTCAATCCTACCAAACAATCTCACAGCCGTAGATTCTTGCCAGCCGAGATTGTGCCTGCAAAAATCTATAAATATGACTGCCGGGCACTCCAAATCATATAGAAGTTTTAAGTAGGAAAATTATAGTCAAATTGCAAGCATTCATAGCATTCATAGTATTCATAGAATTCATAGTATTTTCATAGCATAGCAATAGCAGTATAGAATCATGACATCTTCCGTTTACAGCCCCTGTTTATAATTCAGAGCCCCTGTCCATATCCATCAGCAATTTCATTCCACTAGCATATAGAATAGAGAAGTACTTTCATTTTGCATACTCATTCTGCAAGTTGCCATTCGAAGGAAGCCGAGCTTACACAATTTGAGAGCAACAGCTTCAAAAGAATCACTGTAGATAGAGAAAATGGAACGGCTCTGAAGAATTCTTGTTTATTTAATTTCATTTCAATTTCTTCAGTTTAATGTTTCATTAGAGTGTTTTTGTTTCAATTTGATTACTCAATTTAACATATACACACTTCCAAACCATTAAATGTTAATTCAAGTGAAGATGAAATAGAAATTGAAAATGTGGAAATTGAAAATGAAAATGTGAACAACATTGAAAATGAAATTGTTATTGAAAATGTTGAAAATGAAAAATGTGGTTGAAAATGAAAATGTTAAAAATATTGAAAGTAGTGAGAATGAAAATGTTAATAACATTGTATTTGAAAATGAAAATGTTGAAAATGAACCTTATGTAACACCTAATTACAAAAGAACCCCTAAATGGTTGGTTGAAATAGATGAGAACATAATTGATAATCTTGAAGGAAAAAAGGTCACAACAAATGGTTTGTTTGTGGGTTACGGAAATGTTCCATGAATTATTTTCCAATAAGACATTAACCAAACAATGACAACTTTTTGTGCAATTAAGATTTAAAAAATGATACCATTATTAAAAAAATTGAAGATTCGTCTCACAAAAAAATTGAAAAAAAATAGTCTTATTGTAAAAAATATTTTTAATGCTCTAACCTCTATTGGAAAGACTAGTAAGGAAAAAGATAAAAGGGCTGCTTGAAGAGTTATCACAACCTCACTAGTGTTAAATGATGCAAGAAAATTGAGAGGGGGAGGTGAATCAATTATCACAAAAATTCAATTTTAAAGCTTCAACATAAATCCATTGCATAATCACACTATTTTGTTATTAAACATAAGTAAGAGATACAAAATAGAAAGTAAGATAACACACTGAACACCAAATTTTACGTGGAAATACCAATGAGGGAAAAACCACGGTGAGGATTAACTCACAATATAAAATTGTTCTAGAATAGAAAATTATAAGGCTCACTGCCAAGGGCTCACTGCCTAGAAGGGACTCATTGTCCAAAAACAAAAGGTCACTGCTTATAGGGAGGCTCACTTCCTACAAAAATATTTATAGAACAAAGGAGGATTTATAGCCAAAATGAACTGAGAATAATGCACCTAACAAGTATTGATACAATTCTAGTGATGCTCAATACACTGACTTGACACACTTCATTATATTCGCTCACTTTCACATTTTCTACTGCCTCATCAATCACGCTATGACTATATCTCCATTCTTCTTTCACTCATACTCACTCCAAATCATGTTCAACATGCACAAATATATACTCGATCTAGCCACAAGAATCAATTAGGTTGGCCTAATTAGATGCACTTCATATTTACCATCAATACCAACTTTAAGCCCCAATCATCCACAAAATATTTCCAAGAATTAATTCAAACATTGAGCACACTATATTAAGTCAACATAGATCAAAATAGGTCGCACATATATCGGCATAGCAAAATTAATTCACCATTTTATAATTACCCCAAGAAGTTGGCCAAGAATAGACTTCAAGCAAAAAGCAATAAACATTTAGTTGGTTGCCACAACGTTGTATGAACACCAAAGCACACAATATTTTGAACATGTATGCCTTCAACAATCATAAGCAATTTCCCAAAACCGTGAGCAATAACTATTGATTGCTGAGGAGTGTGGACTAGAATATCGGAGGGAGTAGCATGAATACCAGTTCAAATACCTAATTAGGCACAACATGGTGACATCAATGACAACACAAAAAATATAGAGATAGTCAATATTCTTCATTTTTCCAACAATGCCCCCCTTTGTCATTGATGACAATATGGAACAAAAAATTCTCCTTCAAACTCTCCCAACACAATCTCTCCTCACTACCAAAATATCTCCAACTCCAAACTCTCCCCCTAACTTCAATCTCTCCCCCTTTGACATCAATGGAAAAGGGAAACCAAAAAAAGGGATGTACAAAAAATTAAACATGGTGATAGAAAAAGTCATAAATATTCCAAAAAAAAAATTCTAGATGACCAAACAATTCCTTCTCCCCTTTTTCTTCTTCTTCATAGTAAAAACAACAGTAATAGAACATTCAGGATTCAAGTAAAGATAACGCTCTTCACCTGAAAAACTTTCTTATATCTCTCCTCAAGAACTGGACGTAGCTTCTTCTAGTTAAATGTAGAAAACTCCATCCAAGTGCAGATGCTTTCCAATATGCTCAACAGATTAAAATATGGTGAAAAATATGAACTCTATCCTTCAACGTCTTCTGCATCAGTAAGAATTCTGGAAAGATGTTCTAATCGAACCTCAACAATTTCCTTAAGAAGCCAAAAATTCTTAACCACATCATCTCTCTGCCTTTGCACAAGAAGCAACTTAGCTTGTAATTCACCAATTCTCAATCTTTGATTTCCTTATTTATCTTCAGGGATGCCAAAACTCTTTCCAATACTATTTACTTTAGACTCATTTGCTTCAATTTTACTTTTGAAATTGTCTACCATAGCAGGTCACTAGAGACAATACTTGTAAATATCAAATATTTCTTTTATGCACTTCTTTGTTTCCATGATTAGTTCAAATAATCTCTCTTTAGCTTTATTACACCTCTTTTCAACCAGAGCTTCAAATTTACGTCCTTCTAGACCTTCAAGCAACTTTCTCTCTTCAAAAATCTCAACAAGATTTTCTAGAAATTAGAAACAAATGATACACTAATACCTTTTTGAAGTAGGTATTCTACCAAAGCATCATCAATCTTCAATCTATCAATAGGAAAGGTTGCATTCCATAGTTCACCAAGCTTCTTCATCTTCCCCTTAACTAACATAGATTGGATTTCATCGGAGGATACTTTCTCCTTTTCTTCTGAAACGTCAATGATATCTTCATTTATAACTTTTTTCTTTGATCCTGGAGGGGATTCACTAATGAAAATCTACAATTATTTTTTACCGAAGGATGAGCCCACTTCAAATTGACTTCAAGTAGATATACCAGAACAAAGATTTGATTTCAAATATGTGAAATAATTTTTACACATACTTGCATAGTTTGAAAATTCCTCCAAATACCTGTAAACCTATTTTCCAATAGGAATCTTGGATTCCCATACCACATTATATTTTCCCGAAAGGGAATTCAAATAGTAAAACACCAAGCATACCGACAAAGATCCAAAATGAAAGGGATAACCCTCAATTACTGATATTTGAACATTCTCATAAATATTCTCAAGCAACAAGCTACACAAGTCAAATTTCATATTCTCTTTAACCATCATTTCAGAATATGAACAACAATAGCTGATGTGGAATCTTCATGATTTCTAAAATAGACCTTGTAAGAAATGTTGTATGCCACATACCTCACAACCACATCTTCAAGATTGTTTATCAATAAAGCTCACAGGTCTTTACAAATACTAGTCAATTCCTCCACATCTTTATACTTTATAGTTTTCTTTCCACGATGGTCACCAATACAGCATAAGACAGTGACTGCCTTGATCGCTTCCTTCGTAACCAAGTAGGGTTTTTCCAATACAATGCTTCTGTTCTTGAAATGATTCAATAAGAACAAGATAAACTATTTATCAACAACCCACAAAATTCACTCCATAAGTCCATACATATGGTTTTGATGTTCTGTAATTCATCTTGGTTCAGCACTAGTTCCATTTCTTTCGTCTTCCTATGATCAAATTCCTCTAGCTCAACTCCTTTCAGTTTTAGAGGGAGGACATCACTTGATTCTTTTTCCATTTCTATGCTTTCTTTAATTCATTATTCAAGACTTCTTCATTTTTATTCTTCTACCCATTTTGTAAACAAGGAAACAAAATCTTTGATTATGCGAGTTAATTTCTTTGAATTTTTTCTAAAATTGCTTCAGCTCGCTTCAAGATCACTCAAATTCTTCAAATATTCAATTAATTAAGAGGACTTACAAGATTTCAACTTATACATCATTAAAGTTTTCCTAACCATGTATTAAATGTGACAAACATCAAAAAGATGCTAAAAACATTCTTCCAAACATAGAAAACCCTAATTCGGTCTGCAAACTTCCATACCAACATGATTTCTTCGGGTTCCTCTTCCAAGATTTTTGAATACTCATTTTTCATATTTCATCCTTGTGCCAGCCTCTAACATGCCATACAACAGGGGGTTTTGTAATTTTTCTAATAATGCTCCCCCTAAGACCTTACTAGGTCTAATTACCGAATAAGTCATTTGTATCAGATGAGGGCACAGACCCATTAGTAGTTTCAATTTTTTATTCTTCCTCCTCTTTATTCTTCCATATCTTATTCATCTCTTGTTTCATTTCTTCTTTGTCTATCTTCTTTACCAGACCATTCTTCTCTATCGAAGTAGATTGCTTTCCATTCTTACTTCTATAAACCTTCAAGATATGTCCAAGTTTTTTATGGTTATAGCAGACAACATTTTTCTAATTAGTCTGACCTCCATTACCTCTCAACCCACATTGATTTGATTTGTTTCCAAATTTGTTGCATATATAGTAGTAGACATTAAAGGATTGATTCATTTTTCCTCCATGAAATTTGTTCATCATCAACCTGCTGATCATTCTCACTTGAAATATGCATTTAGTAGCCTTATGTCCAAATTCCTTGCATGAAAACATTGTCTAGAAAAAGAGCCAAGAAACTTATTCTAATTCATTCTACTTCTACATTTTTTTGCTATATGACCATATTTGTTATAGGAAAAACAAATACCATTGAAAGAGGGATACCTCAGTGCATTAGGTTGTCTCACAACCTGTCTTCTTGCAAACTTCATCTTATGCTTACCCTTGTCTTGAGTCATTTTTTTTCCCTTAGAACTTTCACCTACATCATTTCCCAAACTAGCTTTGTCATTACTTGATTTCTATCCAACAATCAATTCTTCAAGCTTATTAGAGCTAGATTTGAACTTGTTCTCACAAAGCTTTGCCTTCTCCAGTTCAATCCTTAGGCTCACCACCTCCTATTTAAGTTTAGAGAATTTATCATCCTTTTTCTATACCATTGTATTTAGACATTCTTCAATTCTTTTATTTTCTTCTACTGACACCTTCAGTCCAATTATCTCTTGTTTTAGTTGCTCACTTACTTCTATGTGTCTTTCATTGAATTTATTCAACTGTTCTTTCAACTTTCAGACATATTAATTTTCATCATTATGATTTTCCTACAGATATTTGTTTTCTCTTTACACTTTGTCAAGATCCTCAAGAGTAGTCCAAAGCTCTTCTTTATCATCCATCTAATCAATCTTTTGGATCCTCCTCAAGTGGTTAAGCTCTGATACCAATTTTTAAAGGTGTGCCATAAAAAAAGGACCCTTTGCTTGACATGGGATTAATTCAAGATAAATTGACTTAATGAGGGCTTGATTCAAGTGTTCTGAGGCATTTTATGCATCCACACTAGGTCTTGGACCCTTGCAAATTTAATAACATGCTTTTAATGATGTCTTGTAAAGGTGTTGTAAAGTGTTGTAAGATACTTTCACACTTTTCTAGACTTAATGAACCTATTTCTCCCTAATTCAATATTATTAAACATATTTAACTACATTATCACATCAATCTAGAAGGTTTTTGAATTAAACTTAATGATAAACTAGTGTTGTAATGTGTCTTGCACATTCACATTGGTTCTTGCACCTTCTTAAGCTATGTGGACCTCATTTTAATGTTGTAAAAGTGTATTTAATCACACTTTCACATTGATTTTTGTGCCCCAAACCCTATTTGAAATTCACATCATCACTAATAGTCCCATATTACCCCATATTGTGCACCCTAAGGCTCAAATTGATCAAATACCCGACAAGGTTGCATTTTAGACCTTATTTCCTAATCTCTTGGCATCTAAGCTATCAAAATAGCCCATGTGGGACCCATTCACCATGCATGGTGAATCAGTCCCATCCAGGTGGGACCCATTCCCCATGTATGTCAAATGAGTCCCATTTGGCTCAATTTTGACCTTTGAGCAGGAAAAAAGTGAAATTTGAGTTTAATTTTGCTTCATGTCGACCTATGATGAGGTATTAACAGGTAAAATAGGTGAATTGTCTATAAAAGAACCTCTCAAAACTCATTTTTACATCTACTAACTCAATTCCAATCCATTCTTCATTATTCATCCTCCTTGATCTTTCATTTCAAGTCAACCAAGGGTTTCATGATTACAAGTTATTAAGAAAGCTTCTAAGGACATTCAAGGGTTGAACCTTCATGTTTTATTGCATAATTTCAAGATCTATTATCATGGAAAGGTAATATATTCCATTGTTGCATGTTTCATTCCTTTGTTTCATCATTTTGGTTTAATTACCTAAATGGGGTTTGACCAAGGCAAACCCCCATGCCCTAACAACCAACATTTATTCTTCTCTTCTTGTGTGTTTGCAGATTTAGACATCTTGGAGGCTTAGGAACCATTGAAGATTGCATTTAAAATTTATACAAGTCATCTCTTCTTTATTTAAGGAAAAATATAAGCAAAAAGTCACTTTTAGACCCAAATATGACAGTTTTAGAAGTAGGCACTTGTAGGAAGCAAAAGTGTAGATCTAGCTACATAGAATCAACTCCAAAATTTGTTGATTCTTGTAGGTGGAATAATTCGCCACCCATGGTAGATGAGTCCCACCTACAGGGATGAAAAGTGATTTTGTTAGAATTTAGCTCCCAATAGTTAGAAACCTATTTCTAGGACTTTTCATTAAAAGCAAGATTGATTCGCCATGCATGGCGAATCAGTCCTAGTGGTCATTAATAGTGATTCTTGAAACATTCTAGAACTCTCCAATAATAGAAATCTACTTCTAGGTGCACTCCAATTAGTCTCATCAATTTTTGTTATCATTTGTTTAAGTTTCTAGTTCATTTTTGTAGTACACAATGTGTTTTCAAACAAGTCATAATTCTTAGATTTTGTGTTCATAATCAATCTTTTAGATATCTTAATAGAATTTCTTTTATTTCATTTAACTTAAATAACATCATACACATCCTAATTTGAATGAACCCTTAGCATTTTTGGTCCTATCTCTTTCCTTTTAGGTGAAAACCTTAGAAGAGTTAGAGAAGTACATAGGAGCCCAAAAATCCATGGTTAATTTTCATGAACCTTCTTTTTGAATGATTTATTAATTGATTTGGAGTCCTTTCATCATCATACATATAGCTTTCATTAGGATTTGCATGATTCATTTACATGTTAGGTGTTAAATTTAGCATTCATAAGAAGTGCATTTAGGTTGCATTGTTCGTATCTAAATTCATCTCCATTCTCTACAACTTTTCATTTTCAATTAGGTTTGCATCATAGCATTCTTAAACCATCAAAATGAGTCAAAAATTTCTAAAATTTCTAAAAAAGGTCAATATTGGGACTCATTCGCCACCCTGGGCGAATCACTCCCTTCTGACCCCTAAAACAACATTGTCCAGAACTAAGTACTCTATTTCTCAGCTTTTGTTTGGTACCTTAACCTACCTATATTAGTTAGTTGCATTTTTGTAGCATGCATTTCACTAGATCTTAATTAAAATAGCTCATTTCATGCATTGTTTAATTTCACATTTACATCTTCCACATTTCATTTTTTAATTTATTGCATACTATAATCAACAATTTCCTTTGTTTTCAATCTAAAAATTACATTGCACTTTATTTATTGTTGCATACAATGTTCATTAAATGTTCCTTTGATTTGATTAAACATGAATTTTATAACCATAACACCCCCTCCTATGAGTTTGATCTTGATTGCAACTATGAGGAACATAGCGTAGACCAAAACATTACATTACCCATTGGTGTGAATGGAAATGTCGACAATCATAACACACATACTTGTTCTTCTCCCAATACCTCTCCTCTTAGTGTTGAAGGTATCTCGGTGAAGGAAGTTACAAGCATTGAGGGTCTTGGTTGTCCATTTCCTTATTCCCCTTTGGATGACATTAGACAACATGAACATGAGATCATAGCTACATCGCTAAATATCACCTTATCGAGTCTCATGGTCATGACAATCAAACTTCTCTCTCTCCTAATATCTATCCTCAATATAAAGAGGATAGGTTGGTGTTAGAAGATATCCCTATTCAAAATCATGACACCCTTGATCCTCCTTTCCCTAATGCTCCTCCCATTTGGGAAAATCTATTTGAAAACCATAATGGTCCTTCTCTGGATGCCTCTCCCACTTGTGATGAAGCCACTTTGCAAACCTCCAACTTGGATGAACATATTACATGCTCTTCTAGTATGGTAGATAATATGCAACAAGAGAACAAGACCTTAGAAAAAAATAACACTCACATACAATCTTCCCCTAATCTCCCCATTATCAATTACCAAACACATTCAACCATTAATAACTCCATTAGTTGTGATGAAGTTATTTTGGATGAACCAAACCTTAATTATCATGAACATGTGGTTTTTTGTTCTCCTAAGAACTCTCCTTCTATGAAGGATATCATGACCCAAGATAAAGATAATATCCCCTTCAAAGACAATGAAAAATCTCACTTGTTACGGGATGTTAACAATGTTCAACCTCACTACACCCTTTACCCAACCTCGCATAAACTTCATCCTTCCAATAAACCTCACTACACTCTTTACCCATCTTCACATCACTTCATCCTTCCAATAATCATCACTACACCCTCCACCCACCTCAAACTAATGTGTCACAAAAATGGAGTTATAATACTATTGCTCATACATATAATACCCATAACAATCCACAACCACCATAGCCAACCCCACCCTCTTTACCTTTACCCAATCGTCCTAGTGCTCCTTGTTACCTCCCAACACAAAGGAGTATGATCTTGTTGAAAAATTAAAGAATACTCCTGCCAAGATTTCTCTTTCGGATTTACTTCAGAACTCACCAAATTACCGCAATATTCTTCAAATAGCCTTAAAACAAATTCAAGCTTCTCATGGTACAACTCTGAATGATGTGGAAACTTTAACCTATAAAATGAATCAAACTAATCTCGACATTACTTTTCATCAACATGAGCTCCCTCCTTTAGAGTTGTGAAAACAAAATGAATCTTTCATGATCATTGCTCGATACAATCGAACAAGGATAAAGCCCACCCTTATTGATAATGGTTCTACCCTTAATGTGTGTAGTGTGAGTCTCCTTGATTGATTAGATATTGACAAGTCACAAATAATACATGATTATGTCTTTATTTGAGGATTTGACAATACAACAAAGCAACCACTCGATGTAATCACTTTACCTATTAAGGTTCGGGTGGTTACTTTGCAAACTCCTATCCATGTCATGCCTTATGATCTTTCATATAATCTTCTTTTAGGCCAACCATGGATTCATGAGATGAATGCAGTGCCTTCAACCCTTCATCGTATAATGAAATATTTCTATAACATTAACATTTATCAAGTTGAAGAATATTCTGATCCTAAAAGTTGGTTGCACCTTTAAAAAGGACCTACAAGTCCTTTGAAAACATTGATTCCAACATCCAACATAGAAATTGAACACAATGATGAGAAATGGTCATCTAAATTATTTGGTGATGATTGGGTATCCTTAGAATTCACACCATTAGTTATGGTTAAATACATATTCACACAAAAGAAAGATGAAAAACAAGAACAACCAACCAGCATGTCAACGCAACATTTAGACAACCTTTCGAAAGCATATGCCTCCATCACTTTAGAAAAGAATGAAAACTACACAACAACCTTTGATGAACACAATAATGAGCAAGCACTTGATTCCAAGGCAATAGAAATGCTTTATGGAAAAGGGTATGCACTCATAAAACAATAGGGATATAGTGGAAAAGGATGTGGAGCTCAAGAACAAGGTATCCACAACCCTAGAGAGCCTAACACACAACAAAAAACCCATGGTCTTGGTTATTGTCCTTTTTCCAAACCTTCACTTAACATCAACAATCTCATAAAACACATTCCTAAATCATCCTTAACAATGAGTGGTCTTGAACATCATACTATAACTATACCTTCACTTAATGTCAATGTCATCTCACAAAATTTTCATGATTTGAATTCATTATATTTTATACCTTCTTATAATGGGAAGAATAAAATATCACAATCTAGAGACACTTGCGTAAGTATGACATCCACTACTAAACAAGATGTATCTTTGAAACAAACCACAAGACCACCTTCTACCATTAATCAAGAGGATATCTTGTTGAGACTCCTCCAAGATCACTTGATCACCCTCCTTCCTAGAACTCGAAATAAATGTTACTACAAGACTTCATTTTGTGCATATCATAGAGTTCATGGTTACACCACTAATGAATGTAATGCCTTGAATTGTAAAATACAACATTTTTAGGAATTTGGTATGCTTCCTTATGTGGAGGCACCTCATTCCTCTAATTGATATTGATTTTCACTCTAGCATGCATTTTATCAAACATTTCAGATCGCCTTTGTCTTGCACTCAGTGGGGGCAAGGGGTTTGATAGCCTTGTCCTCATATGTCTCTTGTGGTTTACTTATTTGGCTAGTAATTAATATTTCATGAATATATAAGAGCAAGCTTGGGATGTGGACAATGTGCTTTAAGTTGGCTAGCATGTGACATACTCCCCTTTTTCATGACGTAGCTTATCAGAAACATATGACTTGACATAAGGATTTCTGAGTAAGCTCTCATGTCTCCTCTTTATCTTCTACTTTAAAGAAATTTCTCTCAATACAAGTGTTCACAACTACTATAAAGTGGGGGGAATATATCACCACTCACATTTCATTGTGTTATTTCTTTCTTGTGATGTGTCCTTTTCTTGGTGGAGTCAGTGGACTTGATTCCCTCCAAGAGTGTGATACTTATTTTGCACTTATCCTCTCTTAGAGATGTTAAGCATGATGTCTCCTAAGATGAGACCTTGCATGAACAAAGAAAAATCCCTTTGAACATTCCTTACACTATTTTTCATTAAAAATGTCTATAAGTATCAAAATATTTTCATTTTCTTTTGTGGCACCAGGTTAAAGTTATCATCATGTATAACTTTAATATAGTTGAGGGGGAAGCCCACCTAGTGGAATGACTTTTCCCCATATCCACCTTTGTGTTTGTAAGTGCATACCAACTAGCATATGTATCTCACCTTTTGGGATTCCTCACCCCGCAGATGGCCATAAGTTTTGTGGCCCCAGAGTGAGTATGTTGTGGCATTCTCACCCTACAAACAACCTGAAGTTTTGTGGCCCTAAATTGAGTACATCTTTTCCACCATGTCTTTCTTTCCATCTTGCCTTTGCATGATTTTATATCTTGGGGGCTTGACCTACATGAGAATCTCTCTTGAATGTCTACTTTAGTGTGAGTTTGAAGCAAGTTCATCCTCTCACTAAAGTGGGGGCTAAATGTGTTGTAGAAAAAAGGACCCTTTGCTTGACATGGGATTAATTCATGGTAAATTGACTTAATGAGGCCTTGTTTCAGGTGTTGTGAGGCATTTTATGCATCCAAACTAGGTCTTGGACCCTTGCAAATTTAATAACATGCTTTTAATGATGTCTTGTAAAGGTATTGTAAGATACTTTCACGCTTTTCTAGACTTAATGAACCTATTCCTCCCTAATTCAACATTATAAAACATATTTAATTACATTATCACATCAATCTAGACGGTTTCTGATTTAAATTTAATGTTACACTAGTGTTGTAATGTGTCTTGCACATTCAGATTGGTTCTTGCACCTTCTTAAGCTATGTGAACCTCATTTTAATGTTGTAAAAGTGTATTTAATCACACTTTCACATTGCTTTTTGTGCCCCAATCCTTATTTGACATTTACATCATCACTAATAGTCTATATTACCCCATATTGTGCATCCCAAGGCTCAAATTGATCAAATACCTGACAAGGTTTCATTTTAGACCTTATTTCCTAATCTCTTAGCATTTGAGTTGTCAAAATAGCCACTATGGTACCTATTGGCCATGAATGGAAAATCAGTCCCATCGAAGTGGGACCCATTTTCCATGCATGGCGAATGAGTCCCATTTGGCTCCATTTTGACCTTTGAGAGAGAAAAAAGTGAAATTTGAGTTTAATTTTTCTTCATGTCAACCTGTGATTAGGTATTAATAGGTCAAATAGGTTAATTTCCTATAAAATCACCCCTTAAAACTCATTTATGCATCCAATAACTCAATTTACATGCATTCTTCATTATTCATCCACAAATCTTCCATTTCAAGTCAAACAACCTAGGGTTTACTGATTACAAGTTATTAAGAAAGCTTCTACAGGCATTCAAGGGTTGAACCTTCATGTTTTGTTACAGAATTTCAAGATCTATCATCATGGAAAGGTCATATATTGCATTATTGCATGTTTTATTCCTTTCTTTCATCATTTTGGTTTAATTACCTAAACGGGGTTTGACCAAGGCAAGCCCCCTTGCCCTAACAATCAACATTTCTTCTTCTCTTTTTGTGTGTTTACAAATTTAGACCTTGGAGGTTTAGGAACAATTGAAGATTGCATTTCAAATTTATTCAAGTCATCTCTTCTTTATTTAAGGAAAAATATAAGCAAAAAGTCACTTTTAGACCCGAATCTGACAGTTTTAGAAGCAAACACCTATAGGAAGCAGAAGTGTAGATCTAGCTACACAAAATCAACTCCAAAATTTGATGATTCCTGTAGGTGGAATAATTTACCACCCTTGGAGAATGAGTCCCACCTATAGGCCTGAAAAGTGATTTTGTTAGAATGTAGCTCCCGACAGTCAAAAACCTATTTCCAGTACTTTTCATTAGAAGTACGATTGATTCACCATGCATGGTGATTCAATCAAAGTGGTCATTAAAAGTGATTCCTAAAACATTCCAAAACTCTCCAGTAGCAACAATCTGCTTCCAGGTGCACCCTGATCAGTCTCATTGATTTTTGTTATCATTTGTTTAAGCTTCTAGTTCACTTTTGCAATACATAATGTGTTTTCAAAAAAATCATAATTCTTAGATTTTGCAATCATAATAAGTCTTTTAGATCACTTTATAGCATTTTTTTCATTTCATTTAACTTAAATAACATCATACACATCCTAATTTGAATGAACCCTTAGCATTTTTGGTCCTATCTATCTCCTTTTAGGTGAAAAACCCTAGAAGAGTTAGATAAGTACATAGGAACCTAAAAATCTATGGTTCAAAAGGATGCAAGACAATTGAGAGGGGGGGGGGTCAATTATTTGTCAAATAAATTCAATTTTAAAGCTTCAACATAAATCCATTCCACAATCACACTGTTATGTTATTAAACATAAGCAAGAGATACAAAATAGAAAGTAAGATAGCACACTGAACACCAAATTTTACATGGAAAACCCAATGAGGGAAAAACCATAGTGAGGATTAACTCACAATATAAAATTGTTCTAGAGCAAAAAATTATAAGGTTCACTACCAAGGGCTCACTGCCCAGAAAGGACTCACTGTTCAGAAACAAAAGCTCACTGATTACAGGGAGGCTCACCACCTACAAAAATATTTGCATAATGAAGGAAGGATTTACAACCAAAATGAACTAAGAATAATGCACCTAACAAGTGTTGATATAGTTTCGGTGATGCTCAATACATTGACTTGACACACTTCATTATACTCGCTCACTTTCACATTTTCTACTACCTCATCAATCATGCTCTATCTATATCTTCATTCTTCTTTCACTCATACTCACTCCAAAACATGTTCAGCATTCACATATATATACTCAATCTATCCACAAGCATCAATTAGGTCAACCTGATTATATGCACTTCATATTTACCATCAATACCAACTGTCGGCTCCAATCATCCACAAAATATTTCCAAGAAGTAATTCAAACTTCCAAAACACTATATTAAGTTGGCATAGATCAAAATAGGTTGCACATATATCCACATAGCAAAATTAATTCGCCATTTTATAATTACCCCAAGAAGCTGGCCAATAATAGACTTAAAAAAAAAGCAATAAACATTTTGTTAGTTGCCATAACGCTATACGAGCACCAAAGCACGCAATATTATAAACATGTATGCCTTCAATAATCATAAATGATTTCCCAAAACCGTGAGCAATAACTGTTGACTGTAGAGGAGTGCGAACTAGAATACTAGAGGGAGTAGCATGAATAACGGTTCAAATACTGAACCAAAATATTGAATCAAGAATAGCATTAACCTTATAATCATAGCATGGTGACATCAATGGCAACACAAAAACTATAGAGATATTCAATCTTGTTCGTTTTTCCAACAACTTGTAAGCCATCATTTGAAAAATGCTCGTTTAATGAGAGAAACTTGTATTGATTTTAACTTAATTCATAAAACATTAAATAGATCACTCTCAAGAAGAGGAAGACTTGATAGTGCCCTTCAAAATGATATGTGGGATTTTAGTGGGAGGTTCCATGTGTTGATAAAAAGCTAACCGATAATGTAAAGATGCAAATTGAACAATATTGGAATTCTCACTCTAGAGTATCACTGAATGTAAAGGATGTTTTAAAGTTACAAATTGGTAATTGAGATCGTACACCACATCCTAAACATTTTTTGGAATGTAGAAAAATAATTTTATACAAACAATTTTGTCAAGAACATCCACATTTACAAATCTCACAAAGGGATTTTGATTCTTGGAAGCCATTTTATTGTGTTCCTATTAAGGTTCGTAATACATGTTGTAAATACCATGTCGAGTTTTTAATGTATCATGAATTTTTATTCCATATTCATTCTACTATGCATACTCATGAAATGTTGTAGGATTGTCATGCAATGCAACTTTCCAAGTCATCCAGAGAGTTGTTAGATTCATTTTTATGCATTAGAGGTGATGGTTGCTTATTTTATATAAATTATTGTTTAAATGATACGTGTTTCCAATGTGGTGGTTTATCGAAGTTTGTAACATGCTTTCATGAGGGAAATGATCATGATTTTGGTAACAAAATTGTTGAGAAAAAAAAGTATGAGACATTCAAATACACATTGAAGAGTGGAGGTGAGGGTTCTAGATGCGAGTTGGTTGCAAGAGAGGTAAGTATTGCTGATTTTATTTCATATTTTAAGAAAAGTGTTTTCTATAAGTATGCAAGGCATAGTCATAGGTTGCAGTGGTTGGATCGACAATCTATGATGTGTAAGGACTCTTTCCCCATTGGAACTATTGTATCTTTAGTTGATTTTGCTGAAAATTATACATTGCAACCACAAAATGAAGTTCAATCACAATATTATAATTCTATTCAAATTGTTAATTTTGTCCACATAACATATAGGCATGCCCCTGATAGTATAGAAGACAACACGAAGATAATCAGGGAGTACCATTTTTACATGAATGATGATAGATCTCACTCATCTAAGTTTGTACAACATTCTTTTGAAAAAAAAATTGAGTTCTTGCAAGAAAAAGGAATTGCAATGGGTCAAAATCTGATTTGGTCAGATAACTACACAGGGTAATTCAAGAATGCTCGCATGTTTTATTGTTGAACAATATGCATATAGAGAGGGGTGTACCACATATTTGGAGTTTTTTCAAAGTTGGGAATGAAAAAGGTGAGCATGATGGCACGGGTGCATGTGTGAAGAGAGATTTGGTTTAGGAAAAATGAAGATCATAGGTGGTGTAACATTCAGTGATGCACGTTGTATTATGGATTGGTGTACTTATGCACTATCATGAGGAGGGAAACTTGATTCATAAGTGTGTAGGTTCTTTTGGTTGGTTGAGGACGGCATAGTGGGAGACATAATGGAATGTCAAACAATTAGAGATTCCTCAAAGATGCATTTAGTTTGAACCTCAGATGCAAGTGCATGGACCATATGGACATGAAAGATGGCTTGTTTTTTTCAGAATTATATTCAATGTGATTGGGATCAATGTGATTCAAGTGAGTGGGTAGATACATGGATTCCAAAGTATCTAACCCATTTATTTGTAGCAAAATCCTCATTAGAATATGTAATGGA
Source organism: Sequoia sempervirens (assembly GCA_007258455.2). NCBI lineage: Eukaryota > Viridiplantae > Streptophyta > Pinopsida > Cupressales > Cupressaceae > Sequoia > Sequoia sempervirens. Next base: position 366,283,856 of record VDFB02000008.1, on the reverse strand, counting down.
AAGTTCACTTGAATACGATCATCTTTCAAATATTGTATAGCCAGGACATGTCTATGTAGTTGTAGCATCATAGGGGGATGAAGAGAGATCAAACTATTGGTTGGCACAATGTGTACAGGGAAAGAAAAAGCCAACAAAACTAATGACAAATGATGATGGGTTCATGTATCCTACAGGTTTAGTTGTTATTTCTCAAACTTGGTTGCATTACCATTTCATCATTATTTGGGTTGTTTACAATAATATAGATTTGTTATTCTAAGTATATTTAGATGTTGATTAAAAAGTTATGATCACACAGGTTTAGTTGTTGCTTTTGGAACTTGGTTGTGAACATATATGATTAGAAAGAACAATGTACCTACATTTGAAGACTATGAGAAACACACAACCATTCTCATGTATTCACACCTTGTTATAGCAACAAATGTTAAGTTATTGAGACATCATGCTAGACCAAAAACAAAAAAACTATGGACAATTAGTAGTTTTGAACATGAAGCATTACTGGGAACTTTGAAGGTAAGTGATTACCCTTCAAGAAAAATTGAGTAGAAAATCATTTTTTGAATGGGACAGGTGTGATATTGTTCATCATATTTTGATATTATTTATGTTAGTTGTTTTCACAATGAACCAATTAGGTCATAATAGGCACCTATGAGTTTTCAAAGCTCAATTATCAAATATCTACTAGACAAGTGGCCAACTAATGAGATATGGCATCAACTGCTTTATCTCCTACACTTCAAGCTCTACAAAATCTAGGAGGGTAATCCCACAATGTATATTAGACCATTATTTAAGGAAAATAACATGCACATTGTATATATTTAAGCAGATGTATTCTCACCCATAGCTAATAAATTGAAATTCATCAAGGAGTTGGAAATTCCTTGAAGAAACTACACACCTCAAGCTAAGAATAGCAAGACAACACAAATACTACAATTTAACAATAGATCAATGATTATTTCAAAAAGGATTGTTTTGAGGTCGGATAACTGGGGTTATAAAAATATTAAAATGATTTATGATCAGTGCCATTATCTCTGGGTTAGGAGTTAGAGAAAATAAAAATATAAGGAGTATTTAATTTTGGACGCTCAAGATCTATCCAACATTACTTAGTAATTCACATATCAGTAACAAAATTCTATAGACTACTTATCACATCCCTATATTATGCATAAGAATTCATGATTTGATTCAAGCGTTTTAACTTCTATGAACAAGAGCTAAAATAAAAACACCTATCAAAGTATGAAGTGATGACAATTAATGAAATGATATGTGATCAATATTTTCATTAATAATTTGCATACACAATAAAAAATTGGGAGACTATAGACTTGGAAAATCTCCATTATCATTCTGATATATCCAAAAACCATAAATTTAACAAAATATGCTACCTAGACTAAAAGCATTTGATAAACACCTAACATATTATCTCTGTGTTCTTAGTTCTCACAATACAACTCCAGTATTCAACAAAAGACTAGTACAAATGGCCCTAAATTCCCTTATATGAAGGGAGAAAAACAAGCTTGAGGCCAAGTGTACACATGCCACTATAGGATTGGACCACAAGAAGACAGATTCCCCAATTAAATTATATTTGCATTTATCAAAGCGGAGGGAAACTAAACAAGACAAAGTTCATTTACATTTTCTAAGAGGATTAACTTTTTCTTCAAAAGAACATGTCAAAAAGAATAAACATCTTCACCACGACACCTTGATATCATTAACGAAAATGAAAAACTAATGTGGATTGAAAGTGATTCAACATTTTATCAGCGTTCCACATCACCAATAATTTACAAATTCTCAATGAAACGTATGTTTTATACATTTGTAATTTCTATGGCAAGACCTATACAATACTTGACCAAGTATATGTTTCACATTTCAATCCAAACCAAATTTTCCAACATACATACTTACCCATTCATGATACTCTTCCTCTATTGGTCATTCAAAGTCCATAATTTTTTCCATGCTCTTCCTGTAAGGGGAATATTTTATTCCAACTACATTGGACTCCCTATCAAAATCCTTTAGAAAATTGATAAGAAATTTCAACCTTTCCATAGTGTTGTTCAAGACATCGATAATAGCTTCCTTGTAGATTTCTCCAACCTAGGCAGTAATTACCTCATCTAGTTCCTTCCTCCATATGTGCAATGGTTTCACCTCATTATTAGACACCAATATCTGGCAATGGTTTTAAATCAGTGTGAGTGTATAAAGACAACAATTCTATTATCTTCTATTCAAGTGGAGTTGCATATCCCAGGAACTTTTGCTCACTCAATTCACTCACAAATTCATAAACTAGTTTTACAACAAGGTAGTTATCCTCATGTTGGCCAACCCTTACTAAAATAAATTTCAACTTTTCAAATATTGAGACCGATTTTTTTAAGGCTGGTATGACCAACATATTATCCTTTTGAGATAACATCATTGCATGTAACATGAGAGCATAATTGTCATGCACACTATTGAGTCTATCTTGAATGCTTCTATTCAAATGTCTTAAAGTAGTGCCAACAACCTTTGATATGTTCTCATACATGGTGTCTTGGAATTTTTCTAGCAACTTTTTATGTACCTCAATTTGTAGAAGCAATTGATCCCTATCAGATGAACTAGAGCTTAGCCTATTTGTTTCCTCTTCTGCAATTGACCCTTGTCCCTGATCATGTGGAACTATTGCTAGGGATTGACTATAAATTGAATGTTGCATAGATGTCATAGGAGAAACTGAGAATGGGTGGCCTGAGCTAGGCTGATCCTACTCCATTTGCATCTCTACCCTTTTCTTATAAAATGCCAATTCAATTTCTAATGTAGCCACTTTTTGTTGTCTAGTATCATAATCCTTGAAGAGGTGACTACATTTAGATCTAAGATTGTATCTTTCCATATTGAGAGCCTCCATAGTTGACCAGGTGAACTTGGTAACATTCACAACCATATCTGTAGCTTCTAGGGATGGAGGATCAGCGACCCTTTTCATACTCAATTTTCCACTAAGCTCTGATGGTTCTACCAATGCTAGTTTCTTAGAAGATGGAGACAGTGACCATATTGCTAATGCATCCCAATCCTCACTGAAAGCTAAACCTCTAAGTTCCATTTCTAACTCTTCCTCTGTTCGTACTAGAGGTCTCTTATCCCTTCTTATAACATCAAAAATAATTTCATCAACAATGTTCCAATCTGGCAATAACAATACACCACTTTTCTTCACAAGCTCTCTTCCTTCTTGTGCATTAATCTTTTTAAATTCATCCTTCATAAATTTTCTTACATTTTCCTCAATGACACTTTTAGGAACTTAAGGATGCAAACTCCTCTCAACGGCCACCTTTGTGTATACTCTTCAATTTCTGACTTCCACAAAAAATATTGGAATGCCAAAGTTTCAATAAAAGCATCATCCTCCATAAACTATTTATTGGCTTCTGCTCTCAAGTCATCTGTAGTATTCATCCCATAAATATCAAGCTTCCCCAATCTGAGGATGCTCTTTCTTGAGCTTGAAGCAACTACTCCTTCATGAGGAGGCATTCCAATATGCATTTCTTTAGGGGAGACCAAGATATCATCCTCATCTATATCAGCATAATCAACTAATCCTTTTGCTTCAATCCTTTGCTTCTTTTGAGGCGGTTGCTCAGGAAGGGTATAAATTTCTAGAGGTGAATCAAGATCAATTACAAGCGAAGGGGCCTACACAGGAGAAGTTAGCACTCAACTCTTAGAAGAGTCTTCTTTCGGGTCATCAGAGGCAACAGGAGGTAATGGATTCCTTTCATCACTTGCCACTTTCTTTCTCCTAGAATAAATTCTCAACTATCTAGATGGTTGATATGTAGGCCATTCTTCTAAGGTCACCTCAAAATTTGCCTCAACCACCATAGACTTTCCTTTATCAGGAACTTCCCATTGTTCTCTCAAGACACCAACAATATTCTCAAAATTATCCATGACATACATTGCTCTATGGAACTCACCTTGTATATTTGGCAAGGGATCATACTAAGGATTATTCTTCTTCTTAGCTTCCACCAGTTTTCTATAAGCCAAATACTTGGCCTTTCTTTCATCTTGTTCATCAGTGTCAACAACATTCTTGATGACATCCTCTGGGAAATTAAAAGTATGCACAAAAGTACCCAATTTCTTATCATTTTTAAGTATTCTTATGAAACCTTTTGGATCATGATTCCATGGATCCACCATTAGTAGTTCATAAGGAGCAAAAAATTGTTCTATTCCTTTCAATCCCCCTTTAGTCACAACATAATCTACAAATATAGTTGATTCTAGGAAGAAAGACCCCTTCCTCACTAACTCAGGTAAATGTGCTTCTTGTAATTTGTTTATTAGCTCCTAGTATTGTCTAGGACATGTCTTTGGACCCCAAATAAGCAAGAATCACCCCACACACAAATTTTGATAGAGATTGAATGAGGCTATCGAGTCACTTCCACCATTAATGCTTACTCACGTGAAGCAAAGGAATTACAACGGGTGCACATTGCAACTTTGAATGAGTTAGCTATTTACAACTAAGTTGGGCCTCTTGAATGACTCTGATCAAGTCAAGATTGTTTGAATTTTCCACATCGCTCCAACTCAGATGAATGGTCAATAGGAATTTGCTGACGAGACAATCCCATGTACTTGTGGGCTCCACTTGCCTATAGTTGTAGAGTAGACATGGCAACTTCTCGCAGGTCTTGACGTTCTTAAAGAGTTTGCATCTCATTTCTGTGAGCTAGCAGGAAACGATGGTGACCATCTTTCATCGCTTAGTTGGCACCATTGATTTCAAGGTTTTGGGCATTGAGATGTGACATAGTGGGTGGGCCCACTCACAGATGGTGGAATTTCACTAACCTCACCACATTTAACTTGTGTGCACTTCAAATGCACAAGCCAATAGGGAATGGCCTAGATGGAGCCCCGCGATCTGGTAAATATTCAACCTATGCATGAAATGAAGTTATTTATAAAAGGGGTTTGGACTAGGTAGATGAGAAAATACACCCTCATGAGTTAATGACTTAGGCTTAAGTCGTTCATAAATCAAAAATTTAAAACTTGACGTGAGGATTAATTAATGTGATTGACAACCTTAAGACTTCAGGGCCGGTAATGGATGTATGTTGATGGCTTAAACGATGACTAAAGAGATCGGCAACCAAGAAAACTAGTCAACATGCAGTTAGAATGCTCAAGATGGAGAATTGAAGGAAACACTAACCAGGTAAAACCCTTAAACCCTATTGATGGGTACATTTGACATGTGAATAACAAGCATAAAAGACTCAAAATGTCAAGCATTTTGAGGGATCTATCAGCGGCTCGTGCTTGGGAATGAATACTCCTTGTGGGTATGGTGAGAAACAAATCTCTTGGTGAAGTAGACCAAACATAGGGGAAACCCAAAAGAAAGGAAACAACCCGAACAAGGAAAGAAGACACAGTAGGAACTAAACACACCAAACTCTATATATAGAATTTACTAAAATATACAATGCACATGAATATAGCCTATTTCAAGAGAAATAAGGTTTCAGGAATTGTCCATGTACTAGTAGTTCCAGACATTCACTTGTGAGTGACTGTAAGAATTAAGAATCCTCACCATGAATATATGTGAAGGCCCCAACCATAGAGGATCGAACTTCCCATGTTTTCCTTTATCCTCTAGTCTGGCATTCCACATTAATACCATACATCCTATCTCAAATTTCCTTGGCAAAGCTTATTTGTCATGCAAATATTTAACTTGGAGCTGCATTTTGTCATTCTTCATGTGTTCCTTTCTTCGCATTTCATCGACCTCGACCAATTCATTCATCCTATTTTGCATCTCATCACAAATGTCAATATCATATATTCCTGTACAAACTTATACATCTTCATCAAATTATTATGAGGAATTCTAGCCTCCACTCCATATACGAAGTTAAAAAGAGAGAAACTAATAGCTTTTTTGACTGTGGTCCTATCTTCCCACAAAGCTAATTTTAGTTGAGTCTCAGGCTTTCTTATTCTTTTTGAGGACTCTTTTGATGATATTCATAAGGCTCTTGTTGCTAGATTTAGCTTGTCCATTCCCATGAGGATGATATGGGGATGAGTAAGATATATTTATGCCATGTTGATTACAAAAATCTAGGAATTATTCAGATCAAAAACACATGGCATTATCAGAAATAATCCTCTCAAGTACACTGAATCTACTTAAGATGTTGTTCATAAAAAATCTATGACAACCTTGCTAGTTTCTTTTTGGGTGGGAATAGCCTCAACTCACTTTGTAAAGTAATTAGTTGCCACTAGAATCCAGATGTGTCCACCACTAGACTTCACTGCCATCTCTCCTATAAAATCAATCCCCCATTGTTGAAAAGGGGTTGGTGCTGAGACTGGTCTAAGGGGTAAATTACTTGAAAACTTAAGCTTACTGGTGAACCTCTGAAATGCATCACATTTTTTGACATATCTGTGTGCATCCTTGAAAAATGTGGGCCACAAGAAACCATCCCTCAATATCTTGTGTGTTGTGGTCTTAGCCATATAATGGCCTCTACACACTCCTTTAAGCATCTCAATCAACAAGTCTTCGGCTTGATCACCATCTACACATTTGAGGAGAAAACCCTCTGGGCTTCGCCACCAGAGTTCACCATCAATAATAATATATCTAATTGCCTATAAATTTAGAGTTCTCTTCTCATTAGCTGGCATGCCATCAGGACATCTCATTGTTTGCAAATACTCAATAATTCTTTGATACCAACCACATGTCTGCATATCACATATAGGAGCAATTTTCTCTTGTTCCATCTCATTGATTTGATTAGCATCTAAATTAGTTTCAGCCATGAGCCTGGCCAAACCATAACCCCTGACCAATAAGGTGATCTGAATATCTATGTTAAATTCTTGGATTCTATTAATCCATCTACACCTTCGGCCAATAGTTTCTTACTGTGTAAAGATTTCCTTGGCTGCTGCACTTCGGACATAAACAATTATTGTAGCACCAGTGAGATAAGTTCTAAAATTCTTAACAACCTTTATGAAAGCATAAGCTTACTTCTCAGTACTATCATACTTAAGCTTAGCTGATTGCAGGGATTTGCTAAAAAAGGCAATCAACTATTCAAAACCATCATCATGTTTCTATAACAATACACCTGCCATAGTATGAAAGGAAGCAAATGTGAACAATTGGAATGGTTTCGAATAATCAGGGGTTTTCAATATAGGTTTCACCTTGATAACATCTTTTATAGCTTGAAAAGCTTTGATAGGCTCTTCTGACCATATTACCTTTTCCCCTTTCTTAACCATCTTTGAAATGGGTCTGCTTATCTTTGCAAAGTTAGTCACAAATCTTCTAAGAAAATTTATTTTCCCAAAGAAAGATTGGATCCCTTTAACATTTCTAGGCTGGGTAATTTTATCAATGGCTGCTATTCTTTCAGGATCAATTCTAATTTTGTTCTTAGACACAATATGTCCCAACAATTTACCTTCTTTAATCCCAAAGGCACATTTCTTCGGGTTCAAGGAGATACCATATTCTAGTGCTCTGATGAAGATATTTTCAATATGGGAACAATGATCTTCCTCTTTCTTACTATGAGTAGTCAAATCATCTTGATAAATTGCAAGGAATAAGTCAATAAAGTCAGCAAAAGTACATCCATAGCCCTTTGGAAAGTGGCACCGACGTTTATAAGACCAAAATGTATCCTAACATAAACATAAGTTCCCCATGGTGTTGTAAATGTTGTCTTATATTGTTTTGATTCCCTCATGGCCATAACTAGGTTGTATTCTGGGAATACATCCATCATGGACAACAATTCACAGCTTGTCACCTTTTGCAACATCGCTTCCATGTTGGGAAAAGTGTAATTATCCTTTAATGATGCAACATTTAAATTCCTGAAATCCACACACAATCTCAGATCTCCATTCTTCTTTATGACAGGAACCAAGTTGGATACCCATGAAGAATGCCTTATAGGCTTAATGATCCCCACATCACTTAGTTTTGCAAAATCTTCTTGCATTTTGGGCCTTAAGGTGGGGTTAATGGGTCTTTTCTTTTTCCTAAATGGTTTTGTATCAAGTTTTAAAGGGATTTCATGTTGAAACAAGTCTTCCCTATATGCTTTCAAATAATCATAAGACCAAACGAACACATGCCTCTATTTTTTCAGCAAAGCAATTAGCATGGTTCTCACACGTGGCTTCATTCTCTTGCCAATATAAACCTTCTTAAGGGATTTATCTATTCCCAGGTTTATCTCCTCAAGGTCTTCCTTATGTGTAGATATTTTTCTAGCACTTGAATTTTTGGGGCCATCAAAAACCCTTTCAAGTGCAACTAGTCCCTTGGGGATTTTGTTTTTTTTCAGCTGAATTACATCATTTCCAAATAATGTTTCCTTACTGTCAACTTCTACCACATATGAAATGAATTCAATCTCTTGATGCTCATACTGGTCAACACAATGTAGAAACATTAAGATTTCATTATCATCCTCAAATACTTGCCAAATTTTCAAATATTATCAAGCACAAGAGGCCTTGTTTGTACCTCAATCCTTGAAGTACCATCAAACGTCACATCGTCTAGCTTAATGGCAATGTTAGCCAACAGATCTACTCTAGAATTATGTCCTCTTTCTATCCATTTTATCCCAAAAGCATCAAATGTCTCGATAGTATCCTACATTTCATTTCTATATTGCCTCAATCTCTTATCTTTAGTAGCAAACCTAGACTTGGCTTGTGAGACTACTAATTCTAAATCCCCACATAATTTTAACAATTTTATCCCATTTTTGGAAGCAAGTTTTAAACCAAGAAATAGTGCCTCATACTCAGCTACATTGTTGGTACATGTAAATTGTAACAAGAAGGAATATTTGAAAGTCTTACCTTGGGGAGATATAAGAATGACCCCAGCACCTGAACCTTGATTTTGAACAGGCCCCATCAAAGTACATAGTCCATAGAGGATCTTTTCGCAATGTTAATGTAACCTCCTTAACAATTGGTGCATGCTTGAATTTTCCTTCTAGTTCCATTTCTTCTATCCAAAATGTTTCCATACCAATGTCTACAAAGTTGATTATTGGGGGTTCTTCTGGCTCCTCAACATGCTCAATCATGTGTCTGAATCTTGATTCTCGGGCAATTTTTACATCCTTTTGGTCAATGGAAAATGTGGTAAATGACAAGTCACATTGCATAATCCATCCCATAGAAGCACACCATCGTCTTGAAAGTAATATTACATATGTTGGTGGAATATCCACCACTGTAAGACTCATAACCAACTCCTTTTCTAGGAAAGTATCCAATCTATATGGAACTTCATAGATTACACCAATAATAGGGACCTCTCTAGAATCCATGGCATAGCATTTTCCATATGTGCTATCAACTTTCAAACCCATTTCCTCCATTATTTTGATGGGCATGACATTGTTTGAGGCACCTGAATCTATCATACAATTACTAAGAACCTTTCCATCAATAATCAGACTCAAAAAGAAAGGATTGACCAAATTTGGGTTTGTAGTGATGGTGGTTCCCAAATAGATCTCAGGATTCTCATTGACACTCGCCCCTACTTTAGAATCTTTCACTCAACTCTTACTTGTTTTAGGTACATTAGCTTCCACCTTTTGTTGATTACCCCCAAGAATATTATTAATAACAACCATTGTTTTGTTCTTGTAGTCATCAATCCTCATCATTTGAAGAAGTGGAACAATGACCTAGATCTAAGATAGAACTTGAAACATATCAGTGGGAGAATAGCCTAGTACTTGTGGAAGCACCATTTCCTGAGGGACTATTACATCAACTTTTTTTCAACCTTTTGCTTAGTAGATTTTAGTTCTTTGGCCTTCAACTCTTGTTGTATAACCTCAACAACAACTTTTGGCTTACCTCCCTTCTTGGCCCAAATTATAACTTCTTTATTATCCTTGGGCTTTGTTTCTCCTTTCTTATTAGTTGTCTTCACACCCTTACTATGTGCACTATTCTCTTTAATGAATATGCCTCCTTGATGACCTGGGGTGCCACTTACAGCCCAATTCTTGAGGTGGAGATCATTTCTTGCTTGAGCTCTAGTAGCCAGTGCAATTGTATACCTTTGTATTTCTTCATCAGAAGGTCTCCTTAAAGAAACATTACATGCCTCAAGATTATAAGTTGTGTATTCATCTTCTCCTTCTTCATCAAAGAACACCTATTGATGGTACATAAGTGATCCTTGTCTTTGGATATCCACATCATTTGTGTCAACATCATCACTAGAAGAATATTCACTACACTCCATATCCAAACCAATCATAAATACATTAGTAGTATCGTCAGGTTCATGGGGAGAATCAGTCTCCTTCTGATCATTTTGAGATTGCTCCATGGATCTAGAAATTGTGCATTCATGTGTAGAATGGGAAATTTCACAAACTTCGCACCATGGTATTTCTTCTACAACATTTGTAGTGTTTTTATGCAATGGATCTGGTGTTGCTTGAAAATTATTATGGTTATTCTAAATAGGTTTTCCATTATGCCAACTAGTGTGATATGGATAGTCTTGTAGCCTCAGTGGCCTCTCATTTCTTTGAAACTAGGGCTTATCATTTCTAGCTTGCTTTTGCAGTAGGCTTAAAACTTGGTCTAACTTCTCTTTTGGGGAAGCAACTTTAGGAACCTTCTCATTCTAAACCTTTGAATTCTTAGAAGAATTAGGGTCATCTCTTCCACCCACCTTCCCAGATGCCCTCCTATTATTTTCAATTTTTACTATCATTTTATAAACCTCTCTTAAAGATTGTGGCTTTTCATCTCTAAGCAGGTAGCACATTTTAGAATCATAAGCATTACAATAAACAACCAAACATGCCCTCTCATTAGGTCTTAGAGATCCAGGGACCTTATACATGGCCTTCTAAAATCTCACCTTGAATTTTGTGGCCATTTCATTGTGCCCCTTGGTAATGTTATTAAAATCATTTAGGTTGAACTGTGGGTCAGTCTGATCACCATACTACTCTCTAAATGCTCTGAACAATGAATCCTTGGAGTCAATACTTGCATCTGGCAGGCTTCTATACCAGTCTCTTGCATCTTATTTGAGAGACTACATAAAGTACTTCATAGCTACATCCTCATCCCATAATTCAAAGTCTTCAATAAAACCTTGAAATTCCTTCAAATGATTTTCCCTACTAAGAGCATTGTTTCTAGAAAATTTGGGCACATGGGTATGTGCAAGATCATGGTGGGCCAAAAAGTGGCAATGAGGAAAAAAACACATCTTTCATCTACCGAAAAACGTGAAAATAACGTGTTGACTTTTTTTAGGCTCAGGTGTCACCATAGCAAACACCAAACCTAGTTTTACAAATCAGATATCCAATTTGCAAAAAGCATATACAAAAAGTCTCAGTCGTTGTTCTAAAGTTATTTCATAGTCAACAACCCGCGGACGTTAGTGAATTGATTCTTCACGTAATGGATATCCAATTTGGCCAAAATTCGATTTGAAAAGGTAAGTTCTTTTATTTTTATTTGATTTGATTCAATTTTGATTGAGATTTAAATAATTTCATATGGTTTTTTGTGGATTTGTTTTAAAAATAGGGTTTTTGATTTAATTTTTATGAAAAAATTGAGATTAGAATGGATTTTGATAAAAAAAATGAATGTTTTTTGTGGATTTTTTTTCACAATAGGGTTTTTGATTGAATTTTTATGAAAAAATTGAATTTAGAATGGATTTTGATTAAAAAAATGATTTTTTTTGTGGATTTTATTTCAAAATAGGGTTTTTGATTGAATTTTTATGAAACAATTGAGTTTAGAATGGATTTTGATAAAAAATAAATGTTTTTTATGGATTTTGATTTAAAAATAGTGTTTCTTATGTATTTGTATTAAAAAATAGATAATTTTATTTATTTTTGTTAAAAAGTAGGTTTTTTTTAAAACTTGGGTATTTTTATAATATTTTTATTTATATTGTCTAATTTTAATTAGATTAATTATTTTTTAACTTTAATAAGGTTTTATGGCTGCTGAGAATGAGAATGCACAAATTCCACTAGTTGAGAATGAAAATCCACCAGCTGAGAATCAAAATGTAGAAATGCAAATGCTCCACCACCTCCGCAGCCATCAATTAAAGACTTAATTCATGAAAAATTGGAGCAATTGAGGGGAATTTGTGATTTTTATAAGAAAATCCCTCGATTATCCTGTATTTCAACCACATTGACATAAATAATTACAAATGTAGAAACCCGCTCAACCCAACATAATGCCTTTCATTCGTGGCAAGAAACCATGAGGCAATATTATGCATGTGGATTGTCTTATGATGATGTGAAAGATCTCCAAACAACAAAATCCCAAATAGCCTCTTTATTTATTAACCCCAACACTGGTTTGCCAGTTAATGTTAACAAACCAAAACTTTCTATAAAATGGTGCACGCATAGGGGCATAGTAGATAACTTTTGGGATCGTTGGTGTATGGTTTTTGATAAACCACCCAACAGTAATCTTGATGTACCTTTTTACTTTAATAAAAAATTATATGTTGAGTTTTTGTTAGGGCATCATGTCCATTACCTTGACATTAAACCCTTCCAAGGCATTGGTGGAGGTATGCCCTAGGATAGGCTAAGGGCAGTTAGAGTAGTTGGGTGCCCACATGTTCCCTATCCTCCCCTTCCTCCGCCACCTCCAGTACAACATCTAGATATTACAGAGGATGCAGCCACACAAACTATCTAGGCTATTCACTCTTTGAGTGGTCTTTTAGTTGCCCATGCTTCTTCAATAGCTCAGCCATAGTTTGGTGATCTTGGTGATGGATCTAGTGCTACTGCATCATCCTCCTTGGGTCCACATATTTGCAATACGTGCCAACAAATATGCTTGGGTCCTATTATACAGCCCCCTGAGCAACCATTAGACACTTCTGATTATGACATCCAAGATGTGGAGATTATAGAAGACCACATGCAAGGGAGTCAAGCACACCCTATAGAGTCCTCTCCTGCTAGAGAGGTGGACATTGGAGTAGTTACATAGGTAACATTTAAGTTGTAAATTCATAACTTGCATTTTTTTTAAAATGAATATTAATAAGAGATAGTATCAAGTACTAATATTTATTTACATGGTCTATTTAACAGTTAATGTTTGAGGAGGAGCTCACATGGGTGACTGATAGAACCCTTAGGGCCATCTCATTTGGCCTCGAGATGCACATAGTATGTATTTTTTCACTCACTCATTTACATTTTTTTACTGTATACTTGCTTGTCATTTGAGTTGTCATTAATGAAATTATATATTAACTTATATGCTTATCTTATTCTCTGCTTGTAGGAAACACCTAGTGTGAGCAAGGTGTGATGCTCTCCAGACTATGGATGCACAATGTTAGATAAGGGAAAGGTAATTGAACTCAAATTTGATTGAATTACGATTTATAAGATATTTTATTGATTATGCATACATTGACATAAATTCATAGTTTCATATGTACTTGTCATTTTTATGTACAGGTGGTTGTGATCTATACATCATTGTTGATAAGTGCCACAACACCTAAAGGAGTAGGTATTCAAACACCCGAAGGAGGAGGTGTTGAAACACCTAAAGGAGATATAGAAAAAGATCAGCCTAAAGAGGTATGTGTTTATTTTATTTTATGCTTGGTAAATATGTTCTTATTACCAACAATTCTATGCTAACTTGGATCAATTTCATGTTTTTGTTCACATATATAGATTGATGTTACAAAAGTTGGTTTGGTTAGTTCTTTGAGAGAGGTATATTCTAGGACTCCTGACCCTTCGAAGAGATGTATATTTCAGGTAATCAAGATTTCAATTTTAGAGTTCAATTATAATTCAATGTGTATTAATTTTTATGTTAATTATTTGATTTTAAATTATATAGTATAACTAATCTCAATTGTGGTTTGAATTTTTCTTGTGCAACTACCTTTAGAGCCAATGAGTGCTTCAAAGAGTCTCCATTTTGATGATCCACCAGTAGTTTAGGATGAGATAGACATTTTTGCAAGTAAATTTTTAATAGATATTGAGATGGCATATGCCACATATTGTAAAAATTTGTTTGAGTTGGCGTTGATGCCATTTTTGTATATGGACATACACTTGATTATTGGATAATTTGATATATATAGAAGTTGACAATTCAAATTTAATTTCTTCATGTGCATGATTAAACTCTTTGAAAATTTAATCAAGTGAGAAATGGTTAGATATCAATGTACAATAGCATAAAAAGAATGGTTAAATATTATGTAGTTTATATTCATATTGTTGATTACATTGCATTCCACATATTTCAAACTCAAATCATTACTTCACATTGCATAAGTAACAACTAGATGTTGATAGATGAAAAAATTTCAATAACAATATAGTTTTTACAAAGTCAACCTAAGCAGTTATGCAATTACTTCACATTACATAACTAATAACTAGGAGCAGCTATCAATTGCATTAGCTTCTCATGGAATTCTATGAGACCGCATTTCTTTGAGGAAACTTGGCACAAAACTCACAAAAAATTAAAAGAAAGCACTCAAACAAACTTTAAAGGGGTCTCATGCCTGCTGCCCCCTCATTCGACACACTATGAAGCCATTTACTTGAAGTGTAGGGGCCAGAAAATGGAGAAAACATGTAAAAATTATATATGTGTGTGTGTGTGTGTGTGTGTGTGTGTGTGTGTGTGTGTGTGTGTGTGCAACCTAGAAGCATGAATTATGATTAGAAAATCACATAACATCATATAAACAAAATAACCACTATAAACTTGAATGTAATTTAAAACATGCATGATAAATATTCATCGTTGAAACTTGAGTTGTGGTAGCTTGATATACAAAGTCTATTGATGCCAGGGTTCAATTTGTATGATATTGAAAAATAAGACAACTAAGTAGAGTTATCAGCATTCTTCGAAAATCATAAGAATTCTTTTAGTACACTCAAGAGTTATCAAATGTATTCTTGCAGTCTCAAAAGTTATTTTGTATCATTGTTACATTGGTATTTGAGAGTGGTAGCTTAATATAGGTCCACAATACAAAACCTGGTTTACTTGTGCAGTGTAATAGTGGCATAGGAAGAGTTTTCTTTGAAAGCAAAAATGAAAGCTCGGCCTCTTGGAATAAAAATGCTTGTTTGCAAAACAAATGAATAAGAATGAGTTAGTTAAGGTGTTTGAAGTGATTTAGAGGTCGCTTTTGGGGTAGTTAAGGTGTTTGAAGTGATTTAGAGGTCACTTTTAGAGAAGAGAGATGTTGAAGAGTACATCAAGTCAGTGAGAACCAAAGTGTAATCTGTTTTATTTTGTGGTACTCCTTTTTTTCTTAGCAGATGTGTGATAAATTCTTAGTTCAATGATATTGACCAATTTTTGAAAAAATAAAGTTGTGTCATAGTCTGCATTCAATCCAACAAGCAAAGATGAAAGCTCAGCCTCTTGGAATGAAAATGCTTGTGTACAAAACAAATGAATAAGAATGAGGTATTTAAGGTGTTTGAAGTTATTTAGAGGTCACTTTTAGGGTGGAAGGTATAAAAATCCATTTTAAATGCACAAAAAAAGAATGAA
This sequence comes from Sequoia sempervirens, assembly GCA_007258455.2. NCBI lineage: Eukaryota > Viridiplantae > Streptophyta > Pinopsida > Cupressales > Cupressaceae > Sequoia > Sequoia sempervirens. The sequence goes on along the minus strand of VDFB02000008.1, from coordinate 366,268,118 downwards.
ATTACTTCAAACTAAGTTTGTGAAGAAGTTAACTATGTTGCCCACTAGTTTCCTTAAGAGTCCAAAGTGCTAAAAGGAAGCAATCTTTGAAGGGATATTTTTTAGAGACTATGATTCTTATAGACTCTCCGTCTGAGGTAGTGGGATTGTGTTGGGACCATCTACAAAAACCTCTCTTGGTTTTTGCTATCTCGGAGGCGTTTTCCTATGGTGTTGACTTTTCAGTGGAGGGAAAAGTTGTCAGATGCAAGCAATGTAAAGTTACAAAGTGGTGCAACTTTCATTCCGCAACTCGTACAACCAAATAGACTGTTCCAACACGTCCGGATGGGTACGTTTACCCTAGGGATGGTCCTCTCTTGAACCCAAATACGCTGAATCACTCTGAGCTATATTGGACCGGCCATTTCCCTTAAGAGTCCAAAGTGCTTAAAAGCAACAATCTTTGAAGGTCTATTTCTTAGAGACCATGATGCTTACAGACTCTTCATCTGAGGCTATGAGATAGTGTTGGGACCATCTACAAAAACCTCTCAATTTTTGCTATCTTGGAGGAATTTTCCTATGGTGATGACTTTCAAGTGGAGGGAAAAGTTGCCAGATGCAAGCAGTGTAAAGTTGCAAAGTGGTGTAACTTTCATTCCGCAACTCATACGACCAAATAGACTGTTCCAAAATGTCTGTATGGGTATGTTTATGTTAGCTATGGTCCTCTCTTGCACCCAAACACACTAAATCACTCCAAGCTACATTGGACCGACGATTTCCCTTAAGCGTCCAAAGTGCTAAAAGGCAGTAATCTTTGAATGTCTATTTCTCAGAGACCATGATGCTTACAAACTCTGTGTCTGAGGCTAATATACAAAAACCTCTCTTAGTTTTTGCTATCTTAGAGGCATTTTCCTGTGGTGATGACTTTTCAGTGGAGGGAAAAATTGTCAAATGCAAGCAGTGTAAAGTTGCAAAGTGGTGCAACTTTCATTCCGCAACTCGTACGACCAAATGGACTATTCCAACACATCCGGATGGGTAAGTTTATGCTAGGTATGGTCCTCTCTTTCACCCAAATACGCCGAATCACTTTGAGCTACATTGGATCAACGATTTCCCTTAAGAGTCCAAAGTGCTAAAAGGCAACAATCTTTGAAGGGCTATTTCTTGAAGAGTGTGATGCTTATAAACTCTTTGTCTAAGGCTGTGGGATCGTGTTGGGACCTTCTACAAAAACCTCTCTAAGTTTTTGCTATCTCAAAGGATTTTTCCTGTGGTGATGACTTTTCAGTGGAGGGAAAAGTTGCTAGATGTAAGCAGTGTAAAGTTGGAAAGTGGTTCAACTTTCATTCCGCAACTCATACAACAGAACAAACTATTCCAACACATTTGGATGGGTACGTTTATGCTAGGGATGGTCCTCTTTTGCAATGAAATACACTGAATCACTCTGAGCTACATTGGACCGAGTGAAATTAGGTGAATAATTGATGCAGACACAAGGGCACAATCACAAACTCTTTGCAACCTGCCTATTTGAGGCATCTAACAAGATTATTCTGACCCAGTTCTCCACACCTTCCACTCTTGAAATAACGTCCAGATTTGTAATAAAATTTCTACATAAATTTTTTATACAAAAATGCTTGAATGGCTTGTGCACAGGGAAAAAACACAAGAAAAACAGTAAAATATGAACTGAGCAATTGAAACTTTATTGATTCAAAGAAAAAAACTCCTTCAACCAAACCTATCTCAAGCCCTTGAAGGCCCTAAGTACCCCTGCATAACCCATGAAACCTCCATATAATTCCTCCAATTTACAAAGTAATGGGAAGATAAAACCATGTAAGTGGTTTCCCAAAACTAATTTCCACCAAAACCATTCCTGATAGTTTAAAACCACGAACCACCCCAACATGTAATTATGATAGAACTCAAGATAGAATCCATGAATAGATAATGTATTTGACCAATAACTCGTCGAGAGCACAAATTCTCAAAACTATCCCTCCACTATGAACATATCAACTAAGTAGGAACCCAGAACATTATGGAAAGATGATCCACTTCTCCCAATGTAACTCCCAAGCATTACATGTGAGAGATGGTCAATTCCATTGATGGAAATGATTGTGTGACTCCCATTGATGACCTTCTTTATTCAATTCCGTTACAACAATATCCCAAGCATTCCAAAGAATACTAATGAAAACAATATTTCCTTCAACACCTCATGATCATTCAAGTACTCATTATAACAATACAAGAGATTTACACATCAAATTGCAAGTGAATATAATTTACTATATCTTAACATAAAAAATGAAAAACCTAATAGAAAAATGTATCAATGACGTACAAGGATGTATAAGAAAGTTCAAATTTGAAAATAGAATGTAAACTTAGAAAACTGTAGATTTGAAAACCTTAATAATGTAAAACCCTAAAAAGAAGGTTGGATCAAGTGTAGGATTGGTTGGGCTCAACAAAATATAAAGAAAAAAAAAGTTTATTTATGAAGTTAACCTAGGATAATTAAGTAAATGCAATCAATCAAACACAATCAACCTAACATAATTAAGGGTTGATAAGGGTATGAATGTTTATCTTTGATCTACTCTTGAATATCTAGGGACTTGGTGGTATTTAGAAATATCATAAGGGTTGTTGATTTCTCATGGGGAGGCAAGTTCTCCTAGATCAATCCCCAAAAAGTGAAACAAGATTAAAAATAGTTGGCAAGCACTCTAGATGTTCAAATTTGTTACTCATTTTTATTGCATTGAATCAAAATGTCTCACTATTAATTGCTCCAATGCTATAAGATAAATTAATGTTTTCATGATTATAATGAATATATTCTATATTATTAATGCTAGCATATATCATCAAATTATGTCAAACATGTGTTTAGTCAACTCAAAGTGGGTGAATGACGTCACTTAGCCAAAAGTTTGAATTTTGAATTTTAAAATGAAAGGGAATAGGTTTGTGACCATGAGGTCACCCTTGCAATTGAAGAAGTGTCCTAGAATGGGTTAATAGTTAAATCTAAGTGGCTAACAATCAATTCCAAGTGGCTAATGGATAAATGAGGGAATACCCACTGGTGAATGTGATAAATGGGAAAATAAGATAAATGTATAGATGTGTGTGAATAAGAATAGGATAGGGCTAATTTTATAGTGATTTAAGTATGAAAATTCATAAAAGGCTAGAGAGATGAGCTTGAATTTACATGTTGACTCACTACATACATGTATCAAGAAATTTCTTCAAAATAGACACAAAATTGTGTGGGAAATGACATGGTATGCACAAATTTTACTGTTACAATTACACACATATTGATTTACAAATGATTTGCATATGTTATAAATTTACTTCAAAATTAATACCTATTAATACTTCTTCTTTAAGAAAACATGATTATGTATTCTCTAATAAAAATTTCACTATAACAAGACTTCTTGCAACTACTTCAATTGTAGCATACATAATTTCATATTGCACCTATCGTGCCCATTGAATCTTCACGTGTGATTGCTAGTATATGTATTTCTCTTCAAGAAACATAGATGGGGTAAGCTCTCTCCTTACTCTTTGAGTAAGAGATAGTAGGGGAGAGGACTAGATAGTATTACAAAACCTATTTCAAACAAGCATACCAACAGGAAAGAACCAGGAAGAAAACCTTCAGTTGTAGCTCGATTAAGTACAAAAATAGACCCCTTTACAAAACCTATGAGTTTCCAAAATACAGACCCCTTTACATTTTAAACATACCCTTTATACAATGCCAGACATTTGACCCATATTTCAAAAAAAATCACTAGGTATAGATTATGCCCATACACAATTATGACCGTTTTACATTGTTTCCAATTTGAGAATTCAAATTTTAGAAAATTTCCCTATTAGAGGCATTCAGGGCATGGTCTTCAACAATAGTAGTATGTTCATGTTCTGGACTGACAAGCACCTATACAAACCAGCAAGGTAGCTTAGAATAACCAATCTATATTATTATAAATAACACAAAATATGATGAGATGGTAATGAAAACTATAAAAGACACTTAGAATAACCAATCTATATTGTTGTAATCTGTTGCATACCTCTCAGAAAGGATCAAAGTTGGCTATTGTTGCAGCAGGTCCATGATCAATCGTGCCAAGAATATCACAAAAGTGGGAAAATGAGAAATCTATATTGTCACAATAGAAAAGATGTTTAGACTAACATATCTATATTAATCTAAACAACATGAATGATGATGAGTTGGTGATTCAAACTATAAAAGATACATACCTCTTCAAAAGGATCAGAGCTGGCTATTGTTGTAGCAAATCCATGATCAATCGTGTCAGGAATATCACAAAAGTGGGAAAATGAGAAATCTATATTGTCACAATAGAAAAGATGCTTAGACTAACATATCTATATTAATCTAAAAAACTTGAATGATGATGAGTTGGTGATGAAAACTATAAAAGATGCATACCTCTTCGAAAGGATCAAAGATGGCTATTGTTGCAGCAGGTCCATGATCACTCGTGCCAGGAATATCGCAAAAGTGGGAAAATGAGAAATCTATATTGTCACAATAGAAAAGATGCTTAGACTAACATATCTATATTAATCTAAACAAATTTAATGATGATGAGTTGGTGATGAAAACTATAAAAGATGCATACCTCTTCAAAAGGATCAGAGTTGGCTATTGTTGTAGCAGGTCCATGATCAATCATGCCAGGAATATTGCAAAAGTGGGAAAATGAGAAATCTATATTGTCACAATAGAAAAGATGCTTAGACTAACATATCTATATTAATCTAAAAAACCTAAATGATTATGAGTTGGTGATGCAAGCTATAAAAGATGCATACCTCTTCGAAAGGATCAGAGCTAGCTATTGTTGCAGCAGGTCCATGATCAATCATGCTAGGAATATTGCAAAAGTGGGAAAATGATAAATCTATATTGTCACGATAGAAAAGATGCTTAGACTAATATATCTATATTAATCTAAACAACTTGAATGATGATGAGTTGGTGATGCAAACTTAAAAGATGCATACCTCTTCGAAAGGATCAAAGCTGGCTATTGTTGCAATAGGTCCATGATCAATCTTGTCAAAAATATCGCAAAAGTGCATACAAAATATCACTATTAAAGACACCTGCATTGCAATAGTATATAAAATATTAGTATTAAATAAAGAACACTAATGAACTTAATCATAATGAAAATAAGCATTCTACCTTACATGCTTGAAAATGCTATTCAAGTGTTCCTGAAGGGTCATCTCTTTGCTTAAGAGTATCCAATATTGCTTCATGATCAACATTACTAAGTGTCCATAGTTGTTTTGTCTTTGGTCTAGCATGATGCTTCAACAACTTAACATTTGTTGCTATAACAAGGTGCGAATACATGAGAATGGTTTTGTGTTTCTCGTAGTCTTCAAATGCAGGTATGCCATTCTTTCTAATCATGTATGTTCACAACCAAGTTCCTACAACCACAACTGAACTTGTGGGATACGTGAAACCATCATCATCTTCCATTGGTTGTGTTAGCTTATGCTTTACCCACACACATCGAGCCAACCAATAGTCTAATCTCTCTTCATTCCCCTACGCTGCAACAACTACAAAAATATGTCCTAGTTGTAGTAGATTTGAAAGCAAGTCGTAATCAACTGAACTTTCAATTGTGTCATTTGTCAAGGATATTGTTTGAGATAAAGGAGTTAGATATTGTGGTACCCATTTATCCACCTACTCACTTGACTCACATTGATCCCACTTGCACTGAATACAACTCTGAGAAAAACAAGCCAACTCTCGTGTCCAAATGGTCCATGTGCCTGCATCTGAGCTTCAAAGTGAATGCATCTTTGAAGAATTTTTGATTGTATGAAAATCCAATCTACCTCCCACTGTACCCTCCTCAACGAACCAAAAGAATTTGTGCACTATTGAATCAAGTGTCCCTTCGTGTGACAATGTTGAACTACACCAATCAAATATAGAACGTGCATCGCTAAATTTTTCTCTTAAAATCTTCAATTACTCCTTAACTAGAGCTCTCCTTACACATGCACCTGCTCCATCATGCTCCTCTTTCCCATATCCAACTTCAAAAAAACTCAAAATATGAGGTAGACCCCTCTCTACATTCATTCTATTCAACCAATAAAACATACAAGCATTCCTGAATTGACCTATGCAATTATCTGACCAAATTAGATGTCGGCCCAATGCTATATCATGCTCTTGCAAGAACTCAAAAAAATTCTTGAAACAATGTTGGACATACTCAGACGAGTGAGATCTATCATCACTCATATAAAAATGATACTCTTTGATTATCTTTCAATCCTCCTCTGTACTATCAGGTGCATGTCTAAACATTATGTGGACAAAAATAGCAATCTGAATGGAATTGTAATACTAAGATTGTACCTCGCTTTGTGGTTGCAATGTGTAGTTTTCTACAAAATTAACCACTGATATAATAGTGCCAGTCGGAAAAGAGTCCTTACACATCCTAAATTGTCGATCCAACCACTCAGACCTATGACTATGCCTTGCATACTTGTAGAAAAGATTGTCCTTAAAATCTAAAATAAAATCATCAACACTACATTCTTTTGTAACCAACTCACATCTAGAACCTTCACCTCCACTTTTCAAAGTATATATTGACTATCTCATATCTCTTTTTCTCAACAAGTTTCTTTCCAAATTCATGTTCAAAACTCTTATGAAAACATTGAACAAACTTTGACAAGCCACCACATTGTGAGCACTTTGCATTTAAACAATAATTTCTATATAAAAAGCAACCATCATCTCTAGAACATAAAAATAGATCTAGCAAGTCCCTTGATGATTTCAGAAGATACATTGCACCACACTCCTGCAACATTTCATTAGTATACAAAGTAGAACGGATATAGAATAATATCTCATGTTACATTGAATACTCCACATGGTATTTTCAACAAGTATTACCAATCTGAAGAGGCACACAATAAAATAGCTTCAAACCCTCAAAAGTCCTTTGCGAGATTTCCATATTTTTATGTGTTTCAGTAAATTATGTTAACATTGTTTGGCTTGATTCCAAGAAATGTTTAGGATGTGGTGTACAGTCTTGATTGCAAATTCTTAACTTTAAAACATCCTTTGGATTGGGTGATACTCTAGAGTTCTCATGACAAAATTTTTGAATTACCTGCTTTACATTATCGGTTAGCTTCTTATCAACATGTGGAAGCCTCCCGACAAAAGAACATGTATCGTTTTGAAGAGGATAATATATTCTTTCTCTTCTTGCAAGTGCTCTATCCAAATTTTTACAGTTTATGTCAAAATCAATACAAGTTTGTCTCATAAAGTGAGCCTTTTTCAATTTATGGCTTACTAGGACGGTTGTAATGACTCTCCAAGTAGCTCTCTTATCCTTTTCCTTGTTACTTTTTCCAATAGACTTGAGAGCATTAAAAATATTTTTTGACAATAATAGAATTTTTTTCATTCTTCTTGTTCACACAAATCTTCAATTTGGCTAGCAAAGGTCTCATCTTTTGCATCTTTAGCAATTGTACAAAAAGTTGGCATTGCTCTGTCAATGTCTTATCACTAAAATATTGGTTGAAAAGTCTTCTAGCCCACAACCGAATAGTTCATGTTGACTTCTTGCCTTCAAAATTGTTTATAATGTTCTCATCAAATTCAAGTAACCATTTAGGGGTTCTTGAAGGTCTTGAAATTGGAATATGTCTTTCTTCCATACAAGGTTCTTCATTTCTCATGTAATTTGGTGAAACATAATTTACACTTGCTTCAATATTATGTTCAAAATCTTCATTTCCAACATTTTCACCTTGAACATTTTCAATATCAATTTGAATAATTTCATTCCCAATCTCAATATCATGTTCAACATCTTCAAATCCAACATTTTCACCTTGAACATTTTCATTATCAATTTCAATATCATGTTCAACATCTTCAAATCCAACATTTTCACCTTGAACATTTTCATTATCAATCTCAATAATTCCATTCCTAATTTGAATATCATGTTCAAGATATTCAATTCCAACATTTTCACCTTGAATATTTTCACCTTGAACATCTTCAATTTCCTCTTCACTTGAAAGACCATAGGGGCTAGGTTCACCAATATTTAACATACCTTGTCTTCTCTTCCTATGGGTTTCTCTATCTTTTTGTCTATATGCTTCAATTTCTTTTGTAAGCTTTCTCTTACATTTTTGCTTCCGATGACTACTGCTCCCCATTATACCTCATAAAAGGTGCTAAAAATCATTGCTTATGACAAATTTCAATAGAAGATGCTCCAAAAAGTTGATATTTGTCTCTTCCCGTCTGAAACTGCGTGTGTCTCGCCTGTAAACAAAATATAGGGTCCATTGGAATGCACAAAATGGCCCACATGGGGATTTTCTATGGCCCACAAATTTGATATCCATTATGATATGATATCTGATTCATTTGAAAAAAAATTACAATACTTGTAATGGTATAATTTTAGTTCTACAAATCGGATATCCGATTTGTGTACACATAGACCTAAGGGTTAATGGTAGATGGTAGAGGGTTTAAGGGTTAAAGGTTTATGGTTTAGGGTATATGGTAGAGGGTTTAAAGGTTGAGGTTTTATGGTAGAGGGTTATAAGGTTTTAGGGTTTCATGGTTAAGGGTATAGGGGAGAGAGATAGATGGAGTGAGTGTGTGAGAGAGTGACCTGAGAAAGTGGGATAAGGTTGAAGAGGGTGGGAGAGTGGGATATAGTTGGAGAGAGGGAGGGAGAGGGCGGGAGAGAGTGGAAGAGGGTGGTAGAGAGTGGGAGAGAGGGAGGGAGAGAGTAGCAGAGTGGAAGAGGGTGGGAGAGAGTGGGACAGGGTGGGAGAGGTTAGGATAGAGTGGAAGAGAGTTGGAGAGAGTGGGAGAGGGGGAGGGAGAGAGTGGGAGAGTTAGTGAGATGGAGTGATTGAGTGAGAGAGATGGAGTGAGTGAGTGAAGAGAGACCTAATAGAGGGAGAGGGGGTAGGATGAAGAGACTTGAGAGAGAGAGAGAGGGAGGGAGTGAGAGAGAGATAAAGGGAGGGAGGGTTAAGGGTAGAGGGTAGATGGTTTAAGGGTTTAGGGTTAAGGGCAGAGGGGAGAGGGATAAAGGAGGAGGAGGATAGAAAGACCTAAGAGAGGGAGAAATGGTAGGAGGGGAGAGACTTGAGATAGAGTGAGGAGGGAGTGAGAGAGACCTTCGAGATAGAGTGGTGCTAGAGGGAGATACTTGAGAGAGAGAGATAAACTAAGGAGGGTTAAAGGAGAGGGTAGTGGCTGCATGGCTAAGGGGAGATAGAGGATTGAGGAGAGAGAGAGACCTAAGAGAGGGAGAGGGGCAGGGATGGAGAGAGCTGAGAGAGGGAGGGAGTGTGAGAGAGATAGAGAGAGGTGGGGTTAAGGGTAGAGGGTAGATGGTTCAAGGGTTTAGGGTTTAAGGGTTAAGGGATAAGGGCTAAGGGTTTAAGGGTAGAGGGGAGAGGGATAAAGGGAGTGAGTGATTGATAGAAAGACCTAAGAGAGGGATAAGTTCTAGGAGGGAGAGGCTTGAGATAGATTGAGTAAGTGAGTGAGAGAGACCTGAGAGAGAGAGTGGTGCTAGGAGGGAGATACTTGAGAGAGAGAGAGAGAGAGAGAGATAAAGGAAGGGAGGGTTAAGGGGAGAGGGTAGAGGGTTTAAGGGTTAAGGGGAGAGAGATAGAGGGATTGAGTGAGAGAGAGACCTAAGAGAGGGAGAGTGGGTAGGGTGGAGAGAGTTGAGAGAGAGGGAGGGAGGGAGGGAGTGGGGGAGAGATAGAGGGAGGTGGGGTTAAGGGTAGAGGGTAGATTAGGGTTTATGGGTTAAGGGTTTAAGGGTAGAGGGGAGAGACATTGAGGGAGTGAGTGAGTGAGAGAGACCGGAGAGAGGGAGAGGGGGTAGGAGGGAGAGACTTGAGAGAGATAAGGTAGAGGGTAGAGGGTAGAGGGTTTAAGCGTTAAGAGTTTAGGGTTATGGGTAGTGTAGTGCCCCTCCATATGTGATGTCCTTGTGTTGCCTCTGACTCACTTGTAAAGTTAGTATTGATTGGCATGATTTGAATTGATTCAGTTTATTTGGTTTGTGTTTTGAGGTATTAAATAAAATAAAAGTTATAATACTTCTGTGTTTTTGTCAAATAAAATATTATTAATGTTTAAAATAAATTAAATAAATCAAACTTGAATATTATAATTAAATAAAAAAAAATTAAATGATTGTGGAAGTAATGAATAATAGTATAATAAACAAAATTAAATGCAATATTATGTCAGTTTCACATAAAGATCTAATTATAGAATTTCACATGAAAGGTTTTGTAACTGCTCAACATAAATGTAGTTCTTAATTAAGCCTCTTCGTAACTGAGAGTTGTTGGAAGAAACTACACCTATAGAGCATTTGGAAGTCAAAGAAAACTGTAGAATATGCAAAATAAATAATAACTATATTTAGCTTATGGAATGGGTAGAATTGGGGGGAATCCATCTATTCGGCCAGAGCAGGATATACAATGCGAAAGGAAAGCAGTTACAAAATCATCATCCTGTCAATGAGAAATTTTATGTAAATTTATTATCCTCCTTGAGATCATGCTCGAGACTTCCTCATCCCTTCAGGTTCATAGCTTCCTCATCCCTTCAGGTTCGCAGCTTCCTCATCCCTTCATCTTTTATTTGACCAGGACTCTATTGCATTGGCCCTCTCTTGGATAGTTGTTTGCAGAACGTCTTTATGCTGATATTACAATTTAATTCTAGATAAATTCTTGGGTAAGTCATTCTATATCCTTGAAACTGAATCCTTTGCATCAATTATCATTTTTTTTTAGCATGCCATGGTCTCCCAATATTATATCATTATGTTATGAAATGGCCTTGTGTTGGCCTACATGAATCATGGGTGTATCGACCTTGCATGTCTTCTTTTAATTTTTCCTTAGCTTCGCCATTTGTCTCACTCCAGTTTTGCAATCATAGATTTATTAATGCGAGGTTGTTCCTTCAAATTTATAGAATTCATGGTCAACTTGTCTAGCTGCAGCGCGTGAACACAATAGGAAGTCTAAGATTTAAATAACTTGCTTGATTCTTCTGACAATCTATCACAGTTGCAACACTTGAAAATAAATATTGTCATTATATTAACATAATAGATAGATTTCCTTTGATCATGGTAAAGTTTAACTCCCAAACTTCAAATCTAAGCACGTCTCTAGAAACTCGCTGCCAAACAAAACTGCGTCTAGTTCAAAAAGGAAAGGTTGTTCATTATTTCTCCTGCTCTTAAGTCACGTATTTGGTCCTCACCTTGCTCCTTCCCTTCAGTCTTGGGGATAACATTTTGGATTTGACAATAAAGCAAGAGGATGTCGATATTTCCAAATTCCAATATTTACTTTCTAATATACTTGGAAACCTATCATAGTTACAACGTTTAGAGTTGAGGTTTTGTGCATAATTAAATAGCCTCCCTGAAACCTTTGGTAACTTATCACAGCTGCAACTAGTAAATTTAATAATCTCTCTAATTTCATTGATAACCTGTCACAGTGGCGCACTTGAACATGGTAGGGTGTATAGTTTTAAATAAAATCTCTCATTCTTTTTGCAACTTGTCTCAGCCGCAATACTTGACCATAATAGGAAGTTTAAAAGTTTAAATAATCTCTCTTATTTCATTGTCAATCTGTCTCAGCCACTGCTCCTGGCCATAACAAGAAATTTTTACAGGTTTAAGTAATCCTTCTATTTTATTTGTCAATCTAACGAAGTTGTAGCACTTAGAGTCAATAGAATGATAAAAGATATATGACAAATAGAGTAGTGAAGGGCAATATGAAGAAGAGAGTATTTTAGAAGTTTACATTAGTCCGCATAATGTTAAGTTAGACAAATTTACAAATAGAAATTATTATGTGTGGAATATTGGTTAATTAATATTAACAATAGTATGAATTGTTTGTGGAGTCCCATTAATAATGGTAAATATTTTGATGGTAGATTATTTCTTTATAATGGAGTTAGTGGAAATGATGATCATTTTTTTATAAAAGTGCTAGTAAAGAATGTTTCCCCTCTTCGCTATAGTTATATAGAGAATAGTTACTTGCGTATGTCGAATGTTAGAAAAGAATGTTCTCTTGATTATAAAATTAAATGATTATACTATATAATGAAAATTGGTAACACATAAGAATATTAGGGAAAAGAATTATGCCTTTTTATAACTGAATAAGTTCTTACTTCATAGTGAAATTAGATGGTCATATAGTTTTAGTTAAGAAGAAAATTGGCATTGTAATGTAGTGTTGGTGAGATTAGTTATCCTTGTAAATATAATTAGAGTATTCATTGGCTAATCATGTTTATATATATGTATATAGTTATAGGAATGATTATAAATCCTAAATTGGAATAAAAGAAATTGGTTGGAATGCTTTTATAACTTCTTTTATTTAATACAACTTTATGATGAGCATAGTGAGATGTTAGTAAGTTATGTGAATATAGCCTTTAATGAGTTAAAATGATTCCTTATCAAGTGAAGAGTCAAATTGTAGACGATAGTTCAATTGTTCTTTGAGGTTTATTTCTTTTGATTGTTGGGTTAGTATTCTAAGTGTGATAAAATATGCCTTGAGATAATTACGATATGTGATTATAGAGTTCCTTTATTTATTTTAAATTAATTCATATTAAATGAATGGATAAATTGTATTTGAATGGCCATTGTTCATTTAAGGGTAATTTGGTGTATCCTATTTGTGGTGCCCTCTTTGGAATTGCTTGGCTTCGGAAGTGGTTTCATTCCATTGGGTTCATGTCCTTTTATGAGTGATTTGACATATCCTTTCATTGTGACTTTTCTTGAGTTGACGTGAGTTGGGGATCTTCTTTAAGTTAAATTGTGTTGATATTCGTTTAACCTTACATGGTGAATTCTTGGTTTGTTTTGAGTTGTGGGGGTCTTATTAATTGAAATTGTGGTGGAGTATTTTGGATAATGCAATGCTTGGTTGTGATAAGTTTATGCTTCTTATTGTATGCAATCTTCCCACTTGTACTATTTTGGTGAAACATTAAATTATATTGTTGTCATGTTTGTTGATTTTGTCAAAGGTCATTTTTTTACCAACTATATGGGTATCTTGTGAGGAGGAAATTGAGGTCTCCCTTGGATGCCTAGTTGCATGCTTTTACCTTTGTTGTTGAAGGGTTGTTTTTGGATGGTTCCGTGTTGGTGTGAATGTCTTTGCAGACTAATTTTGATTCAAGGAATCCTTTGACATTTAATTTGTGTTGCAATGTAATTGGGAACTTGTGTTTTGTTTATGAGTTGTGGATAGTTGATCTTCTTGAATTTACGATTTATTTTTGTATCGAAGTTGATTTTGTAGTCTTGATGGAGTTTTTGATCTTATTTTGGTATATTCACTCATTATATTTGAATTGAAAATAGTTCTTGTGGCCTTGCAATTATTGTTGTCAGTTCTTTGATGGGGAAACCCTAGTGTAAAATTTATGAGAGTCTTCTAGAGGCTTGTTTTTTTTATTGTTGGTCAATGTCTCTCCTTTTATGTGCCCTTGATGTGGCAAGTGTTTTGGTATCAGGATTTTGAAAGGGTTGTACAAGAATTGTTGAGACTTTGATTATGTGTTTATAGCGGGATGGGTAATGCCTCGCATGCTTTTCTATTGTGATCTAATGTTCTTGTTATGTTGTACAATCCTTGGTTTTTTTGGTTTGATGTTGTTGGGTCTCTAGGGAGAGTGGCTCCTTGTGGGGGCCGATGCCCCATTTAAGGGGAAGGGCACATGATAACCCATGAGTGAGTTAGTAATCAAGTGAAAACCTAATAATTAACTTAGGAGGGTTGGGTAGTAATATCATTATAAGATTTAAAAGTGGATGCCTCGTCTTCATTAGTGCTTATGTAGACTAATAGAAGGCTGAGAAGGCCGTGGTTGGCAAGGTCGTGACCTCGTCTTCACGAGAGGTTTACAGCTCTGCATGAGTCACCCTATGGACCGACGCCTCCAGTTGGGAGGAAGGGCACAGGATAGCCATAGATGGGACCAGTGCCTCCAGTTGGGAGGAAGAGCACAGGATAGCCCATGTAGGACTATGCAATGACACTCTCCCCTAGTTGCCCAGGTGTTTTACTTTATTGTGTTCCTTTAGAAGTATGTTATGGGAGTTGGTTTAGATTGTGGTTGAATGGACTTATATTGATTTATGGAGTATTGCCTTGATACATCTTTGGTGTACTTTGTGGTCTTGTATGATCTCATTGATATTTGACTTATGACCTTGTACTCTTATGGTACTGTGATATGATGTTATTGTATTGTTTAATTGCAATTTGGAATTGTATTATGTTTATTAATTTAGTTTTATTTGGAAGTGTTTCATGATCATCCTTTGGTTACTTGTTTACTGGTCATTGCTTTGATTTATGTGATGAGATTTATGACTTTAAGTTATTATGTTGACTCTTGGATGTTGTTGATTATTTCATTGTAATCCTTGAGTTTTGTGATACTTTTGTATGATGTTGAGTCTTGTGGTTCCCTGTTTGGATGTTCTTGGTTGAGGTCTCTTTCTTGTTAGCTCCTTAGCACGGGGGGTGGGTATTCAGACCCACGTGGTCAGGTGGAATGTGCTAAGAACCCCATTGGGTCCCCAGTCGAGGATCGTGAGGTGCGGATTAGTGCTGTTGCGGTGACCCCAGAGTTGTATCCATCTTGGAGCCAGTTATGATACTGTGTATTCATCTATTCATTTGTATCATGATTCTTGTTGTATGGTTTTAGTTCATGTTTGGAAACACTGTTGTATCATTGTACCTCTAGAACATTGTACTATAATGTAATGTTAAACTCGGTGTGGATATTGGCCATGGCAATTGTTATTCAATGTGTTAAGTTAATCATGCATATGTTGTATTTATGTACACAGATGGTTTCTTATCAATGAATTTTCATGTATGTGTTACATTTGTTAATGTTTACTTTGTAATGGATTATATCTTTGGATTTTATTCTTTATTGTCATTGTGTGGATCTAAGT
>VDFB02000008.1:366209353-366252830 GCA_007258455.2 Sequoia sempervirens | reverse complement strand
GGGAGAGAGAGAGGGATTCAGTGAGAGAGGGAGGGATTGGGAGTGAGATAGAGGGTAGAGGGAGAGGGGGCATGAGGGTGAGACTTGAGAGAGAGAGGGAGGGAGGGAGGGAGTGGGAGAGAGATATTGTTGGAAATATGTGCCTCAATCTCACAGGCTGAAACCTATGGAAGAGAAAAGTCGGTAGGACCTTCATTATGTCTGGCTGACTAGTAGTTGTGAAACTTTATGAAATGTTCAAGTCACCGAGACCTAGTTGATGTCTTGCCAAATGGAGCCTACCATTGTGACTCATTGTGTTTGTTGTAATTCTCTAGTGAGTGGATTGGTCTTGCCAATGGTTTTGTTCCTAGTAGATGTCAAGGAGACTCATAGTGACTTGGAGTCATCAGGGTGACTTGAACACTCAATAAGAACTCTTCCCGATGGAAGCTTGTCTTGCCGATAGTGTTACACTTGAAGACATTGGGGAGACCCTTGGCCGAAAGGCTTGCTTAGATATGATGTTTCATCAACAGCGGTAAGTCTCACTGACAGTGGAACATTGCGGTGTAACTTGAAGGCTTCAGTATGAGGTATTAGCGAAGGGTGTTTTTCTCAGCGATGGTGTAGTCTATTGTCGATATTACTCCTGGTGACTGTTTGGTACTCGATATGACTTGTGGGTTTGTTATTCCCTCTCAATGATAGCGGTAAGTCTTGTCAATGGTTGTGTGTCTCCGTATGAATTGAAGGGCTCGGTATGATCTCCTAGCGAATAGTGATTATTTCACCGAATGGAATATTGATGTCTAAGTTACTTGGGAGCTTTGGTATGATGTCTCATCGAATAATGATGGTCTTTCCAAATAGTGATACATGTGATGGATATTGGTATGATGTCTTGGCAACAAGGGGAAGTCTGAGCGATAGCTTATGCTTGTGGCATCGGGGAGACACGGTTAGTGTCTCATCGACATGCAACATAGGTTGAATGCCTTTGACTGAGTGGTGACTACCCTATGTGGTGGGTCTATGACCAATCAGAGAAGCTGAATGGGAACTACTAGCAGTTGGACTGTTGCAGCTATTACTGAGAAGAAGTTCGACAAACCATGGGTGTCAGGGATATACTCAGAGTTTGAAGATTGTGATAAGTTCAATGAATAGTTGGATGAATGGTTGGATGAATAGCTCAATGAGTAATCAGTGAATTTGATTCTAAGAGCATTGAATTTTGAATGTTCTGTAGCAAGGTTGATCAAGGATTATGCTATTGTAATTTGACATTAGAAAGATAAGTATGATCTCTGTATGTAATCTCCATTACTGTAATACAAAGTGACTTCTCTTGGTGTGGTGGGTTTTTCTCCCAGAAGGTTTTTCCCATGTAAATCTGGTGTTCATGTGTGTATGTTATATTCTCTATTTCTGTCATTTCTTAGAAGTGTATCTTAATTGGACTGTAAGTGAAAATTTAAAAGTATCTTTGCTTTCTTCGCTGAGGTTTTCACGTTAGGAGAGTTGTTTCCACACCTTAGCTTTCCTTACAAGTGGTATCAGAGCCTGGCTAGTTGTGTTATCCTTGTGGGTACGTTGGGTTTTTTGAGTCAATTATGTTCAGTGGGAGTCTTGTAGAAGTTTGGTAATTTGAGTTACAGATTAAGATGGAAAGCACATCAGGAAAGATTGAAATTAAGAAATTCAATGGCAGCAATTTTGAGTTGTGGAAACTTAAAATGGAAGATCTGTTGGTTGATCATGATTTGTGGCTTGCTATGTCTGGAACGAAGCCTACAGGCATGAAACAAGAGGATTGGGACCTTGCAGATAGAAAATCAAAGGGGTTGATAAGGCTCTATTTAGCAGACTCGGTTCTTCTGAATGTTCATGAAGAAAAGACTGCATCTTCCTTGTGGAAAAGACTGACATCTATTTATCAGGGCAAGTCCTTGGTGAATAAATTTTTCTAGAGGAAGAAGTTGTATGCTTTGAGAATGCAGGAGGGAGGATCTATTGCTAATCATTTGAATGCATTCAACATGATGATTGCATAATTAACATCTGTGGGTTTGAAGATTGATGAAGAGGATCATTGTATGTTGTTATTGTGTTCTTTCCCAGATTCTTGCAGGGATCACCTGGTGATGGCTATTGGGAGTACAACATCTAGTTTCAAGATGGAAGATGTTGTTGCTTCTTTGTTATCAGAAGAGATGAGAAGGAAATCTTTTGAGATGGTGAAGGAGGCCCTTACTATTAGAGGAAGGTTGAAAGAGAAAGGCAAGAAGAAGGACAAGAAGTCCAAATCAAATTCAAAGGGGAGATCAAAGTCTCCTGGTAAGAAGTCCAAGGTGAAGTGTTGGAATTGTGGGAAACCTAGTAATGTCTAAAAGGATTGAAGAAAAATAATTCTTCTAACTATGATTCTTCTCAAAGTGATGCAGATTCCTTCATTACAGTCTTGGCTGCGAAGGAATCAGATGATGTCTGGTTGATTGATTCTAGAGCATCTTTCCACATGACATCTCATAGAGACTGGTTCACGAAGTATGAAGAATATGATGGTGGGAAGGTGTATTTGGTAGGTGATTCATCTTTGGGAATTTTTGGCCATGGAAGAGTCAAAATTCAATTCCCTGATGGAAGAGTGAAGGGAATCAATGATGTAATGCATATACGAGGTCTAGCTCGAAATCTACTTTCTGTTAGTAAGCTAAATGATATTGGAGTGCAAGTCACGTTCTTTGGAAATGGCTGCAAGATGACTAGAGGGTCTATGGTGCTAGTAAGGGGTGCTCAAGTTGGTACCTTGTATAAGCTAGATGCACATGTTGTTCAATGCAATAGTGTCTCTACAAAGTCATAGAAAGCTACTCATGGAGGAAAAGAGGAAAAGGTTCTTGATTCTATAAACTCTATGGAAGTTAAACTTCTAGCAGAAAAGACTATGCTTTGGCATCATAGGCTAGGCCACATTGGTGAGAAAGGTTTAAAAACCTTGAAGAATAAAAACCTGGTTAAGGGGCTTGAAGATTGTAACCTCGAATTTGAATTCTGTGAACATTGTATATATGGTAAACAACATCATGTTTCATTTTACTCTAGTCCTCACAAATCCTCTAGTTTTCTTGATTATATTCATTTTGATGTTTTTGGTCCAGTGAATATTCCTTCTTTGTCTAAGTCAAGGTACTATGTATCGTTTATTGATGATTATTCAAGAAGAGTATTTGTCTATTTTTTGAAAAGTAAATCAGAAGTGTTCAGTTGGTTTAAGGAATTTAAAAACATTGCAGAAAATTAGACTGGAATAAAAATAAAATGTTTAAGGACGGATAATGGTGGTGAATTTTTTTCTGATGATTTCAAGAGGTACTGTAAAGATCATGGAATTAAAAAACATAAAACTACACCTTATACTCTACAACAAAATGGAGTTGCAGAAAGGTTCAACAGGACAGTGATGGAGAGAGCACGAAGTATGCTAAGTAGTGCTGGCTTGGAGGAGAAGTTTTAGGCTGAGGCAATTGCTACAACATGTTACTTGATAAACCATTCTCTGAATTCCTCTCTTGTTGAGAAAACACCTTTGGAAGCATGGTCTGGTAAGAAGCCCTCTCTGAGACATATTCGTGTTTTTGGTTATGAGGCACATGCATATGTGCCGAATGAGAAAAGATCTAAATTGGAGAACAAGGCTGTCAAATGTATCTTTATTGGCTATAGTACTGGCATAAAAGGATACAAGCTTTGGAATCTTGATACAGAGAAGGTTCTATATAGCAGAAGTGTTATCTTTCATGAGCTAAAGCCTTCTACCTTGGATCTGCAGTCAGAGACAAAATCATAAAACAAAAAGGATGTAGTTGAAATTCCTCCTACACTAGATAAAGAGGAATTGAAAATTCAAAATGAACCTGAAACTGAGGAGAGCTCAAGTAGTTTTGAAAGTTCTAAAGAAGAACAACCTTAGCCTTAGCAAGTGAGGAGCTCAACTCGTGAAAGAAAGCAACTTGATAGGTATGGGTTTTCTTTGATAGATTCTACTTGTGCCTATGCTTTAATTTCTAGCACTGATGAGCCTAGGGCTATGAAAGAGGAATTTAGAATGTCTGATTCAAACTCTTGGCTGGAAGCCATGAATGAAGAAATGACATCATTAGAAAAGAATGATACTTGGAGTTTGGTGCCCTTGCCTAAAGGTAGAAAAGTTGTTGGTTGCGAATGGGTATTTAAAAAGAAAATAGGTCTAGATGGGAGTGTGGAAAAATACAAGGCGAGGTTGGTTGTGAAGGGTTATTCCCAAGTAGAGGGAATTGATTATGGGTAAATTTTTTCTCCTATAGCTAAGCTGACATCTATCAGATTTCTTTTGTCACTTGCAGCAGCGTATGACTTAGAAGTTGAACAAATGGATGTGAAGACAACATTTCTTCATGGTGATCTTGAAGAAGAGATTTATATGTCCCAACTTGAGCATTTTGTGGAAAAAGGTAAAGAAAGATTGGTTTGCAAGTTGAAAAAATCTTTGTATGGTTTAAAACAGTCTCCTAGAATGTGGTACCAAAATTTTAACACTTTTGTTTTGTCCTTGGGATTTCTAAGATCAAAATCTAATCATTGTGTGTATTACAAAGCTGAAAGTGATCAAGTCCTTATTATTGCTCTCTATGTTGATGATATGTTGTTCATAGGAAATAGTAAGTTAATGATTTCTGATCTTAAGTCTCAGTTGTCTGCAAAGTTTGAAATGAAAGATCTTGGTGCAACAAGGTATATTCTGGGAATGGAAATAACTAGGGATAGGAAGAATAGAAAAATTTGGCACAGTCAGAGTAAGTATGTCAAGACTGTTCTAGAGAGATTTTGCATGACTGATTGCAAGCAGCTAGTTGTTCGAGTTTTGCAGGGAATAAAGCTATCTGTTGAAGACTATCCAAAATATCCTATTGAGATGGAGGACATGACTAGTTTACCTTATGCTAGTGTGGTTGGTAGTGTTATGTATGTAATGGTTTGTATAAGGCCAAACATTGCCCAAGCAGTGGGAGTACTTAGTCAGTTTATGGCTAATCCTGGAAGGACACATTGGGATGCTGTGAAAAGAGTATTCAAATATTTGAAGGGCACTTTAGAATATGCTTTGTGTTATCATGGGAACTTGGTTGAATCATAGAGGACTCTCAGTATTCAAGGCTATGTGGATTATGATTGGGTAGGGGACATTGACAACAGAAGATCCAACAATGGATATATTTTCATGTTGAATGGTGGTGCAGTGAGTTGGATGAGTAAACAGTAGGTTGTAGTCACTTTTTCAACTATAGAGGTAGAATACATGGTAGCTACACACACTTGTAAAGAAGAAATTTGGTTAAAATTTTTGTGTTCTAACATTGGTTTTGATGCAGGGCAAATAAAAATTTATTGTGATAGTCAGAGTGCTATTTGTTTGTCAAAGAATCCTACTTTCCATGCTAGGAAAAAACATATAGATGTACAATATCATTAGAAAAAGTGGATACTCTAGAGAATGTTGCAAATGCACTAATGAAGCTAGTGAGCACAGACAAGTTCAGGTGGTGTGCCAGTTCGATGGGCCTTAGAGCCCATGAATTCTAGGAGTTTTGTTGTGCTCTGGAGGTGCCTATCTGATCTTCATCAAGTGGGAGATTGTTGGAAATATGTGCCTCAATCTCACAGGCTGAAACCTCTGGAAGAGAAAAGTCGGTGTGACCTTCATTGTGTCTGGCCGACTAGCAGCTATGAAACCTTATGAAATGTTCAGGTCGCCAAGACCTAGTTGATGTCTTTCTGAATGGAGCCTATCGCTATGACTCATTTTGTTCGTTGTAACTCTCTACTGAGTGGATTGGTCTTGTCAATGGTTTGGTTCCTAGCGGATGTCGAGGAGACTCATAGTGACTTGGAGTCATCAGGGTGACTTGAACACTCGGTAAGAACTCTTAGCGATGGAAGCTTGTCTTGCCGATAGTGTTACACTTGAAGACATCGGGGAGACCCTTGGCTGAAAGGCTTGCTTAGATATGATGTTTCATTGATAGCGGTAAGTCTCGCCGATAGTGGAACATTGCGGTGTAACTTGAAGGCTTCGGTATGAAGTCTTAGCGATGGTGTAGTCTATTGTCGGTATGACTCTTGGCGACTATTTGGTGCTCGGTATGACTTGTGGGTTCATTATTACCTCTCAGCGATAGCGGTAAGTCTTTCCAATGATTGTGCATTTTGGTATGACTTGAAGGGTTCAGTATGATCTCCTGGTGAACAACGATTATTTCACTGAATGGAATACTATTGTCTAAGTGACTTGGGAACTTTGGTATGATGTCTCATCGAATAACGATGGTCTTTCCGAATAGAGAAATATGTGATGGATATCGGTATGATGTATTGGTGACAAGGGGAAGTCTGAGTGACAGCTTGTGCTTGTGGCATCATGGAGACACGGTTAGTGTCTCACCGATATGCAAAATAGGTTAAATTCCTTTGACCGAGTGGTGACTATCCTACGTGGTGGGTCTACGACCAATCAGAGAAGCCAAATGGGAACCACTAGCAGTTGGACTATTGTGGCCGTTATTGAGAAGAAGTTCAACAGACCATGGGCGTCATGGATATACTCAGAGTTTGAAGATTGTGATCGGTTTGATGAATAGTTGGACAAATGGTTGGATGAATAGCTCAATGAGTAATCAGTGAATTTGATTATGAGAGCATTGAATTTTGAATGTTCTATAGCAAGGTTGATCAAGGATTATGCTATTGTAATTTGACATTAGAAAGATAAGTTTGATCTTTTTATGTACATTTGACATGTGAATAACAAGCATAGAAGACTCAAAATGCCAAACATTTTAAGGGCTCTATTAGTTTATCTGCTAAAGTTCATTATTTAGGTTGTTTATAATAATATAGATTTTCTAAGATAAGCATATTTTTCTATTTTTGTATTACAAATTCATCATCATTCAAGTTGTTTAGAATAATATAGATTTGTTAGTCTAAGCATCTTTTCTATTGTGACCATATAGTTGTCATTTGAAGTATATTGTGATTTTCCTAGCATGATTGATCATGGAGCTACTACAACAATAGCTAGATCTGATCCTTTGGCAGAGGTATGCGATAGATTAGAATAATATAGATTTGTTATTGTAAGCATCTTTTATAGTATTCATTACCATTTCATCATCAATAAGGTTGTTTAGAATAATATAGATGTGTTATTCTAAGCATCTTTTCTATTGTATGTAGTTTAACTTCTACCTTGATGGTTTGTAGAGGTGCTTGTCACTCTAGAACGTCAACATGCTACCGTTGTGGAAGACTATACCAACCACGAAGGCAACATGTTCTCTATTTCCTTCCCCTAGGGTGAAGCCACAATAGTGGTTTACAATTGAAGTAAGGAAGGAAAACTCACAAAAAATGAATGCATGGCAAAAAACTTGATTTTAGGGGTTCGTACGAACCTATTGGTTCGACCAAACCCATTAGGGGTTCTCTAGAACTTGGGTTCAGCCGAACCCTTTAAATTCTTTCCCACCAAAAAATCCAACAAAACCCCTTATAGAAGGGGGTTCGAATGAACCCTGGTTCGAGTGAACCCCTAGTCATTCGTTCAAACCCCCTTATTCCTCATCCCCCGCCTGAAACACAAAAAAACCTAGATTTTGGCACTTTGGAGCTTGGGTTGAGGATGAAAATGGAGGAATCTTCACAAAGCCAACTAGAATCAGGTAGTCCTCAGAACGAGCTATCTAATGAATATAGTTTTAATATGTTTTATTTTATTATGTATTTTTTTTAGTTTTATTAAAAATAGGTTTTTCATCAAAAATGAAGGTCTCTATTATGCACATGTGGAAAAATAGAAAATTATCAAAAAAAATTTAAAAATATGAGTGCACCAGATATTGAAGTCCTTGATCTGACAAAAAAAAAATTGAGTTTCGATATATACAAAAAAAGTTATGCGTTATACGATCACACTATGTGCGAATTGTAATTGGTTTGACTTGAAACTTGATTAAAGAAAAAATATTCAATAAAAATTGTCTAACCAAGTGGAAGCACTAGATATCGGAGTTACAAATCTAAATTTGAAAGAATTAGAATTTTATCCTTCATGGAAAAAAGGTTATGCGTTATATGGTGTGTGTCACTTTTTAAAAATGCTATTTTTTGAAAAAAACCAGTTTTCGTGGGAGATGGAAAAAGAAGTGTAATCTGATTCCAAAAAATTTGAAAAAAATATTTTTGAAATCTACAAACAAAATGTGATGAGACTCTAGTTTTCATCATCTACAAATTCTTCATGGTTTAGCCGCTATAGGTGCCCGAATGTGAAGATTTAGTAAAAAATAATAATTTCAGTGTCTAGTTTGGCCAAAAATTGTAAACCACTATTGTGGGATCACCCCCTATTGGGAAATGACTATGTATTAGGGTTGTTTGTTGTATGCCTACATGGAATTTTGTAAATCCTATATTTGATATCAATTATTGAATGATAATATCATGTGTATTGTGTACACTTTATGTGTATTCAAGTGTATAAAACTTATATGTATACTTTGTCACTTATGAGTATTCCAATGTATCCTTTATGACCTAGATGTTTTAATGTACATACTTTATATTCATGTATGTGTTCATGTGTGTATTTCAAGACTTAAGTGTATTTGAGTAAATGAATCACCTTTGTAAATCCTATATTTGATAGGAATTATTGAATGATAAATATCATGCGTGTTGTGTATACTTTACATGTATTCAGGTGTATACTTTACAACTTATGTGTATACTTTGTCACTTATTAGTATTCCAATGTATACTTTATGACCTACATGTTTTAATGCATATACTTTGTAGTCGTGTGTAGTTCATGACTTAAGTGCATTTGAGTAAATGAATCACTTTTGTAAATCCTATATTTGAAAACAATTATTGAATGATAATATCATGTGTATTGTGTCTAATTTACATGTATTCAAGTGTATACTTTACAACTTATTTGTATCAAGATGATTTTATACCTTTTACAATTTATTAAGTTTGAATGAACATTGAGTGGCATTGATTTTTATCAATATGATTATATTGCTTTTGAATGAACATTGTAACATGACATGTATTTCATTAAGTTGTATCTATTTTTCATTAATTTTAACTTATTTTGAAATAAAAATCAGCTGCCTACTTCATTACATGAGTTCAAAAAAAAAAAATGTCAAATGTAAATTCATTGAATAGATCTTGAAATCATGGATATTCTCAAATTGAGTGTTTCATAAAAATGTATTGGTAGACATGTATGAAAAATGTGGTACACTAGAAAAGGAAATGAATTGTTTGAAAAAACTCCTCAAAGAAATAGATGGATTACCAATTTTAATTCATAAGTTCTATTAAAATGTAATATCGTTAATCTATAACATACATTATCAATCATAACTTTTAACCATTCTAAGATAATTATACATTCCATTTTACAAATTCAAAGTAGAAAGACATGCACACGAGGAAAAAATTAGATCGAATATAAATTCTTATATATCAAACTGTAGAATAATTGTGTTTGTGCATATACAAATTTGGCATATGCCTACTCAGAACAAGTTTTACATGTTTTACAAAATGTGGCATATATGCCATCTCAAGATCTATCAAACCTTGAGTACATATCAATATATATCATATCCTAATCCCGTGTTGGACCATCAAAATTGAGCATCCTTGAAGAAGCTAGTTGCTTCGAAGTTTCTTGCACAATAAAATCTCAAACCACAAATTAGATTAATTATGTGAATGGTTGACAAGATAGACTAGTAAATAGAAACTTATATACCATCATTTATCAATTATGAATTTAACATCAAAATTAGTATACATGTAATATATTATATCAATAATGCAATTCTTGTTTACCTCAATGCTCTCTTTTCTGCAAGACGATTTGCATATGATTGTCCCTTAGGGTGATCAGGAGTCCTTGTATAAAGTAATGGTCTCACACTCGTCACAGTGTTGAGTCAAGCAAAGGACTATAGCAGATAAAATAAAAATGATACAAATTAACATATAATTATTGACAAATAATCATATATACTAAACACATATCTACTCCTATTAAATGTAAATATCTACAATATGAAATAAACACATACCTACTATGATGCTACAACACTAGATGGGCTCATAGTGGATGAATCAACTAAGATGGTTTCCTATTTAAAAAATGAAAAGAATGTAACACAATTTAAATGCACATGTACATATAATTATAATGTCAAGAATAAAAATTATATATACCTATTGTCCAACTTCATTCAATGGGTCAAACCCATTCAACAAGGCTATTTAAGAACTAGGTTGTTGCATAAAAAGACAAGATTACATTAGACTATTAATATATATGTAGTACATGTATTTAAACAGGATAGATTTCAAAAATTTACATCTAAAATAACAATTTAAATAATCTACCATATACTGATTCTCTAGTGCAAATGAAATGGAAGTATGCATAGCCTCCCACACTTGTGACATCTACTCCTCTATCAACAACTATTAAAAATTCCAGCACATATACATATTAGTACAAATATATCTCATAAAATATGAAAGAATTTACATAAAACATACTATGAAATTACTTTAAGTCTTATTGGTCCTCCTATATCATCCCTGACAGTCGATGTATCTCCTACAAATGGTCCACTCTATGCTCTATCAACTCCTACATTTGACATATCATGAACCTCATAGTCAAATGTGTCTATGGAGGCCTTAGTGGACCATCTGAGAGGTCCCAAACATAAATTGTTGCACATCATGCAATAATGAGGCACAAAAATATGCCCCAAAAAGGACGGTGTACCAATGGGAGCTAATAACAATGTACCAGTGGGAGTTGATGCAATAGGTGCACCACCATCATGTTGTGATGTATTAGGTGCAACACCATCATGATGGGATGGACTATCAAATGGTTGCGCAACATGATGGCTCTACATGACCAAATGATCACTCAATGAATGTAAAGCTTAAATGCTCAGAGTCCCTACATCTACAACAATATTAGGGTAAGGTAGTGGAGTTGGGGAAACAGTAGGTGGAGGAGGATGAACTTGGGTGACTTAGCTTGCTCTAGGTCTATCCTATGGCATCCCTCTACCAACACCTTGGAAATATCACATGTCAAATAAATTGACATATTTCCCTAGCACAAACTCAACATATAATTTTTAGAGAAAATACTAAGGGACACCAAGATTGTTGTTGGGTGGTTTATCAAAACCCATCCACCAACATCTCCAAAAATTATGTAATATGCCTTTATGGGTGCACCATTTAATTGAAAATTTTGGTTTCTGCACATTAATAGACAATCTTATTATTTGATTGATGAATAACTAGGCTAATTGGGATTTCTTAATATCAAGTGCCTTCTCCTCATCATATGATAACCCATCAGCATAAAATTGTCTTTATTCCTCTCTCCATTGTGCAAATCTATTATGTTGAGTTTCCAAATCTTCAACATTTGAAATGATTGTTTCCAAAGTGTTTTTCATGTCTGATAGCTCATCAAGTGTCTCATAGATTCAACATACCTTTCTTAATTGATCTAAATTTCTATGAATAGACTCGTGTATTGTTGACACTTTTTGATTTGGAAACAACGGTTGTGGTGAAGGAGGATTTGAAGGGTTTTCATTTTGTATGGGATCAGGGTTTTCATTTTGTGTAGAGTTAGGGTTTTCATTTTGTGCAGGGTTAGGGTTTTCATATTAAACCATTTAAAACTTTTTAATTGATAAATAAATTTAAAATTAACAATTTTTTAATGCAATAATTTTTTCATCAAATTTACCCTAGTTTTGAATAAAATAAAATAAATAACAATGTAAAATGAATATAAATTGAATAAAATTTGAAAAATCCAAACATACCTTTGAAATTTGATAGTTTTTTCTTACAAAATGATCTCTAGTGAGTGGATATTTGAGTTGCAGACTAAAAAACCCCGCACACAAAGAGCTAACATGAGCTCTCGAGTTTTTTCCTTTTTAATTTATAACATAGAAAATGGATATACATTTTAAAACAAATATCTGTTTCCTTATTTATAATTTTTTTTAATATATGGTCGAGTCTAGGACCCGACCATATTTAATTGGCGGTAGCTTTTTTGAAATGTATAATATACAAATATAATATATAATATAATATATATAATATATAATATAATATAATATAATATAATATATATATATAATATAATATATAATATAATATATATAATATATAATATAATATAATATAATATATATATATAATATATATATATTATATTATAATATAATATTATATAATATGGGCTCTTAGAGTTTTTTCAAATTACAGGAAACAAATATTTGTTTCATGTTTTATGCTTTTTAATATATGGTCAGAATTTTTTTTAAATGTATAATATGAAAAATATAATATATAATATATAATATAATATAATATAATATAATATTTTATAATAATATTATATTATATTATATATAATATAATATTATAATATAATAATATAATATAATTATAAAATATAATAAATTTAATATTATATTTACTATACAATATTTAGTATTATATAAATATTATAATAAAATATAATATTAGATTAACAAAATTAGTATAATATTTTTTAATTTAATGCATATATGATATATATATAAATATTAAAAAATTATTATAATATATAAAATAAAAAAATTGGTTGGGGCTGAACCCGATGAAATTAGAAATTCTGATTTAAACTAAATGGATATCCATTTTAAAACAGATATCCATTTAGAATCGAATATTTTTTTTGGTTTTGTATTATCAAACCAAAACATATATTGTACTTGGGCTTGCAAAAAGTCAAAGACGTGAATTTTGCATTTTTGGGTGTGTTAAAAACATCTTTTTTTCACATCGCCGCTTTTTGGACCCCGATGATCTTACACAGACCCAATAAAAAATATGCAGCTTTAGTAGAACCATGATACATTTACTTTCATATAGAAAATAGAGATTTAAACACCAAACACGTAGTTGCATTGATATAAACAATTGGGTATCAACAATGGAATTTAATCTTTCACACAAACTAAAATTAAATACAATATAAAATCAATAAAACCCTAGTAAAACACTATCCTGTTTGGCCCACTTCTTGTTCTCCTCTCTTTACCATTGTTCTTCTTCTACTTTGCCCAATTTCCCTAACTATATTATTCTTGTATTTGGTTTTTGTTTTGTAGATTGAAATTTTAGAAAAAATGAATCTAGTGTTCTAAATGAATCTTTTGTTTTTGAGAGAATAAGAGATTATTCTCTTTTATTATTTTCTTTCTCTTTTTCTATTTTTTTTTCTTTGTTTTTGTGTTTTATTTTCTAATTTTAACTTCTTTTCTTCTATTTTTCTATTTTTCTATTATTTTCTATCTCTCTTTTGTTTTCAAAAATCTTTCTTTCTTTTCTATGATTTATTTCAAATTTATCCAATCAACTAGTTTTTAAATGACAAACATGATTTATTAGCCATGCATCAGAATTATCCACAAAAGAATAATAATAATAATTTATTCTTCAAATAAAATCAATAATTAAAATAAATTAAACCTATTTCATTTATTTTCTATGTGCATTTAATTTCTACCACCAATTAATTAAATAAACAACTATAAGGTAAGAAACATTATAATATGACTGATTAAGTGAAATTATAATGCAACTTATATGATTACTAAGTGTTTGTGTGTGTGAGAGAGACCATTCCATCTTAACCCTGCTAGGTAGCAAGCCTCCTCTACCTTAACCATACCCTTGGTCTTCGACAACTTGCAACTCATGAAAAATCAAGCACCCATTAATAGATTAGTGTCAAAAAATAAATTGAAGCAATATAATTCATCATTCCAAAATAACATTTTCTATATTGCATCTTTTTGAAATAAAATAATATTCATTGCATTTCATCTTTTTCAAAATAAAATAATCATTTACTTATTCTATTTTTCAAAATAGGATAATATTTATTCTACCACACACAATAATCCATAAATCAGTTCCACATAAAGTAAGTTTAGGTAGCATTAAAGTCTGAGATGTGACAGTTGAAGTATAAATTAAACTCACCAACTTTTCAACAAAAGTAAACTTATGTTTAGAGGTTCCAAAAGGAATTGGAATATTAGGGTGCCTCTTATCTTGTAATGTTGTTGATTATTCATTAGATCTCTTCTTTGACAGTCTAATTGTTGAACCTATGAGATTAGAGACAAATGATGAATCTATTTTTTGGATATAAGTATATTCAAGGAATACCATGGAGGGTAAGAAAAGAAAGAAAAAGGTAATTGAAAGCCAACAAGAAGGAATGATAAATCAATTCGAGAAAGAAAATATTTGGCATGAGTTCAAATGTGAATTGATTGAATATCATGGAAACACTAAGGGGGAAAAAAAGAGAGTGGATTGAATCAAATAAAGTACCCAACACAAGGAAGATTATCAATGCATTTTTTTTATTTGGAAGAACTTTTGACTTCTTTGTAAGTCATGATTTCAATCAAAGTCATATATTCTATGGATAAGTCATTGGAATTATTGGGGAAAGATAGTGGAAAGTTCAAGGATTATGACAAATGAGAAAGAAATACTATCACACAATACCTTATGTGTATTTGATTGGAATATCAATTACTATTATCAAGGTATGTCCAAGATTATGATGGGCCAAAAAGTGGCGATATGATGGGTATGTGTAGGGTATGTGGCTGACAACTTTTTTTTACCCAAAATTGATGAAATAAAAAGGGTTTTTAAAGGAGTTTATCAGCTTTCCACCAATATAAATTATTCTTTACTTTGAATTTAATAAATAATTATTATTCATTTTCAATTTGAATTATGACTAAAGTCCTGATTGATAGGCTAATTGAAAAACATCTATAGCTTTCAAATGGTATCACATTTTTTGAATTCGAAACATGCATCACATTCTATGCTTTGCATAATATAGGATTAAAAAACAAATTGAATTTTAAAAAGTTTTGAGCAAGTTAAGGTGGCCGGACCTATGAGTTTTTAATATTTATAAAATGTTGTAATAGTTAAATTATAATTAATTATTTACTTGAAAAAAAATTACAAAAAAATAGGCATCACATCGGGACATGAGTGATCTACTTATATCTCAAATCTTATAAAAAAATATTATCATTTTATTGTGGTTAAGGTGGTTAGGAAGACAATTACTTCTTATTTTTCCCCTAAAATTTAAGTTCTATTGCATTGAAATTTCAAATTTTCACCAAATAGATTTTAAAAAAAAAAAATAAACCTAGTAGTTTAGAAACTACATTCAATTTGACATATTCTATTCTTACATATTTTTGAAATAATATAGATAACTTATTCAAATTTTTACGTCAAGTTGCCTAACTTTGATTTTTCTGAATTTTATTGCCACTTAATGGCCCATCTTTTCCATGATGATCTTGCACATACCCATCATTGATGCCTTAAAAAAATGATAGGAATATTACTTGAGCATGAAAGAAAAGATAATTTCCTATTAAATAGGCAAGGAAAGATCTAATTACTCATGATTTTGAGTTATTAAGAAATGTTTGGGCTAGGTAATTAGGTATGCAATTAAATTTGATATCTTTTGGGAACCAACATATTTGAACAAGAATTGTTACTCAAAATAGTACAGATGCTCAACGAGAAAGTTAGATTGAATTGAAAATTAGATTACAACTTTGGAAATGATCAAAGGACAAAATAAATCTACAACACCTCTCTAACTCCAGCCTGGGTAAGATATTATTTTGAGATTTTGTATTATATTCTAAATATTAAATATTGTTATAATGAGATTAGACATTTATGATTATGGGAAATGTTATAATGATTAGTTATTTTTATAGATTATATGCTTATTTGTTTATATATTGTTATAATTGTTTTTGTATGATTATGGATAGGAAAGGGATGGTTTCCTAACACTTGTATCCGAGAGGCTTATGATATCATGACCCTCTACCTGATGATTGATGTTATTTTGACTATATGATATATGTTATATGAAAATGTACTTTGATGTGTAATTGCAGTGATGTAGGTATTGGGTATCGACTCCACCTAGATACACAAGCCTGAGCATACTCATATTCCCTGATGGTGGTTATTGGAGGTAGTCATAGGCCAAATTTCCCCTACCCTAGCCCACTGTACCCTGTTAGGGCAGTGTTTCTTTGTTAATGTCTTATCGTCTGGTTACCTAACAGTAATGTCCAAAGCACCTTTCAACTGTATGTCTAGTGTACCTTTCAGTTGTTTGTGGTTTACTAGTATGTCTCATTGAGGTACTTTGTTTTTGTTTAAATTAATCTTTTATGTGGTTATATATATTTAATTGTTTGTTGATGTCTTGATGTTGTTTCTTTGATGTCTTTTCATGATTTCATATATGACATTTTATAGTATTTTATTGATGGGAGATTTGAATGGTTTTATCCATGAGATTTTAAATATATTATTTTAAATGATTTTTATTGATCATTCGAGAGAAAGATATATTTCATTTAGAAAATTTTAAATGATTTTATTAATACATTTTGTTAGCCCTCATAGTTTTATTTAAATCTTCGTGGGGAACTTGTGTGTATTTAATGTTTGGATTTAAACTATTATTATTATTTTTATATGAAAGAGGGAATATTGGATATTTAGTGATTTTAATTAATTGCTTTGGAGAGAATTAATAGTTTGTTTAATAAAATAATTTATTTCATTTTTATTGTGAGGAGGACTTTAGTTAAAAGAAAATGGTACTCTTGTCTTTGATATACATTTTCTTTTGTTTTGGGAAGCTTTAATAGCATGCTTTAATTAAATTCCTTATTTTCATTTTTTATGGTTTTGAGAAAAATATAAAAGGGAAGAAAGTTTTATTTTGGGGGAGTTATTCTTTTGGAAGGAGAAGGAAAACCCCATGAACTGGGTAATAGAGTTGGGGAGAAATGTGGAGTTTTTGCTGAGAAGATTTTGTGGGCATCTGATTGTTGATTTTAGCATGTCATTTTCTCCTTGCTGTCCTAGTTTGGAACCTAGCCATGCCTTACAGTTAGAGCATTCCTCCATTTCTATTTTGGAGAAAATTAAGGTATTTTTCTGTTATCATTCAATCTTGTATGGATAGTAATTTGGGAATTCACTCATGTTTCTTGTATGGTTGAGATTTTTCTGATCTGGGTTATTTTTATTTTATGAAAATTGGAGGAGCTCCTCTATTTCATTTTTTTATTGCTTGGGGTTTGAATGATGGTTGTTTTAAATTCAATTTTCTGCTTTGAAGTATTTTTATGGTAGTTTTTTGTACATCTCTAGCAAAAATGAAATGGGTTGTTGAACAAAATCTGATTTATAGGTTTTTTCATATTCTTCTTTTTTGCCCAACTTGTAAAAATGTGTTTTTCTTTGTTTCTCATTATTCCTTTACTAAAAATAAAATTTAAGGGTGGATTTCATTTGGAAATACCAAGATATCAACTGGGTCTTTAGCAGATTCTAATTCTGGACACTTTCATTTTTGGCCAAATTTGTGCCTACTTGTTAAAATGACATTTTTCTTTGGTTCTTTTTAAATACCTATTAAAAATACAAGCTAAAGTTAGATTCCATATATAAATTCCCATATCTCAACTGGGTCTTTGTCCAATTTTCAATCTGGGAACTTTCATTTTTCATTTTTTCGCTCGACCATGCATAAAATGACGTTTTTGTAAAGAACACCTTATTTCAGGTCATAAAATTAAAAAATACAGATAGAATCCATTTAGAAACATCAAAATCTAAACTAGTTCATTGTCCACTTTTTAATTTGGTCACTTTGAATTTTTATGAGATTTCTACACCTCTTTCTCATGCAGTTGTACAACAGTTGAAACTGTGTTTTGTGCCACTACCTCTTGGTAGATTTTCTCTGATTTAAACATGATTTTGTGAGATTATTTAGTGAGGTTTATACCGAATTATATAACTGGTTCTTTTATGAAGTTAATGGTGAATTTTGAATCTATTTGATCTACTTGTGTGTGTATGAGATCAGTTGTTTGAATGATTTCACAACAATGTTTGCTTGGTTGTGTTAAATGGTTTCAATGATGGTTTTAGTGGATTTTTTATTGTTTCATATTTTCTATGGATTCCTCATTTGGTTAAATAAGAAGACCTATTTGTCTATAGGGTGTTGATATGGGCATGATTGAGTCTCCTCGTTTGTATCAGAGGTGTACTTAGTTATGTGTGGTGCCATCCCTTTGAGCACACATGATGACATTCCATCCGGTTTGCACTCTAGTACCTCATACCTGAGTAGACATGAGAAGTACCTGACATGTTACTGTATGAGCATATTCATGTTGTGATATTGGTATTAATGCATTGTATTTCATGTTTGCTCTATGTCTGATGGGAGTGTTGGCCATATGTTACCCTTGCCTTGTTATTTCTGCTTGGGCCTTGTGACTATCTCCGAGCATGGTGGGGTGGTCTCTTTTGAGTCCACATGGTAGGGAGGCATTGCCACTACCATTGGGGAACATTGTACAGGTTATTGGAGCATCAATTAAAAGTGTTCTCTTTTGTTTGTATTTGATCAGTTGATGTATTTTATTCATGGAAATGCCATTGTTCTCATGTATATTCCTTTATGTGTATATTGTACACTTTTGAGAGAGAAAATGTAATCATATAGATTAATGAGAAGAAATATGATGTTTATCTTTGGCTTACAGGTTTCGATGTTGGTATCGAACTCGCATGTACTATGGTGGTTCTTTTATAGCCTTTCTTTCCTAAGCATCATGCAAAAATCAGATCTTTGGCTGTGTATTTCCTTCATTCTGTAATTTGAAAAAGTTTTGATGCATCAAAGCTTTCTGTATGTATTCTACGTATTTTCGGAGCATCAACACAGAAGCTTCCAGAGCATAAGGTTCCAGAGTAGGAAGTTCCAAAGCAAGTAGTTCCTGAGTAGAAGGTTCCAGACCAAAAGGTTCCAAAGTAGGAAGTTCCAGAGCAAAGGAGTTCCAGAGCAAAATTTCTGGAGCTATTATGTTTGCTCCTGTTTAGTTTTTTGTTGATATATTGTATTGGAAACTATTTTTGGTGTAAGTTATTCTTTATGTTATCCCAAAAAAATTTATCTTGTCCTCTTTTGGCTCTTACTCTTTGGGGTTGCATAGCGAGATGTTACATATGGTATTAGAGTGCATGTTCACACACTGGGAGCTCTGGCATACTTGAGCCTTCTATGTTATGCTATGTTTGGTGTGTGTGGCATGAGCTTGTTATATTGTTTTTCATGGTTTTGTTGATTAGCTTTCATGCCTTAGTGTGGTGTATAGATCGTCCTTGTGATGATCTATTTTGATGTGTTCCTTGTTTCCTTTAGGATGCCTCCTAGGGGTAGAGCCAAAGGTAGAGTTAGAGGTAGATTGTATGTTGTAGCATAGGGATCCCTGCTTGGTGTGTTGTGTGTGGTTGATAGCAATAAGTGTTGTTTTCCGCTCTTTGCATGTCCTATTGAGGAATGATTTTGTGTGAGGGTTAGTTAGACCCTTGAGCCTACCAAGAAGTGTATTCTAATTGGCCTCCTTCTTGATGTGTGGCTCTTTCATGTATAGGGATGTGACCCTTGAGTGGTCCTTGAGTGTGGTTGTAGCCCATGTGGTTGTAGTGTGCTTGATGTGTGTGTTCCATGTGTTTGTTGTGGCAAGATAGTCATACAATCTCTTACTTTGAGTGTCTTAGTATGGCATTTTAGAGGGTTGAGTTTTCCCAACCATGTCTTGTGTTGTGGAGGAATGATGCTTCCTAAGCCTTGCCTTACCCTATAGGATTGTAGGGATTCCCTTGGTTGAGAGTCTCCCGAGGTTGAGATTGATTAATTTCCTTTATCTTGAGTTGTGGGTGGGCATGTTAGACCCTAGCTTGTTGATGGGTTGGAGGTGACATGTGTTGCCTAAAATTACCCTTGCTTGGTTTCTTTGTTCATGTTGTGGGAAGGTTTGTTTGACCTTGAGGGTACCAAGAAATTCCATTTGTGTGTATTCTCTTCTTGAGTTTTGTTGTTTTTCTTCACTATGCAAAGTTTCTAGCGCATGTATTCTTGTGCTTTATCTCCTTGTGTAAATGATTGCTAGATTGACCCTATGGGATTTTGAAGTTTCTTTTGAAATTTATATTGTATTGAGATTATTAAATATGGTAATAGAAAATGAATGATCATGTTTTTAGTTCATAGAGATTATTGCATGCACTCATATGATTGACACATTTGTGTGGAAGTGTTGGTATGATGATGAAACCCTATTTGCATTCGTGCCTATGTCATAGTGTAAATCCCTCTCTCTCTTTCTCTCTCTTCTCATTGGTTTTAGCGAGATGCCTACCTTTGAATGTGTGGTGTATTGAAATCCATTGTATACTTGTCTCTTGCGAGAAAATGTTTGCCTTGATTTCATGAAGGTTTTCTTTATTAGATCAACCTTGGGTAAGGACCTAAGTCCCCAAGCTGCATTCATAATCATGAACATGTATGAAAATGAATATGAAATAATTCTACCTTAAGTAGAAGTTTAGAAAAGGAATAGTGAAACCATTGGCATGTTAATGATAAATGTTAAATGTCAAATGTATGTTGAAGTGATAATGTTGCATACCTTGTCTTGAGTAAACATTGTAATGATATTTACCTTGTGTGTGGGAAATAAATGTGATTAACATGTAGTAGTAAGATGATTTACCACTTAATAAAAGTGAATGTGGATGTAAGGAATTATTATGGCATTGATTTACTCCATGTATCCACTATGATGTATTGTATGGATGTTGGGTACATGTTCTTGGAAGGTTGTATTGATTTTCACTAGGTAAAAGTGGATAATGGTTTTATATGGTAGAAGTGGAAAAAGGTACTCAGCTATCTGAACATCATGTGTTAGATGCATGTTGAGTGTTGTGAATACGTACTTGATTTGTGTTCCCTTGGGATGGTGAGGCTGTGTACCCATCCATGAGAGGATATATTGTATTTTAGGTGTGGGTCTAGCCATATTCTATGTGCTTGTATATTTGTTACTAATTGAGGCCAACCCACATGTGGTTAGAGGGGTATATACTATATATTAAGAGTAACCAAAAGTTAATTTCATAGAATCTCTTCTTTTGGTTCTCTAGTCCCTCAGTCTATGATGGGGTAGTAGCAGCCACAAAGTTCCTTGGGCAGAGTGTGCAGCATACGCATGTTGCGACATAGAGTGGTCTCAGCTCATCCGATCCTGAGGAAAGTACTCACTACTTCCCCTTGTGATGGATTAGGGTACTTGATCCACATGTGCTAGCCTAATCCCCACAGTTTTGTGTACAACAACATTGGTTTGTAGTATTTCCTAGCCGCCTACAGAGACGTTGAGCTAGCAATAGTGAGTCGACCTCGTCCACATGAGAGGTGAGACTCGAGTAGCCCCATATTTATATACTCATATATGCACTATTTATTCCATATATGCACATGCTACCATGGTGCCATAGATATGATGCCACACCACATTGATGTTTTGACATAGTGTTGGTGATGATGCCACGTGCTAAGACACGTGAAGGTGCACTATGAGATTGTATGATAGCCTAACATTAGCCCGATGTAATGGGGCCTTGTACACTTATGGGGACTGTTCATGTTTTCTCTCAATGAATGTTTGGGCGATTGTATATGGGTATGTCTTAGCCATGTATACCTCTAGCTACGACAAGTACCTATG
Source organism: Sequoia sempervirens (assembly GCA_007258455.2). Taxonomy (NCBI): domain Eukaryota; kingdom Viridiplantae; phylum Streptophyta; class Pinopsida; order Cupressales; family Cupressaceae; genus Sequoia; species Sequoia sempervirens. The sequence continues at coordinate 366,230,949 of VDFB02000008.1, read as the reverse complement.
TGTGCCTTCTCCACGAGGTATCACTATGTGGGGTGTGTTTTGTGCGTACCTAATTTCGCAGAGCCATAGACACATTTCCATGCAACTATCCCGACTAGTATTGCCTTCTCGGCTGGTGTGTGACCATTGCCACCTTTGGTGATGTGGATGTGGGTAGGATTGCATTCCATGCAGAATAACCAAGTAGTGCGTGGAGCCCATGGCGAGTCCATTATGTGTGATGTGTAGCGATCACGAGGTGTACGAGTACACCTCATGCCATGTGGTTGGTGTGGTCACTCCCCCCCACATGAGGGGCTATTGTGTTAGCCAGACATTGTTCCCTCCTTCCTCGTTTGGTGGCAAGTTTAGTTACATAGTTATGTATTGTGCAATTTCAAAGATTGTGAATCTTCTTTTGGTTATTAATGACTTTTATTTTGATTTTGAAAATTGAAAAAAAATTGATTTTTCTTATTTGTGATGGTTTAGCCACACCTTGTGACTTTATTTGCATGTAGCCCTCATGGTTACATATGATTTAGTGTTGAAATTGTGTGCATTTCTTGCTTTATTGCTTCAATTGAATCTTTATTTGATATTTATTTATGATCTTTGGTGGCTAAACTAGTTTTTTATTTTTTGTTTTCAAATGTTGGTCTTGTGTTGTAATGTGATTCCTCATCGAGAATAGGAAAGCCTGACTCAGTTGAGTGTATACGAGGAAGTATACGTAGGGAACTTTGAGGATGGGGGTATGTGACGCTATTGCACCATTAGGACCCACTACCCACCTATGTGTGATGACTATCTCTTGGAGGCTAACCACCTTATTCAATAAGAGATAGGTCATTGTGGTCTTGTTTGGATAGTCTCATCGTGTGTGTGTGGCCTAACACCATCAAACCACTGAGTGTGAGGTATGGATTATGTGAGATGGATATTGGCTCTTGGCTCATGAATTATGTATCATGGATTAGCATGCTGCTTATCGGTGTCTAGATGGACCCTTGTGTAGCCTTGTGATGTGATTCCTAATGATGTAAGTATACATATGCATGTATAAATGCATGTTTCATTTTGGATATGGTTACATATGAAAATTTCAAAAGTTGTCTTATGATGCTTTAGAAAGTGTAAAATTGTTATATTTTGTTGAAAATGATGCCTAATTTGTTCTAATGTGTGAGATTGGAAGTGTGTGGAAAACAAATATTGGTACAAACAATGGTGTTTGGAAAGAATTAAGTGCTTATGCATCTTCTTCACTCTATTCTTAGTGGAAATTAATGTATCCTTGAATGAATGTGTTAAATTAAATGCTTATTTTGAGAATTGTGGCACATGTGATGTTAGCAATATTAACCATGTTATTTTGTTTCATGTGGAGAACTTATGAGTAAGGTATATGTCAACATATTGATAGTGATTCTTAGAAAGGTGAATGATATATGGATGTACTTTCAATTTCATGTAGTGATGAATGATGTATATTATATTTCTCATCTTTGGAATGAAGTACAATATTTAAATGTTGATTAATAGATTTTGAGTACTAATGTGTGACACCGCTGAATATTGAGTTTACATGACTTCTAGGAGTAAGTCAAATCTTAGGGAGGGAGGATGTAACACCTCTCTAACTCTAGCCTGGTTAAGATAGGATTTTGATTTTGATTTGATATTCTAAATATTAAATATTTTTATAATGAGATTAGACATTGATGATTATGGGAAAGGTTATCATGATTAGTTATTTTTCTAGATTACATGCTTATATGTTTATATATTGTTATCATTGTTTTTATATGATTATGGATAGGAAAGGGATGGTGTCGTGACACTTGTATCTGAGAGGCTTACGATATCATGACCCTCTCCCTAATGATTGATGTTATTTTGACTATATGATATATGTTCAATGCACATGTACTTTGACGTGTAATTGGAGTGATGCAGGTACTAAGTATCAACTCCACCTGGATCCACAAGCCTGAGCATACTCATATTCCTTGATGGTGATTACTGGGGGTAGTCATAGGAAAAATTTCCCCTACCCTAGCCCACTATATCCTATTAGGGAAGTCTTTCCTTTTTGATGTCTTACCATCCGGTTACCTATCGGTAATGTCCAAAGCACCTTTCAGCTGTATGTCTGGCACACCTTTTAGTTGTTTGTGGTTTACCAGTATGTCTCATTGAGGTACTTTGTCTTGGTTTTCATTAATATTTTATGTGGTTATACACATTTAATTGGTTGTCAGTGTCTTGATGTGGTTTCTTTGACGTCTTTTCATGATTTCATATATGGCATTTTATAGTATTTTATTGATGGGAGATTTGAATGGTTTTATCCATGAGATTTTAAATATATTATTTTAAATGATTTTTATTGATCATTCGAGAGAATAATATATTTCATTTAGAAAATTTTAAATGATTTTATTAATCCATTTTGTGAGCCCTCATAGTTTTATTTAAATCTTTGTGGGGATCTTGTGTGTATTTAATGTTTGGATTTAAACTATTATTATTATTTTTATATGAAAGAGGGAATATTGGATATTTAGTGATTTTAATTAATTGCTTTAGAGAGAATTAATAGTTTGTTTAATAAAATTATTTATTTCATTTTTATTGTGAGGAGGAGTTTAGTTAAAAGAAAATGGCAGGGCCTTATCTTTGATATAGATTTTATTTTGTTTTGGGAAGCTTTAATAGCATGCTTTAATTAAATGCCTTATTTTCATTTTTTATGGTTTTGAGAAAATATAAAAGGGAAGGAAGTTTTATTTTGGGGGAGTTATTCTTTTGGAAGGGAAGAAATTTTCAGTTTTGGAAGGAGAAGGAAAACCCTATGAATTGGGCGACAGAGTTGAGAAATATGGAGTTTTTGCTAAGAAGATTTTGTGGGCATCTGATTGTTGATTTTAGCATGCCATTTCCTCCTTGTTGTCCTAGTTTGGAACCCATCCGTGCTTTATAGTTAGAGCATTCCTCCATTTATATTTTGGAGCAAATTGAGGTATTTTTCTATTATACTTCAACCTTGTATGGTTGGTAATTTGGGTATTCACTCATGTTTCTTGTATGGATGGGATTTTTCTGATCCAGGTTATTTTTATTTTATGAAAATTGGAGGAACTCCTCTATTTAATTTTTGTATTGTTTGTGGTTTGAATGATGGTTGTTTTAAATTCAATTTTCTGCTTTGAAGTATTTTGTATGATAGTTTTTTGTACATCTCTAGCAAAAATGAAATGGGTTGTTGAACAAAATATGATTTATGTGTTCTTTCATATTCTTCTTTTTTTCCCAACTTGTAAAAACATGTTTTTCTTTTTTGTTCATTATCCATTTGCTAAAAATGAATTTTAAGGGTGAATTTCATGTAGAAATGCCAAGATCTCAACTAGGTCTTTGGTAGATTTTAATTCTAGGCATTTTCATTTTTTACCAAATTCGTGCCTACTTGTTAAAATGACATTTTTCTTTGCTCCTATTTAACTACCTTTTAAAAATACAAACTAAATTTGGATTCCATGTAGAAACACCCATATCTCAACTGTGTATTTGTCTAATTTTTAATTTGGGCAATTTTATTTTTCATGTTTTTGCCCAGTTATGCATAAAATGACATTTTTTTGAACAACACCTTATTTCAGGTCATAAAATTAAAAATTAAATATGCAATCTATCTAGAAACATCAAAATATGAATTGGGTGGTTGTCCAATTTTTAATTTGGACACTTTGAATTTTTATGAGATTTCTACACCTCTTTCTCATGCATTTTCACATCTGAAACTATGTTTTGTGCCACTACCTCTTGGTAGATTTTATCTGATTTAAACATGATTTTTTAGGATGATTTAGTGAGGTTTATACCGAATTATATGACTAGTTCTTTTATGAAGTTAATGGTGAATGTTTGAATGTATTTGATCTACTTGTGAGTGTATGAGATCAGTTGTTTGAATGATTTCATAGCAATGTTTGCTTGGCTATGTTAAATGGTTTCAATGATGGTTTTAGTGTATTTTTCATTGTTTCATATTTTCTATGGATTCCTCATTTGGTTAAAGAAGAAGGCCTATCCGTCTACGGGGCGTTGAGTTATCTATCCGCAGGGCATTGATACAGGCATGATTGAGTCTCCTCGTCTATATGAGAGGTGTACTTGGTTCCATGTGGTGCCATCCCTTCAAGCACACATAATGACATTCCATTTGTTCTGCACTCTAGTACCTCATACCTTAGTAGCCATGAGAAGTACCCGACATGTTATTGTATGAGCATCTTCATGTTGTGATATTGGTTTTAATGCATTGTATTTCATGTTTTCTCTGTGTCTAATGTCAGTTGGCCATATGTTACCCTTGCCTTTTTATTTCTATTTGGTCCTTGTGACTATCTCCAAGCACGGTGGAGTGGTCTCTTTTGAGTCTAGATGGTAGGGAGGTGTTGCCACCGCCATTGGAGACCAGTGTACAGGTTATTGGAGCATTAGTTGGAGGTGTTCTCTCTTGTTCGTATTTAATCAGTTGATGTATTTTATTCATGGCTATGCCATTGTTCTCATGTATATTCCTTTGTGTATATTGTACTCTTTTGAGAGAGAAAATATAATCATATAGATTAATGAGAAGAAATGTGATGTTTATATTTGGCTTACGGGTTTCGGTGCTGGTATCAGACTTGTGTGTACTATGGTGATTATTTTGTAGCTTTTCTTTCCTAAGTATCATGCAAAAATCAAAATTTCAGCTGTGTATTTCCTTCATTCTGTAATCTGCAAAAGTTTTGGCGCATTAGAGCTTTATGTTATTGCTTTGTGTTGTTGCTGCAAAATTTCTAGTGCATCGAAGTTTTCTATATGTATTCTACGTATTTCCAGAGCATCGACATAGAAGATTCTAGAGCAGAAGGTTCTGGAGTAGGAAGTTCTAGAGTAGGTAGTTCCAGAGCAAAAGGTTCTGGAGCAGAAAGCTCCAGAGCATAGGGGTTCCAAAGCAAAATTTATGGAGCTATTATGTTTGCTCTTGTTCAGTTTTTCTCTAGAGAGTGGATTAGTCCTCTCCTTTGGGTTGGGCATTCGGCCACATTTGGCCATGTTTGTTTTCAATATATTGTATTGGAAATCGCTTTTTATGTAAGTTATTATTTATGTTATAAAAAAAAAATTATCTTGTCCTCTTTTGGCTCTTACTCTTCGAGGTTGCATAGCATGATTCTACAAAATCCAAAGTATGGATTTCTTAAGATGAAGGATACTTATCTCCACAAAATATCTAACCGTTATACTTAAGAATCAAATGTGGCATGAGACCACAAAATAGGTTTTCACTTAGTCAAAATATACTAATATGAGATGGAAAAGAACCCATGTACCCAAAATTTTGGGAGATTAAGGAATGAAATGAGGTAAATTGATGTCATAGTTAGGACATTGGAATGAAAAAATATTTATCGGATGAGGAACCATAATAATTTTGAAAAAAATAGAGTAAGATGCTGCCAGGTATGTAGCAATTTATTGTCCAGTAGGTAAGAAAATGAAGACAGGTTGTCATCATCGGTAGGACATGTATACTCTCTTGAGATTCTAGTTAGAAAGTGGTAGACCATTGGAATGGTTTAATCTTTATATGTCGATAAAATTGACATAATGTTATGGTGGTTAGACTCACAAAGGTAACTATTAATGATGATTTTACTCACAGCAAACAAGGTGAATAATTTCTTCACAGACAAACTGCAAAGAGCCTATCCTTCTTGAAAGATATGGAACAAAGACAATCTAAAAGGGGATTATGCTTTAACAGGAAAAGATTGGCTTCAGTTCAAACCCAAGGCTCTGATAACCAAGTCATGATTGCACTAGGGTCACTCTCGGGTACGATGTGATGTTGTTAATCTCAAAAGAACTATGATTGTTTAGAATTAAATATTTTAGGAAATGAGTTTTCAATTGGATCATAAAAAAAAGTATCATGAAATCAAAAGATTTGCAACAATATTTCATGAATATCACAAATTCTTTGCTATCACTTAAGTGGATTTAGCATTAAGAATTCAACAATTTTTCATAGAAAAATGAAATATTTTTAATAAAATTCAATTCATTCATTTAATTTTTTGGAACATTTTCAAGAATTTAAACATCTCTAAAATAAAGCATAAAAATATTGAAAATTAAAAGTTTCTCTTGGTTATTCTCCATGCATTCCCCAAAGAATCAACTAAAATAGAGCAAACCACTTTATACTTCACCAGATTGCTTCACAATTGCATATAAAACGGTGCAAGCTTTTAAAGAGAGGGGTTTTATTTATGGACATCGAGTAGATTATGTATGCACCCTTAAATGACACAACATACAGTCTTGTTTGGATGAACTAACAAAACCAGCTATAAAAGATTCGTGAGATAGGTAGCTATCTAATTGGACCTGATATTAATCAATGTCTACATTCATACAAAGTTTTACACCAGAATGATTCAAAAAATAGGAAAAAGGAACAAAACTTGAAAAAGTTTTATGCTCTTCTAACATCCACAAATTATGAGCTTCAAATAAAAAAGGGGATCCTTTGGCCTTTTATAGAACACAAGGCTTTGATAGGATAAGACAAATACATTAGAAGAAATCCAAGGGACCAATCACATCAAGGCATGTGGAATGTAGTGACTGATAGGAGAATTGCAAACAAAGTCAATGAAAGTCAACTCCAATTGCACATTGAAGCTCTTCAAGTGCTAATCTTTAATTATTGCCAGGATAATAACTTGAATCAGGATAGTGTGTAGGAACTTTCAATACATTCAAAATGAATAAGTGGAATTTTTTCCCCCACACTTCACTTGGTTCTGGATCTGCTACTCTAGGGAATGGGCTTCCTTAGAGGTTAGCACTTTTTATCCCCTGCATGTGAAATACTAGGATCTCTAGCATTCTGATGGATTCAAACTCCTCTGCCAATAACATCCCAGAATAAGCGACTTGACTTGAATATGATTCTATCCATGATTTAAATTTTCCTAACCGTCTATACTTGAACTTTGCATTACAATCTATATCTCCTACAATCACAAATTCCACACATTAAATCCCCTTTAAAAGAAAGAAAACATTTATAACATCTGTTTTAAATAAAAGCATTATTCAAATGTTAGTCCAAAAATCTCATAAATAACACGCTTTCTAGCATATCATAAATCATCACATATATAATGGAATACTAGAATCATTAGATGACTTCAAAAAATTTAAAATTTTCATTTCACATTGCAACCCAGTACCTATATTTAGCTTTACCCATGAACTTTCCCAGACTTCAGTTTCATCAGACTTGCATTTTATTGAACTCAATTTTACCAGACTCCATTTTACTAGAGTACAAACATCAAACCATAGCCTTCCATTCAAACCCACATTACCTTTTTCCTTTATAAATGTTTTTGGTTCCCGATACCTGGTACTTGAAAGACTTACATTACGAAGTACTCTTTCATTAAAAATTTCTCTTTTCTTCACTTCTAGTGATCTTTCAATTTGCTAGCTCATTCCATAAGAGTTATTTTTCACTTGGGCCCCCAATTCTTTTAGTCTTGGGGTGTGTTGTGAGACCACACAACAACTTGCAACCAATAAAACCAAATTTGAAATTAAATCACTAGTCGTAAATTATAATTTATACATATTTTAAAACAATAACTTTTACCTTTAGCTAGATTCTGAGATAAAAACCTAAAACTCCATCGGAAACATCTATGTGCTCACATTAATTTTAGTTTTTGGAACTCAAAGTGAAATACCAATTCATTAACATTAAACTACATAATATAGTAATCCTCCAAAGCCAACCGGGGATAGAGCCTTGTTTCTAGTCAAGTGTTTGTAGCCCCAACAAGGTTATCTTTGTAATTTCCTAGTTGGGCGTCTACAACCCTGGTAGAGTTATTTGGATAGCCTAAAGAGTAGATTTTTTTTTTTAGATATAACAATGATAGCTAATTTTTCTCTTTTGATATTTCTATGATAGCTCTTTTATCAACTTGCAAGTAATGAAGCCTCACTATTTGGTTGGGAATTACAGTGGTAGTGAGGGTTATTTTTTAAATTTTTCATTCAATGTAAATCTCTTCATCAATTCACTACTTCCCAAATACTCATTTAATAATTTATTGTAGGTGTGTGTTTCCAGCTAAATTTGACTACTTTATGCCAAATCCTAGCTAACTGCAAATCGCTATATGTTAGAAAATATGCATAAAGTAAAATTTAGCAATAGACAATTTAATCACCAAATTTAAATCTAAATTTAGAAACATTAGCTACCACCCTTCTAACTAAATTTTATGGAAAATACTAAATTTTTTGCTATCAATTATGATTTGATGGTGTTGTGCTTCATTAATGGATCAAAAATGTCATGATTACCTTGAAACATGATCACATTATTTTGCATTAAATTCACACACCTTATTTTGCACATATTATTCCATCAACTTACCTGAGTGATGATGTGTATTGCCCTGTTGGCTTCATTTTCCTTTCTTTTTTGCACACATAAGCACCTTCATAATTAATATGACTCTTTAAAAAAAATGAAATGACCACTATTAGCTTTGAAATATTCAACTTGTTTGATTTGCAATCTTCATACCGTTCAATTTGAAACAATTTATCACCAACTACATTAGCAAAGAATTAATTTGATTTAACATTCCACTTTGAAGATAATTACCCAGCTACCACCTTGCTTACAATTTCCAAGAATTCAGTTGAGGCAACTACACACCACAACTTCCTCATGACTCTCTATAAATTATACATTTCTTCTCAATTTCTTCACACTTTTTCTTTCTATCTTTCATGTCTTATTTCTATAATTTTACTCGGTGCATTCTCATTTGCTTCGTGGCCATGGATACTCCAATTTGTTTAAGCTGCCCTCACCGCGAAAATGTTTTCTTAGGAAACTTATCACACCACAAATTCTTGAAATATTTTCTTCATTTGGACTTTCAGTTTCTCTATGCCAAATTTGTGCTTAGTCCTTGGGGAAAAGTATGTTGAACTTAGCCATTACTTCACTTCTATTCTAATGTGGCTTTCATTTTGTAGTGCTACTCTAGATATTTGCTAGATATTGAAGATGTTCACTCGCTGCAAATTTGATAATGAGGCCTTTAATATCTAGAGAATCTAGATATTATTTTATCTGTTGACACTCGAGCATTGGGATTCCCTCCATGGATGATTTTCCTTGGTTCTTGGAATGCAGGGAAGTGGTTCCACTTCGTCCTTTCCTTACTGATCTCCATATTTGTGACTTTGAAATTCACTAGGAACTCACCTATATAGGGTATTTAGCCCTAATAGAAGAGGAATCCCACATTGAATGAATGGCTACTACCATCTGCAACTTCACTCACTCCTTTTTTTTTAATCTTTTGAGACAAGGATTTTTTATATCTCATGTATATACATGATAAACACACACATATACAAATTTTAGTACATCTTGAAGCGTATTTTACTGTGCATGGTTTTATCATTTTATATTTCACAATTCAATTTTATAAATGTTTGAATTAACTCTCATGTGTAAGATAGGTTTAAGAAAAATTTTCTAATGCAAAGGCCAAACAAAGAAAAGAAAAAAAAAGAAAAGAAAGAAAACAAAAACAAAACAAAACCCTACAAAAAGAAAACTAACCCTAACTACCCTAACTCTAACCTAATAAAAGATTAACCCTAATAAAATAGCTTACTTCAATTTCTATGACTATTTCCTTTATAGTTTGGGTACAAATTAAAGCAGGTTTATCTTTGAATTCATTTAACAAAATTTTCGTTGTTCTAATGTAACAATGAATTATCTTAAATTTTCTATGTTTAATAATCATAAATTCAAAAGCATACTTACTAATGACTTAGCTTATATGTATGAAAATGACCTCATTAAATTTCGATTGCACACATTTCGTCCAATGCGACAATACTCTACCTTCCTCTAGCCCTAGTCCATTTCCATGAACAACTGTGTCTGTTTCTATACTTTCTCCTCCTCTGAAAATATTCATGTCTTCAGTCTTGTCTTGACTTTGCATTTTGTTAGACCAAGATATATTACTATCTATATTGTTATTAGAGAGAGAAAAAGTAAAAGTATGATACTTTGTATCTTGCATAAAATCAGGAAAATGTCTTTTCATAGCTTGTAAATTTTCAACTTGGAACAAAATACACACATTTACCGCTCAATTTTCTCGCTCCTTCTCATTATCTATGTTTTCCACGTATAGGGAGAAAGATGATTCATCAATGTCATTTCCTCATTTCCAAAGCAATGTCTCTAAATCATGACATTCTCTCCTATTTTCCTGCAAAATGTTAGGATTTTATTTATAATACTTGTAGTTTTCCAACTATTTTGATGTATCAATTAGTTTTTTAATAGTTCCAATTCCACTAGTGTTATACATTTTTCTCATTAACAATTCCTTTCTTTTAGCAGTTAGAACTTCTTATGTTAATGAAATCACTTTACTTATGGCCAAACTTACCCTAGTTAAAAAAAACTCACACTTGAGTTCACTGTGATCAATTGTATCATGAATTCTACACTTGGTGACCCTACCAAAAGTGAATAAACTCAAATGATGTAATTTCTAGTTAAACATTTTCCAAATTTTTTCAACTTCCACACTAAAAATCCAGCTTGCACTTAATTTCACTTTACAAGCATCTCAACAAACTCAAGACTAATAATTCAAAGTATTGCCCTCCAATTCAAAAATAATAAGGCCTAAAATACTCAACGGTGGCCCTCCTAGTTCCAATTCCTATTAACGATGATTTTACTCACAACAAACATGGAAAAACAAATCTTCACAAACAAACTGCAAAGAGCCTATCCTTCTTGAAAGATATGGAACAAAGATAATATAATAGGGGATTCTTCTTTAATAGGATAAGATTGAATTTAGTTCAATCCTAATTTTCTGATAACTAGGTCATGATTGCACTAGGGTCGTTCTTGGGTATGATGTGATATTGTTGTTAGTCTCAAAGGGACTATGATTGTTTAGAATTAAATATTTTAGGAAATGAGTTTTCAATTGGATCATAAAGAAAAGTATCATGAAATTGAAAGATTTACAATAAAATTTCATGAACATCACAAATTCTTTGCTATCACTTAAGTAGATTTACCATTAAGCATTCAACAATTTCATAGAAAAAATGAAAGATTTTCAATAAAATTTCATCCATTCATTTAATTTTTTGGAACATTTTCAATAATTTAAACATCTACTCTAAAATAAAACATAAAATACTAAAAATTAAAAGTTTCTCTGAGTTATTCTCCATGTATGCCCCAAAATATCAACTAAAATAGAGCAAACAGCTTTATACTTCACCAGATTGCTTCACATCTACATATAAAATGGTGCAAGATTTTAAAGAGAGGTATTTTACTTTAGGACACCAAGTAGGTTTTGTATGCATCCTTAAATGGCCTAGCATATAGTCTTTTTCGATTGAACTAAAAAAACCACTATAAAAGATTTGTGAGATGGGTAGCTATCTAATTGGATCTAATATTAATCATCATCTACGTGCATACAAAGTTTTACACTAGAATGAATCAAAAATTAGGGAAAAAGAAAAAAACTTGAAAAAGGTTTATGCTCTTCCTACATCCACAAATTTTGAACTTAAAATAAAAAAGGGGATCCTTTGGCCTTTTATAAAACACAAGGCTTAGATAGGATAAGACAAATACATGAGAGGAAATCCAAGGGACCAATCACATCAAGGCACATGGAATGTAGTGATTGGTAGGAGAATTGCAATCAAAGCCAACAAATGTCAAATCCAATTGCATGTTGAAGCTCTTCAAGTGTTAATATTTAATTATCGCTAGGATAATAACTTGAACCAAGATAGTGTGTAGGAACTTTTTGTATATTCAGAATGAACAAGTGGAATTTTTGCCACCACACTTCACTTGGTTCCAAAAATTCTACTCTTGGGACTGGGCTTCCTCAGAGCTTGGTGCTTTTTATCTGCCGCATGAAAATACTGGGATCTCTAGCATTCCGGTGGATTCAAACTCCTCTACCAATAATGTCCTAGAATAAGTGACCCAACTTGAATATGATTATATCCATGATTCAAATTTTCTTGACAATCCATACCTGAACTATGCATTGCAATTTATATCTCCTGCAATCACAAATTCCACACATTAAATCCCTTTTAAAAGAAAGAAAACATTTATAACATCTCATGTAAATAAAATCATTATTCAAATGTTAGTGCAAAAATCTCATAAATAACACACTTTCTAGCATATCATAAATCCTCACTTATATACCAGAATACCAGAATTAATATATGACTTCAAAACTTTTAAAATTTTCATTTCACATTACAACCTAGTACTCGGTACCCATTACTCAACTTTACCCATGGGTATGTGTAGGGTCATCTTGGAAAAATATAGGCCCTTAAGTGGCAATAAAAACTCTGAAAAATCAGAGTTCGACAACTTGACATAAAAAATGAATAAGTTATCTATATTATTTCAAAAATATGTAAGAATATAATCTGTGGAAAATTGAATGTAGTTTCTAAAATACTAGGTTTATTTAAAAAAAAAATCTATTTGGTGAAAATTTGAAATTTCAATGCAGTACAATACTTAAATTTTAGGGAAAAAATAAGTAGGTGTCTGTTTGACTATCCTAACCACAATAAAATGATAATATTTTTTTATAAAATTTTAGATATAAGTAGAAGACTCATGTTCGGATGTGATGCATATTTTTAAGTAATTTTTTTCCAAGTAAATAATTAATTATGGATTTTTTATTACAATTTTTAAAAAATATAAAAACTTGTATGTCTGACCACCTTAACTTGGTCAAAACTTCATGAAATTCATTTTTTTTTTAAATCCTATAATATGTGAAGCATAGAATGTGACGCATGTTTTGGATTCAAAAAATGTGATACCATTTGAAAGCTTTATATGTTTTTCAACCAGCCTATCAATGAGGACTTTAGTCATAATTCTAATAGAAAATGAATAATAATTATTTATTAAATTCAAAATAAAGCATAATTTATATTGGTGGAAAGCTGAGAATCTCCTTTACAAACCCTTTTCGTTTCATCAATTTTGGCTAAAAAAAAAGTTGTCAGCCACATGGGCGAAGTCTAGAAAAGCAATGTAAGCTATTAAACACATTTTTTGTGTTGACTTCTTAGGATTGACATGTACTAGCTAAATTCCAAAGCAAGCCCCAGGCTAATCCCTAGGTAGTAAAGTTTGTGTTAGAAATATTAGATATCCAATTCAAATTGGATATCTGATTTGTTTTAAATATGATTAAAAAAAATGTTATACAGTTTATAATATATGATTTAAAAAATGCAATAAATAGTTTATAGTTTGTTTTAATATATCTAGTTAGAATATACAATATAATTTATAATTTAATATATAATATACAATTTATGATAGTCTCTTATGGAATTATGTATTTAATAAATAATATACTAGCAGTTTCGTGTAGTAACACACAACAATGAGCCGATAGACGATGAGTGACATGAAAGGGAAGTGATGTGCAAACCTTGTATGTGGGAAAATATTCAAATATGAATGGTATGAGTAAGCGTAGTAGCTATATGCAGATGTAGATAATATAGTTAGACATTAGGGAATCTAACAAACAATACAATGGATTGCTAAATATATTATGGGCAATAATGAAAGTAATTGAGTGCGAACAATATTGTATCACATTTTTCCCTTACAGTTTGACATTATTGTTTTATTTTAAATTATAATGGGGATGAAAGCGGGGTGTTAACCCTAAGGGGTTGTAGGGAGGATATGTATATAACAGTTAAAGTGTGTAAGCAATAGTTGGTGAAGAAATAACTTTGTAGATTATACATGCATACACATATAAAGGGTTGGTTGATGAAAAATTGTATTAACATTAAATTAATTATATGGTGATAAGGTCATCTTTATTGGTAATTGGTTTGGTGGTGTAAATAGTAACATTATGTAGTTAAGTTGTTTATTAAAGAAAAATACTATAATTAATTTTGAAATAATTTCATTAAGTAATACCAGTATCATTAAGTTTTATTAGTTAATGAAACTATAATATTATTATGCATAGGATTCAATGTCTAAATTGATGACATTACTAATGTGCAATCAGTTGTGTAACAATAATGTTGACATTAAATTACTTGAATTCATCATTATATAACCCCACCCCATAATTTATCCATTGCATCAATTCTTTATGATAGAAACTAAGGATCTTTTCATAGCAAGTAACAAAGAACACTAGATCAACTATACTTAAAACAATCTAAAAGTAATATCAATATCATTAAGTTTTATTACGCAATCAAAATATATTATTATTATGGATAAGGTTGAATGTCTAAATAATTGATGACATTACTAATGTGTATTTAGATGGGAAATAATAATTCTCACATACTATTAGTTAAATTCATAATTATCTAAGGATACCCCATAATTTGACAACTGCATCATTATATAAGCCCACCCATAATTTAACCATTGTATCAATCTAAAAATAATATCAATATCATTAAGTTTCATTAGTTAATTAAAATACAATATTATTATGGATAAGGTTGAATTTCTAAATAATTAATGACATTACTAATGTGCATTTAGATGGGAAGTAATAATTGTGGCATAGTATTAGTTGTATTCATGATTATATTAGACCCCATGATTTTGAAACTATATCAATTGTTAACAATACAAACTTAGGATCTTTTCACAGCCACCAAGAAAGTACCATAGACAAATTTTGGTTAAAAACAAGTTAATAATTTGTGCGATGTAGAGTATAAGTACGAGAATACTAATCAACAATGCTCAATGGAATCTAACATAAATTGTATAAGATCAACTATTTTAGTCCATTGTAACCATAAGCTTAAACACTTAAATTTTTTTCTGATCCTGACGTCAAAAAGATAGCAATCTATACATAAAAAATACAAAGTAAAAGTCAACACAATGAGGCCCGCTCTCCACCTTACCATATTGGGTCATGAAGCCTCATGGACCCTCACCAAACCCTCAAGCAAGAATAGAGATTGGAAACCATTTTAATTAGTGGTGAAATGAATATTGTGTATTACAATCAATATAGAGTACATTAGGATATGATTGTCTATTTGAACATTGTTGCTGAATTTTAGAGTCGCTATCACTATCCGGGAAGGTTGTTTGTAACACATTAGTCTATGGAACACCATATTATTGTTGCAGCATGCTTTATAAGGAAAAGTAAAATGTGTTAGTGTGATAAAGACACACCATTGGTACACAATAAATAAATCAGAAAATGTAAAGGCTTATACAATTAATGACAAAGATGATGCAATACAGTTGCAATAGAACAAAGTAAGTAAATAAAATCTAGGCATACCTTCTGTAGGGAATTAATTGAAGTCTAGACATAGAAAAGGAGGTTCTCTCTCCATCATACCATATTGGTTGATGGAGTGTCATTGGCTCTTCTTGCTTGGGAAAGAGAATTCAAGAACTGGGATGTAGATTCATAACCACAATTACAATCACTTGATCTTCACAATTGGTTGAACTTGGTTCACAAAGGTCATCCATTTGTTTACCATATAAACTAGAATATTAACACCCAAGTTCTTGAACTATCTCTCCCAAGAAAGAACAACAATGAGCTGATCAATGAGGTAATTTGAAAATTCAAGCACCAAATATAAAGCATAAAGGGAGAGAAAGAGGGAATTGACAACAACCCAACACAACGCTATCTAAAATTGAGAGAACATAGCCTTTTTTATAGGAATTTCTTCATAATCACACATTATAGCTTAGGCAAGAGAACAATAATCAATAATGCCCAATGGAATCTAACATGAAGTGTATAAGATCAACTACTTCACTATTTCGTAAGCATAACCTAAAGAATATGATTTTTTAATGAATCCTATCAGAAAGATAGCAATTTGTACATAAGAAATATAAAATAAAACTCAACATGATAAGGCTTTCTCTCCACCCTACCATATTGGGTCATGGAGCCTCGTGGACTCTCACCAAACCCCTGAGCAAGAGTATACATTTCTCACCACTCTCATAAGTGGTGAAATGAACATTGCTTATTACAATCAATATAGAGTAAATTAGGATTTGATTGTGTAATTGATGATTGTTACTAATTTCCCAAACACTATCATTATTCTGAAAGGTTCTTTGCAAGAAATTAGTCCATGAAATACCACACTATGGCTGGAATATGGTCTGCAAAAATAGCATAAAACTATGAAGTTTAGTATGTTGATTATGCAAAAATAGAATGAATTGCATAAAATTAACAATCTTATTCGATTATAGCCATCATAATAGAAAGCTAAAAACTGAAAGGCACATCCTAATGCAAATTTTTTATGGAAAAGGCTAGACCTTCTGGTTGCAATGCATTGAGGTGTGGAGAGATAAAAGGTGCCAAGCTCTCCACCCTACCATTTTGGATCATGCAACGTGATCAATAGCACTCTAATGTTGGGTCACTAGCACTCTGATAAATGGTGATTGTAGTACCCCTCCATTTATGCTTATGCTTTCTACTGTTATGTTTTCATACTGTTAGACTATGATACCTTGTTTGGACATTTTGATCGCTGGTTTTGAGCCACAGTGGATTTATTCTGTGACATGATGATACATTGTATGGTGATTAATGATTTTAGACATGCTTTGAGATAGCATAGATGTTTACATTCAATTGATTATTGCTATGTATATGTTTATGGTGGACTAACAGTTGTTTATTTCATCAGTCTGTTGTGACGTGTATTGGTGTGGAGAATGGAATCGCATCACTCACTTGTGAGTGCCCTGTGATATCCGTGATTTTCTCCACACGGTGTGTCTGTTCAATGGTTTATATATATATATGCATGTTATTGCTTGGTTGCAGGAATTGCAGGTACATGACACCGACTCCACCTAGGTACTCAGGTCTAAGCGTGTCAAGACTCAACAGATATGTTGATTGGGAGATAGTAGTTTGGTTCACCCTAGTGTAGTCCATAACCCGGTCACTGTACATTGTCAGTTTTAGTTGAGTCATAGGTTGTCTTGTATTTTTCTGTTTGGTTTAATTTAATTGCTTGAAAGGAAATAATGTTAATTTTAATAATAGTTTATTATGTTTTATTTACTGTTATTTAAATTAATTTTTAATGTTGAAGAAATTAGATGCATGTTATTTAATTAATTAATTAGCTTATTTGGTTAAATGGTTTGATCTTAAAAGATTAAACTTATTTAATTAAATTAATTAATTAGTTAGATTAAATTATTTAAGTGTGTGAATTGTTTTATTTGAAATTAAAAACTATTTTTGTGGAAATGGCATGCTTTATTGTTAATTATTTTTGAAATTTGAAAATTGTTAATTTTAAATAAATTAAATTAATTTAATTAATTAATTAAAATGCATGCAATTTGAAATTGGCAAGATTGCCGAGAAGTGGTTGAGAAGATATTTTTCACTTCTCAACATGTGTGCCAGTGTATTTATTGAAATTGGTTGAGGAATTTGTTTACGGTGGATAATTTGGATCTGGGAAATCACAGAGGGTAATTCTTTTTCATTCACGGGAAAATATTTTGTGCTCTGTAAAATTTTCTATATATTCTTTTTGGGTATTTTGTTGCAAATTTGTGGAAGCTCTGGTTGCTATTTTGGCTTTGGTTTTCAGAATTTTTTTGAAAGGATACAGGCAGCAGAGGCTACAGAAGTTCTCATCACCAAATCAACTTTTTCAAAGCTTTGGGATATCAGGTATTTCTCTTGTGGTTTAAATCCTCTGTATTTTTCAAAAAAAAAGAAGAAATGATTTACTGTGTATTCTCGGAATGGGATTATTATGTTTCTTTTCCTTCTGGAAAAATGAGTTGTGTGAAAGAAAATTATTGAATTCATCTGGAAAATAAAATTTCATGTGTACTGTTGAAATTTCCCCATTTCCCTTTTTGAAATCCCATTGAACTTCTGTAGAAGTTTTCTAAAATTCTCTGTGTGAAAACCCTAATAAATTTGTGTAAATATATATATATATATATACATATACTTGATTTCATATACAAATTGGATTGTGAAGAACCCTTTATTTATTTTGTGAAAACACTGTACAGATGAATTTGTATTGGAGAAATTTTATTTATTTTTCTAATCCTCAACGATGATATTTATATGTGTTGATTACTGAATCATTATTTTATATTTAAAAAAATGGGATTAAATAATCACCATTCAAATTCAATGTATAAAATTTATTTTCATTTATTAAAAAATGTATATGGAAATAACTAGTGCCAAAGCACTGTTGGGTGGGGTTACCCTGTAGCCGAGCCCGCAGGGGATGGCAGCGAGGGCTGAGCCTAGCACCGCCCGTGTGGGCAACTCTTGGCTCAGCCACCATAGTCGAGCTCTATGGGCGCGTTGTGAAGGCAGCCCTACCCTCAGTGAGCGGGCAGCGCTGGGCTCAACCACCATAGTCGAGCTTTGTGGGCAGGTTGTTAAGGAATCCCTACCCTCAGTGAGGCTTGTGTGGCTTGCAGCCTATGCGGGTAAGGGTAAAAAGCCCTAGTTTATAATTTACTACAATGCCATGCGAAAATCAAAAAAAAAAACATATGCTTTATTTTATTTTAAATATAAAGAATTTGATATATATGTAATTTATAATTATTATGTATGTGTATATTATATATAATAAATATTATTTATTATATATATTATATACATATATAATATTTATTATTATGTATTTATTAAATATATATAAAAATTGGGAAACTTATTTAGAGGTCTTTTGTGTTTAAAATAAATTGATTTTCTTGAATTTATTTTGATCTCATTATAGCAAGTGATAATGACATTGAGTAATTGTAGATTTGTTAATTTTTAAATGGATGGAAGTTAAATTATACTTTAGAAAATTAATTTTATATTTCAAATTATTGTCTAGATGGATTTAGTATATCTGAATAGTAGATGTTTATTTTCCAATTTTCCTTTTTAATTGTGTTTCTTGTTGGGCATTTTGGGGAAAGTTTTAAATAAACAAGTCTTCCAGAAAAGTTGGATAATGTGGGGGTAATGTGTTTGTTTATATTGAATTCTTGTGTTGACTAAGGATGTGTACGTAGTATTGTATGGTGAGTAGACACCTGAGTTTGTGATCATATGTTCGATATGAAAGTGTAGAAATTTTATGTGGTAATTTGTACACCATGTTGCCTTAGTCAAGAAAACCTAGAATACCTTTGTTATGTTTAGGGGAGTGGCTTTTTGTAAGGGCCGACACACAAAGTGGTGTCAGGGTAACTTGCAAAGAGTTAGTAAGTCAGTGATAACTAAAGAACACAGTAGTTATATTTAAAATCCTTAACAAGATGTTTATGCCTCACTTATGACTCTTGAGCTACTTTAGTCTTGAGTATAAGATGAGAAGGCCTGGAATGGAAAATCGGTGTCTTGTTTCTTCAAGAGACATTTGATTCCACAATAGTATGCAATAGGGGTCGGGTTTCGTAAGAGGTTACCAAGGTAACCCAAGTTGGGGGCCGGAACCTAGGAAGAAACACCAGGGTAACCTTTGCAATATTGTGATGACACTCCACCTAAAGTAATAGTTAACCTTGTGTATGTAGTACATTCAATTGTTAAAGAATCTAGAAGCAATGTAACCATTAGTTAGTTATGTACTTGTGTCTAGGGTTAGTAGATTATGTCTAGGTAACCATATTACTATCTCCTAGCACGGGGGTGGACCTACGGGTACCAAATGGTTGGGTGGAATGTGCACCTTACTCCGTTGGGTCCCCAGTTTATGATCATGGCATCGAGAGCTTCATGGATGGAGAGCTCGCACTTGGAAACTTATGTGTACTTCTTCATTGTATTTGTAAACCTTGTATTTAAAAACATCCCTCAATTGTTTATGAGGTGAACATTGTAAATGTAATTGTAATTATTATTTGAACTATCTCATCACATGGATGAGTATTGTATATTTTATCAAATGCAATGTAAGGAAACAAGTTTGTACTTTATTTTATCTTGAATGAAATTCAATGTTATGCAATGTTTATCTTTATGTTATTAATTAATTTGTGCAATGCGAAATACTAAAGTCGTCTATGGAAACTCAAAGTAATGTAACATCGTGTAACTTAATGAATGTATGCAACTAATTAACTTAATAATTATACTAAAAAAAAAATTATTACACTTTTATACATTATTGCAACATTCCTTAGGTTATTATGACTGGGCATTATAGTGATATCAATATTCCCATTGTATTATCTAGTCTTATAATCTCTTCATCTTCACATTTTTTTGAAATTTGATTCACCTATTTAGTAACTATACTAGAATATGAACATCCCACTTGGTGAACTGCCTCTCCTAAAGGAGAAGCATGTTCTCTGGAGCAACTTTGAATATGAAGATATTATAGAACTAACTAAGACCAAGAAGATGATGGGGTGGAAGAATAAAAACTATACACCTCTTGCTACTTTCCTCAATTACATGTCTACTTGCTTGCTGGGTAAGTGCACCAAGATGGTTCCTAAAAAGGGGGCTTAAGTGGCCACTTTTTTTCTGAAATCAGGAAATGTTGACCTTGGACGTGAAATTGAGGATAGTTACACTCAAAATTTTGAGATGGAACAAAAAAAAGGATTGAAGTGCTCTAAGTCTACTTTTTAAACTACTAATTTATTTTGAAAATGGTTGAGATTAAGGGGTTCAATAGAGGGATGTACACAAATTGGTGTTGTTTTTCTTAGAAAAACATAACATAGGAGCTCCTGTACGACCTGAGTACGGTGAACTTTTTTTTAGTATTTTTAAAATTGCTATGGTTAGAAGTTAGCTAACAACATCTAGTTGATGCACAATTTTTTTGATAATTTTTTAATGAATATTTGATTTTTTACTAATTTTCTAAGTGGGAACTTCCTAAAAAGTAGAATTTTGGCCGTGCTCCCCCTACAAATTTTGGAAAGTAATAGATTTTTTTAAAATTTGTAGAATGGAGTCTAGTTTCTAACAATGCAATTTATTTGAAATTTTGATGAATGGTTAATTTATAACAAAAAAAAACACTGCTTTTTCATAAAAAATAGACATACAAACAAAATAAATTATGGATGAAAGGCCTAACATTGTTAGAAAGTGAAAAAAATTATATCCTTGGAAATCTAAGAGAGAAATTAACATTACCCATGTGTTTGATTTTGTCGATATTGAACCAAATGGAATCGTGACGGTGAGCATGAACCCGATTATGTGAAAAATTGTAGAATTTGCAAAAAATGCATCTCTGGTCATTGGGAATGCCCTCCAAACCTTTGGGTTGGTATTCCAAGGCAAATACCAAAGCTAAGGCTTGGGGATTCCCAAAGAAAAATATAACGTGAGCGCGTTATATAATGTGCTCATGTTATTTATTAGTTTTCACTT
>VDFB02000008.1:366181056-366209253 GCA_007258455.2 Sequoia sempervirens | reverse complement strand
TTGTTTGTACATTCAAATGCTAACAGAAATGAATACTTAAATGTAGCACCCTCAGGTGAAATGAATACTATCCTTGCTCCATTACCTTCTTGACTACAGACTCCATCAAAGTACATCTTCCACACACCATTGTAGTTTTTTGCAGCATGCTTCTCAATTGGATCACTATTGATCAACTCTGGCTGGGTTGGTTCTATATTAAAACTCCCAAGATCAAAATCACAAAAAAAATTGATCTGATTTTGTGGTACATAGTCAACAAGCTGATTCATCCTTGGCTCCCTGTACAACTTCACCTCTTGGCCATTTACTATAATTGTTGCATAAGATATATCAAACTAAACATTCCCACCAACAACTGCCATCCACTGTCTTGATAAAAGCATACCAAACTAAGGAGGGGTGTCTATTACTATTATATCAATATTGTAGGCCACTTGAGGATAAGTAGATAGCTTGACTTCAACATCTTTCATTATACCCACCACATGAAAAGGTCGGTTATCCATCGCATAGCATTTACCTTCATATGTATCCACCCTCATGCCTAGTTGTTTCATCACTCCTACTGGCATAATATTCATGGTAGCACCAGAATCTATCATGCAATTCCTTAACAATTTGTTATTTATGAGTAATGTAGTGAAAAAGGATTGACCTATGGGGGACTTGTCAATACATTACTCAAGTAGAATTCTGAGATATTTACTTCCTCTTGCTTACTACTTGCTTTAGTAGCCACCTTGTTTTTAAAATTCACATGCTTTTCATTTGTTATCAACTAGACAACACTGTCTCTGTAATCCTTAATCTTCATCATCTCAAGTAGTGGAATAGACATCTTTACCTGAGATAAAGCCTGAGTGAAGTCAAAAGAAGAATTCTCCACTTTAACCATTTTCTTTTTCTCTGTCGTTTCTCCTTTGTTTTCTTCCTTTTCTCTTTTACTTGGTTGATCAGGATTTTTCATTTCTTTGTGTAATTCCTTCACTTCCTCCTTGTGGATGGCCTTTTGTTTACTTTCATCATATTGTTTATTTTCTATCCTTTTCATAGTTCCTTGTGTCACCTTTTCTTTCATAAAAATACCCCTGGGGACACCTTTCTTTCTCATTTACAGTCCTATTTATCAACCAGTACTTACTCTTTACCTCTTCAACTATAGCAACAATTAGTCTCTCTATTTCCTCTTTAGTAAGTTTCCTCATACTGCATTGAGTAGGTATTTCAACAGAATGTGGCTCTGTATATTCTTCTTCAGAGTCACAAAGGATCTGATGTTCAGCCATATGGACATTGTATTTCTGATTTGAAACATCATATTCGTAGCCTTCATACTCTATAGATGAGTACCTCTCTTCCACATGGTGAAAAGTGTTTGAAGTCAAATACACTTTGTGATCTTCTCCATTGTTTCCCATCAACATTCCTTCCTCTTGCATTCTTTGGGCTACAAAACAATAATCTGGGGGATGTGGCTTATCACAGACTTCACATAAATAATTCTTATTCACCATATAGGTTCCCTTCTTCCTCAATGGATCAAGAGTTTCTTTGCTTCTAGGCCTATCTGTTATAGGTTTTCCATCTTTCCAGTTTGTGTTATAAGGCATGTCATGCAACCTAGGCCTTTCATTCTTGTATGTGTGCTCCTGTTTGTATTGATAATTATTGGTTTGTTGGGGAGCCCTATGATTGTCTCTTTTATCAATTATCTCAGCAGCCCTCCTACTATTTTCAATTGTTAATGCTATCTTCTGGGCTTCAACCAAGTCTCTTGGGAACCTATTTATCAACTCATACCCTATTTTAGGATCAAACACATTAAGGTAAACACTCAATGCTACAGAGTATGGCAACTTTGATCCAGGAGGTATTCTATTCTGCAGTTTATTGAATTTTTGGTTGAAATCAAAAATTGAATCATTCTGAATTTTCTGAATTCGCATCAATTCATGAAGAGAAGCATCTCGTGCACTTAGATTCCCATACTGCTCAAGGAATCGGTCCTAAAATATTTGGAGAGAATAAATAGAGGCTGTTGTTAGGCTGTTGAACCAATCCCTAGCTTCTTCAATAAGCGACATCATGAATAACCTCATATGTAAATCTTCATAAGGTACATTGAAATCTTGAATGAAGGCATTGAAACTCCTTAAATGATCCTCGGTAGTGATTGCATTACTCCCTGTAAAATTAGGCACTAAATTTCTCTAACTGCCATCCATAGGATAAGGGTATAATTGAAACCCTGCCAAATCAAATTGTCTAATCATTGTTGTATACCAATGGGGGGAGGGTTAGGTGGGTATTGATATTGGTACACTGGGTTATTGTATTGTGTGTTATGATGTGGCACATGATGCTAACCAGGAGGTGGATGTATATTTGTATGTTGTGTGGGAATATGAGGTGGGTGATTTGGTTGTCTATATTGATTCCCCACTTGATGGTGAGGGACCCCTAGTGGATTAGAAGGCCCCACACCATGATTACCTTGCTTATGAGGTGGTACATACTTTGGGGAGCAACCATCTGCTTGAGTAATGTTATGAGTTTTCTACAATTTGAATTCTCTCATTACTTGTATCATTTTGGCTTTCTCCTATTCTTCTCTTTCCTTTCTTTGAGATTCAAACCGTGCTTTTACTTCTTCATAAGTTAAAGATTCATAATCTTCTTAAGGAGTTCATGATCAGTGGGTCCATTTTGATTACCTTCCATTTTTTGGTCATATTCATGCCGAATTCTGAGTCATTCAACTTCAAATTTAGCATTCCATTCTGCCTATTTTTGAGGATCGTGAAAAGGATTTCTTTGATCTTCTGGGGTACAAGGTTCTGCACTTGAATTATCTCTCCATGTATCAAAATGGTCATATGTTTCACCATGTGGTATTGATGATTTATCTTTGTTCGTCATGCACATGTCCTCACTTATCCCTTTACACTTGTCAACCTTGTCATCTTTGTGTGTCCACTTACTACCAGTAGGGGCTCCAGTATGACCTCCCCTGTATTGAGATCTTCTTCCATTCATGTTTGAACAAATGCAATGTTTCTATCAGAGTCGCCACTCATTTTTTAAACAGTGAGAAAGTATTTGATATTTCTTATTCCCAGCAGAGTCTGTACAAGGTTTTTGACTCTATGATTAAGGCCTTGATTCTGAATTGATTTTTCCCCAGCAGAGTCACCAATTTGTTAGCTCTCAAAAACATAGGCGGAAAACCTCAAGAGGTTGCCAATCTCTTGGTATGGTTTAGGGTAATAGACAAGGACAGATTTTTTAGACCTACTCTTCAGGCACTGCTAAACCTAGGCGGGTGTACCTATATGAATTGGGTAGACTTGACTTTTGATCTTCTCTTCTTGCAGTGATTTGTCCACGATGGCAGATGGAGGTGGACAAATGAAATCAATGGTATAGATTGTATAGCAATATTCCAAACTAAATCCTAATATGCTCAGTTAATAGATGTAAAGAAAATGAATGAATCTAAGTGGTGAAATGCAGAGACTAGTTCCTTATTGGGTATGCAGAGTCAAATGAAATAGAAATGGGAAACCTATTTATGGAGAACACTCAAATTGTTTAGCATATGTTTTATTTATAACTTGTATAAACATGCAAGACTGTGACTACCAAGTTCTTCTTTAATAATCCAGACGAATTTTCCTGATTACTGTGATCAACCAAAAGGATTTAATCTTTTCTTGAAAGAACTAGTCAATTAACCACACAGATATAGCAAATGTGTACTACTAAACTAAATATAAACTTCTTATATCAATTTAAACAACCAGAAAGCATCAATCTTAGAGACAACTTAGTAATATTTTCAATAAATTCAACAGACAATTGACACTAGAAATGAGTTGCAACATCAACTGATTCTCATTAAAACTCCATTTTGAAAACATGCATCATGGTCTCTATTCTATGGAAATTTTTTGTCCAACTATATATTCTCTATCCTATCTACTCTAATCTACCTCATTGCATCTTCATTTACAATCAGAAATGAACATTTATACATTTGCATCTGAAGAGACACAACGCTTCACATTCACTTGTCGGCAACCAACTATGTTTGGGTTTTTATTAATCATCACTAAAACAATCACCGAGACTTACCATAGTTATGCCATAGGAAAATGTATCGCCAAAAGTCATCCTTTTTTCCATCATTGTAATGTTATGTCGTCTCGTTGACACATTGAGTCGCATCGATAGTCGCCCTTCATCCCATGTGCTTCACTATGACATTTCTGAGTCGGGGAGATGTCCCACAGAAGATACTTCACCTTACCGAGATGTGCTCTTTAGTGTACTTTCTGGTCACTAAGACAATTCTGAGTCAGGAGGAGGTTTCATAGAACACCCTGTGTTTTACCGAGATGCACCCCATGGAAACCTTTTGGTTGCTGAGATGTAAAAACCATTTCGCCGATGAAATTAATCTTAGCGATGAAATAAATTTCATCAACAAGACTATGAATCTTCGAAAAGACTCATACCGATGCCAAATGTCTCGCCGAACCCATTCGTCCAAATTACTTCATTCGGTGAGACTTTCCCCGAAGTATTCTATTGGCATAACTCATAGGTCGACAGGACTACATGACTTCCTCCCAACAGTTCTTTGACATAATCCCTCCACTGTGTCGGCAAGACCAAACACCTTCAATGGTAAGACCCAACTCCGATGCACCTTAGTCTTATCGATATGTACATCTTGATCGCCAATTGGTAAGACATTACAAATTTTCCAAGACCTTACTGCGAAGACCTTTTGTCATATGATATGTTTTCTTTATTGCCGGTCGGCAAGACACCACGAATTCGCCGAGACTTCATATCGAATACCTTTTGCTTGGTTGAAGTGTTTTCCTTGACCCTGATAGTCGGTGAGACAAAAAAATTTTTGCTATGACATTACTTTGATGAAAGATCCTTCACCGATACATGTATCCTTTTGCCGCCAGTCGGTGAAACAATAAGATCTTGCCAAGAGCCCACTTCGAAGAAGACACTCCTGCTGAAAGATACCTGCATGTGAAGTCCAATCGCTGTGACATCAAAAACATCTTGCTGATAGGCAACATAGATGTATATCAAAAAAAATGTATTATGGGTCGGGGAAGCCTTGACAATCTCATTCTGATATGGATTATAATGTGAATTATTCAAGACTTGATGGATTTTATGGGACCACACAACAAAAAATGGGCAAAATGTTATGAAGAAAGGGCCTTTGTGCACATGACGAGGACTCAATTAGAAACTCGGGGGTATGAACAACATGTAAAATACATCAAAATTTTATAGTTCTAACACATTCTTAGCACAACTGATCCTAAGGAAAGTACTCACTACTTCCCCTTATGATGGATCAGGGTACTTGATCCATATTTGTTACCCTAATCCCCATAGCTTTGTGTACAACAACATTGGTTTGTTAGTATTGTCTGGCTATCCATAGGGATGTTGAGCTAGCATTAGTGAGTTGACCTCATCCACATGAGAGGTGAGACTAGAGTAGTCCCATATTTATATAATCATATATGCATTATATATTTCGTATTTGCACGTGTCCTACCATGATGCCATAGATATGATGCAAAACCACACTGATGTTTTGACATGTAGTGTTGGTGATGATGCCATGTGCTTAGATGTGTGAAGGTGCACTATGAGATTTTTGTTATAATAGCCTACTTGTGTGATGAGTGTAATGGGGCCTTGTACACTTGTAGAGGGACACTCATGTTTGCTCTCGACAGTGTTTGGGTCAATTGGCATATGGGTATGTCCTAGCCATTTATACCTCTGGCTATGGTGAGTACCTGTGTGTGCCCTTTCCATGAGGTATCACTATGCGGGTTGTGTTCTACGTGTGCCTACTTTTGTGGAGCCACAGACACACTGCCATACGACATATGACCAGTACATTCCTTCTCTAGTTGGTGTATGACCATGCCACGCTGAGATGCGATGTAGGATGTGGTCGAGGTGCACATTCCATTCAGATAACCAAATAGTGCATGGGCCACTTGGTGAGTCCATGTCGTGTGATGACGTGATGCAGGGTGTAGCCAAGGAGTACACCTCATGCCATGTGGTTGGTGTGGTCACTCCCCCCCACATGAGGGGCTATTGTGTTAGCCAGACATTGTTCCCTCCTTCCTCGTTTGGTGGCAAGTTTAGTTACATAGTTATGTATTGTGCAATTTCAAAGATTGTGAATCTTCTTTTGGTTATTAATGACTTTTATTTTGATTTTGAAAATTGAAAAAAAATTGATTTTTCTTATTTGTGATGGTTTAGCCACACCTTGTGACTTTATTTGCATGTAGCCCTCATGGTTACATATGATTTAGTGTTGAAATTGTGTGCATTTCTTGCTTTATTGCTTCAATTGAATCTTTATTTGATATTTATTTATGATCTTTGGTGGCTAAACTAGTTTTTTATTTTTTGTTTTCAAATGTTGGTCTTGTGTTGTAATGTGATTCCTCATCGAGAATAGGAAAGCCTGACTCAGTTGAGTGTATACGAGGAAGTATACGTAGGGAACTTTGAGGATGGGGGTATGTGACGCTATTGCACCATTAGGACCCACTACCCACCTATGTGTGATGACTATCTCTTGGAGGCTAACCACCTTATTCAATAAGAGATAGGTCATTGTGGTCTTGTTTGGATAGTCTCATCGTGTGTGTGTGGCCTAACACCATCAAACCACTGAGTGTGAGGTATGGATTATGTGAGATGGATATTGGCTCTTGGCTCATGAATTATGTATCATGGATTAGCATGCTGCTTATCGGTGTCTAGATGGACCCTTGTGTAGCCTTGTGATGTGATTCCTAATGATGTAAGTATACATATGCATGTATAAATGCATGTTTCATTTTGGATATGGTTACATATGAAAATTTCAAAAGTTGTCTTATGATGCTTTAGAAAGTGTAAAATTGTTATATTTTGTTGAAAATGATGCCTAATTTGTTCTAATGTGTGAGATTGGAAGTGTGTGGAAAACAAATATTGGTACAAACAATGGTGTTTGGAAAGAATTAAGTGCTTATGCATCTTCTTCACTCTATTCTTAGTGGAAATTAATGTATCCTTGAATGAATGTGTTAAATTAAATGCTTATTTTGAGAATTGTGGCACATGTGATGTTAGCAATATTAACCATGTTATTTTGTTTCATGTGGAGAACTTATGAGTAAGGTATATGTCAACATATTGATAGTGATTCTTAGAAAGGTGAATGATATATGGATGTACTTTCAATTTCATGTAGTGATGAATGATGTATATTATATTTCTCATCTTTGGAATGAAGTACAATATTTAAATGTTGATTAATAGATTTTGAGTACTAATGTGTGACACCGCTGAATATTGAGTTTACATGACTTCTAGGAGTAAGTCAAATCTTAGGGAGGGAGGATGTAACACCTCTCTAACTCTAGCCTGGTTAAGATAGGATTTTGATTTTGATTTGATATTCTAAATATTAAATATTTTTATAATGAGATTAGACATTGATGATTATGGGAAAGGTTATCATGATTAGTTATTTTTCTAGATTACATGCTTATATGTTTATATATTGTTATCATTGTTTTTATATGATTATGGATAGGAAAGGGATGGTGTCGTGACACTTGTATCTGAGAGGCTTACGATATCATGACCCTCTCCCTAATGATTGATGTTATTTTGACTATATGATATATGTTCAATGCACATGTACTTTGACGTGTAATTGGAGTGATGCAGGTACTAAGTATCAACTCCACCTGGATCCACAAGCCTGAGCATACTCATATTCCTTGATGGTGATTACTGGGGGTAGTCATAGGAAAAATTTCCCCTACCCTAGCCCACTATATCCTATTAGGGAAGTCTTTCCTTTTTGATGTCTTACCATCCGGTTACCTATCGGTAATGTCCAAAGCACCTTTCAGCTGTATGTCTGGCACACCTTTTAGTTGTTTGTGGTTTACCAGTATGTCTCATTGAGGTACTTTGTCTTGGTTTTCATTAATATTTTATGTGGTTATACACATTTAATTGGTTGTCAGTGTCTTGATGTGGTTTCTTTGACGTCTTTTCATGATTTCATATATGGCATTTTATAGTATTTTATTGATGGGAGATTTGAATGGTTTTATCCATGAGATTTTAAATATATTA
This sequence comes from Sequoia sempervirens, assembly GCA_007258455.2. NCBI lineage: Eukaryota > Viridiplantae > Streptophyta > Pinopsida > Cupressales > Cupressaceae > Sequoia > Sequoia sempervirens. Next base: position 366,201,039 of record VDFB02000008.1, on the reverse strand, counting down.
TTTTAAATGATTTTTATTGATCATTCGAGAGAATAATATATTTCATTTAGAAAATTTTAAATGATTTTATTAATCCATTTTGTGAGCCCTCATAGTTTTATTTAAATCTTTGTGGGGATCTTGTGTGTATTTAATGTTTGGATTTAAACTATTATTATTATTTTTATATGAAAGAGGGAATATTGGATATTTAGTGATTTTAATTAATTGCTTTAGAGAGAATTAATAGTTTGTTTAATAAAATTATTTATTTCATTTTTATTGTGAGGAGGAGTTTAGTTAAAAGAAAATGGCAGGGCCTTATCTTTGATATAGATTTTATTTTGTTTTGGGAAGCTTTAATAGCATGCTTTAATTAAATGCCTTATTTTCATTTTTTATGGTTTTGAGAAAATATAAAAGGGAAGGAAGTTTTATTTTGGGGGAGTTATTCTTTTAGAAGGGAAGAAATTTTCTATTTTGGAAGAAGGAAAACCCCATGAACTAGGCGACAGAGTTGGGGAGAAATGTGGAGTTGTTGCTAAGAAGATTTTGTGGGCATCTGATTGTTGATTTTAGCATGCCATTTCCTCCTTGTTGTCCCAGTTTGGAACCCAATCATGCATTACAGTTAGAGAATTCCTCCATTTATATTTTGGAGCAAATTGAGGTATTTTTCTATTATACTTCAACCTTGTATGGTTGGTAATTTGGGTATTCACTCATGTTTCTTGTATGGATGGGATTTTTCTGATCCAGGTTATTTTTATTTTATGAAAATTGGAGGAACTCCTCTATTTAATTTTTGTATTGTTTGTGGTTTGAATGATGGTTGTTTTAAATTCAATTTTCTGCTTTGAAGTATTTTGTATGATAGTTTTTTGTACATCTCTAGCAAAAATGAAATGGGTTGTTGAACAAAATATGATTTATGTGTTCTTTCATATTCTTCTTTTTTTCCCAACTTGTAAAAACATGTTTTTCTTTTTTGTTCATTATCCATTTGCTAAAAATGAATTTTAAGGGTGAATTTCATGTAGAAATGCCAAGATCTCAACTAGGTCTTTGGTAGATTTTAATTCTAGGCATTTTCATTTTTTACCAAATTCGTGCCTACTTGTTAAAATGACATTTTTCTTTGCTCCTATTTAACTACCTTTTAAAAATACAAACTAAATTTGGATTCCATGTAGAAACACCCATATCTCAACTGTGTATTTGTCTAATTTTTAATTTGGGCAATTTTATTTTTCATGTTTTTGCCCAGTTATGCATAAAATGACATTTTTTTGAACAACACCTTATTTCAGGTCATAAAATTAAAAATTAAATATGCAATCTATCTAGAAACATCAAAATATGAATTGGGTGGTTGTCCAATTTTTAATTTGGACACTTTGAATTTTTATGAGATTTCTACACCTCTTTCTCATGCATTTTCACATCTGAAACTATGTTTTGTGCCACTACCTCTTGGTAGATTTTATCTGATTTAAACATGATTTTTTAGGATGATTTAGTGAGGTTTATACCGAATTATATGACTAGTTCTTTTATGAAGTTAATGGTGAATGTTTGAATGTATTTGATCTACTTGTGAGTGTATGAGATCAGTTGTTTGAATGATTTCATAGCAATGTTTGCTTGGCTATGTTAAATGGTTTCAATGATGGTTTTAGTGTATTTTTCATTGTTTCATATTTTCTATGGATTCCTCATTTGGTTAAAGAAGAAGGCCTATCCGTCTACGGGGCGTTGAGTTATCTATCCGCAGGGCATTGATACAGGCATGATTGAGTCTCCTCGTCTATATGAGAGGTGTACTTGGTTCCATGTGGTGCCATCCCTTCAAGCACACATAATGACATTCCATTTGTTCTGCACTCTAGTACCTCATACCTTAGTAGCCATGAGAAGTACCCGACATGTTATTGTATGAGCATCTTCATGTTGTGATATTGGTTTTAATGCATTGTATTTCATGTTTTCTCTGTGTCTAATGTCAGTTGGCCATATGTTACCCTTGCCTTTTTATTTCTATTTGGTCCTTGTGACTATCTCCAAGCACGGTGGAGTGGTCTCTTTTGAGTCTAGATGGTAGGGAGGTGTTGCCACCGCCATTGGAGACCAGTGTACAGGTTATTGGAGCATTAGTTGGAGGTGTTCTCTCTTGTTCGTATTTAATCAGTTGATGTATTTTATTCATGGCTATGCCATTGTTCTCATGTATATTCCTTTGTGTATATTGTACTCTTTTGAGAGAGAAAATATAATCATATAGATTAATGAGAAGAAATGTGATGTTTATATTTGGCTTACGGGTTTCGGTGCTGGTATCAGACTTGTGTGTACTATGGTGATTATTTTGTAGCTTTTCTTTCCTAAGTATCATGCAAAAATCAAAATTTCAGCTGTGTATTTCCTTCATTCTGTAATCTGCAAAAGTTTTGGCGCATTAGAGCTTTATGTTATTGCTTTGTGTTGTTGCTGCAAAATTTCTAGTGCATCGAAGTTTTCTATATGTATTCTACGTATTTCCAGAGCATCGACATAGAAGATTCTAGAGCAGAAGGTTCTGGAGTAGGAAGTTCTAGAGTAGGTAGTTCCAGAGCAAAAGGTTCTGGAGCAGAAAGCTCCAGAGCATAGGGGTTCCAAAGCAAAATTTATGGAGCTATTATGTTTGCTCTTGTTCAGTTTTTCTCTAGAGAGTGGATTAGTCCTCTCCTTTGGGTTGGGCATTCGGCCACATTTGGCCATGTTTGTTTTCAATATATTGTATTGGAAATCGCTTTTTATGTAAGTTATTATTTATGTTATAAAAAAAAAATTATCTTGTCCTCTTTTGGCTCTTACTCTTCGAGGTTGCATAGCATGATTCTACAAAATCCAAAGTATGGATTTCTTAAGATGAAGGATACTTATCTCCACAAAATATCTAACCGTTATACTTAAGAATCAAATGTGGCATGAGACCACAAAATAGGTTTTCACTTAGTCAAAATATACTAATATGAGATGGAAAAGAACCCATGTACCCAAAATTTTGGGAGATTAAGGAATGAAATGAGGTAAATTGATGTCATAGTTAGGACATTGGAATGAAAAAATATTTATCGGATGAGGAACCATAATAATTTTGAAAAAAATAGAGTAAGATGCTGCCAGGTATGTAGCAATTTATTGTCCAGTAGGTAAGAAAATGAAGACAGGTTGTCATCATCGGTAGGACATGTATACTCTCTTGAGATTCTAGTTAGAAAGTGGTAGACCATTGGAATGGTTTAATCTTTATATGTCGATAAAATTGACATAATGTTATGGTGGTTAGACTCACAAAGGTAACTATTAATGATGATTTTACTCACAGCAAACAAGGTGAATAATTTCTTCACAGACAAACTGCAAAGAGCCTATCCTTCTTGAAAGATATGGAACAAAGACAATCTAAAAGGGGATTATGCTTTAACAGGAAAAGATTGGCTTCAGTTCAAACCCAAGGCTCTGATAACCAAGTCATGATTGCACTAGGGTCACTCTCGGGTACGATGTGATGTTGTTAATCTCAAAAGAACTATGATTGTTTAGAATTAAATATTTTAGGAAATGAGTTTTCAATTGGATCATAAAAAAAAGTATCATGAAATCAAAAGATTTGCAACAATATTTCATGAATATCACAAATTCTTTGCTATCACTTAAGTGGATTTAGCATTAAGAATTCAACAATTTTTCATAGAAAAATGAAATATTTTTAATAAAATTCAATTCATTCATTTAATTTTTTGGAACATTTTCAAGAATTTAAACATCTCTAAAATAAAGCATAAAAATATTGAAAATTAAAAGTTTCTCTTGGTTATTCTCCATGCATTCCCCAAAGAATCAACTAAAATAGAGCAAACCACTTTATACTTCACCAGATTGCTTCACAATTGCATATAAAACGGTGCAAGCTTTTAAAGAGAGGGGTTTTATTTATGGACATCGAGTAGATTATGTATGCACCCTTAAATGACACAACATACAGTCTTGTTTGGATGAACTAACAAAACCAGCTATAAAAGATTCGTGAGATAGGTAGCTATCTAATTGGACCTGATATTAATCAATGTCTACATTCATACAAAGTTTTACACCAGAATGATTCAAAAAATAGGAAAAAGGAACAAAACTTGAAAAAGTTTTATGCTCTTCTAACATCCACAAATTATGAGCTTCAAATAAAAAAGGGGATCCTTTGGCCTTTTATAGAACACAAGGCTTTGATAGGATAAGACAAATACATTAGAAGAAATCCAAGGGACCAATCACATCAAGGCATGTGGAATGTAGTGACTGATAGGAGAATTGCAAACAAAGTCAATGAAAGTCAACTCCAATTGCACATTGAAGCTCTTCAAGTGCTAATCTTTAATTATTGCCAGGATAATAACTTGAATCAGGATAGTGTGTAGGAACTTTCAATACATTCAAAATGAATAAGTGGAATTTTTTCCCCCACACTTCACTTGGTTCTGGATCTGCTACTCTAGGGAATGGGCTTCCTTAGAGGTTAGCACTTTTTATCCCCTGCATGTGAAATACTAGGATCTCTAGCATTCTGATGGATTCAAACTCCTCTGCCAATAACATCCCAGAATAAGCGACTTGACTTGAATATGATTCTATCCATGATTTAAATTTTCCTAACCGTCTATACTTGAACTTTGCATTACAATCTATATCTCCTACAATCACAAATTCCACACATTAAATCCCCTTTAAAAGAAAGAAAACATTTATAACATCTGTTTTAAATAAAAGCATTATTCAAATGTTAGTCCAAAAATCTCATAAATAACACGCTTTCTAGCATATCATAAATCATCACATATATAATGGAATACTAGAATCATTAGATGACTTCAAAAAATTTAAAATTTTCATTTCACATTGCAACCCAGTACCTATATTTAGCTTTACCCATGAACTTTCCCAGACTTCAGTTTCATCAGACTTGCATTTTATTGAACTCAATTTTACCAGACTCCATTTTACTAGAGTACAAACATCAAACCATAGCCTTCCATTCAAACCCACATTACCTTTTTCCTTTATAAATGTTTTTGGTTCCCGATACCTGGTACTTGAAAGACTTACATTACGAAGTACTCTTTCATTAAAAATTTCTCTTTTCTTCACTTCTAGTGATCTTTCAATTTGCTAGCTCATTCCATAAGAGTTATTTTTCACTTGGGCCCCCAATTCTTTTAGTCTTGGGGTGTGTTGTGAGACCACACAACAACTTGCAACCAATAAAACCAAATTTGAAATTAAATCACTAGTCGTAAATTATAATTTATACATATTTTAAAACAATAACTTTTACCTTTAGCTAGATTCTGAGATAAAAACCTAAAACTCCATCGGAAACATCTATGTGTGCTCTAATTAATTTTAGTTTTTGGAACTTAGTGAAAAGAATCAGTTCATTAACATTGAACTACATAATATAGTAATCCTCCAAAGCCAACCGGGGATAGAGCCTTGTTTCTAGTCAAGTGTTTGTAGCCCCAACAAGGTTATCTTTGTAATTTCCTAGTTGGGCGTCTACAACCCTGGTAGAGTTATTTGGATAGCCTAAAGAGTAGATTTTTTTTTTTTAGATATAACAATGATAGCTAATTTTTCTCTTTTGATATTTCTATGATAGCTCTTTTATCAACTTGCAAGTAATGAAGCCTCACTATTTGGTTGGGAATTACAGTGGTAGTGAGGGTTATTTTTTAAATTTTTCATTCAATGTAAATCTCTTCATCAATTCACTACTTCCCAAATACTCATTTAATAATTTATTGTAGGTGTGTGTTTCCAGCTAAATTTGACTACTTTATGCCAAATCCTAGCTAACTGCAAATCGCTATATGTTAGAAAATATGCATAAAGTAAAATTTAGCAATAGACAATTTAATCACCAAATTTAAATCTAAATTTAGAAACATTAGCTACCACCCTTCTAACTAAATTTTATGGAAAATACTAAATTTTTTGCTATCAATTATGATTTGATGGTGTTGTGCTTCATTAATGGATCAAAAATGTCATGATTACCTTGAAACATGATCACATTATTTTGCATTAAATTCACACACCTTATTTTGCACATATTATTCCATCAACTTACCTGAGTGATGATGTGTATTGCCCTGTTGGCTTCATTTTCCTTTCTTTTTTGCACACATAAGCACCTTCATAATTAATATGACTCTTTAAAAAAAATGAAATGACCACTATTAGCTTTGAAATATTCAACTTGTTTGATTTGCAATCTTCATACCGTTCAATTTGAAACAATTTATCACCAACTACATTAGCAAAGAATTAATTTGATTTAACATTCCACTTTGAAGATAATTACCCAGCTACCACCTTGCTTACAATTTCCAAGAATTCAGTTGAGGCAACTACACACCACAACTTCCTCATGACTCTCTATAAATTATACATTTCTTCTCAATTTCTTCACACTTTTTCTTTCTATCTTTCATGTCTTATTTCTATAATTTTACTCGGTGCATTCTCATTTGCTTCGTGGCCATGGATACTCCAATTTGTTTAAGCTGCCCTCACCGCGAAAATGTTTTCTTAGGAAACTTATCACACCACAAATTCTTGAAATATTTTCTTCATTTGGACTTTCAGTTTCTCTATGCCAAATTTGTGCTTAGTCCTTGGGGAAAAGTATGTTGAATCCAACTACTACTTTCACTTCTATTCTGATGTGGCTTCTCATTTTGTAGTGTCGCTTCTAGATATTCAGATACATATTGAAGACATTCTCTCAGCTACCAATTTGATAGTGAGGCCTTAATATCTAGAGAATCTAGATATTATTTTATCTGGGTATGTGCAGGATCATCATGGAAAAAATAGGCCCTTAAGTGGCAAAAAATTCAAAAAAAGCAGAGTTAGGCAACTTGATGTAAAAATTTGAATAAGTTATCTATATTATTTCAAAAATATGTAAAAATGGAATTTGTAGACAATTGAATGTAGTTTCTAAACTACAAGGTTTATTTTTTATTTTTAAAAATCTATTTGGTGAAAATTTGAAATTTAAATGCAGTGGTATTTAAATTTCAGGGAAAAAATAGGAAGTAGGTGTCGTATAAGTAGAGGACTCATGTCCCGATGTGATGCATATGTTTTTGTAATTTTTTTCAAAGTAAATAATTAATTATGACTTTTTTATTACAAATTTTAAATATAAAAACTTTTACATCTAACCACCTTAACTTGGTCAAAACTTCATGAAATTCAATTTTTCTTTTCTTAATCCTATAGTAGACAAAGCATAGAATGTGACGCATGTTTTGGATTCAGAAAATATGACATTGTTTGAAAGTTATAGCTGATTTTCAATCAACCTATCAATTAGGGCTTTAGTCGTAATTCAAATAGAAAATGAATAATAATTATTTATTAAATTGAAAGTAAAGCATAATTTATATTGGTGGAAATTTGAGAATCTCTTTTAAAAACCCTTTTAGTTTCATTAATTTTGGGTAGAAAAAATGTTTCCAGCCACATACCCTACAAATACCCATCATATCGCCACTTTTTGGCCTATCATGATCCTGCACATACCCATCTGTTGCACACTCGAGCATTGGGATTCCCTCCATGGATGATTTTCCTTGGTTCTTGGAATGCAGGGAAGTGGTTCCACTTCGTCCTTTCCTTACTGATCTCCATATTTGTGACTTTGAAATTCACTAGGAACTCACCTATATAGGGTATTTAGCCCTAATAGAAGAGGAATCCCACATTGAATGAATGGCTACTACCATCTGCAACTTCACTCACTCCTTTTTTTTTAATCTTTTGAGACAAGGATTTTTTATATCTCATGTATATACATGATAAACACACACATATACAAATTTTAGTACATCTTGAAGCGTATTTTACTGTGCATGGTTTTATCATTTTATATTTCACAATTCAATTTTATAAATGTTTGAATTAACTCTCATGTGTAAGATAGGTTTAAGAAAAATTTTCTAATGCAAAGGCCAAACAAAGAAAAGAAAAAAAAAGAAAAGAAAGAAAACAAAAACAAAACAAAACCCTACAAAAAGAAAACTAACCCTAACTACCCTAACTCTAACCTAATAAAAGATTAACCCTAATAAAATAGCTTACTTCAATTTCTATGACTATTTCCTTTATAGTTTGGGTACAAATTAAAGCAGGTTTATCTTTGAATTCATTTAACAAAATTTTCGTTGTTCTAATGTAACAATGAATTATCTTAAATTTTCTATGTTTAATAATCATAAATTCAAAAGCATACTTACTAATGACTTAGCTTATATGTATGAAAATGACCTCATTAAATTTCGATTGCACACATTTCGTCCAATGCGACAATACTCTACCTTCCTCTAGCCCTAGTCCATTTCCATGAACAACTGTGTCTGTTTCTATACTTTCTCCTCCTCTGAAAATATTCATGTCTTCAGTCTTGTCTTGACTTTGCATTTTGTTAGACCAAGATATATTACTATCTATATTGTTATTAGAGAGAGAAAAAGTAAAAGTATGATACTTTGTATCTTGCATAAAATCAGGAAAATGTCTTTTCATAGCTTGTAAATTTTCAACTTGGAACAAAATACACACATTTACCGCTCAATTTTCTCGCTCCTTCTCATTATCTATGTTTTCCACGTATAGGGAGAAAGATGATTCATCAATGTCATTTCCTCATTTCCAAAGCAATGTCTCTAAATCATGACATTCTCTCCTATTTTCCTGCAAAATGTTAGGATTTTATTTATAATACTTGTAGTTTTCCAACTATTTTGATGTATCAATTAGTTTTTTAATAGTTCCAATTCCACTAGTGTTATACATTTTTCTCATTAACAATTCCTTTCTTTTAGCAGTTAGAACTTCTTATGTTAATGAAATCACTTTACTTATGGCCAAACTTACCCTAGTTAAAAAAAACTCACACTTGAGTTCACTGTGATCAATTGTATCATGAATTCTACACTTGGTGACCCTACCAAAAGTGAATAAACTCAAATGATGTAATTTCTAGTTAAACATTTTCCAAATTTTTTCAACTTCCACACTAAAAATCCAGCTTGCACTTAATTTCACTTTACAAGCATCTCAACAAACTCAAGACTAATAATTCAAAGTATTGCCCTCCAATTCAAAAATAATAAGGCCTAAAATACTCAACGGTGGCCCTCCTAGTTCCAATTCCTATTAACGATGATTTTACTCACAACAAACATGGAAAAACAAATCTTCACAAACAAACTGCAAAGAGCCTATCCTTCTTGAAAGATATGGAACAAAGATAATATAATAGGGGATTCTTCTTTAATAGGATAAGATTGAATTTAGTTCAATCCTAATTTTCTGATAACTAGGTCATGATTGCACTAGGGTCGTTCTTGGGTATGATGTGATATTGTTGTTAGTCTCAAAGGGACTATGATTGTTTAGAATTAAATATTTTAGGAAATGAGTTTTCAATTGGATCATAAAGAAAAGTATCATGAAATTGAAAGATTTACAATAAAATTTCATGAACATCACAAATTCTTTGCTATCACTTAAGTAGATTTACCATTAAGCATTCAACAATTTCATAGAAAAAATGAAAGATTTTCAATAAAATTTCATCCATTCATTTAATTTTTTGGAACATTTTCAATAATTTAAACATCTACTCTAAAATAAAACATAAAATACTAAAAATTAAAAGTTTCTCTGAGTTATTCTCCATGTATGCCCCAAAATATCAACTAAAATAGAGCAAACAGCTTTATACTTCACCAGATTGCTTCACATCTACATATAAAATGGTGCAAGATTTTAAAGAGAGGTATTTTACTTTAGGACACCAAGTAGGTTTTGTATGCATCCTTAAATGGCCTAGCATATAGTCTTTTTCGATTGAACTAAAAAAACCACTATAAAAGATTTGTGAGATGGGTAGCTATCTAATTGGATCTAATATTAATCATCATCTACGTGCATACAAAGTTTTACACTAGAATGAATCAAAAATTAGGGAAAAAGAAAAAAACTTGAAAAAGGTTTATGCTCTTCCTACATCCACAAATTTTGAACTTAAAATAAAAAAGGGGATCCTTTGGCCTTTTATAAAACACAAGGCTTAGATAGGATAAGACAAATACATGAGAGGAAATCCAAGGGACCAATCACATCAAGGCACATGGAATGTAGTGATTGGTAGGAGAATTGCAATCAAAGCCAACAAATGTCAAATCCAATTGCATGTTGAAGCTCTTCAAGTGTTAATATTTAATTATCGCTAGGATAATAACTTGAACCAAGATAGTGTGTAGGAACTTTTTGTATATTCAGAATGAACAAGTGGAATTTTTGCCACCACACTTCACTTGGTTCCAAAAATTCTACTCTTGGGACTGGGCTTCCTCAGAGCTTGGTGCTTTTTATCTGCCGCATGAAAATACTGGGATCTCTAGCATTCCGGTGGATTCAAACTCCTCTACCAATAATGTCCTAGAATAAGTGACCCAACTTGAATATGATTATATCCATGATTCAAATTTTCTTGACAATCCATACCTGAACTATGCATTGCAATTTATATCTCCTGCAATCACAAATTCCACACATTAAATCCCTTTTAAAAGAAAGAAAACATTTATAACATCTCATGTAAATAAAATCATTATTCAAATGTTAGTGCAAAAATCTCATAAATAACACACTTTCTAGCATATCATAAATCCTCACTTATATACCAGAATACCAGAATTAATATATGACTTCAAAACTTTTAAAATTTTCATTTCACATTACAACCTAGTACTCGGTACCCATTACTCAACTTTACCCATGGGTATGTGTAGGGTCATCTTGGAAAAATATAGGCCCTTAAGTGGCAATAAAAACTCTGAAAAATCAGAGTTCGACAACTTGACATAAAAAATGAATAAGTTATCTATATTATTTCAAAAATATGTAAGAATATAATCTGTGGAAAATTGAATGTAGTTTCTAAAATACTAGGTTTATTTAAAAAAAAAATCTATTTGGTGAAAATTTGAAATTTCAATGCAGTACAATACTTAAATTTTAGGGAAAAAATAAGTAGGTGTCTGTTTGACTATCCTAACCACAATAAAATGATAATATTTTTTTATAAAATTTTAGATATAAGTAGAAGACTCATGTTCGGATGTGATGCATATTTTTAAGTAATTTTTTTCCAAGTAAATAATTAATTATGGATTTTTTATTACAATTTTTAAAAAATATAAAAACTTGTATGTCTGACCACCTTAACTTGGTCAAAACTTCATGAAATTCATTTTTTTTTTAAATCCTATAATATGTGAAGCATAGAATGTGACGCATGTTTTGGATTCAAAAAATGTGATACCATTTGAAAGCTTTATATGTTTTTCAACCAGCCTATCAATGAGGACTTTAGTCATAATTCTAATAGAAAATGAATAATAATTATTTATTAAATTCAAAATAAAGCATAATTTATATTGGTGGAAAGCTGAGAATCTCCTTTACAAACCCTTTTCGTTTCATCAATTTTGGCTAAAAAAAAAGTTGTCAGCCACATGGGCGAAGTCTAGAAAAGCAATGTAAGCTATTAAACACATTTTTTGTGTTGACTTCTTAGGATTGACATGTACTAGCTAAATTCCAAAGCAAGCCCCAGGCTAATCCCTAGGTAGTAAAGTTTGTGTTAGAAATATTAGATATCCAATTCAAATTGGATATCTGATTTGTTTTAAATATGATTAAAAAAAATGTTATACAGTTTATAATATATGATTTAAAAAATGCAATAAATAGTTTATAGTTTGTTTTAATATATCTAGTTAGAATATACAATATAATTTATAATTTAATATATAATATACAATTTATGATAGTCTCTTATGGAATTATGTATTTAATAAATAATATACTAGCAGTTTCGTGTAGTAACACACAACAATGAGCCGATAGACGATGAGTGACATGAAAGGGAAGTGATGTGCAAACCTTGTATGTGGGAAAATATTCAAATATGAATGGTATGAGTAAGCGTAGTAGCTATATGCAGATGTAGATAATATAGTTAGACATTAGGGAATCTAACAAACAATACAATGGATTGCTAAATATATTATGGGCAATAATGAAAGTAATTGAGTGCGAACAATATTGTATCACATTTTTCCCTTACAGTTTGACATTATTGTTTTATTTTAAATTATAATGGGGATGAAAGCGGGGTGTTAACCCTAAGGGGTTGTAGGGAGGATATGTATATAACAGTTAAAGTGTGTAAGCAATAGTTGGTGAAGAAATAACTTTGTAGATTATACATGCATACACATATAAAGGGTTGGTTGATGAAAAATTGTATTAACATTAAATTAATTATATGGTGATAAGGTCATCTTTATTGGTAATTGGTTTGGTGGTGTAAATAGTAACATTATGTAGTTAAGTTGTTTATTAAAGAAAAATACTATAATTAATTTTGAAATAATTTCATTAAGTAATACCAGTATCATTAAGTTTTATTAGTTAATGAAACTATAATATTATTATGCATAGGATTCAATGTCTAAATTGATGACATTACTAATGTGCAATCAGTTGTGTAACAATAATGTTGACATTAAATTACTTGAATTCATCATTATATAACCCCACCCCATAATTTATCCATTGCATCAATTCTTTATGATAGAAACTAAGGATCTTTTCATAGCAAGTAACAAAGAACACTAGATCAACTATACTTAAAACAATCTAAAAGTAATATCAATATCATTAAGTTTTATTACGCAATCAAAATATATTATTATTATGGATAAGGTTGAATGTCTAAATAATTGATGACATTACTAATGTGTATTTAGATGGGAAATAATAATTCTCACATACTATTAGTTAAATTCATAATTATCTAAGGATACCCCATAATTTGACAACTGCATCATTATATAAGCCCACCCATAATTTAACCATTGTATCAATCTAAAAATAATATCAATATCATTAAGTTTCATTAGTTAATTAAAATACAATATTATTATGGATAAGGTTGAATTTCTAAATAATTAATGACATTACTAATGTGCATTTAGATGGGAAGTAATAATTGTGGCATAGTATTAGTTGTATTCATGATTATATTAGACCCCATGATTTTGAAACTATATCAATTGTTAACAATACAAACTTAGGATCTTTTCACAGCCACCAAGAAAGTACCATAGACAAATTTTGGTTAAAAACAAGTTAATAATTTGTGCGATGTAGAGTATAAGTACGAGAATACTAATCAACAATGCTCAATGGAATCTAACATAAATTGTATAAGATCAACTATTTTAGTCCATTGTAACCATAAGCTTAAACACTTAAATTTTTTTCTGATCCTGACGTCAAAAAGATAGCAATCTATACATAAAAAATACAAAGTAAAAGTCAACACAATGAGGCCCGCTCTCCACCTTACCATATTGGGTCATGAAGCCTCATGGACCCTCACCAAACCCTCAAGCAAGAATAGAGATTGGAAACCATTTTAATTAGTGGTGAAATGAATATTGTGTATTACAATCAATATAGAGTACATTAGGATATGATTGTCTATTTGAACATTGTTGCTGAATTTTAGAGTCGCTATCACTATCCGGGAAGGTTGTTTGTAACACATTAGTCTATGGAACACCATATTATTGTTGCAGCATGCTTTATAAGGAAAAGTAAAATGTGTTAGTGTGATAAAGACACACCATTGGTACACAATAAATAAATCAGAAAATGTAAAGGCTTATACAATTAATGACAAAGATGATGCAATACAGTTGCAATAGAACAAAGTAAGTAAATAAAATCTAGGCATACCTTCTGTAGGGAATTAATTGAAGTCTAGACATAGAAAAGGAGGTTCTCTCTCCATCATACCATATTGGTTGATGGAGTGTCATTGGCTCTTCTTGCTTGGGAAAGAGAATTCAAGAACTGGGATGTAGATTCATAACCACAATTACAATCACTTGATCTTCACAATTGGTTGAACTTGGTTCACAAAGGTCATCCATTTGTTTACCATATAAACTAGAATATTAACACCCAAGTTCTTGAACTATCTCTCCCAAGAAAGAACAACAATGAGCTGATCAATGAGGTAATTTGAAAATTCAAGCACCAAATATAAAGCATAAAGGGAGAGAAAGAGGGAATTGACAACAACCCAACACAACGCTATCTAAAATTGAGAGAACATAGCCTTTTTTATAGGAATTTCTTCATAATCACACATTATAGCTTAGGCAAGAGAACAATAATCAATAATGCCCAATGGAATCTAACATGAAGTGTATAAGATCAACTACTTCACTATTTCGTAAGCATAACCTAAAGAATATGATTTTTTAATGAATCCTATCAGAAAGATAGCAATTTGTACATAAGAAATATAAAATAAAACTCAACATGATAAGGCTTTCTCTCCACCCTACCATATTGGGTCATGGAGCCTCGTGGACTCTCACCAAACCCCTGAGCAAGAGTATACATTTCTCACCACTCTCATAAGTGGTGAAATGAACATTGCTTATTACAATCAATATAGAGTAAATTAGGATTTGATTGTGTAATTGATGATTGTTACTAATTTCCCAAACACTATCATTATTCTGAAAGGTTCTTTGCAAGAAATTAGTCCATGAAATACCACACTATGGCTGGAATATGGTCTGCAAAAATAGCATAAAACTATGAAGTTTAGTATGTTGATTATGCAAAAATAGAATGAATTGCATAAAATTAACAATCTTATTCGATTATAGCCATCATAATAGAAAGCTAAAAACTGAAAGGCACATCCTAATGCAAATTTTTTATGGAAAAGGCTAGACCTTCTGGTTGCAATGCATTGAGGTGTGGAGAGATAAAAGGTGCCAAGCTCTCCACCCTACCATTTTGGATCATGCAACGTGATCAATAGCACTCTAATGTTGGGTCACTAGCACTCTGATAAATGGTGATTGTAGTACCCCTCCATTTATGCTTATGCTTTCTACTGTTATGTTTTCATACTGTTAGACTATGATACCTTGTTTGGACATTTTGATCGCTGGTTTTGAGCCACAGTGGATTTATTCTGTGACATGATGATACATTGTATGGTGATTAATGATTTTAGACATGCTTTGAGATAGCATAGATGTTTACATTCAATTGATTATTGCTATGTATATGTTTATGGTGGACTAACAGTTGTTTATTTCATCAGTCTGTTGTGACGTGTATTGGTGTGGAGAATGGAATCGCATCACTCACTTGTGAGTGCCCTGTGATATCCGTGATTTTCTCCACACGGTGTGTCTGTTCAATGGTTTATATATATATATGCATGTTATTGCTTGGTTGCAGGAATTGCAGGTACATGACACCGACTCCACCTAGGTACTCAGGTCTAAGCGTGTCAAGACTCAACAGATATGTTGATTGGGAGATAGTAGTTTGGTTCACCCTAGTGTAGTCCATAACCCGGTCACTGTACATTGTCAGTTTTAGTTGAGTCATAGGTTGTCTTGTATTTTTCTGTTTGGTTTAATTTAATTGCTTGAAAGGAAATAATGTTAATTTTAATAATAGTTTATTATGTTTTATTTACTGTTATTTAAATTAATTTTTAATGTTGAAGAAATTAGATGCATGTTATTTAATTAATTAATTAGCTTATTTGGTTAAATGGTTTGATCTTAAAAGATTAAACTTATTTAATTAAATTAATTAATTAGTTAGATTAAATTATTTAAGTGTGTGAATTGTTTTATTTGAAATTAAAAACTATTTTTGTGGAAATGGCATGCTTTATTGTTAATTATTTTTGAAATTTGAAAATTGTTAATTTTAAATAAATTAAATTAATTTAATTAATTAATTAAAATGCATGCAATTTGAAATTGGCAAGATTGCCGAGAAGTGGTTGAGAAGATATTTTTCACTTCTCAACATGTGTGCCAGTGTATTTATTGAAATTGGTTGAGGAATTTGTTTACGGTGGATAATTTGGATCTGGGAAATCACAGAGGGTAATTCTTTTTCATTCACGGGAAAATATTTTGTGCTCTGTAAAATTTTCTATATATTCTTTTTGGGTATTTTGTTGCAAATTTGTGGAAGCTCTGGTTGCTATTTTGGCTTTGGTTTTCAGAATTTTTTTGAAAGGATACAGGCAGCAGAGGCTACAGAAGTTCTCATCACCAAATCAACTTTTTCAAAGCTTTGGGATATCAGGTATTTCTCTTGTGGTTTAAATCCTCTGTATTTTTCAAAAAAAAAGAAGAAATGATTTACTGTGTATTCTCGGAATGGGATTATTATGTTTCTTTTCCTTCTGGAAAAATGAGTTGTGTGAAAGAAAATTATTGAATTCATCTGGAAAATAAAATTTCATGTGTACTGTTGAAATTTCCCCATTTCCCTTTTTGAAATCCCATTGAACTTCTGTAGAAGTTTTCTAAAATTCTCTGTGTGAAAACCCTAATAAATTTGTGTAAATATATATATATATATATACATATACTTGATTTCATATACAAATTGGATTGTGAAGAACCCTTTATTTATTTTGTGAAAACACTGTACAGATGAATTTGTATTGGAGAAATTTTATTTATTTTTCTAATCCTGAATCAAAACGTCGTATGGGCGAATTAGAAGTAATTATTTATATAAAAAAATGGATTAAATCCATCACCGAAATCCGTATTGATTGTTTGTTTTTATATTTAAAAAAATGGGATTAAATAATCACCATTCAAATTCAATGTATAAAATTTATTTTCATTTATTAAAAAATGTATATGGAAATAACTAGTGCCAAAGCACTGTTGGGTGGGGTTACCCTGTAGCCGAGCCCGCAGGGGATGGCAGCGAGGGCTGAGCCTAGCACCGCCCGTGTGGGCAACTCTTGGCTCAGCCACCATAGTCGAGCTCTATGGGCGCGTTGTGAAGGCAGCCCTACCCTCAGTGAGCGGGCAGCGCTGGGCTCAACCACCATAGTCGAGCTTTGTGGGCAGGTTGTTAAGGAATCCCTACCCTCAGTGAGGCTTGTGTGGCTTGCAGCCTATGCGGGTAAGGGTAAAAAGCCCTAGTTTATAATTTACTACAATGCCATGCGAAAATCAAAAAAAAAAACATATGCTTTATTTTATTTTAAATATAAAGAATTTGATATATATGTAATTTATAATTATTATGTATGTGTATATTATATATAATAAATATTATTTATTATATATATTATATACATATATAATATTTATTATTATGTATTTATTAAATATATATAAAAATTGGGAAACTTATTTAGAGGTCTTTTGTGTTTAAAATAAATTGATTTTCTTGAATTTATTTTGATCTCATTATAGCAAGTGATAATGACATTGAGTAATTGTAGATTTGTTAATTTTTAAATGGATGGAAGTTAAATTATACTTTAGAAAATTAATTTTATATTTCAAATTATTGTCTAGATGGATTTAGTATATCTGAATAGTAGATGTTTATTTTCCAATTTTCCTTTTTAATTGTGTTTCTTGTTGGGCATTTTGGGGAAAGTTTTAAATAAACAAGTCTTCCAGAAAAGTTGGATAATGTGGGGGTAATGTGTTTGTTTATATTGAATTCTTGTGTTGACTAAGGATGTGTACGTAGTATTGTATGGTGAGTAGACACCTGAGTTTGTGATCATATGTTCGATATGAAAGTGTAGAAATTTTATGTGGTAATTTGTACACCATGTTGCCTTAGTCAAGAAAACCTAGAATACCTTTGTTATGTTTAGGGGAGTGGCTTTTTGTAAGGGCCGACACACAAAGTGGTGTCAGGGTAACTTGCAAAGAGTTAGTAAGTCAGTGATAACTAAAGAACACAGTAGTTATATTTAAAATCCTTAACAAGATGTTTATGCCTCACTTATGACTCTTGAGCTACTTTAGTCTTGAGTATAAGATGAGAAGGCCTGGAATGGAAAATCGGTGTCTTGTTTCTTCAAGAGACATTTGATTCCACAATAGTATGCAATAGGGGTCGGGTTTCGTAAGAGGTTACCAAGGTAACCCAAGTTGGGGGCCGGAACCTAGGAAGAAACACCAGGGTAACCTTTGCAATATTGTGATGACACTCCACCTAAAGTAATAGTTAACCTTGTGTATGTAGTACATTCAATTGTTAAAGAATCTAGAAGCAATGTAACCATTAGTTAGTTATGTACTTGTGTCTAGGGTTAGTAGATTATGTCTAGGTAACCATATTACTATCTCCTAGCACGGGGGTGGACCTACGGGTACCAAATGGTTGGGTGGAATGTGCACCTTACTCCGTTGGGTCCCCAGTTTATGATCATGGCATCGAGAGCTTCATGGATGGAGAGCTCGCACTTGGAAACTTATGTGTACTTCTTCATTGTATTTGTAAACCTTGTATTTAAAAACATCCCTCAATTGTTTATGAGGTGAACATTGTAAATGTAATTGTAATTATTATTTGAACTATCTCATCACATGGATGAGTATTGTATATTTTATCAAATGCAATGTAAGGAAACAAGTTTGTACTTTATTTTATCTTGAATGAAATTCAATGTTATGCAATGTTTATCTTTATGTTATTAATTAATTTGTGCAATGCGAAATACTAAAGTCGTCTATGGAAACTCAAAGTAATGTAACATCGTGTAACTTAATGAATGTATGCAACTAATTAACTTAATAATTATACTAAAAAAAAAATTATTACACTTTTATACATTATTGCAACATTCCTTAGGTTATTATGACTGGGCATTATAGTGATATCAATATTCCCATTGTATTATCTAGTCTTATAATCTCTTCATCTTCACATTTTTTTGAAATTTGATTCACCTATTTAGTAACTATACTAGAATATGAACATCCCACTTGGTGAACTGCCTCTCCTAAAGGAGAAGCATGTTCTCTGGAGCAACTTTGAATATGAAGATATTATAGAACTAACTAAGACCAAGAAGATGATGGGGTGGAAGAATAAAAACTATACACCTCTTGCTACTTTCCTCAATTACATGTCTACTTGCTTGCTGGGTAAGTGCACCAAGATGGTTCCTAAAAAGGGGGCTTAAGTGGCCACTTTTTTTCTGAAATCAGGAAATGTTGACCTTGGACGTGAAATTGAGGATAGTTACACTCAAAATTTTGAGATGGAACAAAAAAAAGGATTGAAGTGCTCTAAGTCTACTTTTTAAACTACTAATTTATTTTGAAAATGGTTGAGATTAAGGGGTTCAATAGAGGGATGTACACAAATTGGTGTTGTTTTTCTTAGAAAAACATAACATAGGAGCTCCTGTACGACCTGAGTACGGTGAACTTTTTTTTAGTATTTTTAAAATTGCTATGGTTAGAAGTTAGCTAACAACATCTAGTTGATGCACAATTTTTTTGATAATTTTTTAATGAATATTTGATTTTTTACTAATTTTCTAAGTGGGAACTTCCTAAAAAGTAGAATTTTGGCCGTGCTCCCCCTACAAATTTTGGAAAGTAATAGATTTTTTTAAAATTTGTAGAATGGAGTCTAGTTTCTAACAATGCAATTTATTTGAAATTTTGATGAATGGTTAATTTATAACAAAAAAAAACACTGCTTTTTCATAAAAAATAGACATACAAACAAAATAAATTATGGATGAAAGGCCTAACATTGTTAGAAAGTGAAAAAAATTATATCCTTGGAAATCTAAGAGAGAAATTAACATTACCCATGTGTTTGATTTTGTCGATATTGAACCAAATGGAATCGTGACGGTGAGCATGAACCCGATTATGTGAAAAATTGTAGAATTTGCAAAAAATGCATCTCTGGTCATTGGGAATGCCCTCCAAACCTTTGGGTTGGTATTCCAAGGCAAATACCAAAGCTAAGGCTTGG
>VDFB02000008.1:366159824-366180956 GCA_007258455.2 Sequoia sempervirens | reverse complement strand
CATGAATGTCATGGCGATGGAATCCTATACGTGAATGTTGATCACTGTAATAATGAACAAGTCCTGTCGATCATCTACAACAAACATATGTTAACACATGAAACATGGGTCGAGGAGACCTATATAGACCTATGCCAATATGGACCACAACATGAAAATGCATGACTCGATAGATTCGATGGGGTCACACAACCAAAATATGGATGAAAATATCATGAAATGAGGAAAATTTGCCTAAGGTAGGACTCAAATGGAGACCCAAGGGGATGAAAGATATGTAAAAATCATCAAATTTTTATAGTTCCAACACCCCGTACTTTGATATTTATCATATTAAGTTCATGGAAAAACCATTTGAATAATTTGAATAAAACAATGGAGCCCTCTCTAGAAGTTCCCAAAACATCAAAAATATATTCCCTATCAAAATTGAAAACCCCCGTACCCACATCATCATCCTCCTAAGAGTTGCTTACCTTGTCTTGATTGGTAGAGACGTCCTTACCCTTTCCAACACAACGAACATTTTAATTTTACAAATGAAATCCATAATCTTCTCAGCCACAACCTTCCTTTTCTTCAGCCACTCCAGGTCCACAACTGGGGTATCCACAACATCTTTTCTACCTTCAACAACAACCTTTCCTTTCTTTTGCATATCTAGGTTGACAACCTAGTAATCATCAACATCCTTTCCACCTGTGACCGTGAGGGGAGATTTCCTCTCCAAAAATTGACTCATATACCTTAAAAACCATTTCTTCTTACTCCCTAGCTCTAGCTCCTTCTACTTTGTCACAAGGGGTGGTGATGATGCCTCACCATACAAATCATTCTTCTCCTTCAAGCAAGTACTCAAACAATTAGCAGCCATCTCATCACTGCAAGTCTCATAACCCTTATTAGGGCTCAACACCCCTTTCTTAGACTTCCCCATAGTAGGGGGTTGTGGAGCCAACCCCATAGAATCAAGAGATTCTGGGACATAGTCCACATCCTCCTCAAATTTTGACTCCTTTTCCAAGACAGTTTTTCTCTTCTTCCTTTTTTTACTAACTGGATCCTCTTTAGAAACTGTCTCATACTCCTCCACTGGATTTATTTGCTTACCCTTAGGGGTAGCAATCATATTAGCCACCTCAAAAGATTTAGCATACTTAGAAATTAAAGGGTTAGCCCCACATGCAAAACAAGATTTTTGGGGTTTCTCTTATGGTCCTTGAGACCAAAATCCAACAATGCCAAGAGATAATAGGGAAAGGAAATTCTTTTCTTGTGGCAGAAATGACTAAGCATTGGGAAATGGTAAGCATTTACCATAGAGAAGCATCCTTCTAGGGTAATATAACACATGTGTTCCTCAGCCACATCTCCCCAAAGCACCTTGAGAGAGCTCCTCTGGTAACCCCCACTCTTTGCTATCTTCTACTATTTAGCTTCATCCCCCTTGAAATAAAATTGTATGGAAATTTGTGATTCCTTGTCTTTGAAAAAATTCATACCATCTGTAGGCAATCCAATGATATTTTCTATAAAATATTCATTTACACAAAACTTCATTCTGCCTAACTTCAATACCCTATTTTTCTATGCTCTTATAAACAATGTCATCGTTTGTAGTTTGTTACCATGCAATCTCTCCAGGTATGGAGTCAACCCACCTTTCTCTAACACCTTCCAAACCTTTGGCTTCTTCTTGATAGCTTCACAAGAGAAGAAATCCACATGGTTCCTCTCAACTCCCATGTCTATAAAATTTGTAGAGTCAATAAAATTGATAGCTTTGAACACAATGAGAAGAAACCTTGAGAAGACGATGCAAAGAATGCACATAATTCATGTGAAAATTTAATTAAGGTAGGATAGAATTATGATCCTAGAGTTTCATTACCTATGGATATCAGCCACCATACCATTAGCTCATTTCGAATCTAGCTTACCATCCCTCCACATAATCATCAACTATGTGAAGATATTCATGCTATAGAGAAGGGGGATTCACTACTCATGAATTTTCTTCATTCAGAGAGCCTCACAAGGAGAATTTTCCTAGGAACCACGTGAAAGTTTTAGAATAAAAAAGAGTAGGTCACAAATATTTTTTGGAAAAACTAAAAATCTCTCAACCAAAGGACGTCATCCCAAAATATGGATGACAGTGAGATGTACTGGCATCTCAGAGGCATGCTAGCATCTCGTACAGACAAGAGAATGAGTTTATCACAAAAAATAGCTAAGTGATCACTAACAACTAGATTGTCGAAAACTTATAAAATGTGATAAAGAAGTGGAATATAATAGAACTAAAATGAAGTAAAGTAGAAATGATAAAGATAAAGAGATAGAAGAGAAATAAATTCTCTCAACCACACAAGTTATGAAACCTCCAGCAAATGAATTCCTTCAAAACCTGCATGTGTGATATTTGGAGAAATCATTGGGACTGTATAGGGGTTTCCCTTAACTATCAAACCCCAGTTTTGGTGTTCCCACCTCAACATATAGCCAAGAAGATAGAGAGAGAAGAGAATCAAAATGGACAAAGCATGTGGTGAAAGAAAAATCCTCTCAAGAGTAGAATGCGCACCACCAAGTAGGAGTGATAAAAGCAATCCCCGCTCGAGGAGGAAAACCTATATCACAAAAGAGGTGATAAAAGAAGTCCCCACTCAAGGAGGATAAAACATATCACAAATTAAGAATGTGATAAGAAGGCGATATGGAATCCCAAGATGCTCACAAGCATGAGATAGGGGAGATGGAGCTTCAAGAGAAAAGCTAAGAGAGCTTGAAAGTGCTTGAAAGTGATGTGACAAATAAGGGAGTTGTGTAAGCAAGAGTAGGGTAGAAGAATGGATCTAGAAGAAGTTAGAGTGAAACCAAAAGTGGAGGAAGAGCTGCAAATGAGGCGAAAAGACTACTGTTAAGGAGAGAAAAGAAGCTTCTCTAGTTGTTACAAGGCGTCTAGGGTTGTTACCACTAACAAAAGGTGACGACAAGTGACAAACATGCTCAAAGATAACTGTTTGAGCATTGAAATGTCACAAGGTGCTAGTGTGATGCTCAGATGTCTACGTGGCACAGTAGTGTATGGACACATCACACTGCACAACAAGAAGAAGAGGAAAAGCACTAGGCTTGATGAAAGATGACACATAAGGGTAGCTATTAAAAAGGGGTGTTGGAGCATCTTGAGAAGGGAAAAAGGTTAATTTAGGGGTTAAAATGATCCTACACAAGTACTAAGGGAGTGGACACTAAAGCAGATGCAAGAATGCATGTGAAATTATGAGGGGTGCAATTTTATGATTATACATTTTCCCCTCACTTTATCAGGCATATGAATTTATATTAATATCCACACTAAAGGGAATATACTAAACATAAATAATATCATATTCCAAAAGGATACTGTAGAGGAAGTAGATAACCCTTCGAACCATAGAAGTATTCCCCTAGGCTGAAGACCTACAAAATAAATGTATTAGAAAAGAGAAAACCTGCACTAGACAACAATGTTAGAACATAAAAGGATAAAGGATTCGAGTTAGCAAAGTAAAGAGACCTCGATGTAGAAGGTTGTCTTATTACTATTCGTCGTCCCCAAATTAAGAAATCATGCATAGAAGAATTCTAAAATGAAGAGAGGAAGGGCATATACTCAGGATGAAGAAGGTAAAGATCTTCAATCTGGTATACACAACCGAGAAGAAAGGAATTTAAGAATGTAAGTGCCTCACAGGCCCAAAGACTTGCAAGGAAGGTGTCCTCCAAGATCTCTCACATGTAGGATACCCAAAAATGTGCCTTACAGACATGCAAACCTGCAAGGAAGGTGTCCTCCAAGATCTCTCACATGACAGATACCTAGATAATGCCTTATAAACCAACAAACCTACAAGGAAGTGTCCGACAAGATCTCTCACATGGAGGAAGTTAGGAAAAGTGCTTTACAGACTTGAAAACTTGCAAGGAAGGTGTCCTACATGAAGGAAACCTAGGAAATTTCCCTACAAACTCGCAGACCTATAGAGAGGTATCCTCCAAGATCTCTCACATGGAGGAAACCCAAAGAAAGCACCTTACAAACCCGCAGACCTGTAGGGGAGCCAGCCCCAAGATCTCTCACATGGAGGAAGCTCAAAAGAAGCACCCTCCAAATCTAAAAACCTAGAGGGAGGTATCCTCCAAGATCTCTCTCATGGATGAAACCTAGGAAAGTAGACTCCACAGAGTCAGAAAATGTTCATGTAGGAAAGTAAGCAGAAACTAGCACAGATCCTCAATAATTGGAATGTTGTCAAAGGGGTCCCTTAAGAACCCTTCAAAATAAGAGGGGTCCACTAAAGGGATGCACTATTTGAAAAGTGAGGTCTAGTCAGGCTAGCCCTAAGCTAGACACAAATATAATTCATTTGAGAGAAAATCTTTCATAGGGGGTCCCTCAGGAACCCTTCAAAAGAAAGGGGTCCAATCAAGGGATGCTCAGTTTGAAAGTGTACAAAGAGGAGAGAGAGGGTCCTTGAGAAGGACACACATCTCCAAAATAAGCTATCATTGTCCCCAACATAAAGGGGAGGAGAACTATGCAAGATACTTAATACATGCATGATAGAGGTAAACCTTTATATCACCTGTCATGTGAAGAGAAGGAAGGTGTGTCAATCAAACGAGAGTTTGATAGCACCTAAATCACAAAGTTTTTTTATTTTATTTTTCAAGGCCTTACATTCACTAGTGGAATGGGCAAGCACTCGATGGTATGCACAGAAAAAATGTTTTTCTTTATCATGTTTATGGAATTTTTTATGCGTAGGAGAAGGAAGAGTGATTAAGCAAGATTTTAGAAGCCACAAAAAAAATACTCTCTTGCTTGAATAAGGAATGAGGAGTAGGAAGCAAACCTTTCTCTTGTGGAGAAAATTTTGACTTCTCACAAGAAGAAGAAGAAGAAGGCATGGAGATAGAAGACAATTGAGGAAGAATCTTTTCAACAGAATGAGGTTGAGAAGAATTCTTGTCACTTAGCCATGGCTTCCATTTAGATCGTTCCTTCGAGTATCCAAGTCTCAAATTATTCTTAAAAGGTGTGAATTCTATAGGGACCCGAATGCCTTGTTCATTATTCCCACAACCTTTATGCTCATAACCATATTTAGAGATAAGCTTAAAGTCGGGGCCATAACGTGTTTGCAAATCTTGAAAAAAAGAAGGGTCCTCATATAGAGAATTGTCCCAAAAATGGAGATCATACTCCTCTATGGGATTTCCATCATCCTCTTTAATAGGATTGTCAACATTATCTTCTTTAGTAGAAGCATAAGGGTATGTGCAAGATCATGATGGGCCAAAAAGTGGCAATATGATGGGTATGAGTAGCGGTATGTGGCTGACGACTTTTTTTTACCAAAACTTCATGAAACAAAAAGGGTTTTTAAAGGAGATTCTTAGCTTTCCACAAATATAAATTATGCTTTACTTTGAATTTACTAAATAATTATTATTCATTTTCTATTTTAATTACAACTAAAGTCTACGATTGATGGTGATTGAAAAAATCTATAACTTTAAAACGATATCACATTTTTGGATCTAAAACATGCCTCAAATTCTATGCGCTTTGCATACTATAGGATTAAAAAATAAAATTGAATTTCATGAAGTTTTGACCAAGTTAGATTGGTGGAACATCACGAGTTTTATATTTTTTAAAAGTTGTAATAAAAATTCATAATTATTATTTGCGGAAACAAATTAAAAAGTATGCATCACATTGGGACATGAGTCTTCTACTTATATCTAAAATATTATAAAAATATTATCATTTTATTGTGTTTAGGGTGGTCAGACCGGTACCTAATTCTTTTTCCACGAGGAAATTTAAGTACTCTTTTGCATTGGGGGGAATTTCAAATTTTCACCAAATAATTTTATTTTTTCTAAAATAAACGTAGTAGTTTAGAAATTGGATTCAATTTTCTACAGATTATACTTTTACATATTTTTGAAATAATATAGATAACTTATTCAAATTTTTACATCAATTTTCTTAACTCTGATTTTTTTGAATTTTTCGCCACTTAAGGGCTTGTTTTTTCCATGATGATCCTGCAGATACCCGTAATCATCTTCCTACTAGTACTCTCCAAATTGAACTAGACTAGTGAATCCTATAGACTAGCCACTTTCTAGTGATCAAATTCAATGGGGTATTTGGCCAGCTGACAGGAAATGGAATTAAAACACATTTCCCCTAAACTTTAGGCTCTGTAAGACCTAGGGGGTGATCCTTTAGCAATATCTAAAGACTTAGAAACACAATTAATGGGATATTTATTAATGGATGAATGTTCTCACAGAATTATGCTGAGAAACATAAAATATCACTCAACATTGGAAAGATAGTAAGTGAATTTCATCAACTAGAATGGAGAACATGGCAGATACAAGTACTCACAAAAAAAATTTAAAATGATTTATGATTTAAAGAGTTTAGGACCAAACTGAAAATAATAGAAGCATGGTAATGGATTAGTGCAATAAAATGGGCTATGGAGTCATATAACCTGCATTCATCTTGCACTGCTAAACATGCTTTGAAGATATTTACAAATGTTATCACATTGTGACAACCAGACCACTAAAATTTTATTTGATAACTCTTGTTATAAATCCATTTGAAACACAATACTCCTGTCACATGTACTGAAGCAATTACACTATCCCTTGAATAATAGGAAAAATTAAAAGTAGCTTGTGCTTCATTAAAGCAATTACATCATTCATAGAATAGAAGGAAGCAAAAAATATAACTCAAGTGTACTAAATGTGCATGAAAAGACTCAGATAATCTTATTATTGAATCCAAAAAATGTATTACAATTCAGCTATGGAGAGAATTATCAGCTAAATTAAACATGAAAGCATAATTCAGAGCACACACTTTCAGATTAATAACTTAGTTACAATCATCCTAGCATTACAATCTACCCAGAGCTTCTGCTTGCCTTTATGAGCTTTTAGAAATTTGATCCCAGAATTAAAACAATGAGAAGAGAATTAGAATAAAAGGAAACATAAAACTCTAGAAGAAAATCTATTGAAGACATCTAGAAAAATCTATCACCGTTGATCAACAACAAACTCAAAGCATATCTCCCTCTCCACTTTCCCTTTATGTTTTCCACAAAACTTCCTTTGACTTCGATTGTTTTGCAATAAAAATATGCCCATCTAATGAAATTCCCCATTCTACCAGTAGCTAAAAGAAAATATCTTTTCCCCATGAAATTCATTTTTTCTATTCCTTTATTATGCAGTGGCTACAAATATAATTTTATTCACTGTGCATTTTATTGCCCAACAATAAAATATTTTACTCTTACACTTTTTATTCTCCAACAAAGAATATTTCACCCATAAAGTGAATATTAAATTCACTTAGAATTGTTGTAGGATCATGATGGGCCAAAAAGTGGCAATATGATGGGTATGTGGCTGATGAGCTATTCTTTTACCCAAAAGGGTGATGAAAGCGAAAAGGGTTTTTAAAGGAAATTGTTAGCTTTCCATCAATATAAATTATGCTTTACTTTTCAGATTTAATAAGTAATTATTATTCATTTTTCTATTGAAATTACGACTAAAGTCATGATTGATAGGTTGATTGAAAAACATCTATAGCTTTCAAATAGTATGACATTTTTGAATCCAAAACATGTGTCACATTCTATACTTCACATACAATGGGATTAAAAAAGAAAAATTCAATCTCATTGGTTTTGACCAAGTTAAGGTGGTTAGACATATGAGTTTTTATATTTTTTAAAAGTTTTATTAAAAAATTCATAATTAATTATTTACTTGGAAAAAAATTACAAAAATATGCATCACATTGGGAATGGAGTCCTCTACTTATATGTAAAATATTATAAAAATATTATCATTTATTGTGGTTGGTGGTGGAGACCCGATTACCTACTTCTTATTTTTTTCCTAAAAGAATTTAAAGAAATTACCCAGCGCATTGGGGGAATTTCAAGAATTTTTTCACCAAATAGATTTAAAAAAAAAAAACCTAGTAGTTTAGAAACTCCATTCAATTTGGTATAGATTCTATTCTTACATATTTTTGAAATAATATAGATAACTTATTCAAATTTTTACGTCAAGTTGCCTAACTCTGAATTTTCTAAATTTTTGCCACTTAAGGGCCTGTTTTTCCATGATGATCCTACACATACCCATCACAAATTCCCCTTGCACATTTCCACACTTCTCATACTATTACCCAGCAAAATAACATTTAAATTTAATGGAGGCCCCAATTTAATTTCACATTTTCCCGATTATATCACATGCTATATATTTCAATATTCATCTCGACTGAATATTAATCTAGCTTTTCAAAAATCCTTTTAAAGAGTGGATATTTTATTCAACATACCCTCGTGCCAGCCTCTTGATTTTGTATTTCATACACACAATACTTAAATATTTCATTTAAAACATTTTCCCACTTCCCACTTGTCACTTTACCATTTAAATATTTCCCCATAATATTTTATTTCACCGGAAGAAAATAAATAGTCCCACCCCATTTTACTTTGTACATGTACCCTACCTGGGAAAATGAGAACTTTAGATTTTTTTATAATTTAAAACATTTCTTTTAAAATTTCCATCGGGCAATTAAATTTTGAAACCAAATGTCTTTAATACCATTAAATCCACCCATGCTTTCAATATTTAGTCCATGCATTCAACAAAAGCTTCTCCCAGGACCCATGTGCCATGTGTCAACATCTCGCTGATCACATGAGAAATAAACATCAGGCACTTTAAACTCGCGAGCCATCATGGTGAGGCTTAGATTTTGTCTCACATTCATTTTGATTTTGAAGTTATATGCCTTCAAACTAGACCCATAAACTAAATTTTTGATGGGGCCAAACCATTTACTTACCTTCCTCTCACCCATCCCACAGATATAACCATTGAGCAATTAAAAGTGGTGAGCTGGCAGGGAAGGGATGCGATTAAGCTACATCCAACTTGAAATCTCCTCTATTGATTTTGTTTTATCTCCATTTTCACATTATGTGCCTAATTTTCCATATCATTGCATTCAACCTACTCTACAATTCTCATGCAATGGTGGTAGCTTCCTTTTTATGTGTTTCAAACACTTTCAAAATTCCTTCCCTCACATTGATTCAGAGGCCTTTATTTTGATCAATGTGCGCAGCGTAGTGTTCCTTCTTCTTTGCCCGGTGGGTCCCTCGGTAGAATGTGTCCATAGCATTTTATTTTCTTTACACCCATGGCGTTCCACTCAATTTGGTTTCGTGGGTATATTCTCCTCTGGTAACATAAAGGATGTCCTCTTCTCACAAGCAACTACTTGAAAGTTTCTAATGCATTTTCAACAAACCATGACACTCAATGCATGCCCTTTCAGGTTGTTGGTCATGCCTCTTCTGCACTTGCATTTGCTTGAGAGTTGCCACAACCTTTTCAACATTTCATTTTTTGCGTTGCATTTGTTGCAATCATGGTATCCCATTTACCAACATTAAACATCCCTCAAATGAAATAGTTGTTATAATGTGGTCTTACCACTTCTTATCAATTAGTGCATTCCATGTTGCATTTGTTTTCCTCCACCAACATTTCTTATAGCCACCTCTTGTTATACATTAATTCATTGATGGAATTCCATGGGATCACATTAATATCCATTGGCTGCGCTAACCTTTTGACTGGCGCCCCTTTTCAGTCATTTACCTTATTCTTTGATGGATGTCCATTTGCTTCACATGCTTCATCCATGTTCTTTTCTCCATGTGCGAGCCTTTTGTTTTGCTTGTAGCATTGATGGATTTTCCACAAAGTAATCCCTGTAACTTGCAGCAAGAACCATTTCAGGGCATGTCACCAGTGTTTCACCATATGGCTACCAAGCCCTTCTTAGAACAAGATCAAACCGTGCAAGGCATAAGTCACTAACACATCTTGCAGAGAGGAGTTGAGCATTCACAACAACATAACCGCATTCAACATCATTTGAGAATGAGGTCTTCAAGTGTATAATGCCTGCAAAACTTGTGAATATTTGATCCATTCCAATTTTTTCTCATTCTAAAATAGAATTATAGTGAAGAGATCGACCATAGCCATTTTACCAATCACACAATCTTCATTCATAATACCTAACAGAGTATAGATGGTTCTTTAGAAACACACGTGCCTCGTTGTTGTTATTAGGTACTTTGAGTGCACCTTAGAAAAGATTGTAGCTCAACTAGATTTCATTCATAATCTCTTCCTTGGCTATAAAATAAAGGTGTGTGTCTCAAGTAGTCAGAAACCTGGACAATATTATCTTGCACAAAGTTATGATTTTATCCATGCTGAATAGCACTACTCTCTTTAATCCAAATGAAGAAATCTATGACAATGACAAGTGAGATATCCCCTTTAATAACCATAGTGTACTTAATTAGGATTTCATCCAACACTTGCAACCTCATAACAAGGTAAAACATCTCAGGCCCCATGTGGCCCGACTAATTTTTTTTTTTGTTTTCAAACAAATTTTACCATCAAATTGACCTGTGAAAACTTTTGATTGCTTCAGAAGTGAAAACATGAACTGGGTTGTGATTAAAACTTCTTTTTGACATGTTTACAAAATGTGCAAAATTGGCTAGGTGGGCTTTGGAATCGCTTTAAAAATTGATCAAACGGCCTCGTGAAAATGTAAAAACTTGCAAACTTGTAGAAAATCATTGTAAGAATTGAGTGCGAAATATGGATCAGAGAAATCAGTCACGAGGAAAAAATTATTAACTGTCAAAATTGCTTACTCGAATTTTTTGCAACAAATAGTTGTTTTGAACCAGTTGAAACTGAAGAGATCACCTTGTTGCAAAAATATCAAATTAACTCCTCGCGAGCTGCCACTGGACACAATAGATCATTTTGGTGTAGAGAACACGTGTACAAGAGGGATCACCTTGAAACATCATCCATCAAAATATATTCAAGGTCGAAGTTGACCTCTCTGAAATGTTGTCAGCAATGCAGATGCAAAACATGAGAAACTGTATTTGGTTTTGATCTACTAAAAATAGAAAATGAACTTGTGAGACTTTGAAAACTGACATGTGAGCTAATCTAGGTATGGAGAATGCAGAACAACATTCATTTTCTCTTGATGATGAGCTATTTTCAAAATTCAAGCTCAAACGTGTAGCTACTTTGCAAAACTGAGGATTTGCAAACAGCATAAAAGTGTCAAAACCCTCCAGCTTCGCTTTTTGAAACCCTAACAAAACTCCTCGTGGGAAGCTAAAAATTGACATGCACATTCAGATATGACACATGATTGTATCTAAAAATTGGTTTTGCACCAAAATCAATGGGCTTTAAAATATGACCCTCCAAAGTAGGTCATTCAAGCAGATTCTTTGGGTGCACTTCAAAAAGTGTAGAGGCAAAATTTTGAAATGGGCATCTCAAATTTGCAAAATTTGAGAGTGTCATAGGTGGCTCCGACTGGGGATGTATGCCTCCTATGGGCATAGCAAGATTCTAGAGCTCTAGGGAAGTAGACCAAATGCTGAGTCCATCAGGTGTTCTGAAACTGCTCCTTTATTTATCCTTTATTTTCAACTTCATCTGGTGACACCCAGGCCACCAAAGGAAAAATGTGAAGTTAGTATTTACCCCTATGAAACACTCAGTTTTGTGATGTATTCCATAGGCCAAATCTGAGAACATTATCATAGACCACCCACAAACTAGCTTGGTCATTGACATGCTCCACTCTATCACTATGCTTTCTGATGTCACTTACAATTCTATCAATCTGCAACATGCAATCAAACATTAATTGAAAATCATAATCATTGTGACATTTTACCTTGGGAAGCTCATTGTCATGTTCCACTTAATGTTCACTCTCTTGAATTGAGAAATAGAAGCATTCATAGTCCATTTGATCTTCGAAATCACAAACTTTGACATCACAAACTTTGACATCAAAATTAGTTTGCACATCAAACTGAAAGCTCTCATAAAAAAAATGTTGTGTGTCATGCAAATCATCTTCAAATATGTCAAAGAAAAAAAGATGCATATTCAGGAGCATCCTTGTACTGATCACTACAACATAGGTACATCTTTTGACATTTCGGTTCAAGTACATTATAACACACCTTGGTATCATAGAAACAAGGATCATATGCCTCATCATTCAACTCAAAGACAAATATTTCAAGTGTGGGCTCAAGCAATTCAACATCAACAGGGACAACAAGAAGACCACCATGTGCACTAGTAACTTCATGCACAATATCAGTTGACATGTGTGCTGACCCGAAAGTGAAAGACTCATTGCTAACTGAAAACTCCTCATTAGCAATAGAACTAGAATCTTTCTTTTCTTTCACATCAATGCTTTTCACATGAGGTGACAACATTTCCATGTTCACATTATGAAAATAAGGAACATAAAATACTTGAAGCAGTTGTACTCAACTTCATACTCATTAACATGAGATTCATCATTTGCTTCATTCCTTTGTTGCTCCACACATGGATCAAGAATCTTTGTAGTATCAACACAATCTGCAACTTTATTTTCATATGAATCAGCAAGCTTTTCAATATCATCAATGGGTAATGACATTGATTCAAGATCCATATGCATGTCACAATGTCCCACCTGATTATTCCAAAATGCATCCCCTATTTCATCATCATACTCTTCATGTACCACACAATTTCCATCTTTACTTCAGACAAACAATCATGAAGAGCAGGGGCATAAGCACACTTATCAACACCTTCATCATATTCAACATTATGTTTTGAGTCAACATACTAATCACAC
Source organism: Sequoia sempervirens (assembly GCA_007258455.2). Taxonomy (NCBI): domain Eukaryota; kingdom Viridiplantae; phylum Streptophyta; class Pinopsida; order Cupressales; family Cupressaceae; genus Sequoia; species Sequoia sempervirens. The sequence continues at coordinate 366,168,058 of VDFB02000008.1, read as the reverse complement.
ACATGATTGTCTTCAAACTCTGCATCACTCTCACGATGAAAATGCTCTATTGATTGTGAATCCAAATTACATTTGGTGTATTCATCACATGCAATTTGATCCCTCACCTATGGAAAAATCACTTCGCGAGCATCTACATCATTGCATTCTTCAAGTGAGGAATATGCTTCCACATCATCCTTAGAAAAGCAATCACAATATTCAAAGGAGCAACCAAAAATATCAACCTCATCATGATTTTCATCAGAAGAAAGATCATCGCTACATGAACCATGTTCAAAATCTTCAAAATGAATACTTGAGGCTATAATAATAGGATCACAATCACTGGTTTGTAATGACATATCAACATCATAGGCATTGTAAATGTTGATCACATCATGACATGGAGTAACACTAAGTGTCTCATTTACCTCTCCATCATCTGAGATATCACAAGAGAATCATTCTTGCACATCTACTCTGTTATCATCCCATGTGTCGTCATCTTCCTCACCACTGCAAAGATTTGCACATGTGTTGATCGTGAGCTGATTACAATGTTCATCCTCTGACATATGACAATATGGATGTTCTTCTTCTGACATGTTCTCTTCACTTGTTTGTAGTGTTGTATGATTTTGTTCAGGAGGATAGTTGTTGTCTCCATTTTGAGAATCCACATTTTGTGCATAACCACACTTGATCGATTCTACAATCCTTATCCAATCAGGTACTTGATAAAAGCTATGGGGCTTCAATTTCTCTAGAAAATTACTCAGCCCAGATTCATAAATCTCAGAAAATAAATCAATGAACATAGATTCCTCAGTTTTGAAATCTTTGGGAACTTCTATCAAAGCATCCAAAAATCTTAGAAATGATCTATATGGTGATTCTCCCTCTTGTCTCTTCCTTTCATACAATTCTTGCACAAAAGATTTGTGATAAAAAATCCTAAGATTTTGTTGACATTCAACTTGGAGCTCATTATGATCTACATACTTTGATGATGGAGAAATCATAATAGCAAAAGAATAGTTAGGTTGACAATCATTTTCATTATCTAATCTTTGAATTGTACTTGCATGAGGTGTGTTTGGATAGTCAACACTTGCAGCCAAATACCCTTTCATCATTGAGTACTTCAAATTGTTCTCAATGTCCATAGCATCTTGATATTTCTAATGTAATGTTGTAGGCTCCTTATCTCTCAACAAGAAATTCATTTTTTTGTCAAATGCACCAAGATACACAACCAAGCATTCAACATCATTTGGTCGCACACTTTATAGGATTTCCCTGACTTCCTTTACAAATTGTAGATTAAAAATAGGGACCAACTCATTTTCACTTATATGGATCTCCATGAAGTTTTTCCTCACCATACTTGGGTTTACCCTTTCACCAAATTGTTCATCAAAGGTTGTCATAAACTGATTCCATGAGACAATGGAGCATGCTAGTAAATATGAGTACCAATCCCTGGCATCATCCTTCAGAGATTGAACAAACAACTTCATGACAACATCCTCATGATGCACCTCATAATCCCCCATCGTTTGCAGATGCTTAGAGGCTGATTCTAAACTTTTCCCTATGAATTTGGGAAAATACTTCCTAAAATTTGTAGGAATCAATGTTCAGGAAACCTTTAATACCACTAAAAACCAATGGAATATACCTCTCAATAGAGAGTCCCCTTTGAGGCCTTGGTGACAATTGTTTTCCCTGCATACTTTTACTTGCCATTTTACAAGGAAACCCTCTTGTATTCAAATTCAATCATTCTCAACTTCATACATGGTTATTAATTACATCATTTACAAATCCAACCATGATTCTGAAGCATAGATTGAATATTTATTCCTTAAAATTTCTCAAAGGCATAATTCAAAATAAACATACTTCTCACATCATGTTACATATTACATTTAAGAAGTATGAAAAGAACTACTACCGCTCCCTTTCTTATTGCAAATTCATCTAATAAGGAACCAAAATTATTTCCTAAGATGTTCAAATATGGCTTTCATACATCATTTCTTGAAAACCAAGAATAAGGAATACCTAGAAATGTTGCAGCTGCTGCAAATTGTTCTTCTGATTGGAAATATTTGTAGATCTGGAACTATATTCACCTCTTCACCAGGTTCTTGTAACAGAGTTTCCACCTCTCTTTGTAGAGGACTGAACTTTGAACAACTGGAAGTTTTCTCACATGTAAACTTATTTTTTGAGTTCCCTTCACCAACAAAGCACCGCAGATCATAAAACAATCAGGGTCACTGCAACAATTATCTCTCCAGGCTTGAAATCCTTCATTACTTGAACTAAATTCAGAATGGCTAACAATAATATGACTTTGTAACTAAGCAATCTACACCTGGAGATTTAAATTTATCCCCAACAGAGTTGCCATGTTGTTGGTGCTCCAAATCAAACCAGACTAGTGGATCCTATAGACTAGCCACTTTCTAATGATCAGATTCAATGGGGGATTTGGCCAACTGATAGGAAATTAAATTAAAACACATTTCCCCTACACTTCAGGCTCTGTAAGACCTAGGTGGTGACCCTTTAGCAACATCTAAAGATTCACACACATAATTAATGGGATATTGCTTAACGGATGAATGTTCTCATGGAACTATGCTGCTCGAAACATAAAATATCACTCAAGATTGACATGACATTGAGTGAATTTCATCAACTAGCATGGAAAACATGGAAGATACAAGTACTCACAAAACATAATTAAGATGATTTATGATTTAAAGAATTTAGGACCAAACTGAAAACAATAGAAGTGTGATAATGGACCAGTGCCATAAAATGGGCTATGAAGTATATAACCAAGTTTCATCTTGCAGTGCTAAACATGCTTTGAAGATCTTTGCAAATGTTATCACATTGTGATAACTAGACCACTGAAGTTTTATTTGATAACTCTTCTTATAAATCCACTTGAAACACAATACTCCTGTCACATGTGTTGAATCAATTACACTATCCCTTAAATAATAGGCAATAATAAAAGTAGTTTGTGATTCATTAAAGAAATTACATCATTCATAGAATAGAAGGCAGCAACAAATATAACTCAAATGTAGTAAATGTGCATGAAAAGACTCAGACAATCTTAATATTGAATCCAAAAAAAGTATTACAATTCAGCTATGGAGAGAATTATCAGCTAAAATAAACATGAAAGCATAATTCAGATCACATGCTTTCAGATTAATAACTTAGTTACAATCATCCCAGCATTACAATCTACCCAAAGATTTTGCCTACCTTGTAGACCTTTCAGAAATTGGAACCTAGAATTAGAACAATGAGAAGAGAAATAGAATAAAAGGAAACAAAAAACTCAAGAAGAAAATCCATTGAAGACATCTAGAAGCATCTATCACCATTGATTAGCAACAAACTCGAAGCATATCTTCTCTCACTTTCCCTTTACAATTTTTCCACTAAAACTACCTTTTCCTCAGTTGTTTTGCAACAGAAAATATGCCCATCTGATGAAATTCCCCATTCTACTGGTAGCTAAAAGAAAATATCTTTTCCCCATGAAATTCCTCTTTTTTCTATTCCTTTATTATGCAGTGGCTACAAATATCATTTTATTCACTGTGCATTTTATTGCCCAACAATAAAATATTTTACTCTTACACTTTTTATTCTCCAACAGAGAATATTTCACCCATAAAGTGAATATTAAATTCACTTCACAAAATTCCCTATACACATTTTCACTTCTGATTCTATTACCCAACAAAAGAATATATTTAAATTTAATGAAGGAGCCCCGCATTTAATTTCACATTGCCCAACATATCATATGCTATATATTTCAATATTAATCTCCTATAAAAATATTAATCTAGCTTTTCAAAAATCCTTTTAAAGAGTGGATATTTTATTCAACATACCCTCGTGCCAGCCTCTTGATTTTGTATTTCATACACACAATACTTAAATATTTCATTTAAAACATTTTCCCACTTCCCACTTGTCACTTTACCATTTAAATATTTCCCCATAATATTTTATTTCACCGGAAGAAAATAAATAGTCCCACCCCATTTTACTTTGTACATGTACCCTGCCTAGGAAAATGAGAACTTTAGATTTTTTTATAATTTAAAACATTTCTTTTAAAATTTCCATCGGGCAATTAAATTTTGAAACCAAATGTCTTTAATACCATTAAATCCACCCATGCTTTCAATATTTAGTTCATGCATTCAACAAAAGCTTCTCCCAGGACCCATGTGCCATGTGTCAACATCTTACTGATCACATGAGAAATAAACATCAGGCACTTTAAACTTGTGAGCCATCATGGTGAGGCTTAGATTTTGTCTCACATCCATTTTGATATTGAAGTTATATGCCTTCAAACTAGACCCATAAACTAAATTTTTGATGGGGCCAAACCATTTACTTACCTTCCTCTCACCCATCCCACAGATATAACCATTGACCAATTAAAAGTGGTGAGCTGACAGGGAAGGGATGGGATTAAGCTACATCCAACTTGCAATCTCCTCCATTGATTTTGTTTTATCTCCATTTTCACATTATGTGCCCTAATTTTCCTTATTGTTGTATTCAACCTGCTCTACAGTTCTCATCTACAATGGTGTTAGCTTCCCTTTTTATGTGTTTCAAACACTTTTAAATGCCTTCCCTCATTGATTCGAGCCCCTGTATTTTGATAAATGTCTGCAACATATACAAACATTCCCTTGTTGCTACTAGTGGATCCCTCTAGTAAGTGTGTCCATAGCCTTGTGTTTTCTCTACACCCTTGGCATTCCATTCAAGTTGGTGCAGTGGGTAAATTCTCCTCTGGTAACATAAAGGATGCCCTCTTCTCATGAGCAACTGCTTGAAAGTTTCTAATACATTTTCAACAAACCATGACACTCAATGCATGCCCTTTCAGGCTGTTGGTCACACCTCTTCTGCACTTGCATTTGCTTGAGAGTTGCCACAGCCTTTTCAACATTTCATTTTCTTTGTTTCATTTGTTGCAATCTTGGTATCCCATTTACCAGCATTAAACGGCCCTCAAATGGCGTAGTTGTTACAATGTGGTCTTACCACTTCTTATCAATCGGTGCATTCCATGTTGCATTTGTTTCCTCCACCAACATTTCTTACAACCACCTCTTGTTATACATTAATTCATTAATTATGGAATTCTATAGGATCATATTAATATCCATTGGTTGTGCTAATGTTCTGACTGGTGCCCCTTTTTGTTCATTTACTTTATGCTTTGATGGATGTCCATTTTCTTCACATGCTTCACCCATTTTCTTTTCTCCATGAGCAGGCCTTTTGTTTTTCCTCTAGCATTGATATATTTTCCATAAAGTAATCCATGTAACTTGTAGCAAGAACCATTTCAGGGCATGGCACCAGTGTTTCACCATATTGCTACCAAGCCCTTCTTATAACAAGATCAAAATGTGCAAGGCATAAGTCACTGGCACATCTTGTAGAGAGGAGTTAAACATTCACAACAACATAACCGCATTCAACATCATTTGATAATGAGGTCTTTGAGTGTATAATGCCTACAAAACTTTTGAATATTTGATCCATTCCAATTTGTTCTCATTCTAAAATAGAATTATAGTGAAGAGATTGACCATAGCCATTTTACCAATCACACAATCTTCATTCATAATACGTAACAGAGTATAGATGGTTCTTTAGAAACACACGTGCCTCAGTATTGTTATTAGGTACTTTTAGTGAACCTTAGAAATGTAGAAGTTGAAAAACCAACTTCACAATCCCCAAGAATCACCTATCACATGCAACATATATTCAGAACAAAAAAGAAGAGATGTTCTGTAAAACCTCTGAACCAATATGTGCAAGCAAAAACTAGAATAATGATTATTGAATATAATTGTTTTGCAAATAATACAAAAGCCTTCAAATAGGAAATCATGCAAAAAAGAAATACATGCACAACCCTAATCTTATCTTGAGCAAAAAGATAGCTCAACTAGATAAGGATTACAATTATCGTAGGAAATAAAAAATGCCTAAGTAAACTTATGCTAAAGTGTAATTAAATAATTAATTACACCAACACCCCCCCATAAGTGCAACTTAGGGAGAATCAAATTATTATGCAAAGATGAGTCCCAACAACAAGGCCTGATCAATTACCCATTTACAAATACAATGCAAACTAAATCAAACAAGGTAAAGGAGAAAACCACATGGGAACAAAACTCCTCCCCAAAATAGAATGCAAACTAACTAAGTGATGAAAGATGGAGGACTCCATAAGAGACCCCAAGGACACCATCCATCACAAAGATACATAAATGAACCCCCCCATAAGAGAGGAAGAAAGAGGCCACATAGCCCCCCCAAAATGAAGTAGCTCCAAAACATCTGAAGAAACCACATCTCCTTAAAGAAGTGAGAGGGAAGAGGCTGAATGAATGAAATATCTGAAGGTGAAGTAGGTGTAGCCAAAGATGTCTCCACAGAAGCAAGTGTGATCTCAACCAATGAAGAAGTCAAATTAGGTGAAGACTCAAGAGTAGCCTCTAGAGATGGATGATCAACAAGATCCTACTAAACTGAAAAAGAAGAAGCCACATCGGTAGCCACAACATTAGCAACAGGAGGTGGAGGAGATGGAATGGAAGGATTGAGAACAGAATCCAAACTGAGAACACCAATGTTCAAGAATCCAAATGTCTCTTGTGAATGATGATTCACACTAGAAGTATGAGGGACAACTGTAGGAACATAAGCACCATTAGTAGCAAAATCTGTAAAGGAATACAATTGAGATTAGTGATCCACTATCTCAGTAGCAATAACTGCTCTACTCTCCAAGTCTCTGATGATAACCAAATCAGGTGTGAACTCCATAGATCTCATAGTGCCTCCATGTGTGATTTGATAGATGGAAAGAAGGTTGTTTGTCAAGTGAGGGATACACAAGACATCCTGAAAGGAGTGGTCACCAAAACCAATAGACCCCTTCCCTATAACACTCATGTAACTATTTCTTCCCATCAAAATGGGAGACATTGTGCAAGGCTCAAAGGAAGTGAACATAGACTGTGAAGATGCCATATGATGAGATGCTCCTGAATCAAGAAGTCATGTCCCTGATCAAACACCTGAAGAAGCACAAAGAGCATGTCCCTTCATATTTGATGAACTACATGTAAACCAGTTGTGCCCCTATCATGCTGCTCTGAAGAATAAGAATGAGGAGAAGAAGATGATGCAGATATCCTAGAAGGAAAATCAATCTGATGTTTCTGAAGAAGATGCTTCAGCTCATCAATGTCCTTGTAGCAATTATGTTCTGCATGTACTTCTCTCTTGCAATATGCACATGTAGTCTTCTCCTTCCTAGATGACTTCCCCTTAGAAGAGGAGGATCAATCTAAGGACTCCTTTTGCTACTCATGAGGTTTGGAATCCTTTTGTTTCTATTTCTTGCCTTTTCCTATAGAAGCCTTCTAATCTTTGGGCTCCTATGATGCAATAAGTTCCTGTGATGAAGAAGGTTTCACAATTCCCATGCTAGCTAACTTAGCTTGCTCTTGAGTGAGATATGAATCAAAGTCATCAAGAGATGGCATAGTGAATCTAGTACCAAGAGCATCCCTAGTGGCATAAAAGGTAGATACAAAAACTGAATAATCTGGTCCAAGTTTTGAAAGAATGGACAATATCAATTGAGAGTCTTCTTTCTGAACACCACACCATGACAACTACAATATGAGAGACTTGAGTTTGGTGAAAAAATTTTGGATGCTATCAAAATCCCTAGGATTTAAGCCAATAAGATCATTCTCTAACTGAAACCCTCTCATAGTATCTTGCTTCCCAAACAAAAACTCTAAAGTAGTGTAGATCTCATTGGGTGTAGTGCAAGACTCACTATGAAAAATAAGGTCAGGTGAAAGAGATAGACATAAACTACCATAAGCTTCATCACATCTATTAAACCACTTTCTCTTTTCAGTAGCACCTGTAGGTTCAATTTTTGTACCCATGGTTACCTTGTACAACCCTTTGTGTTTCAAGTGAATCTCCATTTGTTTATTCCAACCAAAATAGTTGAATGGAGTAAGGGGTGCAATGTTGTGTAAATCCATGACAAAAAACAGCAATGTATACTCTCAAATAAAAAATAATATTCCTCTTAGATCTTTAAAAAACTCCTGATTTGCATGCTTTCCAAGAAA
>VDFB02000008.1:365947010-366159724 GCA_007258455.2 Sequoia sempervirens | reverse complement strand
AGAAATTCTTATTTGTGCATGAGCTTTATCAAGATTTTTATGAACAATTGAAAGTATGGTTGAAAAATCATGATGGTTTTGTTTGACCTATGATAGATTCAATCACAAAAATAAAAATCTCTTCAATGTGAGCTTCATTCGCCTAATTTATTATTCACCTTGGATATCCAACATTGTAGAAATGGAAAAATCCAATAATCATATTATGATGTGTATGGATTTTTGTTTTCTTAATCAAACATATTTAAAAGATGATTTTCCCCTTCCTAATATTGACATGATAGTGGATTCAATTGTGGGACATGCCTTATTATCATTCATAGATCATTTTTCAGGATATAATCAAATCTTTATTAACCCCCAAGATCAATACAAGAATTTTTATACTACACCTTGGGGAAAATTTTATTCATATGTTTTATTTAATATATGTTCAGCCTCATAAGGGCCAAACCACTATGTTATCCAAATTACTTTCACCAATAGTGGGTATGTGCAGGATCATCATGGAAAAAACAGGCCCTTAAGTGGCAAAAAAATTAGAAAAATCAGAGTTAGGAAACTTGACGTAAAAATTTGAATAAGTTATCTATATTATTTCAAAAATATGTAACAATAGAATTTGTAGTAAATTGAATGTAGTTTCTAAACTACTAGGTTTTTAAAATATATATATATATTTTTGGTGAAAATTTGAAATTTCAATATAGTAGTACTTAAATTTCAGGGAAAAAATAAGTAGGTGTCTGTCTAAGGACCCTAACCACAATAAAATGATAATATTTTTTTATAAGATTTTAGATATGAGTAGAAGACTCATTTCCCGATGTGATGCATATTTTTTTGTATTTTTTTTCCAAGTAAATAATTAACTATGAATTTTTAATTACAACTTTTAAAAAATATAAAAAACTTGTATGTCTGACCACCTTAACTTGGTTAAAATTTCATGAAATTCAATTTTTCTTTTTTTAATCCTATAGTATGTGAAGCATAGAATGTGATGCATGTTTTGGATTCAAAAAATGTGATACCATTTGAAAGCTATAGATTTTTTTCAATCAGTCTATCAATTAGGACTTTAGTCATAATTTGAATAGAAAATGAATAATAATTAGTTATTAAATTCAAAGAAAAGAATAATTTATATTGGTGGAAAGCTTAGAATATCCTTTAAAAACCCTTTTTGTTTCATCAATTTTGGGTTAAAAAAAAATTGTCAGCCACATACCCATCATATTGCCACTTTTTGGCCCATCATGATCCTGCACATACCCTAGTGATGCATCCATACATGAACCTTACGGTCCTCTCTATATCGTCAGGTGTACAACAAATGAAAAAACTATAGAAGGAATACTCATTGATCCCATGCATGTAGAGAATGTGATCGCTAAGAAATTCTTATTTGTGCATGAGTTTTATCAAGATTTTTATGAACAATTGAAGGCATGGTTGAAAACTCATGGTTGGACTGATATAAGTAGATGTATCATTCTCCATCATACAAACATTGGACTAATTCCATGTGAAGCTAGGCTATGCATGGCCATGCTCCATGAATGATGTGATGTTAGTTATTCATAACTACATAAAGTTCCCATTTGAAAAATGAGATACTCACAATGCATCTTAGTGGGTTTAATCCTTTATCCTCTTGTGGAAAATTTTCATTATATTTATTTTGGGCTCAACCTATGGAACCTATATAACCTCATGGGGACTTCTTTTTCAATTCAAATCAAAATTTGAAGGAGAAGTGCATAAAAATATTATATCTTACCAATATTCCTAAAAATGACAAGAATATGGTTGTTCCTCCTCCACCTGTTATGGATGAATCCATGCCCAAAGAAAAGAATCTTCCAAGTAATCAAGGTAATTATATTGTAGTTCCTCCACCCATATCATATAAAAGACCAATAGACAATAAAATCATTCCTTTTAATTCCTCCAATGATAAAACAAGTGTATAGTGTTGAATTTGGCATGATGTTTGACATTGATGTCTAAAGTTGTAGAGGGTTTGTGAAGTTGCAAAGAGCTTGTGATGAGTTCATTTCATGAGTTTGTGATAAGGTCCTTGATGCTAGGATGCATATGACAATTAAGGTGCTTGCTTATTCATGATAATGCTCAAGGTGTTGATTCCAGTACTATGCAAGAGTTGCATGGGTTGCATTCTTTAAATGGTGTATTCATGGTTGGTCTTTATAAGAAATCTAATGGTGTGTACAATGGTAGTGACATTGATAAGCATTCGTCAAAAGTGGAAGAAGTTTGCTTAAAGACTTGGTTGAAAAAGGCATGCAAGTTTGTGTCAAGGTTTCACTATGAAATTTTTGACTTGAAATAATATTCATGATGCAAAAGACAGTACTTGGTTGATGCTTTATTGGTGTTAAGTAAAGTAAATGTTAGTGTATGTTTGATACATTGGTCATGTAGTTGATACCAAGGGTCACTGTCTCATGATAGTATATGACAGTTTTTCTTCTACAAGGTGATCTTTTATCACAAGTACTTATCCCAAAGATAACATGGTTGAAGGAATTCTCATGCTTTTTATCTCAAATATCCAAGCATATTTTAGACCCCTAAAGATCTAGGGTTCAGTGTTTATGGTGATCTTCAATGTAAATATTTTTTTCTTATACTTTGTAGTGACTTATAATATTATAACACTTTTACAACATTATTGGCTATCTTTTAAAAGGTTACAGGATCTGATTTAAACTAGAGCAACAACTACTTCTTAGAGAATGCACTTTGACATACAACTGAATGTCAGCATTAGTTATGTTTAGTTTTTAAAACTCCAGTGGGATACAAATGTTTGAATATCCTCAGCAATGATCTTTGAAAAGTGATGAAAAAAAACTATGGTTAGTGTATGTTGCGATTGAGAATGAAGGCCTGAGCTCTAAAAAGGTTCTTTTGAAATCCATGAGAACATGCTTTTATCAAGGTCATACACATGGAGAAGAATGGAATAATAGTGTATGATAGGGTTATGTGATACCTATGAAAAAAAATGCGTTACTCCATTCTTGAATTGTGATTTTTTTTCATAGCATAGATTAGTATAATATGTTTGAGATCATAAGTAGCTGGTGATTGATTGCGAGTAATGGAAGCTTATGTATTTGTGTACAAATATTCAGAATAAGCAAATGTTCAGTGAAGTCTAGAGATTTTTATGATTAGGATAGGTGTTGTGTGAAATTCTTTTTGTGATATATTTTTGAACTCTCTCAAAGAAGGTTGTAGTTAAAGCAATGGTTCAATGCAGTTGAGAAGACAATGAAGGATTTGAATGATAGCATATGAAAGATTCATATGGCTATATTTAGCTGCATTCATCATATGTTTTTTCCTTTTTTCACTATTTAGTATGATCTGAGTATAGTTACAAGTGTTAGGAACAAAGCTTTGTGTTTGCATTCAAAGAAGGTTAATACTCAAGATATGCGACTAGGTCTTTTTGGTTGATGAAACAAGAGGAGTCTTATAAAGAGCTTTTATTCATTGTGTAGAGGATTTTTGTGGAGAGATAAGGACTTGTCTTATTTCAATCTTTCACTAGAGAACCTTGTATTATTTAAGAGTTAAGGGGATATTCTTGTAGTCTTCCTTTATGCTTCTTGATGTTGTAAATCTATTGTTAAGGGAACATAAGAGTTTGTGAGTCAAGGTGTTGAAGCACTATGTTGTTGTTGCATATTGTAACAACACAACCCCCTGAAGTTATATTTCTTCTTTCATTGGAGATTAGTCATTAAGACCATGGAGGTTTTTTTAGTGAGACTGTATTTTTCCAGTGAGGTTGTATTTTGCCAGTGAGGCTGTATTTTTCCAGTGAGGCTGTATTTTGCTAATGAGGTTGTATTTTTGCTAGTGAGGCTGTAATCAATGAGATTACCATTTTTTCTAGTGAGACTAATAAAATGAATTTTGAAACTGCTTTTTTCTCCCTATAAAGGGTTTTCCACTCATAAATCATTGTGTTATGGTTTCTCATTATTTTTGGTCTATTGGTCTTCATGTTTAAACATTCAATCTTTTTAGCACTTGAATTTCTATGTTAATCAATCATTAAGCCTTGCCTATCTAATTGGGTTACTTTTTAGTAATTGAATATTCAAGTTATACAAAGAGATTCTGTAATTAAAAATCAATTGAATTGAATTTGTTTATTGAAACGTTGATTCACTCCCCCCTCTTAGTGTTTTCATACTCCAACAAGTGGTATTAGAGCCAGAACCTTGCAAAAATTTTAACCAACTTAAGGGTTCCTGGTAGTGGAGTACAATGGGAAAGAGTTATAGAAATAATGTAACTTCCAAAAAGGAGAAAGATCTAGATCAAAATATAGAAAAGTCTATTACAAAAGTTGATGATGTTTCTAATGTTCTTGGTTCTAAGGAATGTCATATAGGAATGTTTGATGCAAAAAGAGATGAGTTATAATTTATGGAAGTTGCAAATGGGTCATATGATGGAAATGATGAAGAGGAAGCACACATTTATCTTGAAGATGAATTGATTGTTTCCCTCTAGAAATGAATTGAAGAGAGAAAGAAGAGTAAATAAATAATTAAATATGAAGTACAAATAATCTAATCAATTTATTGAGGAACTAAAGAAGAAATGTGTAGAATCTGATCATCTTTTTGAGAAACTAAAGGTGAAATTGGAAGAATATAGAAAAGTGGAAGAAGCTACTTATAAGAAGTTGCAAACCAAAGTAGAATATTGCCAAAAGTTAGAGGCTGAAATGTTGTCCCTAAAATATAAATTAGATAAATATGGATTTGAAAAGAAGTCTACAAAATGAGGAGAGCATTGAGTTGTTTGAGAAAGTGTTGCTAAGTCAAAATTATTTTTCAAAAAAATCTGGGATAGGATATAAAGGAGAAATGTGTAACAAAGATGCTACTGTGTCAAAGGAACCAATTAAATGAACAAGATTGTCAAAAGGAGGAGCATATGAATAAGGAGAATCAAGTTTTACTTTCAAAAAGCCTTCATACCAGAACACTTATGAGGATGGATACAAAAGAGTTCATGATCCCCAACCAAATTTTGAGAAGAAGGGCTTCAACAAGTAAAATCAGGTACAATTATTCACATTTCCATGGTTATTGTTACTCTTATAATGATTATGGAAATAAAAAAAATTATTGTATGAGTTAGTCTATATTTTATAGAAATATGAATGTAGTTTTTTATAAATGTACCAACCTTGTGCCATTTGAGCTCGTGGGGTAACCGACCCTCATCTCTAGGTCTGAAATTCTTTTATTTTATTAGGTTGATCGATTGACCTTATTTGGCCTTTACATCCTTTGAAATAGCATGTTTTAAGTGCTTTGATGCCTTTTATACACCATCCTATATGTCCCCCTTTCTTAAAACAACTTTTGAGCATGTGCTAAAACACTCCACTTAAGTTTCATATGCCATTTTCCTCTATCACTCATTGGGGATAGTTTCAGAAATGTAAATTTACATTAGCGATGAGCAGTGATTGGTATTTATTTTGTTTCACACATCGCAGATGGGTTTTGGATAGTGATTGTGTATTAGTGATATGTGATACATATATTTTCACTGGCTTCCTTCGTATCGCTAATCGTTTGTGAGTCTTGAGTTTTACATTAGTGATGTGTGATATGTGTGCTTCTTTAACTTATTGCTAGGATCTCTTTTATCACTAATTTCTAATAAGTTTTATGATGATAATTTGCATTGTGTGATGGGCCTTGGTACTCTTTTTATTTTCTCCTATCACTCATCATGGATTCATTACAAGATTTGAGTCTCAAAATAGCAATGATCAATGGAGTCATTTGTTTAAAACTTTCTCTCATTGATTTGAACTTCTCTTGTGAGCGATACATTTTGGGCCTCTGATTTTCATGTAGGTGCACATGTCTTAATCTTATTCAATTACCTTATCTCCCATCATTGATGTGAGCCATAATTTAAAGCATAAATCAGCGATACACGATGTGAGATGAACTTGATAGAGTATGAGCCTTAAATTCAATAGTGGAGATCTCATCGCATTGATATTCGCACATTGATAAGAATTGTGGAAGTGAAGTGTATCAATGATGAGCGATGGATAATAAATGAAGAACAATGTGGTAGCATCTTGAGGACATCATTTAAAGTAGAAAATAAAGTAGCAATCTAAAAGATGAACCATTGATGTGGTTTTAATTTGAAATGATCAATGAAGCTAGTTTGAATATGAATGGATAAATGTTAGCTCACTCGTGCAAAATTTCTATAAAAAATTAATGGTGTTATGTCCCATTTCCTGACCATAAAGAGGGTGACTAGCTGGTTTTTTGCACATTTGAAACTGCTGAAGAGCGAAGAAGAAATCCAAATGCTAATAAAATAGTGTCAAGGACTCTAACAAGCAATTACAACAACATTAGTACTAGTTTTTCACCTACATAAGCAAAGTGTTGTATTTCTTCCTATTACAAATGCTAAATTGTGCTATTCTAAAAAATAGTAGGGAATTTGGGAGATAATTTTCTTGTGGTTTATTCATTGAGTATCCTCTGTGGTGCAGGAGCACCTTTGCAAATCATGTTTTCACCATGTAAATTCTTGTAACAAATGATCAATTTTGATGTCTTGACCTTGTAACAAGGTTAAATAAGTTATTTGGTAATTTAGGTCATTATGAGGTCACTTGGTGTTTATAGGGTCCAAAGAGTGCAAAAAGCATAAAAACATTATTATAAAATTTGTAAAATTTCAAAATTAAGGCAAACTTAGGAGGATGAAAGTCATTTGATACTTAGGAATCAGTTAGGAACCGAGGAGACAGTTTGTAATGCCTTTAAAAATTCTTTTCTTTTCATTTGTACATGTGGGTGGTTGTAGGATTTCAATTGAAGAAATAAAATCTTTGTTTTTGAGCAATTTATATAGAAATTATGTGTTTCCATGCACGTGTACAGATTGTACAAACTATAAAACATGCAAAGTTTTATTGTAAGTATTGTGGCCTCCAATTACCTTCCATATGAAGTTAGTTTCATGCATTTTGGTTTTATTTTAAGCAAGATATGGACATTTTTTCTAAAATCAATTAGAACCCTTTGTTAGGGTAACCAAAGGCAAAGAAAATAGCATATCTTCCATTCTAATAATGGAAATCTCTCATAAATTTGTGAGGAACTTTTTTTAATGGTGCTATACAGGATTTTCAAGGTTGCAGGGTGTGAGCATGTGGTTTAGGGAAAATTATACAAGGCCCTAAGTCTATAATGTTTGTAAATTTAGGTAAACATAATGTACAGTGATTTGGAAAGGGTGTGTTGATATTTTTCTTCAGTTTTCTTGAATGCTACTAATTTGAAAAGGTAATTAGTTTTGTTTGAAATCAATTCTTTATTTTTTTTGATGAATGGATGTGTTTGGGTAAACCTTTATTGACTACCCTATTAAAAGCAACTTTATGACCGTCATAGTTTGATAGTGCTCCATGGTGATTTTTTCCTTTTAAATGAATACAATGGTGTCCATCTTAAATGATAGTGCTTTTAAAAGGTTTTGTATATGTATTGTGAGCCCTTTCATTTCAAGATTTGGTGAAACTATGAGTTTGAAGCCAAGGTTTTATTTACTGCCCCGTTGTTGACAGTTGGGAACAGTCCCATTTGGTACAACATTTGCATAGTTATTAGTTTTCATCTTGAAGGGTGAGGAAATCATTTGAAGATTATTTAATCAAAGTATTTTGTAGGCCTCTAAACCTAGTTGGGAATCAAGAGAATCTCTATGGATGCATGAGTAATATGAGTGAATGAGCATTGTAGGCCTAAAGGCTGATTAGGATAGGCTATTCTTGGGAGTTCAATTTTGTAAGTGGTTAAGTTGATATAATGGTTTGGGTCAATCAATTGAAATTTACTTAAGGTGTTTGTAGAATCAATAAGTGGATCATAGCTTGGATCTCAGTTTTTTTGAAATGTTACAAGGATTGCGAAGGGTAAGGTGAACTTGAAATGAGTTGGATAATGTTACAAAAAGGCATATAGTCTGATAAGTGTGTCAAATTTTTTATTTCTCTCTTGGCTCTGCATCATGTTGGCATTAGAGCGCAACAAATATTTGGGCTGATAAGTTGATTGGTGAGCTATGGTTTTGTAGTTGTGTGGTTTGTTGGTTGTTTGCATGTTGATGTAGTGAGAAATTCCAAGAGACTAGGAGAGTGGAAAAGACCTAGGTGAGGCAGAGAATTGTAAAGATGGAGAACTTGAGAAGGCATTTGCAAGCAGAGGAAGAGAGAAAGAAGAAGAAAAGAAAAGTAAAGATGGATAGAGAAATTGCTGAGTTGAAGCATGAGTTGAAAAGACTTGAGGAAGAGTTCCAATAATCTATGAAGAGGATAAAACAGATGATGAAGCAGGTAACAAGTTGGCACTTGAGGATAAATAAAAAAGTTTTATGGCCTATAAAGAAGATTGTGAAAAGAAGAAGACAAAAGAAGATGAAAGAGGAAGAAGAAACATATGAAGATGCACATGAAGAATTCATTGATGAAGAAAGCAAAGTTGTTCCAGGTGTTTCCAAGCATGAAGATGAAGAGAGGACAATGATCATAGACCTAATTTCTAATGTTGAAGACCTTGGATTAGTAACAAGATTGGATAAAGAGCAGATTGTGAATGAATTGACCTTGCAGATCCATAAGGAATTGTTGAGTGATGGAGGTATTATGGTAAAATGTTTGTTTCATTTCACTATGTTACTAATGCTTTGGACAAAGAATAACTTGCAGGTTAAAGGAAAAAGGGAGAAGCATGATTTTGTGGTGTCTAAAGTAGTGAAGAATTTGATTTTAGACAGAAAGAATGATAGGGGACTAATTTTCATGGACAAGTTTAAACCTAAAGTAAACATAAAGGTAAACTAGACAAGTTGCAAGGACAATTAGTATTAGAGCATAAAAGGATGCAATTTTTTTGACAACATCACAATTCAAGTGTACTTGAAATTTTTTTGGTCGGGAGTATGGTGCAGGAGCACCTTTGCAAATCATGTTTTCACCATGTAAATTCTTGAAAAAAATGATCAATTTCGATGTCTTGACCTTGTAACAAGGTTAAATAAGTTATTTGGTGCATATTTAGGTCATTATTAGGCCACTTGGTGTTTATAGGGTCCAAAGAGTGCAAAAAGTGCAAAAAGATTGTCATAAAATTTGTAAAATTTCAAAATTAAGGAAAACTTAGGAGGATGAAAGTCATTTGATAGTTAGGAATTAGTTAGGAACTGAGGAGATAGTTTGTGATTCCTTTAAAAAGAATTTTCTTTGCATTTGTACATGTGGGTGGTTGTAGGATTTCAATTGAAGGAATAAAATCTCTATTTTTGAGTAATTTCTACATAAATTATATGTTTCCATGCATATGTGCAGATTGTACGGACTGTAAAATGTGAATTTTTTATTGTAAGTATTGTGGCCTCCAATAACCTTCCATCTGAAGTTGGTTTCATGCATTTTGGTTTTATTTTAAGTAAGATATGGACATTTTTCTGAAATCAGCTAGAACCCTCTGTTAGGGTAACTAGAGGCAAATAAAATAGCGTATCTTCCATTCTAATCATGGAAATCTCTCATAAATTGGTTAGGAAATTTTTTTAATGGTGTTATAAAGTATTTTCAAGGTTTCAAGGAGTGAGCACATGATTTAGGGAAGATTATACAAGGCCCTAAGTCTATAATTTTTTAAAATTTGCGTAAGCACAGTGTGCAGTGATTTGGAAAGGGTTTGTTGATGTTTTTCTTAAGTTTTCTTGAATGTTACTAATTTGAAAAGGTGTTTAGTTTTGTTTGAAATAAATTATTTATTTGGCTTGATGAATGGATGTGTTTTGGTAAACCATTATTGACTTCCCTGTTAAAAGCAACATTATGATAATCATAGTTTGGTAGTGCTCCATGGTGATTTTGGCCTTTGAAATGAATACAATGGTGTCCATATTGAATGATAGTGCTTTTAAAAGGTTTTGTATATGTATTGTGAGTCCTTTCATATCAAGATTTTGTGAAACTATGAGTTTGAAGCCAAGATTTTTTTGACTATCCTATTGTTGATAGTTGGCAACAATCCCATTTGGTACAATATTTGCATAGTTATTAGTTTTCATCTTGAAGGGTGAGGGAATCATTTGAATATTATTTAATTAGAGTATTTTGTGGGCCTGTGAACCTAGTTGGGAATCAAGAGAATCTCTATGGATGCATGAGTAATCTGAGTGAATGAGCATTGTAGGCCTAAAGGCTAATTAGGATAGGCTATTCTTGGGAGTTCAATTTTGTAAGTGGTTAAGTTGATATAATGGTTTGGGTCAATCAATTGAAATTTACTTAAGGTGTTTGCAGAATCAATAAGTGGATCATAGCTTGGATCATAGTTTTTTCTGAAATGTTACAAGGATTCTGAAGTGTAAGGTGAACTTGAAATGAGTTGGATAATGTTACAAAAAGGCATATAGTTGAATAAGTGTGTCAAGTTTTTGATTTCTCTCTTGGCTCTGCATCACTCTGTTAGGGTGATAAACATTAGGTGAGGTTTGGGAGTTTTTTTTTCTACAAATTGTGTCTTGGGTTCTAAAGCTAGGTAGGTCTTTTTGATCAGGAAAACTGTAAACCTAAACAAAAGAGAGTTAAAAGGCTTAAAACCTAGGATGTTTCATCCACAATTAAGCTAGAGCCACCTATAACATCTAACCCTATGATAATCTCCCTTGCGGCACTCTGAAAGTCTAGAAGTAAAAACAAGAATAAAGAGAAATTCATGGAAGAGGCCTCTAGAGAAGTAAAAGAGGGTGGGTCACGAATTTGCAAGAGACTACTGGCTAGGTTTTTGTAACGAGTAGGTTAATTGACAATAATGGTGAAATTGGAGAAGTGCCACAACCTCAGAGTGGATGGAAATTGTTCTTATATGCTTTCAATAGGAGGCATGCTAGTAAGCCACCATTTTATCTATGGGTGCTCAACCTTAGAAAGCTGGTGGTACCTAATTTATTTGTGAAGGTGGATGTAATGATGAAGTTAACAAAGCATTATGATCCTATAGAAAGAAGAATTAAGAGTGAAAATGGAAATGTAGTATTTGAGGTGATAAGGGATAAGATTGTGGAGATATTTGGGTTAAATTCCAATTACACTGTAAACATCAAGCAGACAAATCTATATGGGGAATATGAGTACAACAGACTTGCATATAGAAATAGGTTGCTTGTTTGACATAGAGGGAGCAAGGATATATTTCATTCTAAGTATGTTGATCCCTTTGAGTGAGGAGTTTTTGGATTATTTTAAGAATACATATTACTTCCTGAATGAAGTTATAGCTCAAAATTTTGTGGTAAGGATAGCCCCAAACCTATTGGTGATGGTAGTAGATATATAGGCTCATAATCGAAACACTGGATTTTATTATGTTGCCTTTGTTGCATAGAAGACACATAAAGATTTTATTAATCTAAGGAAACAGGTTCTCCCTCAACATTTCCTATATTATTCTCTGTTAATGCATATGCTCCTATTTGAGGGTGACCAAAAGTGGAAAAGAAAGTTAAAATTGAGACTAAGAGATGACCAAAATAATGTTCTTCCTGTCCAAATGTGGACATATATTTATCGATAGGATTATTCCAATTCCAATTATCTGACATTTGCAAATGTCATTAGATTTGGTATCTTGGAGAGTTTGGGTGTGGCACCTATTCATAGGCTTTCTCTAGCAATCAAAACTATCATGCACCCAAAGGATATGACATGGTCAAATGAAAAAAATAATTGGGTAGATTGGTTCCTGTATTTAGAGTATACTCTAATTAGGGCTTATGGGTCTAAGGTAGCACCACACTACTTTTCCTTATATGTCTCTAACCGATTAGCATTTATGGACTTAATGTGGAAGATTTATTTTATGGATGTTGAAATGTTTAGAAAGCCTAAGAAAGGTACTGTGGTGAGCCCCTAATGTAGTTTTACTTACTTTAAAGCTACTTCCCTTGAAGGGTATGAGAAATTCAGAATCATGGTGAATAACTTCAGGCTTCCTATTGATGAGGTTAGGTTGTTTGACCCAAAAGAATTTATGACCTCCAAAAGGAGGGAGAAAAGCTTATCAGGGATCTGTCATCAATTCTTGTACATAGATGATGTATTAAGAAACTTGACAAGTAATGAGGATTTTATATCTAGAAAGAGTGAATGGATAGCCACAATGGAGATTGAAGAGAGCACTATGAAAATGAATGCCTTCTATGAGAGCCCTTATGATGAAATTGAAGATCCTTTTGAAAGAGAATTTGCAAAACTAAGGGATTACTAGAATGGTGATTTCAAGGTAAAGATGAATGAAGTTGTTGAGAAATCACAAGCTCTCTTAGAACAACAACCTTAGGCTATGGATATTCCAGAGCAACAGAGGTGCAAGAAGAATATTTCCAAGCAATCAAGGTAGAACAAATATTTGAACATGTGCCTAATGATGAGGAGGTGGAGAAGAAATTCCCTCCCCCAAATATTGAGGATACTCTTGATTCATAGACTCCTCTAGATATAATTATCCAATGGAAATATGGTGATAAGAACACTAGTAGAATTTGGAAAATAAATGACTACATGACTAAAATTTTTAGTCACATGACTAAAAATTTTAGTCACGTGACTAACACTAGTAGTATTTAGAAAATAAATGACTAATTTGGTCATTTATAAGTGACTAATTTGGTCATTGGGTAAAATCACAACTAAATGACCAAATAAATGACTAAATAAATGATTAATATCAGACAAATAAAAATGACTAATATCAGACAAATAAAAATGACTATTACTCTATTCTTTTTTCTTTTGAATTTGATCATAATCCATGAGCTTAAGCCCCCCTCATGGGATCCCTACCTAAGTCGGCCATTTGGCCACCTAGGTTGCTTGGTGCACCAAAAATATCTATTGCATAAACTTGAAACCAAGGATTATCATCTATTGAAAGGTTTTTCAAATGAGG
The DNA here is from genome assembly GCA_007258455.2 of Sequoia sempervirens. Taxonomy (NCBI): domain Eukaryota; kingdom Viridiplantae; phylum Streptophyta; class Pinopsida; order Cupressales; family Cupressaceae; genus Sequoia; species Sequoia sempervirens. The sequence goes on along the minus strand of VDFB02000008.1, from coordinate 366,146,657 downwards.
GCTTTATTTTTCCCCTCTTTTTACTGTTTATTGAGTTTTAATAAGCATACCCTAAAACCCTGTCAATATTTTGTTTTTAGGTTGCAGCTCACAAAATTGGACAAGTGAAAGGTCAATACTAGAGAGGAAGAGTTTTGGGGAGTGGAAACCAATAGAAAGCAGAAAGTAGCAAAAACTGCTAACAATATAACATAATTTGGGCAAATCTTCAGGTAAGTTATGTGACAAATTGCATCATCTTTAATATCAATCTACAATTCCTTCCTACCACTACTACACAAAAGGGGATTTTAAGACATTAATTTAAGACAAAATATTAATTTTGTCTTAAATATATATTTTCTGTTTAAATTATATTATTAATTTTCTAATTGTCTTAAATTAAGACAATAAAAAAAAACTTTTTTAAAATAATTTTTTTATGCCAAAGGCATATCCAATTTGAAAGGCCCCAACTTGAATTTTGCATTCAATGGTATAGATTTTCTAAGAAGTCGTAGTTGATGAACAAACTAATCCTTCCCGTTGGTTTGTTTGGTCAGATTAAATATTAAATGCAGTTCATTGTGGTTAGAGGATGTATCCAGGCTAGTTGCCATAATGAATCTTTATGTTCTGACTGTCTGGTCATAATTATGGTGCCACATTGAAGATCAACAAGTTTTAGAGATAGTAGATATTTGAGTTGGAGACATGATTTTTCCAGCCTTTTAAGCGTAACTGCATAAAAAAGTCTATATGCCAGCGTGAGACTGTTTCCAGTCAAACATAACACCTGTTTGAAGTTCATTGTGCTTTTTGTTGAAGTTCCTCCTTCAAGTTATCAAGGTCTTATTTTTTATTATAAAAGTGTAGTTGTTGGCATAGCCACAGTAAAATTGCAAGTTGTATATTGAGTTAGTGATTTAGACCATCAATTAGAGTGTTGTATGTAACAATATTTGGGGAGCAGTAACTATGTTTCATTCCAGCTACCAACCTTAGAGCTTCATCTTCCCTGCCCACCTTGCAAAGACCATTAATTAGTGTACCACATGCAATAATATTAGGTGAAATTTCAGATTATATCATCTCAACAAACAAAACAAGAGCTTCATCTAATTTTCCAATTTTGCAGATCCCATTAATTAGGGTGTTGTATGTAACAATATCAGGAAAACAATGTGTGTTCCCCATTGTGTGCAAAATACCAAGTGCTTCCTCAATCTGATCCCCTTTATACAGAGCCTTTATGAGAGTGTTATAAGTGATAACATTTGGATGTATTTCCATCTCATTCATTTCAGCAAGAAGGGAGTTGATTCTACATAGATCAACAGAGTTACCAAGGCCATTTAAAAGCATGGTGAAGGCTACGACATTGAGAGGAAGGAATTTAGTTAGGGCTGAATGTAAAAGGTCCTAGGCCTTGTTTGTGTTTCCCAATTTACAGAGGGAATTAATGTACTGAGTGAAGTGCAAAACATTAAATTTGTGTGTGATGTGAGGACGGGATTTCTCCTATTTGCATGTGTGGTGAGATGAGGTTTTGTATTGTTTTATAGAATGAGGAGAAGTTACCTATTTAAAGAGGGGGTGTATCCATTTAAATTTGTGCATCATCTTTATATCCATCTTCATGTGGTTAACAGAGTAGAGCAAAGCAAAACAAAATCCTAAAATATCTTATCTTCCCTCGTCAACAAATAAACATAAATGCAAATACAATTTCACTCATGAAGAAATAAAAGCGCCTATATTTCTTGGTTAAAAGTTTATATTGATATAATATAGTTTAATATATACTTTAAGTTTTTAAAAATTATGTTTATAAAAATTCTTAATTTTTCTTAATTAAATAAGGGTTACAAGATGAAAAGTTATATTATCTTTCATATTTATGTTTTGTAGTAGATATTTTTTTTTAACTTCTAAATAATTATTTATAAAAATAGAAAGAATTAAAAATATTTTATAAATTTTATACGTTGAATGATTTTACTTATTATATATATATTTTTTTAACTTAAAAAATAATTTATAAAAAGGACACACAAATATTCTGCGTACCCAATTGCACACCTAAAGTGCAATAGCTAGTTTATTTCCCTCTTCTCCTTCATTTTCCCTCCCTCCTTTCATTTTCCCTCCCTCATTTTTTAGCAATTTCTTCCACATATTACCCAAAATATGACCTACAATGGACACTCATTGACATAATTTGTTCTGCAAAGAACACCCGCTTACATTAGCCAACATGATTTGTACTATGCAGAAATGACTATAAGGGGAAGTGCTGCATTTCTCTAGCCAATGCCAAGGTGTCGGGTCAAGATACTATGAGTTTTTAACTTTTTTATGCATGCATTGCTTTCAACTACACCATTTTCTCAATTATGTGACCATATTGATTTGTGTTGCTTACAGACCTACTGCAAGAACTTTCAAGATGTGAGAAGAAAGTAGGCATTAAACCAGATCCAAATGTTGGCATCTTTATGAAGGTAAGTACTTCTTCTAGAGGGTTGTTTTTTATTAGAATTTCCTCAAATGAAATCTTTGCTTTATGATATATGCCACTTATTGCACATTGAGTTGCACTATGGCCACATGAAACAGTAATTGAGGGCCGAAAGACCAGCCTTATCACAGACTATGTATTGAAGGTTTATTTTCAAAACTTCTATATTAAATAAATGGTAGGTCTCCACCTAATACCACCCAATCCACATTGTCATGACTTTAATCAGCAACAAGTTAAGGCTCTTATAGTATCCTCTTCATTTTAGTAAGGGATTGCTTGAGAATAAGGAGTGCTTAAGAGCTCATTAAAAATCTCTTCCCTTCATCTTGATCCACCCAAAGCTCCTTGACATACTTGGTAAGCTCCTCATTGTGGGATCTCAAATCACACCACCAGTAGAATCAACTGCACCCTTAGAGAAGCAGTTTCCTCATTTGCTATAGATGCCTCCTCTACCTATGTTTGCGGGCCCTTCCAAGAGGGATATTGAGCAACCATGCTTACTATATCCAAAAATAGTAAAACACTTCATTTTCCTGCACTAACACAACTAGCTTTCAAAAAAAATATTCCTTGATTAAGGCATGTGTGCGCCTCTGTTTGTTGTTTCTTGTACCTTCCTCATTGAGAATTGCCATCATCATGGACAAAGTTCCAAGATTTTCTGCCCAAAAGACACGTTTGAACTTTCAACCAGAAACAACCCCTACATAGTGGGTGTGTCTCAATTCCCTCTTTTCTTCTATGATTTCCTAGTGAAGAACTTACAAACAAAAACTACAAACAGGGGACTAGCAGAGAAGTAGAAAAAAATAGTACAAAAAACAAGGTATTGGGTAAAGCAAGGGTCCTATGCCAATTTAAAAAAAAATTCCCACTACATTATAATTTCTTAATGTCAATGTCCATGCTACCCCGACTGAATAATAATCTTGGACATAATGAAAATATAAGGTCAGATCTGTCATAATGAAGGGGATTCAGAGCTCAGAAAATGATGGCGCAGCCTTGTGGTTTCTTTGTCTAGTAAACCAAACTGCATTATAATCTTCCTTAAAATTGACCATATATTTTAGGAATGAATGGATTCCTTCCCACTCCTCCAAGCAAAATCTCACCATCATGCCTAATAGATCTTGGAGAACCCTTGCACTAGTTGAAAAATCTGCTAGATTGTTGATTTCTCAGAAGCAGAGTTAGAAGCAGATACAGGTATTAGGTCCCTAGAATCAATAGAATGCTTTCCAACTAGTAGTCAATCCTTTGCATATTCCATTAATGGTTAGTGGGGAGTCAAATTCCACTAATGAATGCAAGAAACACATAAATAGAACTATTTTTAACCATTCTACCCATTCAATTGCCTCTGCCATATTTTTGGTGATAGTCGTAAAAAAAGTAGATGAGGCCACAATAGTGATATGATTGTGATCTCTTATAGGCCACCATGTCCCCACAATACATGGATTTCCTTTGGATTCCCTTGAAATTTTTATTTTTACTTCGTGTGGTTGGGAGGAGTATAGGTGAGGTGAATTGAGATGGGATGGGTGCTCTCCATTTTGTTTGTTCACACATTGACTTTTTATCTCAAGTTTTGTATATTTTTATGTTAAATGTAATTTACATTTTCTTAAGCATATATTTCCACACCATAAGAGATATTTTTGAAAATTCCAAATTTCCAAACCTTCTACCTCTCATATTTGAACCATTGTTTTGTACCTGGAACCTACTCTACTAGGCCACCAGTGACCAACTTTACTTCATGATTTTCTTTTACTAATTTCTCTTGAGATGTGTGTGGTACCAGTTCAACACCTTCTCTCAGGCATTTTGCTTGAGGTTCTAATCTAATTGGCCACATCCAACATCTTCCCCATTAGAACAAATGCATTTAGATATATATATGTACATGCCAATCTTATGGGAATATGTTATGGCTCTAGTATTCCAGACTTACATACTAGTGGTTAAATTTCCTTACTGAAATCACCAATTAGTTAACAATCTCAACATGTTGGTACTTACAGATTCATTCACATTATCAACACTCAAGACTACATAAGTCAGCTTAGTAAAGGAAGATCCTATAGATTTTTTTACAAATATTCATCCTCTCTCTTGTACAAATTAATTTAACAAAGAAAGGCCTTCAAAGCTATAATATGTCAAATCTAAAGAAACCAGTTAATATATGATTTATCATCATAATTGTCCCTCTTCTAAAGATAGTTTTGTTTGTAGAATTTGCATCTCATTACGAGTTCATACAATGTCATGTGTTTTTAACCTCTTGATGGAGTGGTATTTTTCAGTTAATGATCCATGTCGAGCTATTCTAGTTATTGTTCCTTAATATCTTTAACTCTTGATAGAAATATGAAAACTTTTTAATGTTGTGTATGAAAATTTCAAAACACATGAGACTTCTCTTTGCTTATTTTGTTTCCCTCCATTTTTATTTCTTGGTTGAGTGGTTGTTACTGATTTCACAATTGCCTACATTAATGACTTATTTATTTGAATTTCATTTTATGCACTCACTAAATGGACACATGAAATTTATTCCCATTTGTTGGGTATTTTTGTTTTTCATCAATTGTTCTCTAAAATTGTTGTCATTTGACACATGACATTTTTTCGTAGTTATCGTTCATTGTTGTTGGGTCTAGAACTGTATGATCCTTATTTTGTTATTACCAAGCGGTGATGAACTTTTATGCTCATTTTTACTGTTCCATTTGTGTTTGATAAGGGCCTTTTGTCTTTTGGTTGATCATTGGTTGGAAATAATTAGAGTTGTGTGTTGGGTGATAAACAGGCGAGCAAAATCCTTGTTGCCTTAGTTGAATTTCAGCCTTAATTATGTCATTGGAGGCTTATGATCATTTGGTGGCAACTTGAATACTTGATTGGTGGGTGACAATGATGCTCTACTTTGTTGGGCTTGGGAACTACTCTATGTTGATCTAGTTTACATCAATATCCCTCTCATTGTGGTATTGTCTCAGTTTTGATGTCGAGTCCCATCTATAGCTACTAGCAACAACTTGTATGGATCTATTGTCAAAGACATCTTTTAGTTTGTAAGGACCATTGCATTACATATTTAAGTTTTGGTATTTCTTGCTTAGTTTACAAAGTTAGTTTAATACATTTTGCTTAAAATGCTTACCTACATTTCCTTTATAAATTATATGTTTTTCATGCCAATACTTATCTCTTTGTTGCTCAAATTTGACTCAATACTAAGCCACCACTATTTCCAAAATGTTGTTACAATAAATGACTCAATAAAAAAGGTCTTAATTTTAGAATTATTTTTCTTCTTAAGCCAATGACACTTTTTTAGCTGACTCCCAGTGGATAAGCATTGCCAATGGAACTTCTATAGTTAATTCAAGTATTACCCAATGTCTTTATACTATTTTGGAAATTTTTAGCCGATAGGCTATATATATTGTAGGAAATTTCTCCTGAAACCTATCTCACACTGATAACCACTTAGTGGGTTGTTGTTAAACTACCTACTGGTTTTGAATTTCCATGAGATAGAATCAAATCTTCAATCATATCTGATTTATCATCGTATGCGTGAAAGAAAATTTTAATCGACTTGCTTCCCACAACTTTATTTGCCCCTGCTCCTCACAACTTTATTCATCCTTGCTATATAACCTGTCAATTCAATACCTATGGTATTGTATGGACCTGAAACCCCGATAGTTTCAAATCCACTTTTCCATACAACATAATATATTGAAGCTGTAGCTGTAGGGAGATTGGTTTTGGTTGGTCAGCAATGGTAGGGCTTCTTGCAAAGCCTGCCCATTTTTCCTCATCAAATATTTGATAGCACGACACAATTTGTGCAGAATCTTGAGGTAAGTTTCCTTGGTTTCAACAAGTTTTGTTTTTGAAAAACCCTTAGTGGCTGCCATGGTTTATTTTTTGTGCTTTATTTCATGGGTTTGCCTCGTTGTTGAGATTCATATTCTTTTTTGCATTTTATCTGTCAGCTCTCATTAGTTTCTTAAGCTAATATGTATATTTTCCTCTAGCTGAACGACTGTAGGGAGATTTTTTTTGGTTCATTTCATTTTAATTTCATTTTCCTATGGTAGGGCTTCATAAGTTTTCCTTGCAAACTCTGCATTTTTCCTCATTGGCATCATTGACAGCACAACACAATTAAAATGAGACGAACCAAAAACAATCTCCCTACAGCTGCTTAGTTAGAGGAAAATAATTAACTAAAGTTTCTTGTGCTTGAAAATCATCTGAACTTCTACTCTACAATACATTTACTAACACTGATATAGACATATTCAATACAAATATTTTTATTATATAATAATCGCTGTATTTTTCAACTATCACTGTATTTTATTCAAGATCAAAGCTCCACAAAATTTAGATGTTTGTGTCACCATCAAGTCAACCCTATCTTCTGTCTGATGTAAATAGTGAGACCTGCTTAATTAATTCAATCAGAGAAATCTGTTAATGGCCACATATTACCTTAATGAATTAATAGGTGCCACTGCTAGGGGTCCCTATGAAAAATATTCAACTTTTTGAAGATTTTCATTTTTTACAGATTGGTGATCATCTGGCCAGTTGTTTTCAATAAAGCCTGCCCAACTACTTGCACTTTGGTTAGTATGTTTCTCCTACCTGATGTCTTTTCCTTTCATCTAAGTTATACCCATAAACGATGTTGTAGTTTCATTGTTACTTAGATGAAGTCTAAATAATGGCCTCTCAATTGACTGCTCTATTGCATTATTTGGTAAGTTAAGCTGAATATAGTAGTATCCCTAAAATAATGTTGTTCATTGAGCAGATAATATGAATATTTTGGTACTTCCTCTTAGCATTTGGCTATATATGCTCCTATTCTAATTGTTCCTTGCCTTGGCTCAGACAACAATGAATGTCCACACCATTCCAATCTTATGGACATATTCTTTTGCAAAACTGCATATTCATCTCCGCTGAAAAATCTATTATCCAGTATTTGTAACTACCAAGATAGACTCTATAAATCTTGAGGATTACTTCAGACCATTTTAACCAGTAAGCTTCCACAATCGCACAATCTACATACTCAATTATCTTCACCTTATTCTATGTAGCCTCCTGGTTGCCCCACGAGGATGTTCTCTTCCAAACAATCATTTTATAGAGCTTTTGTTACCTCCAACTAAAAAACATGCTTATCTAAGTTACTCCAATCATGAGTATCACGCTAATTAAAGTAACTCTTATAACTGAAGAAATGGTATCACAATAATCTACAAATGCAATCATGCAACTAAAGCAATCTTAGTAGGATATGTAATCTATTCAGAGAGTCTACTTTATTGTGGTTTATTTTGGAGAGATGTTTCAGAATGCACGAAGAGCAAAATATCAAGATTTTGAGCCTAGAGAAAACTACGATGTCCAAGAATGTTTGCTTTACAAGTTCCAGAGACTTTGTGCACTTAATTTTAAAGATGGAAGAGTTAAATTAATGAGCGGGCCCAAAAGTTGCCACTGCTTCTCTTCATCCAAACACGTGTGTGTTGTCACTGCTCCGTTTCTAGTTTGAATTGGCCTACTATATATAAATCACAAATTTCTGGGCCCTACCACCAAGCCCAAATTAATCGCATCGAGACCACATGGACTTCTTGGCATTTGTCATCTTTTATAATTTTGTCACCATGTTCTCAACATTTTTCCAAAAACAAGTCCTCACTATTTCTGACCAAATCTTCATTTTTCAGAGAACTAATGGTGGAGCCAGAGAATCTGATTGATCTAAGTGACGAAGGCTACATAGTTGAAGAGAGGAGTATTGTCATTCTTTAATCTTTTAAAATATTTTACCAGCAACTTCCTTTAGCTAAGATAAGAGAGTGTGCATCTGGATGAATAAAATTAATAATAGTTGTTTCAATAGTCTATTTTTCCTCCAATACCCTCTAACTATTCCTTCTTTCTTCCAAGGTCAACAATTTGCATGTGCCATCATGTTGTTTTGTCTATTCTAAGCTTTGAGCTAACCAAAATTGTTATCATGACATAGAGAAATTGTAGAGACAACAGGCAGCTTCGAGGGCATTCAAGAGACTTGTAGAAGTACCTAAGCTGGCCTAGGGATGCCCTAGAAAGAATCTTGGAAACATCCTCTTTTTGATGGATATGTACCAGGAACATCTCCTCCTTGCTGGTGGCAATGGGGGGCTATTTTTCTAGCATCTTTTCACCTTGGGATGTCCCTGTCCAAAAAGTGGTAGGTTTTTTTCTGTTGGGGAGGTTTTGGTGGAATATGTCCCTGTGGAACATTGAACTGTATTTAATTTTTTTTTATTAAGTCAATTTTTTTTTCTTGATGGAAGATTCACTTAGATGCCATACCCAAGGTGTAGTTCTTTCAAATTTTGGTTAAAAGCTTCATAATCCTTGGTCCAAGAATGCTACAGTAACGTAGTTCACTTGATACGTAGTGCTGATGGAAATGTTGTCTGCGATAGATGTGACTTAAGCTAAAAAGTTCCTTAACAGTTAGTTTAGAAAATGCTTTGTAGTTTATAATAGTGTAATTAATTTCTTATATATTGTCACACTGCCAAGGGAAAATTTGTCTATAATTGCTTCACCTTAAGTGATTTTTATGTTTTATTGCTTTTGATTATGCCTAAGGGTTTTATCTTATGCTTTCGATTTCTATGGCCCTTGTTGATTCTTGATATGTATATTGATGTTTGAAATATGGTGTGAGGTAGGATTCTATGTTACTAAGACTGCAGTGCTTCTACGAGTTGCAGAGGATTTGAAAGATAATCCACATAAAGTATTGACAATTGAAGATGCAAGCATTGTGAATGTGGCACTTGGTGGTGTATCCCTCTTGACACTATTAGGTGATGGCTTAATGCTTGTTGCTTGTGTCCTTTGTTTCTCGTTTGCATCTCTTATTATAAACTAAATTGATGACCCCAAATTTTTTGGTTCCCTTTTATGATAAAATTTTAAAGATGCCATTCAGGCTTGATATATTATTGAATTTTATATTTTAATTTTTATATGTGTTATAGAAAATTGATATGTACTTCCCATCATTTCCTAAGGTTTCCTTTAACCATAACCAATTTATGACACATAAAGGTCAACACAAAGACTTGGATTATTGGTTGAAGCATTGGTTGATAATCTGACATTAATACACCTGGAAATCTAAAATTAAATGTCCAGAGTAAAACCATTGTAGACATTCAGAATCATGAAAAGACAAAAGACAGGAAAGAACTTGGTATTATAAGATCAATCTTTAGTTAATATAGGTGAGGGTAACAATACATATCACTATTTTCTTCAAAGGTAATAAGTAGCCCATAATATATATTGGGTAGGTTAATTAGATGGGTTCAATGTTCCATGGTTCTTGAAGTAGAGCTATGTCTGATTGTCTTGCAATGCCTGTAAAACATAGTGATACATTTCAATATTGTTCAATTGTGTTTGGGCAGCACTGGGGGTGAAGCATAAAGCTGAAATTTGGAGTAGTTGGATAATCTATGCAATGCAGCAAATTGAGAAATTGCACAGGGCTTGCCTCTGCTGTAGTTTTTTAACATTTTCTTGGAAGTAGTTAGTTTCTGACATTGTTTCATCAAATTGGAGATTATTTTTAAGTAGATATCCTTACATTTGGATTTGGTGCAGTTTTCTTCATAATTAGTCTTTAATAATTGGTCAGTACTCCCCTTGTTTTAGATTAGTCATTTCCTTTTGTTCAATATTTTGAAATTTGTGTGCCCTTTTTAAAGTCCTTATTTATGTTTCACCAAGTTCCCTTTTGGTGGAACAAGGGAATGTGAAGACTGAAAAGGTAATGCCTAGAAGTTCCTCCAAAATCTTAAGGAAAAGGGGACAATAATACATCTATAAATAATATATATTATGAACCACACATTACATTCAAAGTACCTTAGTAAATTTAGCTATAGACAAATTTGATGTAAACATCGAGCTACTGATTATTAGTAGAAAAAAATATTAAAATAAATATATGATGATACATCGCTCAAAAGTTCCTCATGATAGGTAGTCTAGTACCACAACTCACTAGTACATCAAAAGTATTCCCTGCTCTGAATACCACACTCCTTAAACAGAAAGATTGAAACTTGAGATTGAGTTGCACACAAAAATTTTAATTGTGTTCTCATGTAGAAAAAAATATTTTTGATGCAGACATGAAACTCCTTCCAGCTTTACACAAAAAATAAAATGCTTATACACATTCTTTGTTTAGAAGTTTAGTTCATTAAATTATGATGAATGTATATGATAGAAAATTGTAAATTGATAGGTTGATGGTTGAATGTTTTTTCTAATACATTTTGAAGTGTTAATTTGGGCTTTTTTTACTTGTTGTTCATGGGGGAAAGTGTAGAGGGAAGATTGAAAGTGTTGAAGTGCAGCAAAACACTTGCTTCCAAATGAACCAAACTTAAATATGATTGGGCCACAAAAATGCATTTGTTGATAGAGCTTTTCAAATGTCTTATTGTAAGATTTTCATGGCACTTGTCTAATTGCATGGAATGGGAAATCAATGGAGGAAATTTTATATTGGTTCCTATCTGGCATATATAATCCAAGTGATTATCATGGAATGTCCATGACAAGGTTTTATAATGGCACACTTTCATTGATTTGTCTTGTAGTCATAGAATTTTGAGTGTTACTAGTTTGTGTTTCCTGGAAACAAATTTGATCATTGGTCGACCGCTGTTGTTGGTTATTTAAATTTTCATTTCACACAAAATTTTGAGCCTTCTCTACATAAATTTTTGGTGGGATGATCTTTAAATCAATAGTAATTGTTGCTCATATAATGTGATGTTAGGAGGGAAATATTAGAATTAGGTATTGCTTTGATGATTAGTCATGCATTTGACATTTTTTGCATTTTAGGAACACACAGGGAATGGTAGGAAATGTACCCTTGCCTTCCTCATTTGGTAGGGACTCACATCCTATGGTTAAGGAATGTAGACTCAACCTCAAACATTTTCCTATTTTCTATTCTAAGTTTTAGGGACACCTAGGGGATTTGTCAACATCCCTTGAGTTGTCCTGGTGATGGGTAGTCATCTGTCTTCCATTGTATATACTATCTTAGTTTGTGAAGGTTTAAGTAGATCTCTAAATATTAGTTTTCCTTCCATCAATCACACTAAATTTTTGGTGTCTTGTTATTATAACAATGAATATACTTTTTGTTCAAAACTAAAAGGCATGGTGCAAATTCATTTGAAATTTGACAATTATGGTACATAATTTATTATAATGATATTATTGTTGGCATGTGCATGATAAATTTCTTCTACAATTATTTTTATAAATATTGTGGCTTGTGAAGATTTTTTATCTTAGTTAACTTCTTTTCTTGATATTTTAGTTATGGTACTGTACTTGCAATGTTTTGTTTTAGGGTTTTAGTAAGGACTGGATGAGCTTGCTTTGAAACTCTAAGGCCATTGGAATATAGTCTTCTTGTAGAGCTAATTCATCATGTTCAGTTGGATCTTTCACTTTATCAGGTATTTTTTTTCTAACTTTATTTTTAGTATTTTAGTAATTTTCACTTTTCTAAAGTATGCTTTTGTGTTTAGTACAATTTATTTTTGCATCAAAGTGATTTTTCTCCCCTCTCCCTATTTGTATGTTACTTTTTCATAAAAAACCATATTAAAAGATTTACTGTTGATGATCATAAAATTCTTTTTAAAAAAATATTTTGAATTTTTCAATTATACCTTCATGTTCATCTTAAAAAACTCAAATCTAGGCTTTTGGAGGATCAAAAATAAGATGTATTTTTATGTTTCTTATGCTATAATTGTATATATGCTTACATTAGATGATTGTAAAGTTTAGGGTAGTTTGAAGGTCATTACCAAGTGGGAAACTAATTTGGTGTATCAAAGTAATTTTGCTCCTCTCCCTATTTTTTGGTTATCTTTCTCATAATAAATACATTTTATAGGATCTACTATTGACAATCATACAATTCTTTTTAAAAAATTATTGTGCCTTTTTTAATTGTACCTTCCATGTTCATCTTAAAAAACTCAAATCTTGGACTTTGGATGATTGAAATAAGATTTATTTTTATGTTTCTTATGCTCTAATAGGATATATGCTTACATTAGATGATTGTAAAGTTTAGGGTAGTTTTGAAGATTACCAAGTGGGATACTATTTTGGTGTATGAGATCTTCCTTGTGGAAGCCCACAAGGGTCTTATTTTTCTCATTTATCTTATATGTTGTTAAAAAATGAATAAAATTCTCCCGCTTAAAGAATCAAAATTTTTTCTTCTCTATTGATTACACATGCCTTCATTTATACAATCTGCTCAAGTTGTATCATTAGGTATACTCAAGTTTTATAAAATATTCATTTATTTTTGCTACATTAAAACAAAAAAAATTGTTTTCTATGTTTGCAATATGATTCTTTAGTTGAAGCTTTGTAAATTATTTCCAAGGGTTATGGCCATTGTGTTGATATGTGGACTCATAGAATTGACAAGCCATTTTTTTCCTTGGACTCAGATTTGGTGCAAAAATTTAGTATAAACTTGGAAAACCAAAAAAATCATTAAAAATTAGTGAATTTAATAAAAAACTAACTATATTGCATCACACATCAAAATAAATTCAGACACAAAATAATCAATTGGATCTACCATACATGTGTAGACAACAAAATAAATAAAAAATGATGTGAACAGTATACTTGGATTCTAATACAAAAGAAAAATTGTTTTGATATCCTTAAAATTGTTTTTTTGGTACACATGACAAACAATGGATTTAAAAATCCATCTTGATGATACTAGCAAAAAAATACATAAAAAAAAAAAAACTAAGGTTGAGAGAAACCACTAAGCCAAAATTAGCTTCAAGTCATTGGACAATGCACCCCTTTGAGTATGTTAAAAAAGAAAGTGTAGCCATTCTATCCTCAAAGATCTAATCAAATAGAGAATCATACTCCAACTTAATGGGGGATAAATCTTCATTTGTTGCTAAAACTCTCTTGTGGTGGAGGCATATGTTGTAATGCATATATACAAGGTCATTAAACCTTTGCATTAACAACCTACTGCACTTTTGGAGTGTATGTTTTCAAACATAGTCCTATTTCACTCACAACTTGAAGTTCTACATGGCTAGCTCAATACTTGGATGACACTTTTCTAAAGATTAGGCACTGACTGCAAAAATTCTCCCACCATGCATATTAAGGATAAAACTAAAATGCTTAAGATTTGCAAATACGATGACTCCAAAATTTGTTATAAAAAGGAAAATATTTAAATTTCAAACTCAAAAGTTTCAATTAATGGAAGTATATTTGACCTAGTAGTTCTTGCTACTTGCATATTCCATGAGAAAAGAGATCTCTTAGAGATTTTTTGTATATCTCAATCTTGGACATGATCTTTTCCCTCATTTGTGGAGTTGGCTCCATAGCCTCTATGGTGGTGTAGAGGCTTCCAATAACCTCCTGATTAGTGTTGAAGCTAACAAGAAATTGGAAGGTTGGATTGAGAAAGTATGAACAAGCATGAAGTGGCCTATGAAGTTGTCTTACCTAGTGTTGGTTGGTGATATCCATCATGGACACATATTTGGCCTCTACATGTCATATACTGTCTAATATGCTTCTTTGCTATTTACATTCCCTTATAGATGTGCCTTGACCCATCAATAATATGAAGGAGATAAATCAATGGCTCAATAAGCTATAAAATATTAAAAATTCAAAATTCAATTAGTTGAATTTTTTAAAAATTAACTATTATAATAAAAACCATGAAAAAATAAATTTATGGATACTATAAAAAGAAAATGAAAAAAGTGTAAAGAATTACATGTACAATCTCCTTGTAATGTCCCTCTTTGCTTGATGATCAATCATGAAGAAATTTTCTAGCCTTTTCATTCTCGAAGATTATAAAATTGGTTGTTTACTTAAGGAATATGAGAATAATTAAATTAAGGCCAAAAAGCTATAGTTCAGATGAAATTATTTAATTATTCATTATGAATAAAAGTGGGGCCAATTTAAGTGACAACTTCTTATTCACTAGGCGACTCAACCTAGGGGTTAATATATTAAAATGAAGCCTAAGTCTGATGTAATACAAAGGAAGAAATCAACACCTTCAACAATCTTAATTTGACTAACTCAATCTTCAACAAACATCTCTAACTCACCTTTCTTGACACACTTATTCAACTCTATCTCCCTCTGAAACACCATTCAACACAAAAATTTAAAATAGGAGTTCCAAGCTTATTCAAGATCTTCTAAACACTTTTATTTCCTTGAAAATGACTGTTCTAACCAATTCAGTTCCATTAACCAAGATCAACTTCTTTTACAACTATTTCCAACCTTTCACAATGGCACATAATGGTTACAAATACAAATTCAAAGGCACAACCAATAAATTCAATGCATGGAACGTATCATAAGGGTTAAAACAACAAGATAAAACTCCTTACAAAGTTTTCCTCTTCAAATGATACATTTCTTTGTGACTGTCCTTATTGTGCAACTATGGCACTCACAACCACCTAACTCCAAATTTTGCTTCCCAAGACACACATAAGTATTTCCAAATTTGGGGTAGGTTTAGTAGGATTGAATCAACATAAATAAACTAATTCAAAAATTCAAGAACTTAACTTCAATGATTTGATAAACAAACCTTCAATGACTATTAGCATTCCTTGTAGCCATGCTTATGGGAACTGTCAAAAATAACTTGAGTGGAAGACCTCTTTTTCTGAACGTTATCATTATTTTGGATGCCCCTTACAGGGTTCTAAAACATAACAAGAAATCAATATATGTTCATTTGGAAAAATAGACTCCAATACGACTATCCACGTAGCAATTTAGGCCTCATAAGGGTTGAACTAGACAGGATTTATTGAATCTTCTATGTACAGGTTCAAGCTCACTTACTCAATGCTTCAAACAACCTTTGTTTGACCTGCTAAAGCTTTAAAATACATTAAAAGTCCTTTTCCACATGTATTTTTGCAAACCCTAGGTCTTAGGCTTCTTAAAACTCTATTTTAGCAGATTGAGACACAAATTTACATTCAAAGCTTCAACTCTTTGCACATATGCCTTCACCTTATGGTATATAACCTTTGAAATATGAATCTATATGCAACAAGGAGTTTACACACCAAAAATTGAGAGCTTTCACTAGATTAAGTAGAAGAAACACAAATTCTAAAGCCACTGTTTACCCTAATAGAGGTTTTGACCTGTCTGCAATAAAATTATAATATCTTCCTTCATACTTGATAAAAATGAATGAAACAAACTGGAAAATGAAATAGACTCATGGATTTATCCATTCCCAGGATTTCCCCTTAATAACATGAATGTACTTATCCGTACAATAATCTAAAAAACAAATTTATTAGAAAAACACAGAATTTGGCATATAAAAACAGGGATCCAACATTGAATTTTTCATTATTACAACCTTCCTGTCCTCTTGCTCTAGGTTCTCCATCAATTTAAAGATTTCCTAATCTTAACTACCACAAACAATCGACCAAAACCAACTTTACAACTCCTTGACTCTTGAACTTCCACTTTTTTTCTTTTTTGCATTTTCCCTTATTACACCTATTTGACAACTTTAACATTACCTTGCAATTTTGCTATTTTAGACCTCCTAGACACCTAAGACATTGAAAATGGTCTACTAGACCTTATTACATTGATCATACGACTCAAAGACCTGAAATCCCAACTAGTTCTTATGGACTATGGGAAAAATTTATGTTCAATATATTATGCAAGTAAAAATAGAGAATTCTTATTACAAAATTCACAATGATAAAGAAATTCCCAAAATTTATATAAGAAAATCTCAATACTAGAGTAATCATAAATCTATTGAGTAGGCTACTTGTCAGCTACTTATTTTATAGCTTTTTTATTGAACAAGGTGAAGGTTATCATCTATTCCCTAGAATCTTTTCTTAAACGTATTTCCCACTGCTACATTTTGGCTTCTAGGGTCTGTTCTATATGAGCTATGTATAACATTGTACTTTGTAGTTAAGGTTGTTTTACTTGGAGATAACAATTTTAGGAAAACCCTATCTACCTTTATTTTTTCCTTGACATCAATTAAAAGGCCACCCAAATACCCTATCTGTGTTTCTTTTTTCCTTGACAATAATTCAAAGACCACCCAAATATCTTTGAGGTATTTTTGTTTCCATCCAACAAGTTGAAGAAAAATCATGCACTCAGTAAGATTTGAAGAGAGATTATTTCTTAGCATTCCTCGTGTTAAGTGCCAAATTACACCACTTTTGTATGCACAAACAGTTACATCTCAGCCCTTTAAATATGGTTTACATTGGTCTATAAAATTAGTTTTCTAAAACAGACTCAATCTTAAATCAAATTTCTATTTGGTATCATAAATTTGAGTTCTATTGGTTATCCTTTGCTTCTATCTTTACTATATTAGTAATTAAGTTGACATGTTTGGAATTGAGATTTATCCAAAATCCAAATATTAATGAAATGAATAAAACAATTGATAAAATATTTCTTGACTAATCCTCACAAGAATATGGCTATTAGCTAGATATTCATAGGAATATGCCTCACTGCATATACTATCTTACATGCTTTAGAATACTTGTCCCAATTGGCTAGAATGTTGGAAAAGCTAGTAAGGGAACATTGGGTGCATTTGATTTAAGAGCAACAAGGTTGCGTATTCTGTTTTAAAAACATAATTCTTCTATGTTGATGACAACTAGTGTGGAAATGCAGCATTGCTTGGAGTTGTCATCTCAGAGATGACCATTGCATTCTTTGGAAGTTTTGTGTGTTGAGTGTATGAAAGGCTTAGATCACAACTATTGTTTTCTAAATTTATTGTTTGATTAATTGTGCTAAGCTACATTAGGAATGGCTTTTGCATCTGGGTAGCTGATTTATTTTTCTTTTGTATATTTTGCAGTTTATGTGGGGCCTTGGTGTTCCTACAGAAGAAGAAGAGTTCTACAATTTTTATGGTTTTGATGATGGGCTATTAGATATGGTTCCCAAGCCTATGCTGGTTGTACTCTTCCATTTTCCACTCAATCAAGCAGTAAGTGGATTTCCATTTCCATCAATTAGTACTTGAAAGTTGAAAAGTTGTAGACTTGTATGTTATGTTTGTAGCCAATGGCTGGTATTTTACACATCTATTTCTTTGCAAAGATTCATTGCTGAAGCCTGGAGCATATGCATATTGAGTGAAGAATTCAGTTCTTTATATTTAAATCATTTTCCAGTAACCTTAGTATGATCTTTTTGGGACTTGATATCCAGTTCATGTGGTTAAAAGTGACAATATTCTCACTTTCTTTCTAGCTTAGAAACTTATGTTGGATTAAGGACTATTTAATTGTTAGTGCTTGTGATAAATAAATGTTGAGATGCTCATGTGAACTATTAGTTTATCTCACCAAGTTCATCATTGTGAAATATAACATGTAAGACTATTGTTTATCTGCATCAGTATAATGAAACAATATTATAAATGCTTAATATTTTGTCAAAATAAATGACAAATCTAATTCTAAACATATGGTTGGAAGGAATTGGAATCATGTTTTGTATAGGCATGAAGAATAAAATGTATTTTTCAAGCCATGATACTGTCTTGTGGAGGAGAACTACACTTTCTAATAAAGTTCACTGATTAATTGCCATGTACCCAAGTCTTCTTTGGAAGCTTGGAACTTGAGAAAGGAACTTAAAAAATATATATGATACCATGGACATTGAATGCACTAGTTCAAATATAGAAAGCTTGCACAATAATTATTGGGACTTTAAAGAAGAATTACCCATTGCGAGGATGAAAGCACACAAATGTAGCTGAAATGAGAAAAAAAGTGTGCCTACTACAATAAACGGTTCCCTCATAATTGGAACTATAACTGGTCTTTTTTTGTGTTAGCAGAAACTTTCCTAGCCAGTTAGTCTTTCCCTCTATCTCTTGAGTTATATGCCATATGTTTACATATCCAAGGGGTTCAAATCTATTGTATTACATTCCCTTTACTTCCATCTTCCATCTCCTAGGTTGACTCTTTGGGTGTGTGTTTTTCTGATTTGACCTTAACTTGGAACTTCTCTGCCATGGTCCTGACATGGTCATCCAAACTCTCAAAAGACCCACAATATCTTGGTGCCAATGTTTACAACTTTTGATGATCAATGAGATTCACCTAGGTTTTACTCTAAGAATATATGATTCCCAACATGAAACTTTCTTTGTACCCTATGTGCATACACAACTCTTCTATCTGTTTTGGACCATTTTAAAATACTTTATATGGAATCTTGGTTTTCCATTTCTCTCTTTTTATTATTTTCAAACAAGGCTTCATTATGTACAGATGTGTTGGATCCAAATTACTTATTTTCTTGAATCTTGAAGCTTTTTCTGAATTTGGGTTTTAGAAGTTTTCATGTACACATGACACTGAACCCCCATCAGTGTCTCAAGTTCCCATATAGTGAATCCATATGTTTCTCAAATTCCCAAATCTTGAACTGTACTTCAAAATTATTCTTACTCATGGTGATGCAACCATGTTTCTTAGTTTCCCATATTCTCAAATGTCAAATAAGAGATTATACTTAAGTTTTGATATAGAGTTGAAACTTTCAAGTACACAATAACATTGTATTCCTATAACTCATTTTTCCAAAGTTTGACATCCTATGTTTAGGTATACTTTGAAATTTGACTTTTCTATCACTTCTTTCTGAAACTTACAAATTTCCAATATGAACTTAATAAATCATTGCAGGCTTTCTTCTAAATTCATTCATCAATTTTTTTGTGCAAAATTCCTTCAGAAACTTGCATAATCTGCAAAAAAATCATTTTAATGTTGCAACACTTTTCCTTCTCATGCGAATTCTCTAAAGATATGGTTTAATTTTGCAACCTATTAACTTTATTGATAAATTTTTTTGGGGGATTTTGTAGCTCTTCAATTTGATTTATCTTCAGAAGCTACTACTCTTCCACAACATTTGAGGCTTGCTGAAACCATTTTATGGATTTGTTTTTCCTAGCCAAACCCCTCTTTTTTAACAGTCATGATATTTCCAAAGCCCATAGTGATGGTCAAATTGTAACTATTTTTCCTCTTCCTGATGATGGATCACAAAGTGTGGTCCAAAAAGTTGGTTTTAAAAATCTTGATGAATAAGTTTTATTAGTTTTGGACATGGTATTGTGATGCCTTCATGTAATGTACTCAGATCTTCTGTGAGGCCTGAGGTGTGACAAAATCCCTTATATTGAAGTAATGCAAAGAAATTGAAAATGCTTGTTCAAATAAATACAGTTTTCACTATATTTGTTGTAACTAAAAGAAAATCATTCAGTATGGATATAAAATTGCTTCAATGGAATGCAATATAGTTGTACACTTATTCATATACTTTCCTACCCCATTTCAAAATAATATAACCAACCCCACCTCCATACTCATATCCCTCTTTTCATGTACCAAGGTTATGATTTCATAAGGATGGAAGGATGCAACTGTGGTTGAGACAAGCAATGCAAAGGGTGTCAGCTATGGTATACTATGCCACCTCACAACCATAAGAAAAAATCATCCCCTTTTCCCTAGTAGCAATCCCTTTGGCCTGATACTATAGGTGTTGTATTCAAAAAACTTATTTGCATGCCATTTCTTATGGACTATGGGCAAAATTTATGTTCACTATATTATGCAAGTAAAAATAGAGAATTCTTATTATAGAATTCACAATGATAAAGAAATTCCCAAAATGTATATAAGGAAATATCAATACCAGAGTAATGGTAAGTATACAGAGTAGGCTACCTATTGGCTACTTACTTTATAGCTTTTTTTATTGAACAAGGTGAAGCTTATCATCTATTCCCTAGAATCTTTTCTTAAACCTATTTCCCATTGCTACATTTTGGCTTCTAGGGTCTGTTATGTATGAGTTATGTATAACGTTGTACTTTTTAGTTAAGGTTGTTTTACTTGAATCCTAGTTGAATCATTTGTTACTTAACATTTCATCTTTCTTAACATCCAATTCACTTTCTACACAGCCCAATAATGGCAGCAATACAAATACTTAGAAAATGTATTTCAGACTTGAACAGGTGGATAATGAGACAATGTAATGAGCATATATGAAGTGTTTGAACTCATTAAATGATACAGTGACCAAGTAAACACAATATATGTTTCCAAAATTTTCTACAACAACACTAACCCACATTTACATTAATTTTATGTTCATTTATTACAATGACAACAAGAATCCCAACCTGGTTTGGATGTTGGAGTTGAGACAGTGTTGTCAGCGACCTAGTAATAGATTTTACCCTTGAATAAGGGTAGAGACCAACCTTCTAAACCTTCCTGAAGCCACATGCCTGGCTAGTGATGGTCATCAACTCTTCTTTGTCTTTGCCACTAAGGCAAGTCCACATAATGAAATTTCTCTATCTTAAAATGTAAAAGCATTTTTGCAAATAGTTTGTAAGTTTGCATTTCCAATACCTTGTATACCTATCAAACGTGGTTTTCTAAATGTTGAAATAGTTTCATTCCCACTTAAAAAATTCTCATAAGAGTAACAAAACAAAAGTCTTTATATTGATGTTTAATAAAAAAATATGAAAGTATTGCTTCGGAATTGCCGGAAATGCTTTTGTTTCTTGCAAAGCAGTAGATTTTGAGGCAGGAATGGAATTTTAATAGAGTGTTTGTTGTTTCCTCTCTTTAATTTGATATTTTTGTATCTTTTCAATGGTCATGTAACTGATTGCCTTTGTCAGGTTTTTGAGAGTGGGAATCCCAATGCAAAAGAAATAGTCTTTTCAAACATGGCAACAACGTTTGAATGGATTTTGTTACAGTTTGAGGTTTACTACTTCAAATCCTCTCTATGTAATTTTTTATGCTTTAGTTCCTAAATGATGTAAAGAAAAAACAATTAACACATTACACTATATTTACTTATTTCAACAAATGCATAGTTTCTTCTATTTCTTCCTTTATTTCAAGATCCTTTCACATTTTCTAATTATCACAGAGTAATACATGAGCCTTTTGATTACTACATGTTTGGACGAAATTACATTCAACCATTGATTGATTTTAGGTATTGTTGTTGTGATTCTCAAGAAGGTTTTAGTTTTAGTTTTTTAATCTGATAGGATTGGTTGTATCTAATAAGAGGGTTTCTGATTGTATATTTAAGTAGTATTTGATCACCCCTAATAATATAGAGGTAGATTATTTTTCCTTATTCTTTTTCCATTGAATTTTTTTTTTGTTAACTATGTAGTTTTGACAAATGAACGATAAGGTTATTTTGATTTCTAAGACTAAAAATGACATCCTTGAGTAAATTTTTGAATGTAAGGGAGGTTGTCTATATGTTGGGCTTGCTAGGGGAATTGGATTGCTGAGCAAGAAAATATTTCTAAATGAATTTAGCTCTAACTCTATGGGAAAGATGATAGTTTGATAGAAATACACAATTCTACCTGTATGAGAGTGATGACAGCTGGATGGAACATCTAAAGAGGTTCCAAATATGCTAGAGGAAAGCTACGAGGAAACTAAATTGATAATGTTTGAAGTTTCTTTTTCTTTCTTAGATGTTGAGTCTAATTAATAAGTTTAATGGTGTGTTGCAACTTGCACTTGAGTATGTTGATATGATAAAGGCTAGCATTGCCGATCCTTTAAAATTTATCAGAATTGCATTAGTTGATGTAGAAAGGTTAAACTATTTATCTTTATTATAATTAGTGGAACTTACAACAACAATATCTGATAAAAATCTACTTCCAAATATGTTTTTGACCTGCAAATTTTGAAACCTTATTTTTAGGCTGCAACTCCAAATTGGAGATGTAAAAGGTGAATACCAGCGAGGGAGAGTTTGGAGGAGCTGAAACCAATAGTGGCACGAAAGCTATGGATTTGCAAGGGGATTAAATGGGTCGAGCCCCTATAGGAGGTCATTGCCCTTCCAAAATGACTGTAATTAAGGAAGGGGAAAATAGTATAAGTATATGGAAATGAGAGTATTATGTTTATATAGTGTTAGTAAGTTGTACAATGTCACTGAGACATTGAATGTAATCAATGAGATTTTGATTTGCCAATGAGGCTTAATAAAGTAAATTTTTAGAGTGGTTTTTTCTCCACTCATAAATAATATGTTGTTTGTGTTTGCGTTTGTGTTTGATTAATCATATTTGTTCAAACATTTTAGTCTTCATTTCATGGTGCTTCTTCAAGATTTGAATATCTATGATATTTGAATTTTATATGCATTAATTTGTGAGGATTAACTAAGTTAGATTTGATTTGTAATGACTAAATATATGACTAAATACATGACTTACATGACTAAATACATGACTAGATGCATGACTAAATTAATGACTAAAATAATGATTAAATATATGACTAAATAAATGACTACCATGACTAAATAAATGACCAGTTAACAACAATCAATGACTAAATATATGACTAAATTAATGACTAAACAAATTACTACCATGACTAAATAAATGACTAAATTAACGACTAAATCAATGACCAAATCAATGGCTAAATAAATGATTAAAATATTTTAGTCATAAATTTGGTGGTGCTATAAATGACTACAAATAAACCACTAAAATAGTCACATTACTAAAATTAAAGAATTAAATATATGACTAAATAAATGACTAAATAAATGACCAAATCAGTGACCAAATCAATGACTAAATCAATGACTAGGTAAATGACAAATAGTTTAGTCATAAATTTGGTTGCGTTATAAATGACTGGCAATAAACTACTAATGGTCATGTGACCAAAAGTAGTCATATATATGCAATTTTTAGTAGTTTTTTTAGTCATATATTGTTATTTTTGTACTAGTGGAATGACGATGATCCTAGGATCAAGGTTTGTAATGAATTCCTTGTAGATGATGAGTTTATGTAATTATCCAAGGAATTCAAGGAATTTATGATTCAATAGAGAAGCTAGGAAATAAAAGAGAGGTTTGAACTAGCGAGGGCTAATGTTGATCCTTCTCAAAAAGAAGAGGCTCGAAAGGCATAGGAAGAAAATGTAGTTATTACTCCTCCTGAAGCTAGAGGAGTTGTCTCAGATAGTGGTATAATGTTACTATGAGGGTGCACTATCACTTCAACTATTGCTTTTAATGAAACAAGAAGAGACCCTCTAGCTTCTATATTTGAGGAGCAGAATGACAACAAGGTGTTTTGACCTGGATATAGTTTGAAGTTGCATACTCTTGCAATATGGTCGATGGCACCCAATACTAGAAAAGATGAGGTTTCTAGGCCTATTGAGGAGGTAATGGGCTCCTTGGTGGTAAAGAGGGCCACATATATAATACATGTCTAGGAAGCTCAGTTAACTACTCATGTTGCAATGCTTAGTGTAGACACAACACAAATTTCTCAAAAGAAGTATGATTCCTTGGTAAACGAGTATAATAAGGCCTTGGATGAGATAAACAAGATGAAAGCCACTATTTAGGCTAGCTACTCTATGTTAGCTCTCAAAAATGCAGGCGGAATGCCTCAAGAGGCTGCCAATCTCTTGATACAGTTTAGGGTAACAGACAAGGTCAAGAGAACTCAACCTTCTACTCTTTAGGTGTTGCTAAACCTTGGCGGGTGTACCTTTATGAATGAAGCAAACTTGACTTATGGTTATCCTTCTTGGAGTGATTTGTCCACAATGGAAAATGCAAGTCAAAAAATGAATTCAAATGCAATAGAAATCTTATTAATCTAAATCCTAAAATACTCAATTAACAGATATAAAGAGAATAAATGAATCTTAATGATGAAACTGCAGAGACCAATGCCTTATTGGGTATTCAAAGTCAAATGAAATCAAGATGAGTAACACTCTCTGGATAAAACTCAAATTATCTGGCATACATTCTGTTTACAACTTGTATAAACATGCAATACTGTAACTATTAAGCTCTACTTTAACAATCCAAATGAATATCTCTGATTACTGTGATCAATTAAAAGGATTTAATATTTGCTTGAAAGAACCAATCGATTAACCACACTGAAACAAAAAATGTGCACTGATGAATTGAATATAAACTTGTTATATCAATTTAAGTAATCAGAAAGAATCCATCTTGGAGATAGCTTAGCAATACTTTCATTAAATTCAACAGATAATTGATACCAGAAATGTGCAGCAACATCAATTTATTTTCATAAATACCTCCATTTTGAAAACATGCATCATAGTCTCTGATTTGATAAATCTATTGTATTGTATCCATCTAAATTTCCTACTGTATATCAAATATCTAATAGCTCCTTAATTTTACAATTACCAAAATGCCTATTTATACACCAGCATTAGGAAAATATATCATATTGAGATCCCATGTCAGCCCTCCACAGAATTCGGGCTCATTTCATGCCGGCCTGCAACGGTATTTTGGGAATTCACATGTCAACCACAGTATTTGAATTTCTATTAATCGTCAATGAAATAGTCGGCGAGACAATATAGTAGGTATGCTAAAGATAATTGAATCGCTACAGTAGCCCCGTGTTTTATTCGCTTTCACCGTGACTTATCTGAGTCGGGGAGATATCCTGTAGATCACCTTATGTTTCCCTAAGATTTCTTTTACCTTCTGCATGTTGTTGTGACTTATGATATTAGGGAGATGTCTCATAGAGAATATTATGTTTCAATGAAAGCCTCTGAATTCACCACAGATCGCCAAGACAATATCGATCTCACACCGATGGAAAGCCTTTGTTCTATCGGCGAGACCCATCGTACTCGCCAAGACCATACTCTAAAGTCACACAAGTCTAACCGAGCAGCACCATCCATTTGTGCATTGCCGAGACATATTAGTTCTCTCACAAAAAACCACCAATGAAATGTTGGCGAGACCGAAGGTCACTCACCAAGACCTCACTCTGATATCACTAACTCATACCTATATGTATCTTCCCACCACTGGTCAGTGTGAAAATGTAAATTCGCTATGACCTCACACCAAAAACATGTCTGACCGAAGTGAATCCTTAATGTGTTTGTCGGTAAGACAATCCAAAATCACCAAGACCACATGCCGAAAGCTTAACTCTTACGGATACGTGCATCTTTCTGCTACCGATCAGTGAGACAATGTGAAGTCATTATGATTTACTCCAAAGAAAATATTTTGCTGATGCATCTCCATACATGCTGGTTGGCGAGACATAAAGCGTTCGGTAAGACCTTATTCCAACGGTATAACTTGTGCCAATAGGAAGCTTTTCTGTCACCGAAACAACATGAATGTCACGCCGATAGGTGCCTGTAAGTGAACTTCAATCGTTGTGACACCAAAAACGTCTTACTGATAGGCAACATAGACATTTATCAGAAAAAAATGGATCGGGGAGACCCAGGCCATCTCTCGCCGATATACCTGCAGCAAACATATGTTAGCAAAAATTCATTGTGGGTCGGGGAGACCTAGATAGACATATGCCTATATGGACCACAATGTGAAAAATGCATGACCGGATGGAAACTATAGGACCAATATGGACATTTATGAGTGAAATCAACATGTAAAACATCAAATTTTTATAGTTCCAACAATGGCTCTATCTGGGGATGAATGATAGTGAGATCATTGGAAGGATCCAAATCTTTGGGTGAGAAGAATAGACACAAAATGACGAACCAGTGAGCAGAATGAAAGAGAATGCAAAATGAAGATGAACCAAAGCCCTAAACTACTATGCATGGAAAAGAACTTTAAAGAGGAAAAACTAGAGTTGTCCATGCACTGGCAACCCTCAGTCCTCTGTGTTTCTCAAGAGAAAAAATGCATCAAAAATTGCCCATGAATAGGAAACTCCTGATCTTCACCAGCCATATTTTGTAGATAGTATGAATCTTCACCTTTCTTTCCAACAACAACAAAAGGTCACAACCACAAAGTTTAAAATTTACCATGCTTTCCCTTCTCCTGACACTTGGCGTTCCACATCAACACCAAGTCATTCTCTTCAAAATTTCTATCCTTTTCCTTCTTGTCAAACATATACTTCATCTGTGTCTATAATTTCATGTTTTGGTTATGGGAAGTTCTCCTTATTTCATCAAGTTCAGCTAGTTACTCTAGTCTTCCCTCCATAGGTTCAGGAATATCCTTGAAATCTTCCTGAAGGACAAACTTGTAGACTAGCAACAAATTCTGCAAAGGCATTCTGGCCTGTACTCCATATACCAATTCAAATGGGGATTTTCCAATTGCCTTCTTAACAATAATCCTATCAGCCCACACAGCCAGTTTTAATTTTGAATCCCAAGCCTTCTTATTCTAATTCAACATCCTCCTTATAATCTTCAAAAGACTCTTATTGCTAGATTTTGCTTGACCATTAGATTGTGGATGGTAAGGAGCTGCATAAGAAATGGTAATGCCATATGTGTCACATAAACTTTTGAATTCATCTAACCTGAAACACATCCCATTATCTGTGATTAACCTAAGTGGTGCACCAAATCTGGTGATAATATTGTCCATCAAGAAATTTGTCACCACTTTGCTTGTAGCCTATTTAGTTGGGATTGCCTCCACCCACTTAGTAAAATAATCAGTTGCAACCAATATCCACTTGTATCCTCCACTTGATTTGTCTTGTATCTTGCCAATGAAATCAATTCCCCACTGATGAAAAGGGGCATCATCCTACAAGGGTCGAAGTGGCAAAGCTCCTTGATATTTTAGTTTTCCAAAAAACTTCTGGTAGGCTTCACACTTTCTTACATGTGTGAAAGAATCATTAAAAACCTAAGGCTAGTAGTAACCTGCCCTAAGAATTTTGTGTGTAGTTGTTTTTGCTCAATAATGTCCTCCACAAACTCCATGCATTTCACTTAGAACATGCTTAGCCTGAGACTCGTCCAAACACAATAACAATATACCATCCCTATTCTTCCAAAATAGATCTCCATAAATGAAAACATATTTAGATGCCTGCAACTTCAAAGTTTTTTTTGGCTATCACTCAATCCTTCTGGACACTTTGTGTACTTAAGGTAATGCATGATATCAGTATACTAAGGAGTGTGATCAATGCTTGCAACTGCAATCCCTTCACCTACATTACAAACCTGATTTGCTTCAATATTTGATTCTACCATCAACCTAGCCAAGCCTTGACCTCTTACTAATTTGGTAATCTATATCTCCATGTCAATTTCTTGGATCTTGTTAATCCATTTGCATCTTTTTCCTGTTACTTTAGACTGTGTCAGAATATCTTTGATAGTAGCATGAGGGACATAAGCAATCACCTTCGCTCCAACAAGATACGGCTTGAAAGCTTTTGTAGCCTTTACTAATGCAAATGCCTATTTTTCCATTATGTCATCTTTCAATTCAAACCCTTGTAATGACTTACTGAAGAAAGATACAGGCTGTTCATGACCATCCTCATTCTTATGTAACATAACAACAGTAATTGTGTGTATTGAGGCAAATGAAAATATCTAAAAAGGCTTAGCGAAATCTAGAGATTTAAGGACAGGAGCCTCCTTGATGGCCCTTTTGATAGATATAAGGGCTTCCAAGGCTTTTGCAGTCCATTCCATTTTCCGTCCTTTCTTCAACATTTTTTATATGGGCTTAATGATCTTAGCAAAGTTAGAAACAAATCTCCTAACAAAATTAATCTATCCAAAGAATGATTGTATAGCCTTAACAGTTTTGGAAACAAGAATTTTATCAATAGCTTCAACCCTCTCAGGATCTATCCTAATCCCCTCTTTTGAAACAATATGTCCTAAAAGCTTACCCTCTGTGACTACAAAATGACACTTCTTAGGATTTAAGTTGATACCATATTCTAGGGATTTAATAAATACCTTCTCTAGATATTGTACATGATCTTCAACCTTCTTTGAATAAGTAGTCAGGTCATCCTAGTAGACCACCATGATAGCATTGATCAAATCTGCAAATGCCACGTCCAAAGCTCTTTGGAAGGTCGCTCCTATATTAGTGAGACCAAATGGCATTCTTATGTATACATACGTTCCCCAAGGAGTTGTGAATGTTGTTTTATATTGCTTAGATTCCTTGAATTTAACCTGGTTGTACCCTGAAAAATCCATCCATCATAGACAACAACTCACACCATGTTACCTTATGCAATATAGCCTCCATATTGAGTAGAGGATAATTGTTTTTGAGAGATGCCATGTTCAAATTCCTGAACTCCACACATAATCTGATGTCTCCATTTTTCTTCCTCACAGGGACAAAATTTGAGACCCATGTTGAGTGCCTTATTGGTTTGATGATTCCCCCATCTCTGAGCTTTGTCAACTCTTATTGCATTTTAGGCTCCAGTGTTGGATTTATGGGTCTTTGCTTTTGTCTGAATGGCTTAGCATCTGGCTTCAATGGTATTTCATGTTGAAAAAAATCTTCCTTGTATGCTTTTAGATCTTCATAAGACCAAGTAAACACATGCTTATACTTTCTCAGCAACTCTATTAGAATTCTTCTAATTGTAGGGCTTATCTTCTTTCCCATGTACACCTTTCTTGGTGCTATCTCAGTCCCCAAGTTAACTTCTTCAATATCTTCTCTTCTGACTAGTGTTTGCTTCATGAGGGACCGATCATTTCCATCATACAACCTCTCCAATGCCACCAAGCCCTTAGGAAGCTTATTTGTTTTGAGCTGTAAGATCTCCTTGCCAAACACTGTTTGCTTCCCATCCACTTCCTCAACAAAAGCATTGAAGTTAATTTCTTGGGCTTCATATTGATCTATACAATTGAGGAATTTCAAAAGCTCAGTATCATCATTGAAGACCTTCCAACAATAAATGTTATCAGGAACAGCAGGCCTTGTCTTGAACTCAATCTATGACACCCCATCCAATGTGATATCATCTCTTTTCAGTGCCACATTTGTTAAAAAATCAGCCATTATGTTTTTTGATCTATCAATCCACTCAATCGAGAAGGCATCAAACAACTCAATTGTGTCCCATACAACATTCCTATATTGTTTCAATCTTTTGTGCTTTACTGCATATTTTGACTTGATTTGTGAAACAACCAACTCAAAATCACCTAGAATAGATAGAAACTTGATCTTATGTTTCACAACTATGTTCAGACCTGTCAATAAAGCTTCATATTCTACCACATTGTTTGTACATTCAAATGCCAATAGGAAAGAATATTTAAATGTAATACCTTTAGGTGAAACAAATACAATGCCAGCTCTGTTACCTTCTTGCTTGCATGCTCCATCAAAATACATCTTCCACACTTCATTGTAGCTTTGTGCCACATGCTTTTCAATTGGATCACTATTGGTTAATTTTGGCTGGGCTGATTCAATCTTAAAACTTCCAAGATCAACATCACAAAAACAATTAATCTGATCTTGTGGTACACAGTCAACAAGCTGGTTCATTCTGGGCTCTCTATACAATTTGACTTCCTGAGCATTCACTAGAATTGTAGCATAAGACATATCAAATTGAACATTTCCTCCAACTGCTGCTACCCATTGTCTTGATAGAAACATCCCAAACTGAGGAGGTGTATCAATCACTGTTATATCTATATTATATTCCACCCATGGATAAGTAGCTAGTTTGAATTAAACACCTCTCATAATTCCTACCATAGGTACAAGTCGGTTATCCATTGCATAGCATTTCCCTTCACATGTATCAACCCACATGCCAAGCTGCTTCATAACTCCTACTGGCATGATATTTATAGCAGCACCAGAGTCTATCATGCAATTCCTCAGAAGTTTGTTATTTATGAGTAATGTAGTGAAAAAATTATCCACTTGTGGGGGAGTTGCTAACACATCACTCTAGTAGACCTCTGGGATATTTACTTTCTCTTGCCTATTGACTGCTTTAATAGCTACTCTATTTTCAGAATTCACATGTTTTTCATTTCCATTTGTTATTAATTGAACATCACTATCTCTAAATTCCTTAATTTTCATCATTTCAAGTAGTGGGATAGACATTTTTACTTGGGATAATGCCTAAGTGAAGTCAAAAGAAGAGCCTTCCACTTTAACAATTTTCTTTTGTTCAGGCATTTCTCCTTTGTTTTCTTCCTTTTCTCTTTTACTAGGTTGATCAGGCTTTTGTATCTCTTTGTGTAAGTCCTTCACTTCCTCTTTTTGGACAGGCTTCTATTCACTTTTATCATGTTGTTTATTTTCTGATTTCTTCACAGTTCCTTTTGTTGCCTTCTGATCCTTCATAAAGATTCCCCCAGGAATGCCTTCCTTCTCATTTATTGTTTTGTTTCTCAACCAGTATTTACTCCTTGCTTCCTCAACTGCAGCAATAGTTAGCCTCTCTATTTCATCTTTGGTGAGTCTTCTCATACTGCATTGAGTAGGCACCTCAATAGAATGTGGCTCTGTATAATCTTCTTTAGAGTTAGAAAGGACCTGTTGTTCAGCCATATGAACATTGTATCTCTGATTTGAAACATCATACTCATAACCTTCATCCTCTGAAGATGAG
This sequence comes from Sequoia sempervirens, assembly GCA_007258455.2. Classification (NCBI taxonomy): domain Eukaryota; kingdom Viridiplantae; phylum Streptophyta; class Pinopsida; order Cupressales; family Cupressaceae; genus Sequoia; species Sequoia sempervirens. The sequence goes on along the minus strand of VDFB02000008.1, from coordinate 366,115,404 downwards.
TACCTCTCTTCCACATGGTGAAAAGTGTTCAAAGTCAAATACACTTTGTGATCTTCTCCATTATTTTCCATCAACATTCCCTCCTCTTGCATCCTTCGAGCTACAACACAATAGTCTAGGGAATGTGGCTTATCACAGGCTTCACAAAAGTAATTGTTACTCACCATATAGGTTCCCTTCTTACTCAATGGATCAGGAGTCTCTTTGTTTCTTTGACTAGCTATTATAGGTTTTCCATCCTTCCAGTTTGTATTATATGGCATGTCATGCAACCTCGGCCTTTCATTTCTATATGTGCTTTCCTGTCTATACTAATAATTATTGCTTTGCTGAGGAGCCCTAGGGTTATCTCTTTTATTGATTATACCTGTAGCCTTCCTGTTGTTTTCAATTGTTAGTGCTATCTTCTGAGCTTCAACTAGATCTCTTGGGACCCTATTTCTCAAGTCATACCCTGTTTTAGGATCAAATGCATTTAAATAAACACTCAATGCTACAAAATCTGGCAACCTTGATCCAGGAGGTACTTTAGTCTACAACTTGTTGAATCTTCAGTTGAAATCATAAATTGAATCATTATGATTTTTCTGAATTCACATCAATTCATGAAGAGCTACATCTGGTGCATTTAGATTCCCATATTGCTCTAGGAATCTATCATGGAATATCTGGAGAGAATTAATTGAGAGTGTTGGCAAGTTGTTGAACCAATCCCTAGCATCCTCAAGAAGTGACATCATAAATAGCCTCATATGTAAATCTTCATATGGCACAGCTATGTCTTGGATGAACACATTGAAATTCCTTAAATGTTCTTCAGCAGTAATTGCATTACTCCCTATAAACTTAGGTACTAGACTTCTCTAGCTACCATCCATAGGTTAAGGGTATAGATGAAACCCTGTCAAATCAAACTGTTTGATCATTGTTGTATATTGATGAGGGGGAGGAAAAGGTGGGTACTAATATTGGTTCATAGGATTGTTATATTGTGTATTATGATGTGGGACAAAAGGATGACCATGAGGTGGCTGCATATTTGTATGTTGTGTGGGAATATGAGGTGGATGATTTGGTTGATTATAGTGATTCCCTGTCTGATGGTGAGGAGACACAAGTGGATCAGAAGGCCCCACACTATGATTACCCTACTTATGAGGTGGTACATACTTTGGGGGCAATCAGCTATCTGAGAAGTAATTTGGGCTTTCAGCAATGTAGCCCTTAGTTCCTCTATCTCCTTCCTCTATGATTCAAACTGTGCTTTTACTTCCTTGGGAAGCTCATGATCAATAAAGTAATTTTGGTTACCTCCCATCTTTTGATCATATTCATGTTGAATTCTAATTCGTTCAACCTCTAGTTCATCTCTAAACCCAGCTTATTTCTAAGGATCGAGAAAAGAGAAAGGATGTATTTGATCTTTTGGAGTACAAGGCTCTGCACTTGAATTGTTTCTCCATGTATCATAGCGATCATATGTTTCACAATGTGCTCCTGATACTTTGTCTTTATCTATTAGGCACATATCTTCATTTATCCCTTTTCCCTTATCAACCTTGTTATCTTTGTGTGTCCACTTATTGTTGCTAGCATGAGCTCCAGTATGACCTCACCTATATTGAGATCTTCTTCCATTCATGTTTGAACAACTACAAAATTTCTATTAGAGTCACCACTCACTTTTGTCAAAAATGAGAAAATACTTGATGCTTCTTATTCCCAGCGGAGTCTGTATAAAGTTCTTGAATCTATGATTAAGGCTTTGATTTTGAATGTATCCCCAACGAAGTTGCCAATTTGTTAGCTCTCAAAAATGCAGGTGGAATGCCTCAAGAGGCTGCCAATCTCTTGATACGCTTTAGGGTAATGGACAAGGTCAAGAGAACTCAACCTTCTACTCTTTAGATGTTGCTAAACCTTGGTGGGTGTGCCTTTCTGAATGAAGCAGACTTGACTTATGGTTATCCTTCTTGCAGTGATTTTTCCACAATGGCGAATGCAAGTGAACAAATGAATTCAAGCGCAATAGCAATCTTCTTAATCTAAATCCTAAAATACTCAATTAATAGATATAAAGAGAATAAATGAATCTTAATGATGAAACTGCAAAGACTAGTGCCTTAGTGGGTATGCAGAGTCAAATGAAACCAAGATGAGTAACGCTCTCTGGATAAAACTCAAATTATCTGGCATACATTCTATTTACAAATTGTATAAACATGCAATATTGTAACTATTAAGCTCTACTTTAACAATCCAAATGAATCTCTTTGATTATTGTGATCAATTAAAAGGATTTAATCTTTGCTTGAAAGAACCAATCGATTAACCACACAAAAACAACAAATGTGCACTGATGAATTGAATATAAACTTGTTATATCAATTTAAACAATCAGAAAGAATCCATCTTGGAGATAGCTTAGCAATACTTTCATTAAATTTAATAGATAACTGATACCAAAAATGTGTAGCAACATCAATTATTTTCATAAATACCTCCATTTTGAAAACATGCATCATAGTCTCTAATCTGATAAATCTATTGTATTGTATCCATCTAATTTTCCTACTGTATATTGAATATCTAATAGTTCCTTAATTTTACAATTACCAAAATGCCTATTTATACACCAACATCAAAAAAATATATCATATTGAGATCCCATGTCGGCCCTCCATAGAATTCGGGCTCATTTCATGTTGGCCTGCAACGGTATTTTGGGAATTCACATGTCGGCCACATTATTTGAATTTCTATTAATCATCAATGAAATAGTCGGCGAGACAATCCAGTAGGTATGCCGAAGACAATTCAATCACTATAGTCGCCCTATGTTTTATTCGCTTTTGTCGTGACTTATCTGAGTCAGGCAGATATCCTATAGATCACCTTATGTTTCCCCAAGAGTTCTTTTACCTTCTGCGTGTCGCTGTCACTTATGATATTGGGGAGACGTCTCACAGAGCATATTATGTTTCAATGAAAGCCCCTGAGTTCACCACAGATCGCCAAGACAATATCAATCTCACACCGATGGAAAGCCTTTGTTCTATCGGTGAGACCAATTGTACTCGCCAAGACCATACTCCGAAGTCACACAAGTCTTACCGAGCAGGACCATCCATTCGTGCATCACCAAGACATATTAGTTCTCTCACCAAAAACCACCAATGGAATGTTGGCGAGACTGAAGGTCACTCACTGAGACCTCACTCTGATATCGCTAACTCATACCAATATGTATCTTCCCGCCACCGGTTGGTGTGACAATGTAAATTCACTATGACCTCACACCGAAAAAAATATGTCTGACCGAAGTGAATCCTTAATGTGTTTTTCAGTAAGACAATCCAAACTCGCCAAGACCACATGCCGAAAGCTTAACTCTTACCGATACCTGCATCTTTCCGCCACCGATCGGTCAGACAATGTGAATTCACTATGACTTACTTCGAAGAAAATCTTTTGCCGATGCATCTACATACATGCTAGTCGGCGAGACATAAAGCGTTCGGTAAGACCTTATTCTGACAGTATAACTTATGCTGATAGGAACCTTTTTTGTCACCAAAACAATGTGAATGTCATGCCGATAGGTGCCTGTAAGTAAACTTCAATCGCTATGACACCAAAAACGTCTTGCTGATAGGCAACATAGACGTTTATCAGAAAAAATGGATGGGGGAGACCTAGGCCATCTCACGCCGATATACCTGCAGCAAACATATGTTAGTAGAAATGCATTGTGGGTCGGGGAGACCTAGATAGACATATGTTGATATGGACCACAATGTGAAAAATGCATGACCCGATGGAAACTATAGGACCAATATGGAAATTTATGAGTGAAATCAACATGTAAAAACATCAGATTTTTATAGTTCCAACACTCTGCAAGAACAATCTCTTTTCCAACATCTTCTTCTTCAAACTTATTTGAACAAGATAGGGAGACATTGGCCTTGAGGATTGATGAATTAAAGAATAAGCTAAAGAAGGAAAAGAAGAATATAAAGAAGGCCAAGTTGGAAATAGTTAAGGTGGATAATGACATCTTTGTGGATGTATTGAAACGTAGAGTGACCAAATTGGTCAATAGAGCTAATGATGTATGGGAATCCAATAGGAGTACTCATGAAGCAAATACAAGGTACTTGGAGGTTCAAGAAGCTTTCAAAAATGAAGGGAACAAATGGAGTACTAGAGTAGGTGGTTTAGAAGAAATGATTCCAAAAATGAAGGTAGATCCTGAGGCACCTACTAATATCCCTAAAATATTGCAAACTATTGACCAGGTGAATAAGATAACAACCTTTCATGGAAATTTGGGTATACAACTCCAAAGTAAGTTGAAAGTGTTCAAAAAAATGGAGGAACGTCGTATGCCTATGATATTGAATCACAAAGATGAGTTAAAAAAATTTGATACATGGAGGAATGAAGTGGAAGAGCTACTCACATTGGATAAGATGGCATTGACTATGGTTGATTACACCTTGCTAAATTCAAATGTTGACATGATGGTGGAGATTGAAACAAAAATTGATACTTTTTTGAGAGGCTAGAGCCTTAATTGATGCAAGATATGTCCAACATAGTGCAAAAGTGTAGAGTTTATTGGATATGAAGTCACCTACTGAAGAGGAATACATCACCTAGTTTGAGAAATATACTAAATGAGCTTGTGGGGGGTTAATGATGGATATGGTGAATAATTGATAGGAGGGAAACAATGCATAGTCTGAAAATAGTGCATATTAGTCTTTCATTAAAGAATTGCAAAAGATGTTGTTTCCTCCTCAACATGAGAATGGTGGCATAAATGTTGATGTGGATATACCAGTTTTATATTAGTTTTTTCTTTTTCTTGCTTTTTAAATTTTGTTGACTAGATGTGCATGAGGAAAAAAAATTTGATCACATGGAAGATATTTGGGAGATCTTGTAACAAACAAGTGACACCTTTTGAAACGTGGGAGGGGATCTATAGCAATGAATGAGGACTAATTTTGTCTCTTGTATGTTCCCACCACCTGTGAACTCAAATGTAACTAAAAAGGGAATATATGTTATAGTGGTCCAATAAAGTAGTGACATGTGTGCTTTCTAGTTTGAAGCTTGTTTTTCTCCTTCATTTCTATAAGAAGGAATTTAAGGCTAGAAAGTAGGGGTTCGTTCAATTACAATTAACATAGTGAATTGTTATACAAAGCATCTTTTTATGTTTTATCTTAAAGTTCTGAGTTTTTAGTTGCATATGTAATTTTTATAACAAGATAGCAAAATATAATACAAAATGTTGTTAATTTCATGGCCATTCTCTCTCCTCTATACTTATTTTATGAGTTATGAATAAATATAATCAAGGTTTGTATTGTTCATCCCCATTATTTTTAGTGGATGTGTGATTTAATTCTAGCTTATTAATTCAAGGAATTACTATAAGTGCTTAAGTGAAGTTGTTAGCTCATATGAATTATGTGCTAGGATATTTGTAAGAAGTGGTGGTCAAGAATTGTTATTTGGAAGTAATGCAATGCAGTGTTTTTTAAGCTTATAATTTTCTATAAGAATTGTTATTTGGAAGTGATGCAATGCAATGTTTTTTAAGCTTATAATTTCTATAAGGATATTTGTAAGAAGTGGTGGTCAAGAATTGTTATTAGGTTGCATTGGTTAAGATTGACTCTATGTTTAGGATAAGGATCTAGTTAAGCATACTACTAATAATTCAGTTTTTGGGTTGATTCATTTGCAAATCACCTTTTATATACAAACTTTTCAAATGAGTTACTATTGTAGTTATGTTTATTTTCATTATTCTCATGCTCCAAGTGTAGTATATTACTAAAAGACTTGCCAACCTTTTGATATATATGTTGAATGATTATATGAGAATTATCTATTGTTGACAATTTATTTGAAATATTAATTGTAAATGTTCTTGAATATGCATTGTGGGATCACCCTCCCAGGTTTCACAAAGCCCAAAGTGCAGGAGTGAGAGTTTTGCAACTTTTACTCATTAGTTGGCCAATCCCTTGAGATTACTATATCTTGGGAATGGAAAATTCCATATGTAATTCTAAAGATCAATTTGGTTCTTAAAAAAAACCAACAGATTGGCGACTCCACTAGGGACGTGCTAAGTCCAAATTCTCTAATTCATATATGTTACAATTAGAGTCGAGTATTATACTATTCTTCACTTTTGAAGAATAATTGGTTAAAAATTGTAGCACATAAGCCAAATCTAGTCTTATACATCAATTCGCCATTAATTCTATCACTTTGTGTTGGGTTATGTCCAGAGTCTTTTCTAAAATTACAAGTACCAAGTCAAAGTGCAATCACTTTCTATTTCCCAGAATTTTGGGTGGTGAGTCTGAGGTCTCATATACCAATGCAAAGATAAACTCTTAGATAGAACATGATTAGAAGGATTTTCAAATATTGTTTAACACTATGAAGAAGACCAAAAGCTACATGAAGAAGCATCCTAAGTAGAAGGTCGAGTCTAAGCCTTCAAAAGATAAGCAACCCACTTGGATTAAGAAGCGTGTTGAATCAATTAAGTTTGTTGAATATTTTGTTGATGCATATCCTACTTTTAATAATGGAGTAAATAGTGCAAATATTTTGGGAGAAGCACATGAAGTGGAAGGGAATAATGTAGATCAAGGGAGTTTTCCTATTGAGTAAATATTTGATATTGAATTTGATGTGTCAAGAGAGGAGGATAGGTCAGAGTTTTTGGATAAGAATAAGTTCTCAGAACCTTTAACCCCTGGTGTTGGATTTTTCTTCAATGGATAGAATTTCAAGCCAATAGGAGAGTCTCCTAATATAGAAGTGCATATTTCACTTGAGGAAGACCCAACTAATCAAGCCTATTATACTCCTACGCCTAGTGAGGCTAGAAATATCTTAGAAAATGAAGAAGACATAGACAAAGAAATGCAAGCCCTAGAAGAGGAAAAAATTAGGCTTAAGGAATATGAAGAGAATAGACTAAAGGATTTGAAGGAGAAGGAAGATAGGATTAGAGACAAGAACTTGAGAGAGATGCCAAGAAACAAAAAATAGAGAAGATGAGAGAAGATGCTTCTAGGCAGAAAGCCTTTGCTGAAAATGCCTCCAAGTTGGCTACTGAGATAAAATTTGATTCAGCTAAGGTGACCATTCAAATGGGAACCTCTACTACTAATACCTATGCTGCATCTATTGCAACTTCCAAATCCCAATATCCTTCTTCTACTACTAGGAAAACATCATTTATAGATCATGGGAAGAATCCCATTAATCATACAAAGAAGACTACCTTCAATACTTTCAATACCAAGACCAATACAAATACCCATACTTCATCTGATAAAACCCCCACCAATAATGCTAAAATTGATCATCCTACTCCATCCACTGCACCCCAAAATTTTGAGATCTTGAAATTGTAGTTGGAAAATGATAAACTACAAGAAGATTTGAAGAAAGCTGAAATACAAGTTGCTAATGCAGAAATAGCTAGAAAGATTGCTTTTCTTAAAATGTCTACACCAACTCCAAAAGCTTCGAGCTCTGTCAAAAAAGATAGTGAGTCAAAAAATAATTCTGAAGGACACACTACTAGTGGAGGTGGTAGGGGAGATCAGGGTGGAGGAGGTGGAGGAAATAATAGAAACAAGAACTCATATCCTGAAAATGATGAAGAGAACAAGAAAGGAGGTGGTGGTAATGATGGAAGTGGAAAGGGTAAGGATAGAAATGAATTTGATGACCAAAAGGGCGATGAACCTAGAAATGTTCATAGGGATAGAAACACTAGAAGACCACTACAATAGAAAGGTACCAACAATTGTGTTTCACTGGAATACTTGGATATCCTAACCCATTTCCTGAAGATTTAAGGCCTGCTCTAGTCAGATTCTCTAGAAATAATGTTGTGATTGGTGAATATAATCTCAAAGCCTTCGCCAACATCATGGATATTTTTAGGTAGAAGTAGATGATTTCATGATGAAATTATTCATGCAATCCTTGACTGAGGATGCGAGGGAGTGGTATCAGAATTTTCCTACTAAAAGTATTGGATCTTGGGAAGAATTTAAAAGGTTGTTTAGAGAGAAATACGGTGATAAGACAGATTCAAGGTATTTGTTGAATCAATCCAATAACATTGCTAAAGGTTCCAATGAGTCTGTCACTGATTTTAATACAAGGTTTCAAAAGGCTATGAAGAGATTGCATCCCCATTTAAAATTGAATGATAATGTGTGCTTGGTAAATTACTACGATGCTTTTGATGTGAAGATGAGCTATCGTTTACTTGATAAGAATCCTCAAAACATTGAAAGAGGCTTATAAATTGGCTATCCATATTGATAACATCAGTTGAACAACTGGTAAAGTTGGAAGAAGAGATGATGCCAAGATTCTCAAAAATCCAAAAAAGGTAGATAAAACTTCAGGTGCTAAAGGATGCACTCTTGAAGATAACATTGATAATTTCATGAAGACTGTGAATGATATAATTGCAAGGAAATACAAGGTTTAGTCAAACAATTATCATAAGAATGAAAGACCTCCTCAACTACAAGATCATCCCTATAATACAAACTAACACATTGGGAAGCCTATCCCCAATAAATAGAGAAATGCTCATAAAAAGGTTCCTCTTGATCCTTTGCAGAAGAATTCAGGGAATTTTGCTGATGACACTCCTTGGTGTATGGTTTTCCAAATGCCTCATTCTCCTCATCAATGTGCAGTTGCATAAATGGATGAAGTAGAGGAAGATGTGCCTAAGAATTGTGATCCGTCAAATGAGGATGATATTGATATAAATACTATTATGGATGATTCTAAATTTGCTAATAATGAATGTTCATCTGACATTGAGTCTTATGAAATGGATGTAGATGACCAAAGGAAAATTTCCAATACCTATCACCAACAAGTTCTCTTTGATGAGGATATTGACAGTGATACTGAAGTTTACAATTTGGAAGCAATTGAAGATGTTGTGTCCATGAGAAGACCTTCAGATTAAGAGATTGTGAGATATACGGTGGTTTTGGCTGCCCAAGCTAGAAGCTCATATCACTTAAGAAACATAAAAATTGGTGGTGAACAAGGTAGTCTTGATGGTATTGTCATTAAGGAGAAGAATGCCAAAAGAAAAGAGAAAAAGTTTGATGGAAAAGTAGAAGTAGTTAAAGCCATGGAAGGTAGGGGAGATAAGATTTGGGCTAAAAGGGTAGATAAATCAAAGAAGGATGCAAAGCTCAAATCCCCTACCGTGAAGGAAAAGGCACAAAAGCATACTTCTGAAGCAATGAGAAAAGAGGTCAAGCCTAGAGTTGGAACAACAAAAAATCAATAGAAGGAAAGAGGTGTAGAATAAGGTACGATTCCAATTGAATTACCTAAATACACTTCTGTTAACATGTTTCAATTACTTAGCCAAGTAAAAGTTTATTTTCCCCTTCTTGAGATGATGAGATTAGATGAACATAAACAAAAGGTAGTAGCCCTTATCAATGGTGCTACTATAGTTTGTAATGATTTAGTGGTGCCTACTCCACCCCAAGAGAGTGAAAATGATATCATAGACAAAGAAGTTGATGGGGTAATCATTGAAATCCCTCATATCATTCTAGGAAATTCAGTAATTGCTTTTCTCAGAAAGATAGAACAACTTTTACTCACATTGATTGTTGAGGGAAATTTCCTAAAAAATTGTATTATTGATTCTAGAGGATCTAACAACATAATTCTAGCCAAGATCATGGAGGCATTGGGACTAAAAGTTGACAACATTCATGGTAATTTCTATGCTATGGATTAAAGGGAAGTTCCTATTACTAGTGTGATCAATGAACTTCCTTAAATATTGGTAGCATATCCTAAGAAAGAGTTTAAGATGAGTGTGGTGGTGGTAGATATCCCACCTAATTATGTAATTTTGTTGTCTAGGAAATGGAGCGCATCCATGTGAGGTAGTATGTAGTGTGATATATCTTATGCCACCTTCCCTATTGATGGTAAGGATGTACAAGTGGTTTGAGAGCCGAAGGTGCCACATATGTTGGAACATGGTCTTGAAGATGATACAATTATTTTTATAGACACTGATATCAGTGAATTCAAGGTGGAAGAAGTACCAAGATAAACTTATAGGCGCTCTACGTGCCTATATATAATGAAGTTGTAAGATTATTTGAAAATGGACTTTGGAAAATGTACTTTGACGGGGAAAGTTCGAAGGAAAGATCTGGTGTAGGAATATTGTTGGTGTCACCTACTGGCAACACACACAAATTAAAGGCTATAAGAAAGTATGGCTTGAGGGGGACTCTCTCAATATCATCAATAATTTGAAGAATTGTGCTACCCCTTCATGGACTATTGAATCTTTGATTAGGGACTCTATTGATATTCTTAATTCTTTTGATGAATTTTACATTTCACACATTTTGAGAGAGGGCAACAAATTAGCTAATGTATTTGCTAATCTTGGAGTTACAAGTGTTAGGGAATGGGGTTTGAATGACCCCCTCCTTATAGAGGCAATAGCAAGTATTAATCATGATTTCCAAATTTAAAATGGTTGAGGATTTATTATGGCTCACGACGTGCATGTGTATAATCGTAAAATTTTACCCCTCACAATTTTGCATACATTCTTGCATCTGATTTAGTGTCCACTCCCTTAGTACATGTGTAGGCTCATTTTAGCCCTTGCATCAGCCTTTTTCCCTTCTTAGGATGCTCCAACACCCCTTTAAACAACTATCCTTGTGTGTCAGCTTTCCTCAATCCTAGGGCTTTTCCCATTCTTGTTGTTCTGTAGTGTGACGTGTCCACACACTAGCACATTGTACATACATCTACATGTTGCACTATCATCCTACGACATTTCAATGCTCAAACAGCTGGGTATGTGCAGGATCATCATGGAAAAAACAAGCCCTTCAGTAGCAAAAAATTCATAAAAATTAGAGTTAGGAAACTTGACGTAAAAAATTGAACAAGCTATCTATATTATTTCAAAAATATGTAAGAATAGAATCTATAGAAAATTTAATGCAGTTTCTAAACTACTAGGTTTATTTTAAAAAAATAAAAATATATTTGGTGAAAATTTGAAATTTCAATACAGTAGTACTTAAATTTCGGGGAAAAAATAAGTAGGTGTTTGTCTAACCACCCTAATCATAGTAAAGTGATAATAGTTTTCTTATAAGATTTTAGATATAAGTAGAGACCTCATGTCCTGATGTGATGCATATTTTTTTCTAATTTTTTTCCAAGTAAATAATTAATTGTCATTTTTTTATTACAACTTTTAAAAAATATAAAAACACGTATATATGACCACCTTAACTAGGTCAAAACTTCATGAAATTCATTTTTTTTTTTTAATCCTATAGTATGCATAGCATAGAATGTCATACATGTTTTGGATTCAAATTTTTTTATACCATTTGAAAGCTATAGATTTTTTTCAATTAGCCTATCAATAAGGATTTTAGTCATTTATTAAATTCAAAGTAAAGCATAATTTATATTGGTGGAAAGCTGGGAATATCCTTTAAAAACCCTTTTTGTTTCATTAATTTTGGGTTAAAAAAAAGTCATCAGCCACATACCCTACACATACCCATCATATCGCCACTTTTTGGCCCATCATGATCCTGCACAAACCCAACTATCTCCGAGCATGTTTTCCACTTGTTCTCACTTTTTTTCAGTGGTAACGGATCAAGACACCTTGTAATGGCTAGAGAAGCTTCTTTTCTTTGCTTAAAACCAGTCTTTTCACCTCATTCACAACTCTTCCTCCACTTCTGGTTTCGTGCTCTAACTTCTTCTAGCTACATTCTTCACCCTAATATTGCTTGCACAAGTCCCTTATTTGTCACAACACTTTCAATCTCTCTTAGCTTCACTCTTGCAGATCCATCTCCCCTATCCCATGCTTGTGAAAATCTTGGGATTTCATATCCCCTTATTACATTCTTACTTTGTGATACAGGTTCTGCTCATTGAGTGGGGATTGCTTTTATCACCTCTTTTGTGATATGGATTCTCCTCCTCGAGTGGGGATTGATTTTATCACTCCTACTTGGTGGTCCAGGTTCTACTCCTAAGTGGGTTTTTCTTTCACCATGCACTTTATCCATTTGAGTTCTCTCCTCTCTCTATATTCCCGGTTGTCCATGGAGGTGGGAACACCAAAATGGGGGTTTGACTGAGGCAAACCCCTATATCACCCCAACAATTTCTCTAGATATCACACGTGAGTTTTGAAGACATTCATTTTATGGAGGTTTCATCACTTGCATGGTTGTGAGCATTTCTTTCTCTTCTATCTCTTTATCTTTATCATTTTTACTTTACTTCATTTTAGTTCTATTATATGGGTATGTGCAGGATCATGATGGGCCAAAAAGTGGCATTATGATGGGTATGTGTAGGGTATGTGGCTGATGAATTTTTTTTTACCCAAAATTGATGAAACAAAAAGGGTTTTTAAAGGAGATTCTCTACTTTCCACCAATATAAATTGTGTTTTACTTTGAATTTAATAAATAATTATTATTCATTTTCTATTTGAATCATGACTAAAGTCTTGATTGATAGGCTGATTGAAAAACATGTATAGCTTTCAAACAGTATCACTTTTTTTGAATTTGAAACATGCATCATATTCTATGCTTCGAATACTATAATATTAAAAAAATAAAAATTGAATTTAATGAAGTTTTGACCAAGTTAAGGTGGTCACATACGAGTTTTTATATTTTTAAAAAGTTGTAATAAAAAAATTCATAATTAATTATTTAATTGGAAAAAATTACAAAAAAATATGCATCACATTGGGACATGAGTCTCTACTTATATCTAAAATATTATTATAAAAATTTATCATTTTATTATGGTTAGGGTTGCCAGACAAACACCTACTTCTTATTTTTTCCCTGAAATTTAAGTACTACTGCATTGAAATTTCAAATTTTCACCAAACAAATTTAAAAAAGAAAAAAAACCTAGTAGTTTAGAAACTACATTCAGTTTTCCACAGATTCTATTCTTACATATTTTTGAAATAATATAGATAAATTATTCAAATTTCTACGTCAAGTTTCCTAACTCTAATTTTTTTAAATTTTTTGCCACTTAAGGGCCTGTTTTTTCCATGATGATCCTCCACATACCCATATTTCGTTTCTTTATCACATTCTATAAGTTGTCAACAATCTGGTTGTTAGTGATCACATTATTGTTTTCTGTGATAAACTCATTCTCTAGTCTGTACGAGATGCTAGTGTTCCTCTGAGACGCTAGCGCACCGCACTATCATTTGTATTCTACGCTGACGTCCTTTGGCCGAGAGCTTGTCAGTTTGTCCTGAAAATATTTATGACCTGCTCTTTCTGATTCTAAAACTTTTGCACTGCTCTTGAGGTAGTTTAGGGAAGTTTTCCCTGTGAGGATCTCTGAATGAAGAGAACTCATGAGTAGCGAATCCCCTTTCTCTATATTTTGGTGAACCTAATGTAAAGAGAAAGTCTTTTGAAAAACTAGGAATTTATTTACCCCTACTTGACGAGGTCATAACTTTTGACTCAGTGCTCAGAATTCAGAACCATTTGCATCATTGGAAAGGAAATCAAATTTTAGGGACTAACGCAAGTTCTGACCTTAAATTCCACTTCGAAGACCTCCAAAAACATGAATTACTAGAACATAGAAAATACTTAAAAAATCGTAATAAATTTAAAATCTTCTTTTATTATTTCAGTATCTACTTTTGTTCAAAATGTTAATGGTGTTCCATTTCATGCATCTGATAGTGACTTGGCTTTGCCCATGTCACTTTGTATCTTTTATCCTCCTCACAAAAGCCCTCTTACTTCCAAGGATATTTTGTTGGAAGAAGATGAAATCATTGATACCTTTTTTAATGTTACTCTACCTTCTCTTCGTTCCAATGCACTCTCTTTTGGAGATGATGCATTGGTGAATGATGAATCTCATCTTTGTTCTGATGCACTCTCCTCTAGAAATGTTACATTGGTGAATGATGAATCTCATCTTTGTTTTGATGCACTCTCTTCTAGAGATGATGCATTAGAAAATGATGAACCTCCTTCCACATCTGATTCTCCCTGGATCAATGTTGAGAATGTTTCTTTGAATAATTATTCTACATTTGATCTTCTTTGGATTGATGTTGAGAATATGCCTTCAAATAATTGTTCTACTAGTTGTGATGATTTTGTAAATGTAATCTATGTCTTTGCTACCCCTCAAAGGCCTAAGAGACCTATCATTTACCTAACTCTAGCTAGTCCTTCTCCTAAGAGGGTTTTTTCTATTAATGGTGTTTCATTTGATAGTGACTCCATTGATCTTTCTAAGGCTCCCTCTTATAGAGCGGTAGCCCATACTTACGAGAATAATATGAATAAAAAACCAAGCCTTATTCAAGCTCCTAAACCTACAACTAAAGCACCTAGTGATTATGATCTTGTTGAACAACCTCAAGTTACTCTGGGGGCAGGTGCATGAGGTTGGGTACCAATTTTTTGGCCACTTCTGAAAAAGTTTTAAAAAATGTGCTCGCGTTATAACACAAGTGCATTATAATGCGCTCGCGTTATTTCATGTTAAAAAAAAGAAAAAAGTGAAAGTATTTTCCTTGGAATACCAACCCAAAGGCTTGGAGGGCATTCCCAACAAGGCCAGAGACGTTTTTTTGCAAATTCTACAATTTTTCACATAATTGGGTTCGTGCTCACAATCAAGATTGCATCTAGTTCAATATCGACAAAATTGAAAACATGGGTAATGTTAGGTTCTCTCTTAGCTATCCAACGATGTATTTTTTTTCACTTTTTTACAATGTTAAGCCTTTCATCCATAATTTCTTTTGTTTCTATGTATGTTTTTTTCCAAAAAGTAGTGTTTGGTGTTTTTTTTGTTATAAGTTAACCGTTCATCAAAATTTCAAATAAATTACATTTTTAGAAACTAGACTCCATTATACAATTTTTCTTTAAAAAAAGAAAAAAAATCAATTATTTTCCAAAATTTGTATGGGGAGCACGACCAAAATTCTGCTTTTCAAGAAGTGCCCACTTAGAAAATTAGAAAAATATCAAATATTCATTAAAACATTATCAGAAAAATTGTGCATAAACTAGATGTTGTTAGCAAACTTTTGATAGTAGCGATTTTAAAAATAATACAAAAAATTTCACCATGCTCAGGTTGTACAAGAGTTGCTATGTTATGTTTTTTTGACAAAAATAAAACCAATTTGTGTACACCCCTCTTTTGAACCCCTTAATCTCAACCATTTTCAAAATAAATTAGTAGTTTAGAAAGTAGACTCAGAGCACTTCAATCCTTGTTTTTGTTCCATCTCAAAATTTTGAGTGTAACTATCCTCAATTTCACGTCTAAGGTCGGCATTTCCCGATTTCAGAAAAAAAGTGGCCACTTAAGCCCCCTTTTTGGGAACCATCTTGGTGCACTTACCCCCGGCTAAGATCTCACTATGGGACTTGCTTTAGTCTATACTCTGGTTTCTCAAGGGATGCTTCAGAAAGCCTTACAAAATATCCTCTTTCCTTTTTTTGTTAGGCCAATAGATGTTGATGTGTTGATGGAATATATTTGTTTAGAATAGCTGAATATTACATCCTATCCATAGGAACTCCCGCCTCCGGAAGTACAGAAGGAAGCAGACCCTTTAATTATTATAGTTAGTTCATTAATAAAGTTGGCATTAGGCATACTCTCATTTACACTAGTTCAACACTTAATGTATGTAGTATTGATCTATTTCCTATGATTAATATTGATTTGTCTTCTCTTAATGCTTCTTCTATAGTTATTAATGGGTTCGATAATGTTGGGCGACAAGCTCTAGGTACAATAGTATTACCTTTGCAGCTTTGACCCATTACCATACCTACCCTTGTATATGTTATGTCAGAAAATCTACCAAATAACCTTCTTCTTGGTAGACCTTGGATTCATGCTATGGGTGCAGTCCCGTCTACCTTGCGTAAATCTATCAAGTTCATGGCTAACAATAAAGTAGTCATAGTCAAGGCTGACCCTGAGGCTATGCACTTATGTGAGATGGCAGTTGTTGGTTAGGCTTCGTTTGTGCCAACTCTTATCCCTTCATTGTCTTCCAGTGTGTTGATATTTACTCCAGCAGTACCTACCACAAAGAATACTCTTGAGATAAATGTCCCTAAGGAAGATCTTTCTGAAGCAAGAAATTCTAAATCCACCTCTTCTCAAAGGAATGCATGTCTTGGTGATGATTAGGGTTCCTTAGACTTTACAGACTCCTTCATTGGGGAATATAAAGTTGACCCGATCCACTCAGACCTTCTGACAACATCATCCACACCTACTATCAGAGATGGTTGTTCTTCTATACCACAGGGTAGTGTGAGAAATAATTGTAATGCTCATAGTGTTGATCCTCCTAAGAAAGTGATGGAACTCTCAAATTTTGAAAATTTGAGATGCCCATTTCAAAACTTTGCCTCTGCACTTTCAGAAGTGAAACTAAAGAATCTGCCTAAATGACCTACTTTGGAGGGTCATATTTTGGAGCTCGTTGATTTTGGTGAAAAACCCATTTATAGACATAGTCATGTGTCATATTTGAATGTGCATGTCAATTTTCATCTTCCCAGGAGGAGTTTTGTCAGGGTTTCGAAAGGCAAAGCTGGAGGGTTTTGGCACTTTTCTGTTGTTTGCAAATCCTCAGTTTTGCAAAGTAGCCTCCCGCTTGAGCTTGCATTTTGCAACCAGTTCATCGTCAAGAGAAAATGAATATTCTTCTGCATTCTCCATACCTAGATGAGCTCACATGTCAGTTTTCAGAGTCTCACGAGTTGATTTGCTATTTTTAGTAGATCAAAACCAAATGCAATTTCTCTTGTTTTAAATCTGCATTGCTGACAATATTTCAAAGAGGTCAACTTCGACCTTGAATATCTTTTGATGGATGATGTTTCAAGGTGATCCTTCTTGCACACGTGTTATCTACACCAAAATGATCTACTGTGTCCAATGGCAGCTCGCGAGGAGTTAATTTGATATTTTTGCAACGAGGTGATCTCTTCAGTTTCAACTAGTTCAAAACAGTTGTTTGTTGCAAAAAGTTCAAGTAAGAAACTTTGACAGTTAATAACTTTTTCCTCATGACTAATTTCTTCGATCCATCTTTTGCACTCAATTCTCAGGATGAATGTCTACAAGTCTGCAAGTTTTTATGTCTCCACGAGGCCATTCGATTAGTTTTTAAAGGCGATTCCAGAGCCCACCTAGCCAGCTTTGCACATTTTACAAATATGTCAAAAAGCAGTTTTAATCACGACCAAGTTCATGTTTTCACTTCTGAAGCAATCAAAAGTTGTCATTGGTCAATTTGAGGGTAAAAGTTGTTTGAAAATACTTTTTTCTTTAGTCGGGCCACATGGGGCCCGACATGTTTTACCCTGTTATGAGGTTGCAAGTGTTGGATGGCATCCTGCTTGAGTACACTATGGTTATTAAAGGGGATATATCACTTGTCATTGTCATAGATTTCTTCATTTGGCTTAAAGAGAGTAGTGCTATGCAACATGAATAAAATCACAACTTTGTGCAAGATAATATTGTCCAGGTTTCTTACTACTTGAGATACACACCTTTATTTTATAGCCAAGGTAGAGATTCTGAATGAAATCTAGTTGAGCTACAACCTTTTCTTGTTGGTATAATTAATTATTTAATTACACTTTAGCATAAGTTTACTTAGGAATTTTTTATTTCCTAGGATAATTGTAATCCTTATCTAGTTGACCTATTTTTTTGCTCAAGATAAGATTAGGGTTGTGCATGTCTTGCTTTTTTGCATGATTTCCTTTTTGAAGAATTTTGTATTATTTGTAAAAAATTACATTTAGTAATCATTATTCTAGTTTTTTCTTGCACATATTGGCTTAGAGGGTTTACAAAACATCTCTTCTTTTTTGTTCTAAATATTTGTTGCATGTGATAGGTGATTGTATGCAGGTGATTCTTGGGGACTGTGAAGTTGGTTTTTCAAATTCTACATGGTATTAGAGCTCTAGAACTATGGCTTCATGTTCATGATTTGAAGATATTCTCTCATAGTGTCTTTTTCTGTGCAAGGGTTTCAAGCCAGGCTATTTTTTGTGGATCTAGGAGTCACCTAATTTCTGGGCATTTTTGGACAAAACGGACGTTGCCATTGAGTCTGCAGTGCCCAAAAATCCCTATTTTCAGATAAAATTAGTTGATTTTGGCCATAGTTGAATGAAAAGGAAAAAATAAATTACCCCAAGGCTGTATGGCCCCAGGGCACACATTTGAGGCTAAAAAATTAAAAAAATCAAAAAAATATTAAAAAAATCTCAATTTTGCAGAAAATTTTCTGCGCCTCCAGTTATAAAGGAGGCTACCACTCTCCCACCTCCCAGAGGCCACCAGTGAGTCATTTCCTCTAGCGGTGCCTCTTATTACCACCGCCCTATTGCTCTACTTCATTCAACCCCCACAGGCTTATTTGGTCTAGATCGTGGTCCTTTGGAGGAGCAAGAGCTAGAGCTCAGCCCCCCACACCAACTCCAGCCCCTGTCGCCTAGCCACCAATCATATTGTGACTAGGAACATGTTTCTTCAGCCCCTAGTGGTTTTTTCCTATAGCAGTCGGTCATATGAGCGACCTAGAGCCTAACCTGGAGGTGCTTCATTTTTAACCCTGTTTAGTGCTGAAAGGTCCTAAAATAGGCCTCCTTTTCATTTTGGCGTAACTTTTGCAAACAAAGGCCTTTTTTCAAAAATGAGATATCGTTGGAAAGCTGGTTCGATGAAATTCATAGTGGTGGTGGTTTTATTTTTTTATTTTTCTATTTTGATTCCTTTTTTTCCTGTCAAAGTCAGAAGTTTTTATTTTCACTCTGGGAGGCATAAATTTTGCATCTTGGCTCCATTTTGCGAAAAAAAATAGGCGTTGGAAAGCTAGTTCAGTGCTCTACACATATATCATACCTTTTTTTCAGATTTTTTTACTTGGTATCTGATATTCTTGTTTCATCTCAGCCTTTACCTTTTTAGTTATTTTCTTGGGAAGCGTGTAATCAGGCTATTTTTTTGACATTAACAAGCATTGTTTTTTTATTTGAGAGTATATATTGCTGTTTTATATCATGGATACACATAACATTGTACCCCTTACTCCATTCAACTATTTTGGTTGGAAAAAAAAATGGAGATTCATTTGAAAAACAAAGGGTTGTACAAGGTAACCATGGGTACAAAAATTGAACCTACAGGTGCTACTGAAAAGAGAAAGTGGTTTAATAGATGTGATGAAGCTTATGGTAGTTTATGTCTATCTCTTTCACCTGACCTTATTTTTCATAGTGAGTCTTGCACTACACCCAATGAGATCTACACTACTTTAGAGTTTTTGTTTGGGAAGCAAGATACTATGAGAGGGTTTCAGTTAGAGAATGATCTTATTGGCTTAAATCCTAGGGATTTTGATAGCATCCAAAATTTTTTCACCAAACTCAAGTCTCTCATATTGTAGTTGTCATGGTGTGGTGTTCAGAAAGAAGACTCTCAATTGATATTGTCCATTCTTTCAAAACTTGGACCAGATTATTCAGTTTTTGTATCTACCTTTTATGCCACTAGGGATGCTCTTGGTACTAGATTCACTATGCCATCTCTTGATGACTTTGATTCATATCTCACTCAAGAGCAAGCTAAGTTAGCTAGCATGGGAATTGTGAAACCTTCTTCATCACAGGAACTTATTGCATCATAGGAGCCCAAAGATTAGAAGGCTTCTATAGGAAAAGGCAAGAAATAGAAACAAAAGGATTCCAAACCTCATGAGTAGCAAAAGGAGTCCTTAGATTGATCCTCCTCTTCTAAGGGGAAGTCATCTAGGAAGGAGAAGACTACATGTGCATATTGCAAGAGAGAAGTACATGCAGAACATAATTGCTACAAGGACATTGATGAGCTGAAGCATCTTCTTCAGAAACATCAGATTGATTTTCCTTCTAGGATATCTGCATCATCTTCTTCTCCTCATTCTTATTCTTCAGAGCAGCATGATAGGGGCACAACTGGTTTACATGTAGTTCATCAAATATGAAGGGACATGCTCTTTGTGCTTCTTCAGGTGTTTGATCAGGGACATGACTTCTTGATTCAGGAGCATCTCATCATATGGCATCTTCACAGTCTATGTTCACTTCCTTTGAGCCTTGCACAATGTCTCCCATTTTGATGGGAAGAAATAGTTACATGAGTGTTATAGGGAAGGGGTCTATTGGTTTTGGTGACCACTCCTTTCAGGATGTCTTGTGTATCCCTCACTTGACAAACAACCTTCTTTCCATCTATCAAATCACACATGGAGGCACTATGAGATCTATGGAGTTCACACCTGATTTGGTTATCATCAGAGACTTGGAGAGTAGAGCAGTTATTGCTACTGAGATAGTGGATCACTAATCTCAATTGTATTCCTTTACAGATTTTGCTACTAATGGTGCTTATGTTCCTACAGTTGTCCCTCATACTTCTAGTGTGAATCATCATTCACAAGAGACATTTGGATTCTTGAACATTGGTGTTCTCAGTTTGGATTCTGTTCTCAATCCTTCCATTCCATCTCCTCCACCTCCTGTTGCTAATGTTGTGGCTACCGATGTGGCTTCTTCTTTTTCAGTTTAGTAGGATCTTGTTGATCATCCATCTCTAGAGGCTACTCTTGAGTCTTCACCTAATTTGACTTCTTCATTGGTTGAGATCACACTTGCTTCTGTGGAGACATCTTTGGCTACACCTACTTCACCTTCAGATATTTCATTCATTCAGCCTCTTCCCTCTCACTTCTTTAAGGAGATGTGGTTTCTTCAGATGTTTTGGAGCTACTTCATTTTGGGGGGGCTATGTGGCCTCTTTCTTCCTCTCTTATGGGGGGGTTCATTTATGTATCTTTGTGATGGATGGTGTCCTTGGGGTCTCTTATGGAGTCCTCCATCTTTCATCACTTAGTTAGTTTGCATTCTATTTTGGGGAGGAGTTTTGTTCCCATGTGGTTTTCTCCTTTACCTTGTTTGATTTAGTTTGCATTGTATTTGTAAATGGGTAATTGATCAGGCCTTGTTGTTGGGACTCATCTTTGCATAATAATTTGATTCTCCCTAAGTTGCACTTATGGGGGGGTGTTGGTGTAATTAATTATTTAATTACACTTTAGCATAAGTTTACTTAGGCATTTTTTATTTCCTACGATAATTGTAATCCTTATCTAGTTGAGCTATCTTTTTGCTCAAGATAAGATTAGGGTTGTGCATGTATTTCTTTTTTGCATGATTTCCTATTTGAAGGCTTTTGTATTATTTGCAAAACAATTATATTCAATAATCATTATTCTAGTTTTTGCTTGCACATATTGGTTCAGAGGTTTTACAGAACATCTCTTCTTTTTTGTTCTGAATATATGTTGCATGTGATAGGTGATTCTTGGGGATTGTGAAGTTGGTTTTTCAACTTCTACATTTCTAAGGTTCACTAAAAGTACCTAATAACAATACTGAGGCACGTGTGTTTCTAAAGAACCATCTATACTCTGTTACGTATTATGAATGAAGATTGTGTGATTGGTAAAATGGCTATGGTCAATCTCTTCACTATAATTCTATTTTAGAATGAGAACAAATTGGAATGGATCAAATATTCAAAAGTTTTGTAGGCATTATACACTCAAAGACCTCATTATCAAATGATGTTGAATGCGGTTATGTTGTTGTGAATGTTTAACTCCTCTCTACAAGATGTGCCAGTGACTTATGCCTTGCACATTTTGATCTTGTTATAAGAAGGGCTTGGTAGCAATATGGTGAAACACTGGTGCCATGCCCTGAAATGGTTCTTGCTACAAGTTACATGGATTACTTTATGGAAAATATATCAATGCTAGAGGAAAAACAAAAGGCCTGCTCATGGAGAAAAGAAAATGGGTGAAGCATGTGAAGAAAATGGACATCCATCAAAGCATAAAGTAAATGAACAAAAAGGGGCACCAGTCAGAACATTAGCACAACCAATGGATATTAATATGATCCTATAGAATTCCATAATTAATGAATTAATGTATAACAAGAGGTGGTTGTAAGAAATGTTGGTGGAGGAAACAAATGCAACATGGAATGCACCGATTGATAAGAAGTGGTAAGACCACATTGTAACAACTACGCCATTTGAGGGCCGTTTAATGCTGGTAAATGGGATACCAAGATTGCAACAAATGAAACAAAGAAAATGAAATGTTGAAAAGGCTGTGGCAACTCTCAAGCAAATGCAAGTGCAGAAGAGGTGTGACCAACAGCCTGAAAGGGCATGCATTGAGTGTCATGGTTTGTTGAAAATGTATTAGAAACTTTCAAGCAGTTGCTCATGAGAAGAGGGCATCCTTTATGTTACCAGAGGAGAATTTACCCACTGCACCAACTTGAATGGAATGCCAAGGGTGTAGAGAAAACACAAGGCTATGGACACACTTACTAGAGGGATCCACTAGTAGCAACAAGGGAATGTTTGTATATGTTGCAGACATTTATCAAAATACAGGGGCTCGAATCAATGAGGGAAGGCATTTAAAAGTGTTTGAAACACATAAAAAGGGAAGCTAACACCATTGTAGATGAGAACTGTAGAGCAGGTTGAATACAACAAT
This sequence comes from Sequoia sempervirens, assembly GCA_007258455.2. Taxonomy (NCBI): domain Eukaryota; kingdom Viridiplantae; phylum Streptophyta; class Pinopsida; order Cupressales; family Cupressaceae; genus Sequoia; species Sequoia sempervirens. The sequence goes on along the minus strand of VDFB02000008.1, from coordinate 366,092,594 downwards.
AAGGAAAATTAGGGCACATAATGTGAAAATGGAGATAAAACAAAATCAATGGAGGAGATTGCAAGTTGGATGTAGCTTAATCCCATCCCTTCCCTGTCAGCTCACCACTTTTAATTGGTCAATGGTTATATCTGTGGGATGGGTGAGAGGAAGGTAAGTAAATGGTTTGGCCCCATCAAAAATTTAGTTTATGGGTCTAGTTTGAAGGCATATAACTTCAATATCAAAATGGATGTGAGACAAAATCTAAGCCTCACCATGATGGCTCACAAGTTTAAAGTGCCTGATGTTTATTTCTCATGTGATCAGTAAGATGTTGACACATGGCACATGGGTCCTGGGAGAAGCTTTTGTTGAATGCATGAACTAAATATTGAAAGCATGGGTGGATTTAATGGTATTAAAGACATTTGGTTTCAAAATTTAATTGCCCGATGGAAATTTTAAAAGAAATGTTTTAAATTATAAAAAAATCTAAAGTTCTCATTTTCCTAGGCAGGGTACATGTACAAAGTAAAATGGGGTGGGACTATTTATTTTCTTCCGGTGAAATAAAATATTATGGGGAAATATTTAAATGGTAAAGTGACAAGTGGGAAGTGGGAAAATGTTTTAAATGAAATATTTAAGTATTGTGTGTATGAAATACAAAATCAAGAGGCTGGCACGAGGGTATGTTGAATAAAATATCCACTCTTTAAAAGGATTTTTGAAAAGCTAGATTAATATTTTTATAGGAGATTAATATTGAAATATATAGCATATGATATGTTGGGCAATGTGAAATTAAATGCGGGGCTCCTTCATTAAATTTAAATATATTCTTTTGTTGGGTAATAGAATCAGAAGTGAAAATGTGTATAGGGAATTTTGTGAAGTGAATTTAATATTCACTTTATGGGTGAAATATTCTCTGTTGGAGAATAAAAAGTGTAAGAGTAAAATATTTTATTGTTGGGCAATAAAATGCACAGTGAATAAAATGATATTTGTAGCCACTGCATAATAAAGGAATAGAAAAAAGAGGAATTTCATGGGGAAAAGATATTTTCTTTTAGCTACCAGTAGAATGGGGAATTTCATCAGATGGGCATATTTTCTGTTGCAAAACAACTGAGGAAAAGGTAGTTTTAGTGGAAAAATTGTAAAGGGAAAGTGAGAGAAGATATGCTTCGAGTTTGTTGCTAATCAATGGTGATAGATGCTTCTAGATGTCTTCAATGGATTTTCTTCTTGAGTTTTTTGTTTCCTTTTATTCTATTTCTCTTCTCATTGTTCTAATTCTAGGTTCCAATTTCTGAAAGGTCTACAAGGTAGGCAAAATCTTTGGGTAGATTGTAATGCTGGGATGATTGTAACTAAGTTATTAATCTGAAAGCATGTGATCTGAATTATGCTTTCATGTTTATTTTAGCTGATAATTCTCTCCATAGCTGAATTGTAATACTTTTTTTGGATTCAATATTAAGATTGTCTGAGTCTTTTCATGCACATTTACTACATTTGAGTTATATTTGTTGCTGCCTTCTATTCTATGAATGATGTAATTTCTTTAATGAATCACAAACTACTTTTATTATTGCCTATTATTTAAGGGATAGTGTAATTGATTCAACACATGTGACAGGAGTATTGTGTTTCAAGTGGATTTATAAGAAGAGTTATCAAATAAAACTTCAGTGGTCTAGTTATCACAATGTGATAACATTTGCAAAGATCTTCAAAGCATGTTTAGCACTGCAAGATGAAACTTGGTTATATACTTCATAGCCCATTTTATGGCACTGGTCCATTATCACACTTCTATTGTTTTCAGTTTGGTCCTAAATTCTTTAAATCATAAATCATCTTAATTATGTTTTGTGAGTACTTGTATCTTCCATGTTTTCCATGCTAGTTGATGAAATTCACTCAATGTCATGTCAATCTTGAGTGATATTTTATGTTTCGAGCAGCATAGTTCCATGAGAACATTCATCCGTTAAGCAATATCCCATTAATTATGTGTGTGAATCTTTAGATGTTGCTAAAGGGTCACCACCTAGGTCTTACAGAGCCTGAAGTGTAGGGGAAATGTGTTTTAATTTAATTTCCTATCAGTTGGCCAAATCCCCCATTGAATCTGATCATTAGAAAGTGGCTAGTCTATAGGATCCACTAGTCTGGTTTGATTTGGAGCACCAACAACATGGCAACTCTGTTGGGGATAAATTTAAATCTCCAGGTGTAGATTGCTTAGTTACAAAGTCATATTATTGTTAGCCATTCTGAATTTAGTTCAAGTAATGAAGGATTTCAAGCCTGGAGAGATAATTGTTGCAGTGACCCTGATTGTTTTATGATCTGCGGTGCTTTGTTGGTGAAGGGAACTCAAAAAATAAGTTTACATGTGAGAAAACTTCCAGTTGTTCAAAGTTCAGTCCTCTACAAAGAGAGGTGGAAACTCTGTTACAAGAACCTGGTGAAGAGGTGAATATAGTTCCAGATCTACAAATATTTCCAATCAGAAGAACAATTTGCAGCAGCTGCAACATTTCTAGGTATTCCTTATTCTTGGTTTTCAAGAAATGATGTATGAAAGCCATATTTGAACATCTTAGGAAATAATTTTGGTTCCTTATTAGATGAATTTGCAATAAGAAAGGGAGCGGTAGTAGTTCTTTTCATACTTCTTAAATGTAATATGTAACATGATGTGAGAAGTATGTTTATTTTGAATTATGCCTTTGAGAAATTTTAAGGAATAAATATTCAATCTATGCTTCAGAATCATGGTTGGATTTGTAAATGATGTAATTAATAACCATGTATGAAGTTGAGAATGATTGAATTTGAATACAAGAGGGTTTCCTTGTAAAATGGCAAGTAAAAGTATGCAGGGAAAACAATTGTCACCAAGCCCTCAAAGGGGACTCTCTATTGAGAGGTATATTCCATTGGTTTTCAGTGGTATTAAAGGTTTCCCGAACATTGATTCCTAAAAATTTTAGGAAGTATTTTCCCAAATTCACAAGGAAAAGTTTAGAATCAGCCTCTAAACATCTGCAAACGATGGGGGATTACGAGGTGCATCATGAGGATGTTGTCATTAAGTTGTTTGTTCAATCTCTGAAGGATGATGCCAGGGATTGGTACTCATATTTACCAGCATGCTCTATTGTCTCATGGAATCAGTTTATGACAACCTTTGATGAACAATTTGGTGAAAGGGTAAACCCAAGTATGGTGAGGAAAAACTTCATGGAGATCCATATAAGTGAAAATGAGTTGGTCCCTATTTTTAATCTTCAATTTGTAAAGGAAGTTAGGGAAATCCTGTAAAGTGTGTGACCAAATGATGTTGAATGCTTGGTTGTGTATCTTGGTGCATTTGACAAAAAAATGAATTTCTTGTTGAGAGATAAGGAGCCTACAACATTACATCAGAAATATCAAGATGTTATGGACATTGAGAACAATTTGAAGTACTCAATGATGAAAGGGTATTTGGCTGCAAGTGTTGACTATCCAAACACACCTCATGCAAGTACAATTCAAAGATTAGATAATGAAAATGATTGTCAACCTGACAATTCTTTTGCTATTATGATTTCTCCATCATCAAAGTATGCAGATCATAATGAGCTCCAAGTTGAATGTCAACAAAATCTTAGGATTTTTTATCACAAATCTTTTGTGCAAGAATTGTATGAAAGGAAGAGACAAGAGGGAGAATCACCATATAGATTGTTTCTAAGATTTTTGGATGCTTTGATAGAAGTTCCCAAAGATTTCAAAACTGATGAATCTATGTTCATTGATTTATTTTCTGAGATTTATGAATCTGGGCTGAGTAATTTTCTAGAGAAATTGAAGCCCCATAGCTTTTATCAAGTACCTGATTGGATAAGGATTGTAGAATCGACCAAGTGTGGTTATGCACAAAATGTGGATTCTCAAAATGGAGACAACAACTATCCTCCTGAACAAAATCATACAACACTACAAACAAGTGAAGAGAACATGTCAGAAGAAGAACATCCATATTGTCATATGTCAGAGGATGAACATTGTAATCAGCTCACGATCAACACATGTGCAAATCTTTGCAGTGGTGAGGAAGATGACGACACATGGGATGATAACATAGTAGATGTGCAAGAATGCTTCTCTTGTGATATCTCAGATGATGGAGAGGTAAATGAGACACTAAGTGTTACTCCATGTCATGATGTGATCAACATTTACAATGCCTATGTTGTTGATATGTCATTACAAACCAGTGATTATGATCCTATTATTATAGCCTCAAGTATTCATTCTGAAGATTCTGAACATGGTTCATGTAGCGATGATCTTTCTTGTGATGAAAATCATGATGAGGTTGATATTTTTGGTTGCTCCTTTGAAGATTGTGATTGCTTTTATGAGGATGATGTGGAAGCATATTCCTCACTTGAAGAATGCAATGATGTAGATGCTTGTGAAGTGATTTTTCCACAGGTGAGGGATCAAATTGCATCTGATGAATACACCAAATGTAATTTGGATTCACAATCAATAGAGCATTTTCATCGTGACAGTGATGCAGAGTTTGAAGACAATCATGTGTGTGATTAGTATGTTGACTCAAAACATAATGTTGAATATGATGAAGGTGTTGATAAGTGTGCTTATGCCCCTGCTCTTCATGATTGTTTGTCTAAAGTAAAGATGGAAATTGTGTGGTACATGAAGAGTATGATGATGAAATAGGGGATACATTTTGGAATAATCAGGTGGGACATTGTGACATGTATATGGATCTTCAATCAATGTCATTACCCATTGATGATATTGAAAAGCTTGCTGATTCATATGAAAATAAAGTTGCAAATTGTGTTGATACTACAAAGATTCTTGATCCATGTGTGGAGCAACAAAGGAATGAAGCAAATGATGAATCTCATGTTAATGAGTATGAAGTTGAGTACAACTGCTTCAAGTGTTTTATGTTCCTTATTTTCATAATGTGAACATGGAAATGTTGTCACCTCATGTGAAAAGCATTGATGTGAAAGAAAAGAAAGATTCTAGTTCTATTTCTAATGAGGAGTTTTTAGTTAGCAATGAGTCTTTCACTTTCAAGTCAGCACACATGTCAACTGATATTGTGCATGAAGTTACTAGTGCACATGGTTGTCTTCCTGTTGTCCCTATTGATTTTGAATTGCTTGAGCCCACACTTGAAATATTTGTCTTTGAGTTGAATGATGAGGCATATGATCCTTGTTTCTATGATACCAAGGTGTGTTCTAATGTACCTGAACCGAAATGTCAAAAGATGTACCTATGTTGTAGTGATCAGTACAAGGATGCTCCTAAATATGCATCTTTTTGTCTTTGACATATTTGAAGATGATTTGCATGACACACAACATTTTTTTTATGAGAGCTTTCAGTTTGATGTGCAAACTAATTTTGATGTCAAAGTTTGTGATTTCGAAGATCAAATGGACTATGAATGCTTCTATTTCTCAATTCAAGAGAGTGAACATTAAGTGGAACATGACAATGAGCTTCCCAAGGTAAAATGTCACAATGATTATGATTTTCAATTAATGTTTGATTGCATGTTGCAGATTGACAGAATTGTAAGTGACATCAGAAAGCACAGTGATAGAGTGGAGCATGTCAATGACCAAGCTAGTTTGTGGGTGGTCTATGATAATGTTCTCAGATTTGGCCTATGGAAGACATCACAAAACTGAGTGTTTCATAGGGGTAAATAATAACTTCACATTTTTCATTTGGTGCCCTGTGTGTCACCAGATGAAGTTGAAAATAAAGGATGAATAAAGGAGCAGTTTCAGAACACCTGATGGACTCAGCATTTGGTCTACTTCCCTAGAGCTCTAGAATCTTGCTATGCCCATAGGGGGCATACATCCCCAGTTGGAGCCACTTATGACACTCTCAAATTTTGCAAATTTGAGATGCCCATTTCAAAATTTTGCCTCTACACTTTTTAAAGTGCACCCAAAGAATCTGCTTGAATGACCTACTTTGGAGGGTCATATTTTAAAGCCCATTGATTTTGGTACAAAACCAATTTGTAGATACAATCATGTGTCATATCTAAACATGCATGTCAATTTTTAGCTTCCCACGAGGATTTTTGTTATGGTTTCAAAAAGTGAAGCTGGAGGGTTTTGGCAGTTTTCTGCTGTTTGCAAATCCTCAATTTTGCAAAGTAGCTACACATTTGAGCTTGAATTTTGCAAATAGTTGATCATCAAGAGAAAATGAATGTTGTTCTGCATTCTCCACACCTAGATTAGCTCACATGTCAGTTTTCAAAGTCTCACAAGTTCATTTGCTATTTTTAGTAGATCAAAACCAAATACAGTTTCTCATGTTTTGCATCTACATTGCTGACAACATTTCAGAGAGTTCAACTTCGACTTTGAATATATTTTGATGGATGATGTTTCAAGGTGATCCCTCTTGCACACGTGTTTTCTACACCAAAATGATCTATTGTGTCCAGTGGCAGCTCGCGAGGAGTTAATTTGATATTTTTGCAACGAGGTGATCTCTTCAGCTTCAACTGGTTCAAAACAACTGTTTGTTGCAGAAAATTCGAGTAAGCAACTTTGACAGTTAATAATTTTTTCCTCGTGACTAATTTCTCTAATCCATATTTTGCACTCAATTCTTACAATGAATTTCTACAAGTTTGCAAGTTTTTACATTTTCACGAGGCCGTTTGATCAATTTTTAAAGCGATTCCAAAGCCCACCTAGCCAATTTTGCACATTTTGTAAACATGTCAAAAAGAATTTTTAATCACAACCCAGTTCATGTTTTCACTTCTGAAGCAATCAAAATTTTTCACAGGTCAATTTGATGGTAAAATTTGTTTGAAAACAAAAAAAAAAATTAGTCAGGCCACATGGGGCCTGACACGTTTTACCTTGTTATGAGGTTGCAAGTGTTGGATGAAATCCTAATTAAGTACACTATGGTTATTAAATGGGATATCTCACTTGTCATTGTCATAGATTTCTTCATTTGGATTAAAGAGAGTAGCACTATTCAGCATGGATAAAATCATAACTTTGTGCAAGATAATATTGTCCAGGTTTCTGACTACTTGAGATACACACCTTTATTTTATAGCCAAGGCATAGATTATGAATGAAATCTAGTTGAGCTATAATCTTTTCTAAGGTGCACTCAAAGTACCTAATAACAACAATGAGGCACGTTTGTTTCTAAAGAACCATCTATACTCTGTTAGGTATTATGAATGAAGATTGTGTGATTGGTAAAATGGCTATGATCGATCTCTTCACTATAATTCTGTTTTAGAATGAGAAAAAATTGGAATGGATCAAATATTCACAAGTTTTGTAGGCATTATACACTTGAAGACCTCATTCTCAAATGATGTTGAATGCAGTTATGTTGTTGTGAATGCTCAACTCCTCTCTACAAGATGTGTCAGTGACTTATGCCTTACACGGTTTGATCTTGTTCTAAGAAGGGCTTGGTAGCCATATGGTGAAACACTGGTGCCATGCCCTGAAATGGTTCTTGCTGCAAGTTACAGGGATTACTTTGTGGAAAATCCATCAATGCTACAAGCAAAACAAAAGGCTCGCACATGGAGAAAAGAACATGGACGAAGCATGTGAAGCAAATGGACATCCATCAAAGAATAAGGTAAATGACTAAAAAGGGGCGCCAGTCAAAAGGTTAACGCAGCCAATGGATATTAATGTGATCCCATGGAATTCCATCAATGAATTAATGTATAACAAGAGGCGGCTGTAAGAAATGTTGGTGGAGGAAAACAAATGCAACATGGAATGCACTGATTGATAAGAAGTGGTAAGACCACATTTAACAACTATTCCATTTGAGGGATGTTTAATGTTGGTAAATGGGATACCATGATTGCAAAAAATGCAACGCAAAAAATGAAATTTTGAAAAGGTTGTGGCAACTCTCAAGCAAATGCAAGTGCAGAAGAGGCATGACCAGCAACCTGGAAGAGCATGCATTGAGTGTCATGGTTTGTTGAAAATGCATTAGAAACTTTCAAGTAGTTGCTCGTGAGAAGAGGATGTCCTTTATGTTACCAGAGGAGAATGTACCCACGACACCAAATTGAGTGGAACGCCATGGGTGTAGAGAAAATAAAATGCTATGGACGCACTTACTAGAGGGATTCACTGGCAGAAACAAGGGAATGTTTGTCTATGTTGCAGACATTGATCAAAATAAAGGGGGTCGAATCAATGAGGGAAGGCATTTGAAAGTGTTTGAATGTAGCTTAATCCAAGCCCTTCCCCGCCAGCTTGCCACTTTTAATTGCTTGATGGTTATTTTGGCAAGATGGGTGAGGGGAAGGTAAGTAAATGGTGTGGCCCCATCAAAAATTTAATGTATGGGTATAGTTTGAAGGCATATAACTTCAAAATCAAAATGAATGTGAGATGAAATCTCAGTCGCACCCCACTGGCTCGCAAGTTTAAAGTGCCTAATGTTTATTTCTCACATGATCAGTGAGATGCTAACACATGGCACATAGGTCCTGAGAGAAGCTTTTGTTGAACACGCGAAGTAAATATTGAAAGCATGGGTGGAAGAAATGGTATTAAAAGAATTTGATTTTAAAATTTAATTCCCCTATGGCAATTTTAAAAGAAATGTTGTAAATAAAACATTATGAGGTTTTCATTTTCCTAGGCGGGGTATGTAGAAAGTAAAATGGGGTGGGCCCATTTATTTTCTTTTGGTGAAATGAAATATTATGGGGAAATATTTAAGCAGTAAAGTGACAAGTGGGAAGTGGGAAAATGTTTTAAATGAAATATTTAAGTATTGTGTGTTGGCAATTTAAAATCAAGAAGTTTGCATAAGGGTATGTTGAATAAAATATCCACTCTTTAAAAGGCTTTTTGAAAATCTAGATTAATATTAGGCTGGGAGATGAATATTGAAATATATAGCATAGGATATCATGGGAAATGTTAAATTAAATTGGGGCCTCCTTCAGTAAATTTAAATATTATTTTGTTGGGTAATAGCATGAGAAGTGGAAATGTGCACAGGGAATTTTGTGAAGTGAATTTAATATTCACTTTATGGGTGAAATATTCCCTGTTGGGGAATAAAAAGTGTAAGATTAAAATATTTTATTGCTTGGCAATAAAATGCACAGTGAATAAAATGATATTGGTAGCCATTGCATAATAAAGGAATAGAAAAAAGAGGAATTCCATAGGGAAAATATATTTTCTTTTAGCTGCTAGTAGAATGGGGATTTTCATCACATGGGCATATTTTCTATTGCAAAACAACTGAGGCAAAGGCAGTTTTGGTGGAAAAATTGTAAAGGGAAAGTGAGAGGAGAGATGCTTTGAGTTTGTTGTTGATCAATAGTGATAGATGTTTCTAGATGTCTTCAATAGATTTTCTTCTGGAATTTTATGTTTCCTTTTATTCTATTTCTCTTCTCATTGTTTTAATTCTGGGTTTAAATTTCTAAAAGCTCTGCAAGGCAGGCATTAGCTCTGGTAGATTGTAATGCTAGGATGATTGTAACTGAGTTATTAATCTGAAAGTGTGTGCTCTGAATTATGCTTTCATGTTTATTTTAGCTGATAATTCTCTCCATGGCTGAATTGTAATACATTTTTTGGATTCAATAATAAGATTATCTGAGTCTTTTCATGCACATTTACTGCACTTGAGTTATATTTGTTGCTGCCTTCTATTCTGTGAATGATGTAATTGCTTTAATGAAGCACAAGTTACTTTTATTTTTTCCTATTATTCAAGGGATAGTGTAATTGCTTTAATAACACATGTGACAGGAGTATTGTGTTTTAGGTGGATTTATAACAAGAGTTACCAAATAAAATTTTAGTGGTCTGGTTCTCACAATGTGATAACATTTGCAAATATCTTCAAAGATGTTTAGCACTGCAAGATGAATGCAAGTTATATGACTCCATAGCCCATTTTATCGCACCGGTCCATTATCATGCTTCTATTGTTTTTAGTTTGGTCCTAAACTCTTTAAATCATAAATCATTTTAATTTTGTTTTGTACTTGTATCTACCATGTTCTCCATGCTAGTTGATGAAATTCACTTAATGTCTTTCCAATGCTGAGTGATATTTTATGTTTCTCAACATAATTCTGTGAGAACATTCATCCATTGAGAAATATCCCATTAATTGTGTGTCTGAATCTTTAGATGTTGCTAAAGGGACACCCCCTTAGGTCTTACAAAGCCTGAAGTGCAGGGGAAATGTGTTTTAATTCCATTTCCTGTTAGTTGGCCAAATCCCCCATTGAATCTGATCATTAGAAAGTGGCTAGTCTATAGGATTCACTAGTCTAGTTCAATTTGGAGCACTAACAAGAAGATGATTACGGGTATGTGCAAGATCATCATTGGAAAAACAAGCCCTTAAGTGGCGAAATTTTTTTAAAAAATAGATTTAGGAAACTTGACATAAAAATTTGAATAAGTTATCTATATTATTTCAAAAATATGTAAGAGTAGAATCTATAGCAAATTGAATGTAGTTTCTAAACTACTAGGTTTATTTTAGAAAAAAAAAAGCTATTTGGTGAAAATTTGAAATTTCAATGTAGTAGTACTTAAATTTTAGGGAAAAAATAAGTAGGTGTCTGTCTGACCACCCTAACCACAATAAGATGATAATATTTTTTTATAATATTTTAGATATAAGTAGCGGACTCATGTCCCAATGTGATGCATATTTTTTTGTAATTTTTTTCCAAGTAAATAATTAATTATGAATTTCTTATTACAACTTTTAAAAAATATAAAAAATCGTATGTCTGACCACCCTAACTTGGTCAAAACTTCATGAAATTCAATTTTATTTTTTTATCCTATAGTATGAAAAGTATAGAATTTAAGGCATGTTTTGGATTCAAAAAATGTGATATCGTTTGAAAGCTATAGATTTTTTTGAATCAGCCTATCAATCAGGACTTTAGTCGTAATTCAAATAGAAAAGGATAATAATTATTTAGTAAATTCAAAGTAAAGCATAATTTATATTGGTGGAAAGCTAAGAATCTCCTTTAAAAACCCTTTTTGTTTCATCAATTTTTGCTAAAAATAAAGTTGTCAGCCACATACCCCTACCCATACGCATCATATCGCCACTTTTTGGCTATCATGATCCTGCACATACCCTTATGCTTCTACTAAAGAAGATAATGTTGACATTCTTATTAAAGAGGATGATGGTGATCCCATAGAGGAGTGTGATCTCTATTTTTGGGCAATGCTCTTTATGAGGACCCTTCTTCTTTTCAAGATTTACAAACACATTATGGCCCCGACTTTAAGCTTATCTCTAAATATTTTTTTGAACGTAAAGGTTGTGGGTGTAATGAACAAGGCATTTGGGTCCCTATAGAATTCACACCCTGTAAACATAATTTGGGACTTGGCTGCTCAAAGGAACGATCTAAATGGAAGTCGTGGATGAGTGACAAAAATTCTTGTCAACCTCTTTCTCTTGAAAAGATTCTTCCTCTATTTTCTTCTATCTTCGTGCCTTCTTCTTCTTGTGAGAAGTCAAAATTTTATCCACAAGAGAAAGGTTTGATTCCTGCTCCTCAGTCCTTATTCAAGCAAGAGAGTATTTTGTTGTGGCTTCTAAAAGCTTTCTTAATCACTCTTCCTTCTCCTACGTGTAAGAAATTCCATAAACATGATAAAGAAAAACATTTTTTCTGTGCATACCATCAAGTGCTTGGCCATTCCACTATTGAATGTAAGACCTTGAAAGATAAAATACAACAAATTTGTGATTTAGGTGCTATCAAACTCCCGTTTGATTGATGCACCTTCTTTCTCTTCACATGGCAAGTGATATAGAGGTTTACCTCTATCCTGCATGTATTAAGTATCTTGCATAGTTCTCCTCCCCTTTATGTTGGGGGCCCAATGATAACTTATTTTGGAGATGTGTGTCCTTCTCAAGGACCCTCTCTCTCCTCTTTGTAAACTTTCAAACTGAGCATCCCTTGAGTGGACTTCTTTCTTTTGAAGGGTTCCTGAGGGACCCCCTATGAAAGATTTTCTCTCAAATGAATTATATTTGTGTCTAGCTTAGGGGCAGCCTGACTAGACCTCACTTTTCAAATAGTGCATCCCTTTAGTGGACCCCTCTTCTTTTGGAGGGTTCCTAAGGGACCCCTTTGAAAGAATTCCAATTGTTAACAATCTGTGTGAGTGTCTGCTTACTTTCCTATGTGGCCATTTTCTGACTCTATGGAGTCTGCTTTCCTAGGTTTCCTCCATGAGAGAGATCTTGGGGGATACCTCCCTCTAGGTTTGCAGATTTGAAGGGTGCTCCTTCAAGCTTCCTCCATGCGAGAGATCTTGGGGGTGGCTCCCCTGCAAGTCTGCGGTTCTATAAGGTGCTTTATTTGGGTTTCCTCCATGTGAGAGATCGTAGAGGATACCTCTTTATGGGTCTGTGATTCTGTAGGGAACTTTCCTGGGTTTCCTTCATATAGGACACCTTCCTTGCAAGTTTTTAGGTCTATAAGGCAATTTTCCTAACTTCCTTTATGTGATAGATCTTGGGGGACACTTCCTTGTAGGTCTGTGGGTCTATAAGGCACGGTCTGGGTATCCTTCATGTGAGAGATCTTGGAGGACACCTTCCTTGCAGGTTTGCAATTTTGTAAGGCAAATTTTGGGTATCCTTCATGTGAGAGATCTTGGAGGACACCTTCCTTGCAGGTCTATGGGCCTGTGAGGCACTTACATTATTAAATTCCTTTCTTCTTAGTTGTATATACCGGATTGAAGATCTTTACCTTCTTCATCTTGAGTATATGCCCTTCCTCTCTTCATTTTAGAATTCTTCTATGCATGATTTCTTAATTTGGGGATGACACATAGTACTAAGACAACCTTCTACATCGAGGTCTCTTTACTTTGCTAACTCGAATCCTTTAGCCTCTTATGTTCTAACATTGTTGTATGGTGCAGGTTTTCTCTTTTCTAATACATTTATTTTGCAAGTCTTTAGCCTGGGGGCATACTTCTATGGTTCGAAGGGTTATCTACTTCCTCTATAGTATCCTTTTGGCATATGATATTATTTATGTTTATTATATTCCCTTTAGTGTGCATATTAATATAAATTCATATGCCTGCTAAAGTGGGGGAAAAATGTATAATCATAAAATTGCAGCCCTCACAATTTCACATGCATTCTTGCATCCGCTTTAGTGTCCACTCCCTTAGTACTTGTGTAGGCTCATTTTAGCCCCTACATCATCCTTTTTCCCTTCTAAGGATGCTCCAACACCCCTTTTTAACAGCTACCCTTCTGTGTCATCTTTCATCAAGCCTGGTGGTTTTCCTCTTCTTCTTGTTTAGTAGTGTGATGTGTCCATACACTACAATGCCACATAGACATCTGAGCACTGTGCTAGCGTCCTGCGACTTTTCAATGCTCAAATAGTTGTCTTTGAGCATGTTTGTCACTTGTCCTCACCTTTTGTCAGTGGTAATAGCCCAGGACACTGTGTAACAACTAGAGAAGATTCTTTTCTCTCCTTAAAAGTAGTCTTTTCGCCTCATTTATAGCTCTTCCTCCACTTCCAAAGGTTTCACTCTAACTTCTTCTAGCTCCATTCTTCTACCCTACTCTTGCTTACACAACTCCCTTATTTGTCACATGACTTTCAAGCACTTTTAAGCTCTCTTAGCTTCACTCTTACAACTCCATCTCCCCTATCTCATGCTTGTGAGCATATTGGGATTCCATATCCCCTTCTTATCGCATTATTAATTTGTGATATGGTTTCTCCTCCTTGAGTGGGGACTACTTTTATCACCTCTTTTGTGATACAAGTTTTCCTCCTTGAGCAGGGATTACTTTTATCACTCCTACTTGGTGGTGCGGGTTCTACTCTTGAGAGGGTTTTGCTTTCACCGCATGCTTTGTCCATTTCAATTCTCCTCTCTCTATCTTCTTGGCTGTCCATGGAGGTGGGAACACCAAAACAGGGGTTTGACTAAGGGAAAGCGCTATATAGCCCCAACGATTTCTCTAGATATCACACATGAAGGTTTTGAAGACATTCATTGGCTGGAGGTTTCATCACTTGTGTGGTGAGAATTTATTTCTCTTCTATCTCTTTATCTTTATCATTTCTCCTTTACTTCATTTTAGTTCTATTATATTCCACTTCTTTATCACATTTTGTAAGTTTTCGACAATCTGGTTGTTAGTGATCACTTAGCTATTTTTTGTGATAAACTCATTCTCTTGTCCATATGATATGCTAGTGTGCCTTTGAGATGCTAGTGCATCTCACTGTCGTCCATATTCTGGGCTGACATCATTTGGTTGAGAGATTTTCAATTTTTCCAAAAAATCTTTGTGACCTCTTTCTGATTCTAAAACTTTCACGTTGTTCCTAGGGAAATTCGTCATGTGAGGCTCTTTGAATGAAGAGAACTCATGAGTAGTGAATCCCCCTTCTCTATAGCATGAATATCTTCATATGGCCAATGATTATGTGGACGGATGGTAAACCAGATTTGAAATGAGCTAATAGTACGGTGGCTGATATCCATAGGGAACGAAACTCTAGGATCATAATTATATCCTTAATTCAATTTTCAAATGAATTATGTGCATTATTTGCATCGTCTTCTCAAGGTTTCTTCTCATTACGTTCAGAGCTCTCAAGTTTATTGACTCTACAAATTTTGTAGACATGGGAGGTGAGGGGAACCATGTAGATTCCTTCTCTTGTGAAGCTATCAAGAAGAAGCCAGAGGTTTGGAAGGTGTTAGATAAAGGTGGGTTGACTCCATACCTAGAGAGATTGCATGGTAACAAACTGCGGACGATGACATTGTTTATAAAAGCATAGAAAAATAGGGTATTGAATTTGGATAGAATGAAGTTTGATGTAAATGCAGATTTTATAGAAAATATCATTAGGTTGCCTACATATGGTATGAAATTTTTCAGAGACAAGGAGTCACAAATTTCCATACAATTTTTTTTCAAGAGGGATGAAGCTAAATACTAGAAGATAGCAAAGAGTGAGGGTTACCAGAGGAGCTCTCTCAAGGCACTTTGGGGAGATGTGGCAGAGGAACACATGTGTTATATTACCCTAGAAGGATGCTTCTCTATGGTAAATGCTTAGTCATTTCTACCACAAGAAAATAATTTCCTTTCCCTATTATCTCTTGGCGTTGCTGGATTCTAGTCTCAAGGACCATAAGAGAAACCCCAAAAATCTTATTTTGCATGTGGGGCTAATCCTTTTAATTTCTAAGTATGCTAAATATTTTGAGGTGGCTAAGATGATTGCTACCCCTAAGGGTAAGCAAATAAATCTAGAGGAGTATGAGACAGTTTATGAAGAGGATCCAGTTAGTAAAAAAAGGAAGAAGAGAAAAATTGTCTTCGAAAAGGAATCAAAATTTGAGGAGGATGTGGACTATGTCCTAGAATCTCTTGCTTCTATGGGGGTGGCTCCACAATCCCCTGCTGTGGGGAAGTCTAAGAAAGGGGTGTCGAGCCCTAATAAGGGTTATGAGACTTGCAGTGATGTGATGGCTACTAATTGTTTGAGTATTTTCTTGAAGGAGAAGAATGATTTGTATGGTGAGGCATCATCACCACCCCCTGTGACAAAGTAGAAGAAGGATCTAGAGGTGGGGAGTAAGAAGAAACAGTTTTTAAAGTCTATGATTCAATTGTTGGAGAGGAATTTTCTCCTCATGGTCATGGTCGGAAAGGATGTTGATGATTACCAGGTTGTGAACCTAGATATGCAGAAGAAAGGAAAGGTTTTCGTTGAAGGCAGACAAGATGTTGTGGATACCCCAGTTGTGGACCTGGAGTGGTTGAAGAAAAGGAAGGTTGTGACTTAGGAGATTGTGGATTCCATTTGTAAAATTAAATTTTTGGTTGTGTTGGAAATGGTAAGGATGTCTCTACCAATCAGGACAAGGTAAGCTCCTCTTAGGAGGATGATGCTGCAGGTAAGGGGGTTTTCAATTTTGATAGGGAAGATATTTTTGATGTTTTGGGAACTTCTAGAGAGTTTTCCATTGTTTTATTCAAATTGTTCAAATGGGTTTTCCATGAACTTAATATGATAAATGTCAAAGTACGAGGTGTGATGAGTAAAGCTAAAGAGTCTTCTGTTCAAAACTAGATTGATGAATTTTTTAATTCCTTGAATATTGTGGTGAAAGAAACTCTTAAGATGAAATAGAATCTGGAAGGTAGAGTTCTCACCCTGGAGGATCAATTGGAGAGAATTTTTCCTAGCATGGCTAAGGGTGGGGAGGGGAATAAGTCTGTGGTTAACTTTGAATCTGTTGGTATTACCTCTCCTTTTGTTAGTGCCAAGAATCACAACGAGACTGCTCATGCTAAAGAGATTGGTGTTGGTGGCAAGTTTATGGAGGATGAGGTTACTGTTGATAAGGGTGGGGATAAGAATAATGTTTTGATTAAGAGGTGAATACGAATGGGCCTGGGGCTAGAACTAGAAACAAGACCAAGGCGCAGGCTAGGGCTCCTGGAAAATAACTGTCTGATGTCTTGGATGAAGGTCAAAAGGTTGCAGTGAGTTATGTGGAGGCTGCTGATATCTTGAAGAACATGTAGTGTTGTTGTTTGGGGTCCTCCTTTTTGGCCGATGTTTTGTTGTTGGTTCGCTATGTATGGGCTGATATATAATTATTGTAGTTTTATTTATTTTCAATTTCTTTCTTTTGTAAAGGGTTCTAGGCCCCTTCAAAACCCATTTTTTACCTCTAATAAAAAACACACAAATTTTCTTTCTCTTTGTCTTTTGTCTGCACAAATAGTGTGGTAGAGTATAAAGCACTGTTGTTGGGATTAAGGTTGGCTGAAAAGCATGGGATAAAAAAATTGATTGTAATTTGTGATTTTAAGCTTGTGATATCCCAAGTGAGAGCTAAATATACTTTCAAAAACAACAGATTGAAACAGTACAAAAATACTATTTGGGATTTCATTGAGCAGTTTGATTCTTTCAGAATCAATTGGATGGAGAGAGGACATAACCGAGTGGAAAAGCTACTTGATAATATTGCATTAAGGCCTAATGATGTAACCTTTTTTGGTATCTCTAAATTTGAGATACAATCAAGGCAATCCATCCCTAACAATGTACATAATTGGTAGATCTTCCATGATGATGAAGATATTCTAATTTTTTTGAGATGTGTAGATGAATATGAAGGTCAGGAGACTGACTTTGGGGTGTTTGTGGAAATTATAGATGGTAAGTATATAGTTTTTGGTAATGAGGTAATCCAACTAAAGATAAAAAAATCCCCAAGGGCCTTGTAGCATTGGAAAGGGTCTTTGATAAACAAGATAAGAGCAAGATCAAAACAACTGCCACTCATCCAAAGGACCTACGAGAAGTGAATTTGGGGACTGAAAGTGCCCCTAAGAATGTATATGTAGGAAAAAATATGAAGCCTAAAGTTAAGGAAATGTTGGTTTCCTTACTGAGAAATTATAGATATGTCTTTGCTTGGTCATATGATGACCTCAAAGCATATAGAGAGGAATCATTTCAGCATGAGATTCCTCTAAAAGAAAATTATAAGCCTCTTAGACAAAAGAAAAGGCCCATCAATCCTACCTTAGCTCCTAAGATACAAGAGGATTTGATAAAGCTAAGAGACATTAGCATCATAAAGCCTATCAGGCATTCCTCATGGGTGTCTAATTTGGTGCCAGTTAGAAAAAAGAATGGTGATATAATGTTGTGTATGGACTTCATAAATCTGAATATACCATCATTAAAGGACAACTATCCACTATTGAACATGGAAGCCATGTTACAGAAGGTAACTGGCTGTGAGCTACTATCAATGATGGATGGTTTTTCAAGATATAACCAAATTAAAGTAAAGGAGTCTAAGCAGTAAAAGACTACATTCACTACTCCATGGGGCACCTATGTATATGTGAGGATGCAATTTGGATTAACAAATGTAGGTCCTACTTTCCAAAGGCTATGGATGTAGAATTTTTTGATTTTATTGACTTATTTATGGCTATATACTAGGATGACTTGACTGATTACTCCAACAAAGAGGAAGATCATTGCACACACTTGGAGAAGGTATTTATAAGGGCTTTAGAGTATGAGATCTCACTGAATTTGAAGAAATTATCCTTCAGGGTTACTGAAGGTAAACTATTGGGGCATATTGTGTCCAAAGAAGGAGTGAGGATTTACCCTGAAAGGGTAGCAACCATAGATATGATACCTTAACCAAAGAATGTCAAAGGTATTCAGTCATTCTTTGGAAAAATCAATTTCTTGAGGAGATTTGTGACCAACGTTGCATAAATCACAAGACCCATATCTAAGATGCTGAAGAAGGGAGAGAAGGTGGTTTTGATTTAGGATCCTAACCAAGCGTTCAAGAAAATTAAACAAGCTATTAAGGAGGCCCTAGTTTTGAAATCTCTAGATTTCTCTAAACCAATGCACATTTTCTCCTTTGCTTCATTCCATGCTATTGTTGCTATCTTACTATAGAAAAATAATGAGGGCCATGAACAACCCATAGAATTCTTTAGCAAGTCTTTACAGGGTGCACAACTCAAGTATGATATTGTGGACAATGATTCTAGATTACCCACACTTGCTTTAGCTCCTTCTAGGGATTTTCACCTAAAAGGAGAAAGGAAAAGGATCGGGTCCAAAATGCAATTGTCTACAATCAAAGTTAACATAAATGAGATGTACTGTGTCTAATTAAGATGTACTAATGCACTGATCTGAAAATGAAATGATCTAATGATGCAAAACCTAAGAAATGCAAAGTGCTGGAAAACACACTATGATATACAAAAACACCTAAAAATGCAAGTAAATGATGAAATAATAGAACAAAATTAGAGAGGTGCACCTAGAATCTGAAACTTGATGCTGAGAGATTCTATAATCTTGAAAAATTGATTGAAAATTATGACTAGGACACTTACTCCAGGCTGGGTGACTTATTCCCAGTTTTGGGAAAACTTGTCGATATAGGAATCTACCAAATGGGTATCCAAAAATGCAAAAACCACTTTTCAAGCCCACAAGTGGGACCAATCTACCAGGAGTAGTGACTTAGTCCACCTACAAATTTTGGGAATTTTGGGACACAATCTTGTGGCCTCAAGTCTCCACTTGGTTTTCTAACAGGTGACCACACTTAATTATGTAGAAAATGGGATAAAAAGTATCTCCAAGCTTGAATTAGGGTTTTGATGTCTTCTTGACCACTCTTCAACACCACTTCCTTTGATAAATCTTCCTACAAAGTCTGCAAACACACATTCAAGGAGGGAAAAATGATTGAGGGTTAGAGTATAGAGGTTTTCCTTGGTCAAACCCCACTTTGGTAATCAAACCCTATGAAATTAAATGAAATGGAAAGAGAATGATAAATAAACAACATGCACTATCATAAACTTACCAAACCCTTGATGTGGAAATATGAAGATATACAATGAAGAGCTCCAATGGATGAGTTGATTATGCTTGATTGCTTGATTTCTTGAGAGATTGAATGCTTAGTGAATTATGAGAATGCAAGAGATTAAGAGGATATAGAAGATAGGAGGAGATGTAAAATAAGGAGAAAAACCCTTATTTATACATGATTTTACTAAAATTTCATGAAAATAACACATCACAGGCCAACCTCAAGGGTTAGAGGATAAAATCTAGCTATCTAAACTTTAAAATAATTTTGAGTTTTGTGTCAAAAAGGACTAAATCGACCCTATTGGCGACTTAGTCCAACTTAAGAAAATTAAGTGGGTGATGGGAATTAAGGGGCATTAAATGTTGTCCAACGAGAATATCCTCAAAAACACATTTTAAAACGGCCAAAAAGTGTATTAAAGGGTCATTTAAACATGAGAAAAGGTTGAATTAGTGATGACAAGTCTAGAAAAGCATGAAAGTGGGTTACATCACTTTAAAATAAGACTTGGTAAGTGATAAAAAGTGATTAATTAGGTGAAATATGATGAAAGGGTCCTAGAAAAGTGTGAAAGTGGGTTACAAAACTTCACAACACCTTTACAAGACATCTTGGAAGTCTTAATGATTCACAAGGTTCCAAGACATAATGTGAATGTGTTGAAAATATTACAACATTAAATATAGGAAAAATCAAGCCAAAGTCCATAAGAGAGACTCAAGTGAACATAAAAGTGTCAACTATACATTTTTTGGAAACACATTAAACCCCCACTTTAGTGAGAGGATGAACTTGCTTCAAACTCTTGCTAAAGTAGCCCAACATGCACATCAAGAGGGATCCTAATGCACATACATTGGTAAGATGAGGCAAAAATAATCAAGAGGGATGATCAAGCCCCCAGAGTCATGAACCCATGGCAAACCAAGCATAAGCAAAAAGGAATGAAAGCTTTGATCATTTTTCCAACTTGTTGGGGATCAGATCTAGGCTATTTATTTGAAGCAAGAAATGTGAACTCACTCTAGGGTGATGAGACTTATGGTTGTCTATCGAATGAGAAGGCCCAAGTATACTCACTCTGGGGCCATGAAACTTTTGGTTGTCCGCAGGGTGAGAAATCCACAACATACACACTCTGGGACCATGGAACTTCTGATTGTTTGTAGGGTGAGAAATCCACAACATACTCACTCTAGGGTCACAAAACTTCTAGTTTTCCATGGGGTGAGAATGCCCAAGAGGTGAGAAACATACGTTTGGTTGGTATGCACTCACAAAAGTAGGTGGCTATGGGAAAGTTCATGTTGGGGAATTGGCTTCCTACTCAACCATATTAAAGTGATACCTCTTGATAACTTTAATAAGGGGCCACAAAGGATAATGTCGTTTCATGCTTTATGAGACAAGAAAGGATTTGTATGCTTAGAAATCATGAACAAATGCAAAGGTACCACAAGCATGCAAGCTGTGTTATGCAAGGTGGCCATGTAAATGAAAAATGCAAAATGTAAAAGATGTTCAAATGAGTCTTGTTTAGTTCATGTGAGGCCTATAACTTAGGGAACATTGTCTCTAATGTCTCCAAGAGAGGACCTATCAAAGAATATAATATTCGCAACTTAGGGGATGTAGTGCATTGCATCAGGCCACCAAGAGGAATGTAATATGATAAGATAAATCACTCTTAAGAAGGACATCATACCTAATGTCATCCACAAAGTGACAAAAAAATCAAATAAAGTAATAAGGCTGCACTAAGAACCAAGAAAGAAAAATGAAAATGAATTATGCCAATGCATGCCCCCACTTTAAAGGAATTGTTACACACCATTCTATGAGAAATTTCTTTAAAGTAGTGAAATGAAAAATGAAAAAAGAAACAAGACATGGGAGCCAACTTGGAAAGCCCCTATGCCAAGTCATATGTTTCCAAGTAAGGCTTCATCATGTGAAAGGAAAAGGAACAAAATAAAGAGGGGTTGCCCCGAAAAGGAGCACACCAAACACATAAGGGATCTATGGATGTGGGATTAGTATGTTTGTTGCTGCAATGTTTTTATTAAGGATCTCAGAACTGTCATCATTCCCCAAATACATAGAATTGGAAGAATGACACAAAGAGAGGGAAAACAAAAGAAAAAGAAAGTCCATTTTGGGTCAACATGGAAGAGACATTGTGGTCTCAATGCTTTGCATCATCCCCAAAATGGAAAACACAAGTGAAAAGAAAAACGAAAAGGTGAAATGAAAAGGAAAAGATTTTTGCGTCAACATGAAGGTGACATTTTAGTCTCAATGCCTTGTGCCATCCCCAAAAGGAAAGCACAAGAAAAAAGTGAAAAGAAAGTAAAAGGATTTTTTGGGTCAACATGGAAGAGACATAGGGTGTCTCAACACTTTGCGTCATCCCCAGAAGGGAAAAAGACAATTTACGACATATAGAAGAATAAAGGTACAAATAGAGGAAGTTCGCAAAGAGAGAGAGAACATCACAGATTACGGGGGAACATGATACACACAAGGAAAATGAAAATGTTAAAGGGGCTAGTAATGCAAATGAAATTCAACCATTAACTGAGTTATTGGTGTCTCAATCTCAAGTAATATAAGCAAAGGATAAATAATGTGTAGTTAAGAGACAATGCCAAATGCATTATGAAGACAAGGCTAATCAACTTCTTTCCCCCACTAAGTGCAAGACAAGAAGAAGCCAAGATAGGTGGTGGGAAGGATCATGCAATAGTGAGAATGGAAAATTCTACAACTATGGTATGATGAAGTGATTTGGTTTAAGGAATTATGGGATAATGGGATAACAATCGATATCAGTGAAGTGATACTTGTTTAGTATGTCCTTCAATGTCTTACATTCATCACTACGATGTCCAAGAACACGATGATATTTACAATATCATATTTTAGAATCTTTAGGATGGATAACCATCATGTTTGAAGGTGCTAGGAGTATAAGACCTTTATTTAAAAGAATTTGTAGTTTCCTTTCACATTCAGGTGGTGGATGGAGAGGAAACTTGAGTTTTTTCAATTTGTAAGGTCGTTTGCATTTACTAGATTCACCTTTTTCCTGGATTGAAGGAGGAAGAGGACCCATGGCGATCCTAGCATCCTTTTCATTGGAATCATGTATAGGTTTTTTATGTGGAAGGAGAACATTGAAGTTAGGAGGGGAATCAAAGATCATTGTGCTAGTATCCCAAAGTCTCCAATATTCAGATGGAGGTTTGTCATTATGAGGAGGGTCTTGATATCCTAGCCCTATTGTGTTTTCATCTATTGGTCTTTGTTCCAAAAGTTGGTGAATGTTATGTTTAGTTCTTGTATCACATCCTTGTTTGCTTAAGATAGTAAAACCCTTTCCATATGTTTCTTCAAGATTGATTGGTGTGTTTGTAACTTTTTTTATCATAAAATGGTTGAGGAGTTGCTTGGTTAGAGGAACTAGGTCCACATATTGGAGGGAAATTAGTTCCTTTCATTATTTCAGGATGTAGGTATCCAAATGTATTAGGAGGTGGGATAGTAGGAAGATCTTGTGACTTCATGGATGGATAAAAGGTTGCATTGTCTTCAAGGTTGTCAAGAAATTCATTTAAGAACTTATGCATGCTATCATCTTCTCCAATGATGTCAATAGCACAAGGTGGACATTTATGAGGATTTGAAGGAGTATGAGGAAGCTCAAGATCATTAGGATAAGTTCCAAAGGCATAGTTTGACATGTCAACTAAGGATTTCAATGAATTCCAAAACATATTAAAGAAAAAACCCATGATGATAATGAGTGAAACTAAACTAGTATGTTAGAAATAGAATAAAATAAAAAAAATCTAGAAAATATAACATAATGTAGTGAATAGAGAACAAAAGTGTAGAAAATACCCAGAAAATGCCAGAAAATCCAGTGCAAAATGTGCAAGAGGACTAAGTCACCCAATGTGGTGATTTAGTCCCACTGATGATGCACAAATGCAGCTATAGTATGAAATGCAGAATTTTTGTTGTTTTTCAATGCAAAAATGATGCAAAAATGCAAGCTATTTGATCTTTTCACTAATGCAATTTTGAAAACCCTTGGATGCAATTTAATCAATGCAATATCTAATGCAATGTAAATGAAACCTAGGATGAACTTAAAATCAGAAGTAACTATGTTCAAAAGTTGGGCTCACTAAAATGTGGACAATGATTTTGGATTTCCCACACTTGCTTTAGCTCCTTCTAGGGTTTTTCACCTAAAAGGAGAAAGGGATGAATGGGGTCAAAAATGCAATTTTCTACACTCAAAATTAATGTAAATGAGATTTATTATGTCTAATTAAGATGTAAAAAATGCACTGATCTAAAAATTAAATGATCTAATGATGCAAAATCTAAGAAATGCAAAGTGATGGAAAACACACTATGATATACAAAAACACCTAAAAATGCAAGTAAATGATTAAATAATAGAACATAATTAGAGAGGTGCACCTAGAATCTAAAACATGATGCTAGGAGATTCTAGAATCCTGCAAAATTGATTGAAAATGTCTACTCGGATACTTACACCAAGCTAGGTGACTTAGTGCCAATTTTGGGAAAACTTGTCGAAACAAGAATCTGCCAAATGGGTATCCAAAAATGAAAAAACCAATTTCCAAGCCCAGAAGAATGACTAATCCACCAATAGTGGTGACTTAGTCCACCTATAGATTTCAAGTAATTCAGGACAGAATCTTGTAGCCTCAGGTCTGCACTTTCTTTCCTGATAGGTGACTGCACTTAATTCTATAAAAAGAAGGATAAAAAGTATCTCCAAGCTTGAATTAGGGTTGTGATGACTTGACTGAATTTGATGAATTATTGACCACTTTTTAGCACCAATTCCTTTAACAAATTTTCCTACAAAGTCTACAAACACACATGCAAGGAGGGAAAAATGGTTGAGGGTTAGAGTATAGGGGTTTGCCTTGGCCAAACCCCAATTTGGTAATCAAACACTATGAAATGAAATGAAATGGAAAGAGAATGATAAATAAACAACATGCAATGTCATAAAATTAACAAACCCTTGATGTCGAAATCTGAAGATATGCAATGAAGAGCTCCAATGGATGACTTGATTATGCTTGATTGCTTGAGAGATTGAATGTGTAATGACTTATGAGAGTGAAAGAGATTAGGAGGATATAGAAGATAGGAGGAGATATAAAATGAGGAGAAAAAGCCTTATTTATACATGATTTTACTAAAATTTCCTAAAAATAACACGTCGTAGGCCAACCTCAAGGGTTAGAGGACAAAATCCCGCTAGAAATTTAAAATAATTTTGAGTTTTATGCCAAAAAGGACAAAGTTGCCCTATTGGTGACTTAGTCCCACTTAATAAAATTAAGTGGGTGTCAGGAACTAAGGGGCATTAAATGTTTTCCAATGGTAATATCCTAAAAAAACACTTAAAAACGGTCTGAAAGTGTATTAAAGTGTCATTTAAACATGAGAAACGGTTGAATTAGTGATGACAAGTCTAGAAAAGCATGAAAGTGGGTTACAACACTTTACAAAACTTTAAAATAAGACTTGGTAAGTGATAAAAAGGGGTTATTTAGGTGAATTATGATGAAAGGGTCCTAGAAAAGTGTGAAAGTGGGTTACATCACTTCACAAGACCTTTACAAGACATCTTGTAAGTCTTAACGATTCACAAGGGTCCAAGACCTAATGTGAATATGTTGGCCACATTACAACATTAAATCTAGGAAAAATAAAGCCAAAGTAGATAAAAGAGACTCAAGTGAGCATAAAAATGTCAACTATACATTTTTTGGTGATAGATATAATTGAGAAACAAGCATATGCTCTAGTCAAAGTTGTGAAGAATTTTAGACCTTATTTAGTGGGAGCTACTATCATATCTTTTGTACCAAGTACTACTATGAAAGATATCTTCACTCAACAAGAGAATACAAGCATAAGGTGTAGATGGATCAATAGGATTCAAGAATTCAATATTGATGTCCATATCACCAATTTATTTAAGGGATAGGGCCTAGCTAAACTGATGGTAGAGACTAATCTAGAAGTTAATCAGTTTAACCAAATAGAGACTGTTGATGTTACACCTATTTGTGATATGCAAACATGTGGTTGGTAAAGGAGAATTGTTCAATATTCACAAACTCTACAATGTCCTTTAGATATGGCTATTAATGATAAGAGAAAATTAAAGTTGCATGGCATCAAGTATGTGATTATTGACAATGAATTATGGTGAGAAACTTAGATTGTGTACTGTTTAAATGCGTGGATGGAATTAAAACTCTTGCAAGAAATGCACAATGGAGTGTGTGGTGGTCATTACATAGAAAAGACCACTACTCATAAGGCCTTGAGAGAAGGATTCTGGTGGCGGTACTATTTTTAAGGATGCTCATAAGTTTGTTAAGACTTCTGATGCTTTTCACAGATTTGTAGGAAAACTGAAGTTTTCAAGTTTTCCACTTAGGCATATTGTTGTTCAAGCCCCTTTCAAACAATGGGGAATTTATTTTATTGGGGATATATCAAAAAGTCTAGTGGGGGACATTCATGGATCCTTGTTTCCACTGAATATTTTATAAAATGGATAGAAGCAATACCTACAAGGAAAGCAACAAGTACATGGCGGTGGTAGAATTCCTATTGACTAATATTCTGATCAAGTTTGGAGTCCCGAAAAAGATCATTTCAGATAATGCTATGTGTTAAATTATATCTGAGGAGTTCAAATATTTTTGTGATAAACATGGCGTACAAATTTCTTATTCTTCACCTTACCATCCTTAGGGCAATGGTTAGGCTGAGTCTAGCAATAATAGCTTAATGAAAATCATCAAAAGGGTGATGGAGAAAAGTAAGAAAGCTTGGGACTCAAAGATGAAGCTGGCACTCTAGGTAGATAGGGTTACTATGAAGAAGGCTATTGGTTATTCACTATTTGGTTTGGTGTATGGATTAGATGCTAGGCTGCCACAAAATAACTTGCTAAAGATGTACAAATTTGTGTAGGAATATGATGATGATATTTTTTATGATATGTAGTATAGAATTGATAACCTGGTGGAATTAGATGAAACTAGAAGAGAAGCTCATGCCAAAAATGCAAAGATGTAGCTACAAGTTAAGCACTTACATGACAAGAGGGCTTCTCCTAGAAAATTTGAGGTGGGTAGTATGGTACTAGTCTAGAATGCAAGGGTTTAGGATAAGGGTAAGCATCGAAAGTTTGAAGCATTATGGTTAGGCCCTTATTTGATAGTCAATACACATGGGGAGGACTCATACTTCCTCCAAATCTTAACAAGAAAAATTCTTTAACTACCTATACATGGATAGTTCTTGAAGACATAATTCTCCTATGTGTATTCTGCTCCATGTACATTGTAGGTGGGTATGTGCAGGATCATCATGGAAAAAATAGGCACTTACATGGAAAAAAATTCCGAAAAAATAGAGTTAGCCAACTTGAAGTAAAAATTTGAATAAGTTATCTATATTATTTCAAAAATATGTAATAATAGAATCTATAGCAAATTGAATGTAGTTTCTAAACTAGTAGGTTTATTATAAAAAAAAAAAAACTATTTGGTGAAAATTTGAAATTTCAATGTAGTAGTACTTAAATTTCAAGGAAAAAATAAGAAGTAGGTGTATTTTTGACAACCCAAACCACAATAAAATGATAATATTTGTTTATAAGATTTTATATATAAGTAGAGGACTCATGTCTGGATGTGATGCATATTTTTTTGTAATTTTTTTCCAAGTAAATAATTAATTATGAAGTTTTTATTAAATTTTTTTTAAAATATAAAAATTTGTATGTCTAACCACCTTAACTTGGTCAAAACTTCATGAAATTCAATGTTTTTTTTTAATCCTATAGTATGCAAAGCATAGAATGTGACACATGTTTCAAATTGAAAAAATGTGATACCATTTGAAAGCTATAGATGTTTTTCAATTAGCCTATCAATTAGGACTTTAATCGTAATTCAAATAGAAAATAAATAATAATTATATATTAAATTTAAAGTAAAGCATAATTTATATTGGTGGAAGACTGAGAATCTCCTTTAAAAACCCTTTTCATTTCATTAATTTTGTGTAAAAAAAAGTCGTAAGCCACATACCCTACACACCCATTATATTGCCACTTTTTGGCCCATCATGATCCTACACATAGCAAGGTTTTGTACATTTTTGTATATAGGTGTGTTTTATTTGGTTGTGTCTGGTTTGGTCCTACTACCTGGTCTAGGTAGTTGGTTTTTAGTTCACTCAGTTTTGATTTTCTGCTTCAACTTGATATTTTAAGATCTTGTCATGCCTGTGAGAGGCATGCGTCCCCAGTTGGAGCCACTAATGGAGCCCCTAAAATTTTCTAGTTCCATTTATAATCCTATGAAACTTTGATTTGAATCCCTCCTCAGGGCTTGGGGTTTTTGTTTACTATCACGGTTGTAGGGTTTTAGGATACCTAATGTCCTTCCTAAATAGCCTTCAAGTTTGTGTCCTTGCCAAAATTCTAATTCATCATTGACCTTCTATCGCTCGTCCCCGATCATGTTAAAACATCTTGTGCCATTTGAGGTTGTGGGGTAACTAGCCCCTCGTGTCTAGGACCAAAATTATTTTATTTAATAAGGTTGATCGATTGACCTTATTTGGCCTTTACATCCTTTGAAATAGTGTGTTTTATGTGCTTTGACGCCTTTTATACATCATCTTAGATGGTCCCCTTTCTTGAAACAACTTTTTAGCACATGCTAAAATAGTCCACTTAAGTTTCGTCTACCGTTTTCCTCTATCGCTCATTGCGGATAGTTTTAGAAATGTAAATTTACATTAGCGATGAGTGGTAATCAGTATTTCTTTTGTTTTGCACATCACAAATGGGTTTTGGATAATTATTGTCCATTAGCGATGTGCAATACATATATTATAACTGGATTCCTTCGTATCACTAATTTCTTGTGAGTCTTGAGTTTTACATTAACGATGTGCAATATGTGTGCTTCTTTCACTTATCACTAGGATCTCTTTTATTGCTAATTGATCGTAAGTTTTATGATAAGAATTAGCAATGTGTGATGGCCCTTGGTGTTCTTTGTATTTTCACCTATTGCTCATCATGGAGTCATTCCAAGATTTGAGTTTCAAAATAGTGATGAGCGATGGAGTCATTTGTTTAAAACTTTATCTCGCTGATTTGAATTGCTCTTGTGAGTGATTCATTTTGTGCTTTTGATTTTCATTCAGGCACATGTGTCTTAATCTTGTTCCATCACATTATCTCTTGTCGCTGATGTGATATGGAATTCAAAGCATAAATCAACAATATGCGATGTAAGATGAACTTGATCGAGGATGAGCCTTAAATTCAATGGTGGAGATCTCATCGCGCAGCTATTCACATCACTGATAACACTTGTGGAAGAGAAGTGTATCAAGGATGAGCGATGCCTAATAAATGAAGAACAATGTGGCAACATCTTGAGGAAATCATTTAAATCAAAACAAAAAGTAGCGAGCTGAAAGAGCAACCATTTATGTTGTTTTAAAATGAAATGATCAACGACCCTTGTTTGAATATGAATGGATAAATTTTAGTTCTCTCACACAAGCTTTCTATCAAACATTAATGGTGTTATGTGCCATTTCCTGACCATAACGAGGGTGACTAGCTAGTTTCTTGCACATTTGAAACTGTTGAAGAGCAGAGAAGAAAGCCAGAAGTTGAGAAAATTATGTCAAGGATTCCAACAAGTAATTACAACAACATTAGTACTAGTTGTTCACCCGGGTAAGCAAAGTGTTGTATTTCTTCTTGTTACAAATGCTAAATTGTGCTATTGTAAAAAATAGTCGGGAATTTGGGAGATAATTTTCTTCTCATTTATTCATTGACTATCCTCTATTAGGGTGATAAAAATTATGTAAGGTTTGGGAGCATTTTGTTCTACAAATTATCTCTTGGGTTCTAAATCTAGGTAGGTTTTTTTATTAATAAAACTATAAACCTAGGTCACATTGCAAATATGAGTGACCCAAAGCCCAGTGATTCCAACATTAGACCACAGAGAAAACCTAAGAAAAAGAGAGTTAAAAGGCTTAAAACCCAAGATGTTTCATTCATAGTTAAGCCAAAGCCACCTACAACATCTAACCCTATGCTAATTACCCCTGCGGCACCCTCAAACTCTAGAAGTACAAAGAAGAATCAAGAAAAAATCATGGAAGAGGCCTCTAGAGAAGTAAAAGAGGGTGGGTCATGAACTAGCAAGAGACCTACTGGCTAGGTTGGTGTAAATTGTTCTTATATGCTTTTAATAGGAGGCATGCTAGTAAGCTGACATGTTATCTATGGGGGTCAACCTCGAAAAGATGGTGGTACCTAATGTATTTTTGGAGGTGGATGTAATGATGAAGTTATCCAAATATTATGATCCTGCAGACAGAAGAATGAACAGTAAAAATGGAAATGTAGTCCTTGAGGTGACAAGGGATAAGATTGTGGAGATATTTTGGTTAAATCCCAATTACACTGTAAACATCAAGCTTACAGATCTATATGGGGAATATGAGTATAATAGATTTGCATATAGAAATAGGCTACTTGTTCGACATAGAAGGAGCAAGGAGAGATTTCTTCCTAAGGATGTTGAGCACTTTGAGTGTGAGGAGTTTGTGGATTATTTTAAAAATACATATTACTACCTAAATCAGGTTCTAGCTTGAATGTTTCAGGAAAGGAAAGCCCCAGACCTATTGCTAATGGCAGCAGATATACAGGCTCATAAAAAAAACACCGGTTTTGATTATGTTGCCTTTGTTATAGAGAAAATGCATAAATATTTCATTAATCTAAAGAAACAGGTTCTCCCTCTACATTTCCCACATTATTCTCTATTAATGCATATGCTCTTATTTGAGGGTGACCAGAGGCTGAAAATAAAGCTAAAATTGAGATTGAGGGATGACCAAAATAATGTTCTGCCTATCCAAAAGTGGACATACATTTGGGACCAGGATTTTCCCAATTCCAATTATCTAACATTTACAAATTTCATCATATTCAGTATCTTGGAGAGTTTAGGTGTGGCACCTATTCACGGGCTTTCTCCAACAATTAGAAATATCATGCACCCAAAGGATATTATAGGGTCAAATGAAAAGCATAATTGGGTAGATTGGTTCCTGCATTCATAATATAATCTAACCATGGCTTATGGGTCTAAGGTAGCACCACATTGCTTTCCCTTTTATGTATTTGACCAATTAGCATTCATGGGGTTAATGTGGCAGATGGATTTTATGGATTTTGAAATGTTCAGAAAGGTACTATGGTGAGCCCCCAATGTACTTTTTCTTACTTTAAAGTTACTACCCCTCAAGGGTATGAGAAATTTGGAATCAGGGTGAATAACCTTAGGCTGCCTATTAATGAGGTTAGGTTGTTTGACTGAGAAGTACTTGTGACCTCCAAAAGGAGGGAGAAAAGCTTATTAGGGATTTCTCATTAGTTCTTGTACACAAATGATGTATTAATAAACTTGACAAGTAATGAGGTTGTTATATCTAGAAAGAGGGAATGGATAGGCCCATAATGGAAATTGAAGAGAGTATTATGAAAAAGGAATGCCTTCTATGAGAGCCCTTATGATGAAATTGAAGATGCTTTTGAAAGATATTTTTCAAAACTAAAGGATTACTAGAATGGTGATTTCAAGGTAAAGGTGAAGGAGGCTACTAAGAAAGCACAAGCTCTCTTAGAACAACAACCTCAGGCTATGGATATTCCATAGAAGCCTATGGAGGTACAAGAAGAAGATTTCCAAGTAGTCAAGGTAGAACAAATGGATCAACATGTGCTTAATGATGAGGATGTGGAGAAGAAATTACCTCCCCCAAATATTGGCAATGCTCTTGATTCAGAGACTCCCCTAGATAGAATTATCTAATGGCAGTATGATGATAAGAATGATGATCATCCTAGGATCAAGGATTGTAATGAATTCCTTGTAGATGATGAGTTTGTGCAATCCAAGGAATTCAAGGAATTTATGGTTCACCAGAGAAGCCAGGAAATAAAGGTGAGGCTTGAACTAGCAAGGGCTAATGTTGATCCTTCTCAATAAGAAGAGGCTGAAAAGGAAAACGAAGAAAAGATTATTGTTGAGATTGTAGCTATTACTGCTACTCAAGTTAGGAAAATTGTCATAGATAGTGGAATGATGTTACTACTAGGGTGCACTATCACTTAAGCTATTGCATTTGATGTAATAAGAAGAGACCCTCAGGCTTCTATATTTGAGGAGTAGACTGGAAACAAGGTGTTTGGATTTGGATATAGTTTGAAGTTCCATACTCTTGCAATATGATCCATGGAGCCCAATACTAGAAAAAATGAGGTCGCTAGGCCTATTGAGGAGGTCTTGGGTTCCTCGGTGGTAAAGAGGGCCACAAATATAACACTTGTCTAGGCAGCTCAATTAACTACTCATGTTGCAATGCTCACTGTAGAGACAACACAAATTTCTTAGAAGAAATATGGTTCCTTAGTGAAGGAGTATAATAAGGCCTTGGATGAGATAAACAAGATGAGAACCACTATTCAGGCTAGCCAGTCTATGAGGAAAATCTCTTTTCCAGCCTCTTCTTCTTTAGACTTGTCTGCACAAGATAGGGAGACATTGACCTTGAGGATTGATGAATTAAAAAAAGGCCAAAGAAGGAAAAGGAGAATACAAAGAAGGACAAGCTGGAAACAGTTAAGGTGGAAAATGACATCCTTGAGGATGTATTGAAACAGAGAGTGACCAAATTGGTCAATAGAGCTAATCATGTATTGGCAGCCTATAGGAGTATTCATGAAGCAAATATAAGGTACTTGCAAGTTCAAGAAGCTTTCAAAAATGAATGTAGAAAATGGAGTATTAGAGTAGGTGCTTTACAAGAAATGATCTGCCCAAAACGAAGGAAGATCCTGAGGCACCTTCTAATATCCATGAAATATTGCAAACTATTGACTTGGTGAATGACATAACAACCTTTCATGGAAAGCTGGGTATGCAACTCCAAAGAAAGTTGAAAGTGTTCAAAGAAATGGAGGAACATGGTATACCTATGATATTGAATCACAAAGGTGAGTTACACCAATTTGATAAATGGAGGAATGAAGGGGAAGAGTTGCTTACATCCGCTAAGATTGCATTGACTGTGGTTGATTACACCCTATTGAATTCAAATATTGACATTATGGTGGAGATTGAAACAAAAATGGATACTTTTTTCAGACAAGCCAAAGCCTTAATTGATGCAAGATATGTCCAACATAGTGCAAAAGTGCAGAGTTTATTGGATATAAAGTGGGCTACTTAAGAGGAATACATCACCTGGTTGGAGAAATATACTGAATGAGCTTGTAGGGGGATAGTGATGGATATGGTGAATAATGGATAGGAGGGAAACAATGCATAGCTTGAAAATAGTGTTGATTAGGCTTTCATTAAAGAATTACAAAAGATGTTGTTTCCTCCTCAACATGAGAAAGGTGGCACAAATTTTGATGTGGATATATTAGTTTTATATTAGTTTTTTCTTTTTCTTGCTTTTTAAATTTTTCTGACTAGATGTGCATGAGGAAAACACTTTTGATCACATGTAAGATATTTGGGAGCTATTTTAACAAACAAGTGATTCCTTTTGAAAGGTGGTACTGGATCTCTAGCAAAGAATGAGGACTATATTTGTCTCTTGTATGTTCCCACCACCTGAGAGCTCAAATGTAACTGAAAATGGATTATATGTTATTACAACAGTCCAATAAAGTAGTGACACGTGTTCTTTTAGGTCAGAAGCTTTTTTTTCTCCTTCATTTCTATAAGAAGTAATTTAAGGCCAAAAAGTAGGGATTCGCTAAATTGCAATTAACACAGTGAATTGTTATACAAAGCACATTTTTGTGTTTTATCTTAAAGTTTCGAGTCTGTAGTTGCATATGTAATTTTGATAACAAGATAGAAAAATATAATACAAAATGGTGTTAATATCATGGCCATTTTCTCTCCTCTATACTTATTATATGAGTTATGAATAAATATAATCAAGGGTTGTATTTTTCATCTTCATTATTTTCAGTGGATGTGTGATTTCATTCTAGCTTATTAATTCAAGGAATTAGTATAAGTGCTTGAGTGAAGTTGTTAGCTCATATGAATTATGTGCCAGG
Organism: Sequoia sempervirens; assembly: GCA_007258455.2. Classification (NCBI taxonomy): domain Eukaryota; kingdom Viridiplantae; phylum Streptophyta; class Pinopsida; order Cupressales; family Cupressaceae; genus Sequoia; species Sequoia sempervirens. The sequence goes on along the minus strand of VDFB02000008.1, from coordinate 366,058,772 downwards.
ATATTTGTAAGAAGTGGTGATAAAGAATTTTTATGTTGAAGTGTTGGGTATGTACAGGATCATCATGGAAAAAATAGGCCCTTAAGTGGCGAAAAACTCAGAAAAATCAATGTTAGGCAACTTGACGTAAAAATTTGAATAAGTTATCTATATTATTTCAAAAATATGTAAGAATAGAATCTGTAGCAAATTGAATAGAGTTTCTAAACTACTAGGTTTATTTTTTATTTTTAAAATCTATTTCTAGTGAAAATTAGAAATTTCAATGCAGTAGTACTTAAATTTCAGGGAAAAAATAAGGTGTCTATCTAACCACCCTAACCACAATAAACTGCTAATATTTTTTCATAATATTTTAGATAAAAGTAGAGGACTCATGTCCCAATGTGATGCATATTTTTTTGTAATTTTTTTCCAAGTAAATAATTAAATATGAATTTTTTATTACAACTTTTAAAAAATATAAAAAATTGTATGTCTGGCCACCTTAACTTGGTCAAAACTTCATGATTTTTTTATTTATTTTTAATCCTATAGTATGGAAAGCATAGAATGTGTGGCATGTTTCAGATTCAAAAAAATTGATATCATTTGAAAGCTATAGATTTTTTTCAATCAGCCTATCAATCAGGACTTTAGTCGTAATTCAAATAGAAAATGAATAATAATTATTTATTAAATTCAAAGTAATGTATAATTTATATTGGTAGAAATCTAAGAATCTCCTTTAAAATCCCTTTTCATTTCATCAATTTTGGGTAAAAAGAAAGTCATCAGGGAAATACCCTACACATACCCATCATCTTGCCACTTTTTGTCCCATCATAATCCTGCACATACCTTGTTGTAATGAATTTTTTTTTAAGCTTATAAGTTGCTATATGTAGAATTGTTATCAGGTTTCATAGGTTAAGATTGAATCCATGTTTAGGATAAGGTATTGGTTAATCATACTACTAATAATTCAGTTTTTGGGTTAATTCATCAACAAATCACCTTTTATTTACAAACCTTTCAAACGAGTTACTATTGTAGTTATGTTGAGTTTCATTATTCTCATGCTCTAAGTGTAGTATATTACTAAAAGACTTGCCAACCTTTTGATATACTATGTTGTTGAGTGATTATATGAGAATTATCTATTTTTGATAATGTATTTAAAATATTAACTATACAAGTTCTTGAATATGCATTGTGGGATCACCCTCTCGGGTTTCACAGAGCCCAAAGTGCAGGAGTGAAAGTTTTGTAGATTTTACTTCTTCATTGGCCAATCCCTTTAGATTAATAAATATTGGGAATGGAAAATTCCATAGGTAATTCTAAAGATCAGCTTGGTTCTTAAAAAAAAAACCAACAAGTTATATCAATCAACCCCTTAAATAACAACCAAGAGGTTGTAAAGGTTTTAAATTGAAAAGCCAATGAATTCATGGAAAGTCTATTAGTTTCTCACATTTTCTTGATTCTAATAGTGTTCCTTTGATATTATCTTGTCCTATGGTTGTTGAGTAGTCTGAGTTGTCAATAGTCATCTTTGTCTTTGCTTGATCCTCGCTTGCTAGGCTAACAGTGGCAGTAAGAGGGAATTTTGAATGACATAACAATGACATATGCAATTACAGTGTCTTATGAATCTTTGATGATGACACAATACTTATTTTTTTCTCTATTTTCATGCCCAATATTGTGCATTACTGTTAATAGTGGTTATTAGTGATGTTTATGCACAATGACAGTCACTATTTGAAAAATCTTCCTTTTTTCAACATGTAGTGATAGTGGGTTCAATGCTTTCCTTGAGTTTGTAGTTCTTTGGGTAGTGAAGAACTATTTTCATTTAATAGTTAGGATGTATATTTTTTTATTTTCAATGCACAAGCTATCTTAGCAATGAGACACAGATAGTGATTCTCAATCATAGTTTGTTTTTTTTGTCCATTTTGTATGGAAAAGTGTACCTTTGATCTTAAATGTACCTTAATGACATGTTAACATGTATGTCACTACTTTAAAAGCTTTACTCAGTGTTGACTTGAATTTGATACTAAGTCAATGTATGGATACAAATGACAGTGGCATCAATGCATGTCAGTATACCTCTATGTTTTTTCAATGATCACTGTCTTTGTGAAGTGGTTGTATAACAATGATGTTTGCAAATAATATTCATGGTTCACAAGATCATGTTGTTGTTCTTTAGAATTATAGTGTTTCTTAATTATCTATTTATGAGACTTTGTTGATCATCTCATGATCAAAGGAATTTGAACATATTTTTCCATCTTGTTACAAAGTGCTATCTTGTTTAGACAAAGGAGTTTCAGTCAAACTTACTAGTGATACTCATGCATAGTGATGATTTACTCTAGTGTTTATAAGGACTATTGACAAATAGTTTGATCCTTCACTATGTTGTATTGTTTTTACAAGATATAAGTGTTTCTCTTGTAATTTGTTTGTGGTAGCAGCTTCTTGATGGTGTTACATTGACATTACATGATTTCTAACATTGCTTGAGATAATGATGTTTGGTTATGATAATTTTAGATAGTGGCCTTACATGTTGACAAATGATGACTAGTGTTTATTGAAGCTTGCTATAGTGACTATGGATGAGAAATCATGAGGATATTTGGAACAATAAACCTTGCAATGTGCTATATGAGTGATCTCTTTCTAGTCAGACAGTGATGTCTTTGTCATTTCTCCTTTCAAGAGTAGTGTTGATGAGGGACTCTTATAGGTATATCATGGTAGTATCTTTACTCAGTGTTTCTCAGCTTGCTTCTTGATGTTATTATATTAGGTTGTGTCTTCATTTTGATGATCATTTTTTGAGTTACATAGTGATTTTTTTAACTTGAGAGATTCTTGATCAATTTTTCATAGAGAGTTTGCATATCTTCATTAAGGTTTGCAAATGGTACGCTGATAAGATTCTTTGAAAATGGTATTAATACTTGCTATGACAGTGTTCTCCATGCATAGTTTGGTTGTGACAGTGAAAAATATTCCTTTCCTATGACAGTGGTTTGGTGATAATGGAACTTGTTGCTAACCTTGACTTTGATGACAATTTCCTCTTGTTGACAGTCCTTTATGATAGTGCAACCTTGGATCTTGATGATAGTGGAAGTGTTTGAGTGTTATTTTGGTTTCTTAAAATACAATGGAAAATACTCTATGAATACTGTTTGACAGTGTATAATTATCTCTTGTTGGATTTGGCATGTGAAGTCTCTTTTCTCAAGTGAACATCCTACTTGGAAAGTATCCTGCACAGTGATTAGATCATTTTGGAGATAAACAACCATTTACACTTTCTTGTGAAATGACAGTGATAGTTTTTGCACAAATTCTCTTGGATAGTTGTCTTTTCATTCACTTGCTTGGAACACATGGTTGATTTGAAACAATAGTGTTTACTTGCACAATTGATGTATATTTTTCTAGAAACATAGTGATACAATAGTGTGCAAATGCTAAAAGTGGTAATGGGAAATGATATGCATCTTTTGTGATATGTGCTACAAGATAGTCCTCTACATTTTGTGTTTTCCTTAGGGGGAGTTTTTCATCTCTTTGTCATTGTTGTAAAAAGGGGGAGAAGGTGGAAGTGTAGTAACTAAGAGAAAGTGCAATGTTAGTTTGAAATCAATGCAAAAGAGGGAGTTTTTTGACTTTGGCATGATGTTTTTCATTGATGTGAAAAGTTCCAGAGGGTTTGTGAAGATGCAAAGAGCTTGTGATGAGGTCCTTGATGCTGTGATGTGTATGAAAGTTAATGTGCTTGCTTATTCATGATAATGCTCAAGGTGTTTGATGCCAATATTATGCAAGAGTTGTATTATTTAAATAGTGTACTCATGGTTGGTCTTTATAAGTCATCTCATAGTGTGTACAATGTTAGCGGAATCGATAAGCATTTTTCAAAAGTGGAAGAAGTTTTCTTAAATAATTGGTTGAAAAAGGCATGCAAGCTTGTGTAAAGGTTTCACTATGAAAGTTTTGGCTTGTAGAAATATTCATGATGCAAAAGATAATACTTGGTTGATGCTTTATTGGTGTTGAAGTAAAGGAAATGCTAGTGCAAGTTTAATACATTGGTCATGCAGTTGATACCAAGGGTTATTGTCTCATGATAGTATGTGACAGTTTTTTTTTCTACACGGTGATTGTTGATCACAAGTATTTATGTGAAGGACAACATGGTTGAAGCAATTATCATGCATTTTATCTTAAATATCCATGCATATTTCAAACCCCTAAATATCTAGGGTTTATGGTGATCTTCAATGTAAATCTTGTTGTCTTATACTTTGTAATGACTTATACTATAATGCTTTTACAACATTATTGGCTATCTTTTAAAAGGTCATGGGCTCTAATTTAAACTAGAGCAATAACTACTTCTCGGAGAATGCACTTTGACATACAATTGAATTTCAACATTAGTTATTTTTAGTTTTCACAACTACATTGGGATACGATGGTTTGAGTATCCTTAACAATGAAAAAGAACTATGGTTAGGGTAAGTTACGGTTGAGAATGAAGGCTCAAGCTCTAAATTTTTTTTTGAAGTCTCTAAGAACATGCTTTTATCAAGCTAATACATATGGAGGAGAAATGGAATAACAATGTATGATAGGATTATGTGATACCTCTAAAAAAAATGTGTTACTCCATTTATGAATTATGATTTGCTTTCATAGCACAAATTAGTTAATCTGTTTGATATCATAAGTAGCTAGTGATCAATTGCGAGTAATGGTAGCTTGTGTATTTGTGTAGAAATGTTCAGAATAAGCATATATTCAGTGTAGTCTAGAGTTTTTTGATGATCATGATAGGTGTTCTATGAAATTCTTTTTGTAATATCTTTTTGTTCTCTCAAAGGAGGTTGCAGTTAAAGAAAAGGTTCAATGCAGTTGAGAAGACACCGAAGGATTTGAATGATAGCATATTAAAGAGTCATATGGCTCTATTTAACTGCATTCATCATATATTTTTCCATCTTTCACTATTTAGTATGATCTGAGTATAGTTACAAGTGTTAGGAATAGAGCTTTGTGTTTGCATTAAAAAGAAGGTTAATAGTCAAGATATCTGACTAAGTCTTTTTGGTTGATGAAACAAGAGAAGTCTTGTAATTATTCATTGTGTAGAGGAGTTCTGTGGAGAGATAAGAACTTGTCTTGTTTCAATATTTCATTAAATAACCTTGTATTATTGAAGTGTTAAGGAGATATTATTGTAGTCTTCCTTCATTCTTCTTGATGTTGTGAATCTATTGTCAAGTGAACATAAGAGTTTGTGATTCAATGTATTGAAGGACTATGTTGTTGTTGCATATTGTAAAAGGGAAACCCCCTGAAGTTATATTTCTTCTTTCATTGGAGATTAGTCATTAAGATCATGAAGGTTTTTTCAATCAGACTATATTTTTTCAGTGAGGCCATATCTTTCCAGTGAGGCTATATTTTGCTAGTGAGGTTTTATTTTTTCCAGTTAGGTTGTAATCAATGAGATTACCATTTTTCCAGTTAGGTTGTAATTAGTAAGATTACCATTTTTCCAATGAGGCTTTAATAAAATAAATTTTAGAGTGGTTTTTTCTCCCTATAAAGGGTTTTCCACTCATAAATCACTGTGTTATGGTTTCTCATTATTTTTGGTCTATTAGTCTTCATGTTTAAACATTCAGTATTTTTAGCACTTGAATATCTATGTTGATCAAGCATTAAGCCTTTCCTATCTAATTGGGTTACTTTTTAGTAATTGAACATTCAAGTTATACAAATAAACTATATGCTTAGGAAGTAATTGAATTGAATTTATTTATTGAAACACTGATGGGTATGTGCAAGATCATCATGGAAAAACCAGGCCTTTAAGTGGCAAAAAATTCAAAAAAATCATAGTTAGGCAACTTGACGTAAAAATTTGAATAAGGTATCTATATTATTTCAAAAATATGTAAGAATAGAATTTGTAGAAAATTGAATGTACTTTCTAAACTACTAGGTTTTTTTAAAATAAAAAATCTATTTGGTGAAAATTTGAAATTTTAATGTAGTAGTACTTAAATTTGGGAAAAAATAAGAAGTAGGTGTCTGCTTTGACAACCCTAACTACAATAAAATGATAATATTTTTTAGATATAAGTAGAGGACTCATGCCCGATGTTATGCATATTTTTGTAATTTTTTTCCAAGTAAATAATTAATTATGAATTTTTTATTACAAATTTTATAAAAAAATAAAACTTGTATGTCGACCACCTTAACTTGGTCAAAACTTCATGAAATTCAAATTTTTTAATCCTATAATATGAAAAACATATAATGTGACACATGTTTTGGATTCAAAAATGTGATCTTTGAAAGCTATAGATGTTTTTCAATCAGCTTATCAATCAGGACTTTAGTCATAATTCGAATAGAAAATGAATAATAATTACTTATTAAATTCAAAGTAAAGCATAATTTATATTGGTGGAAAGCTGATAATCTCCTTTAAAAACCCTTTTCGTTTCATCAATTTTGGGTAAGAAAAAAAGTCGTCAGCCACATACCCATCATATTGCCACTTTTTGGCCCATCATGATCCTGCACATACCCTAATTCACCCCCCCTCTTAATTTTTATGTACTTTAACATATATATAGCTAAAGAAATAGTGGTTTCCCAATCCCCAATGGATCCTTTAGTTCCTCTCTTAAGGGAAGAAAAGAACCCAATGCTTGAGAAACCCGCCCATACCCCATCACAAATTGAAAACCATGCAAGAAGAAACTGAAATGCTAAAGAGCATAGGTATAAGCATCATGCTATTTCTTGTCAATTGGAAGTAAAGAATAAATTAGTGAATGATAATCGAACACCTATGCAAACAACTCAAGAAGAATTACAACTTTCACCAAAACAATCTGACATGGAACCGAAACAAGAACAAACAAAAAACATTGTCATAAAGCCTCCTCTTGTCATTAACTTGGATGATGAGGATGAAATTGCTAAAATTGATGAAAAAGTCTATAATGAGCTTAATGCACTATTTTCAAAGAAAATAAATTTAGATGGGGGAAACAGTGATTATCCTCCTAATGAGAGTGACCCATCATTTGTTGAACTTGGTGATGCTCCTAGTATGACACTTACTATAGTCCCTTTAGCTAGTTGTTTTCCATCCCTATATAATGATCAAGATTGGGATGCAAATGACCTACTCTAGGTCGGCTCACATGTGTGGTGCTCCTTTATGTTTTTTTCATGTATTCTTTATGTTTTCTTGCTCATGATGTGGTCTCCAATGTTGTGCTTCTTGGTGTGACTTTTTTTTTGTGAGTTTTCTTTGGATGACCCTTATTTCTCTATTGGTTCAAGGATACAAAATAAATGATCCTGTTGTAACATTCTTCTAATTGTATCTTCATTCTTCTATATGTTGTAAACTTTGTCTTTTATTTTTGTCTTGTGTTTTTCTTTTGGGGATGATGCAAGGCATTGAGACACTTAGTTCTCTTCCATTTTGACCCAAAAGTGTGTTTTTCTTCTCTGTCTATGTGTCACTGCTCCATTGTGTTCATTGTTCCATGAGTACTTGGGGAATGATGTCAATTCTAAGATCTATTACACCACTATAGTAAAGTTGTATACTAACCTCTGATCCATGTATCTTTTATGTGTTCATATTATATGTTTATTACATAACATCTAAGGGTAACCCCTTATCATGATGTAGCTTCATTTCGAAACACATCATTGCCATAAGGGTTTCTAAATAAGCTCTTGTGGAATTTTATCATATGATATTTATCATTTTTTATACCTTAAAGTAATTAATCATAGCATGGTGTTTAACAATTTATTTAAGGTATGGGCATACATTGGCATTATTTGCTTCACTTTGTTCATGAGAGTTGGAATTAGTGATGTGTTTTGTTCACATGGATATTACACACACCAACATGTAGATAAATCTTTGCTCAAATGAATAGAAGAACCTATCTATTTTGAAAGAATTACTAAGATTTTTTTGTTAAAGATGATATTAGCTATCACAAGGCTTAGAAATGTCAGGTCTTTATGCACTAGGTTCACTTAGGGTTTGTTGTGCAACTTTTTTTGTTAATCATGAGGGCTTATGGTTTTTTGTCTTAATAATGGTTGTACCAAACTTAGTAACATAACTATATAGCACATTCAAAATGTATTCCTCCATAATTTCATGAATATGAATTATTTGTTAGAAATATTTCATGAATTCAAACCATTTGTAAGAAAATACTAACATATAATTAAAAAAAAGCATGTAAAGATCCTAAAATTTAAGGCATCCTAGTTATTATCCACATATACACCAAGAAATGAACTAAATACAACCAAACCATTCTATGTATCACTAGATTCATTCAAATCCATACATAGAATGATGCAAGAAGTTTAGAGAAGAAAAAAAAAATTATTTACCACAAAAAAATGTCAATATGCACCCAAATCGAGCACAACACATTGGATTTTTTAATAGGAATAAACATTGAGCTATGTCATCTATTTAATATCAAGAAATAGATTTCAAATTAGCTTTGACATTATCAACTTTTGTGGAATATACAAGGTTTTAGGTTGGAATTGAATAGAAAACATGAAAATAGAGATAAAACTAGTAAAATGCCAATCTTATGTCTAATGAGTTCAACAAAGTTTGATCTGTTAAAATGACTTAGGCTCTACCTTTTATAAAAACAAGGCCCTAAAAGAGATTCAAAAAAACATCCAACTAAGTAAAACTAAGCTAATCATAGCATAGCATGTGGCATAAAAGATTGTTGACACAAGAAGATATTTGCTCGATTTTGGACATAAGTCAAAGACACATTTACTTTCTTCTCTATAGCTAAAAGCTTTGAGATCACAAGAAAATGCACTTTGGGTTCACTAGAGTCTTCAAAAAATATAGGAACAAAATGGATATTCAAAGTGATCAGGTGGATATAAGCTAAATATTTAGAGTGACTAGGTTGATGTAAGCTAGATATTCAGAGTGATCAAGTGGATGTAAGTTGGATATTTAGAATGATCACGAGGATATATAAAACACACTCATCTGTCCATGCAGTTATGCCATCTATTTTTAGGTCTAGGAAACACACTTGCTAACAAAAATGAGAAAACTTGATACTATGTTAGCCCACCAAAGAAAACCTGAGTTTCCACTTTTCTAATTATTTGTGCCTCTGCATTGATCCCTTCTTCCACATACCTACACCTTAATCATATATCTCTCATATTTTGATATTGCTTGATCCATTTGTGCATTTTATTTACCTACATGTCTATACTTTTACTATTGTTCACTACATATTAGACCTACATCAACATAATTTACATCATTTCCATTGTCTCTACATAAATCCTTCAATGCATATGTCAAAAAAATAAACCATAATCAACGCTAAATATTTGGCTCCAACTCTCTAAATTCTTTAGTTAAAATAATTTATTTTATGGTTTCCCAGGCACATACACTTATGTGTGAGTTTTCGAGTATTTTATGTTATCAAACATTTTAAGTGACACACTAGCCATGCATTTCATTTAGTTATGCATTTTATGAATGCCTGATTACCCAAATACTTAGGTCCCTAAATTTTCTAGACACCTAGATAGCCACTTCAACTCCTTCATTACAATTCCCACTTGAGTTGCCAAACTTACCTCATATGTATCAGATACCTTGTTTTCCGCACCAATGAGCCTACAAGCTTTTAGCTTACCCACCTAAGACCTTATTTCCTCTAACTATAACTAGAATCATTCAATTTAATCACATCTAGTCTGATCTAAACCATGCATCCATGCTCAAATTACTCGAATACCCAATTTTTCGAACACTTGCATAGCCACTTCAATTTTTGCAATTCAAGATATCCTGCATCATATTTTAAACTCAACCTTTATCACCATTTTCTTTGGCATGCTAAATAGGTAATTTTTTTAAATTTGGATACCCAAGCTTTTGCAAACTTGGGGCATATTATGAAACCTCACAACATGTTGACATTGCAATTGGTATTTTTGCTTCACTCTATTCATAGGCGTTGAAATTTGTGTTGCACTGGAATAGAATTTTTATCATTTTCTAGCACTTTATCAAATTTATTAGGAAGTATAACTCTTGGTATGGTTGAAATGGGTACACACCTAGTGAATAGTGAACTTCACTATGTTGAGAAGTTGTTCAGATGATTTAGCATCATTGTCATTAATGTCAAAACTTGGGATCCAAAAGGTTGTGCTTCAGATGATATATAGATATGATCCATCCTATCGAGTGCTATGATGTTGCATAGTGTGGATGTTATCCTCGATCCGGATATGGAAATACTTCTTTTTGGGACGTCCATGGAAGACAATTAATGTAGAATAATTAAGTCTAATCTTTTGATGTTGGTTGCTATGCTCAAAGCTTATTTTGAGTATCCTTGCTATCCAGACATTCATGTAGCATGTTACAAGTTATGGTATGTCTAATTGTGTTTCTTCGGTTGGTACTAAAATTGATGAGAATCAAGATTTGGTCTTGGTTGTGGCATTCCCATCAGCTCTAGAATATATTTGATGTAATTAAAAATTTGCTATCTTATGTATGACCTATTTATGGGTCCCATGGTAACGTGGTAAAAAGATTTTTATGTGTGACCTATCCTTTGGGCCTAGTGCTAGCATGCCAAGCCTTATTGAATATTTCAATGTTGTTCTTCAAGCCAACATGTTTTTCTAAGCCAACTTATTTTGTTCTATGGGAATTTATATATATATAACATCTCTTTGGTTTTGAATGAGTAGTGTGGAAGAAGCATGATGTGTGCAAAAAAGGAAGTTGAAGGCTAGTGTTAGGAAGAAGTAATCAGTAGTGCAGAGGTTGTGTAAGGAAGGTGTGTAGAATATTTTTGACCGGATCTACAGTAAATATATATTGTTCTCTTAACTGAAACTGACTTAATGCATATGTAGATGAAACTTCATCAGTTCACTTTTGTCAGTGAGACTAACTTTGTAATCAAATGTTTTTGTATTAATCAAGCAGTGAGCCCACCAGTAGTGAGCCTTACATGTAGTGAGCAATTTGGCAACAAGCCCTTGTAAAAATCACCTTAATCAGTGTCACCTTAACCGATATTCTATAATTGAGAATTAGCATTCTCTATGGTTTTTTCCTTCTTGGGTTTCCACGTAAATTCTAGTGTTCATTGTGCATGGTGTTGTGTGCTTTCATGTTCATAAATCTATTAGATTATTATATGTTTGATTAAAGTTTTCTTGGAATTAATTAAAGTCAAGAAAATTGTTATATGATAACTAATTCACCCCCCCTCTCAGATATCTAAATTGTTCAACAATTGGTATCAGGGCTAGATTCCTTTGAGATAAAGCTTAACCACTTGAGGGAGAGCTTGGAAACTTGAAGAAAATGGAAGGAGATTATTACTTTGAGGAAGAACTGAAGACAATGTTAGATGATAAGGAAAGCACGAAATCTAAAAATGAAGAATTGAAAGAAAACCTCAAGGAGGAAAATACTTGTATCTTAAAGCTAAGGGAGAAAATATGGAAATTCAAAGCAAGACATACAGAGGTCAACCAAGAATTAATGGAGTAAAAGGAAAGTGTTGTGAATCTAAAGCTACAGTTGGATGAATACAAGAAGAGTGAAGAAAATCTCAAGGATACCATCAAATAGAAATCAAAAGAAAATGAGAAGTTAGATCAAAAGTTAAGAAGGCTGAAATCAAAAGCAAGAGTATGTGAAAGTAGCATATTTCTAGATAAAATATTGTCCCTATAGAAATGTCACAACGATAAAGGAGAACTTGGCTTCTCAGGAGAAAGCTCAAAACAAAACACTAAGGGTGAAGAAAAAGCAATTAAAGCTGAACAAAGATCAGTTGTAACAAGCAAGGTCCAGAACTGTAGAACGCCTACAAAAATACCTCTGGATAGGAAACCAAATTCTCAAAGGTACTTATCATTTAATGGCTATTCTTTTCTATGCAAAAAGTTTAGAAATAAGGTTGTAGAATTTAGAAGCATAAAGGAACCGAGTACTCAATGCTGTAACTATCACAAGCTTGGTCACAAAGCAAGTCATTACAGTCTAAGTGAATTATCTAATCCAACTAGAAGGAATGGAATGAATAATCGCTTTCATGGTTATTGTTATCTATACCATGGTTATGGTCACAAAGCTAATCAGTGTAGATCTAAGCTAAGTAAGGACAAAGATGTCACAAGTACAGTCAACTCAGACATTATGCTAACACATGTAGATATGTAGCTCCAGAAAAGCCTGAAAATAAAAAGAAGGTTGTAGAATTGGATGAATCTAAGAAGAAGAAATTCATGGTTTGGAAAAAAAAGGAAACGGGTGTGGAGAACTCTTATGTGGCACCGAATCTTAGTACAAGCCCTAACAGAATCTGAGCCAAACTGCCTTGGCTCAGGGGGAGTTTTGCAATACATATCTTGATGGTTCCCCCTCTTTGAAGTAATATTGATGTGTTTTAGACATGATTAAGTTTAATCTAGTTGATGATGTATGATGACGCTTAATCTAGCTAATTGAAAATTGAAGTACAATTGTTGGTGTCATCATTGCATGTCTTTGGCAGTGAAATCATCATGAGTAATTAAGCTTAAAAGGTGGAGTTTTAAATCATTTCTCACAGTTAACAAATACGGAGAAGAGGTTTCATTGAGTGATAAGGGAATTGAAGAAGTTAGGCACGGTGATGGAATCCTTGTTTGTTAATAGTGAATCTAGTGGTGGTATCCCGTTGAAACTAAAGGGAGTAGAGTTGGATGAATTTGATCATCGAAAAATGAAGGAAATGGAACTAGGGTTGAGGACTGATGAATTGCAGAATGTTAGTGCCCTAGGTATGAATCTATGGGGAGAATTTCCTTGGTTTTTTGACAAAGAGTCTATCTTGTTCCTATTCAGTCGATTCAAGGATGGCAGTATCATTTCAGACAAACCCTATCTGATTACTAAGGAAGTTATTGAAGCTATTATTAGTTTGTGCAAAGTTCGTGACCTCCCTAAGAAAAAAATGATGAAATATAGAGATGTGGAGGAGCTTACTCATATCGAAAAAGACCCTTGAGCTCTACTAATAAATACCATTGCCGATCCTACATTAAGGTGCGTTGCTTACAATATCACTTACAAAATCTATTTCATAAATCGTGAAGGTTCTACTTTAGTTGTTGCTAGGTATCTTTCACATAAGATGGTGAAGGAAAATAAATAGTTTGACCTATGTAGCCTACTAATAGAAAACCTAATTAAGAATGTCAGAATGTCTTTGGTTGAGAGTTATCCCTTCTGGTTTGGGTCTCTACTCATATGTTTACTATTCTACTTTCTGAGTTCGCTAGTGAAAAAGGAGATTGTTAAGTGGAAGTCCAACATCCCTATCAGAAAGCAGGTTTACATATATTTGGAATGTATGAAAGATACAACAAGTACATGCAAATTTTATTTCTCATCCTTGTAGATGGATCTATGCTACAATATGATAGTGTCTAGTGCTATGCCTATCAATTAGTTTGAGGAGGGTTCCTCCTCCGATAAGAAGGATTTAGAGGTTGTCGTTTGAGGTTCCCCTCCGAAACCTAAAAGTAGAAAAGTTAACACAAAATATGTCATCACAATCTTAGAAAAGTAGAAGGAAGAAGAGTGTCTCCCTAGATCTAACTATTTTGATCCAGAAAAAAATTGTTCAGTGTTATATGAAGGTGATATGAAAATGATTGCTGAAATGTGGTGTGCCTGCTCTCCGGTTAGTAGGCCTAGAATTGAAGATGCTTTAACTAATTATCTATTAAAAAAGGATATTACTTTTTCAGTTGATTCTGACTCATTATCAAATGATCTGGTAGAATTTTTTGAAGAAAGGCTATTGCAGGAAGGATCTAAAGGCCATAAGATCCAAGCTATCATTGAGAGAAGGTGTGTCAAAGCCAAACAATTTAATTATCCAAACACATTGGTGAGACAAGAGAATGCATTAAGGAGATGTATGACATCCATAAGTATTGTCTTTGGTGGCCTACAATTGTTGATAACTTTAGAAGTAGAATTGAAGCCATTGAATCTGAAATGAATGATATTGAAAAGTGTTTTGACTATTTCAAAGATAAAGAGGGAAAACAAAGAATAAGACTTGGAGAGTTGCAAGCTGAGTTATTTTCTATTCAGAGATAGAGGAAAGATTTGGTTAGAACTTTCTAGTTGGTCAAAGAAATTTTTGAGTATTGTGAACGACAGTGCTTGTCTTTGAACTGGTCATCTTCATTAAATTTGTTGACACTTTTGGATAGTATGTGTGTCAAACTAGTTTTTGCAATGCATGCTTGGAAGAGGATTCTTACAATTGTGCGAGAAAGGTACAAAAAAAAAATCATGTGAAAAGTGTTATTTTTACTTGATCTTCTGAATGTTCTTATTTGGCCCTTTTCCTTTGATGGAAAAAAGGGGGAGGAAAATGAAGGACAAAAACAAAAACAAAAAGAGGAATTGAATTGCTTGTCAAAGGGGGAGTTTGCAGTTTTTTGTGTTTTCAAGTTTTTGTTGTTTTTCCATCTGTTAGCTCTCAAAAACGCAGGCGGGATGCCTCAACAGGCTACCAATCTCTTGATACACTTTAGGGTAACAGACAAGGTCAAAATAATTTAACCTTCTACTCTTCAGGTGCTGCCAGACGTAGGTGGGTGTACCTTTCTGAATGAACCAGATTTGACTTATGATTATCCTTCTTGCAATGATTTTCCCACAATGGCAGATGGAAGTGAAGAAACAAATTCAAACTTGATAGCAATAACAATCTTCTGATCTAAATCCTAAAGTGCTCAATTAACAAATGTAAAACAGATGTAAAGAAACTAAATGAATCCAAATGATGAAATTGTAGAGACTAGTGCCCTATTGGGTATGTAGAGTCAAATGAAACAGAAGTGGGCAACTTATTTTGGCAGAAAATCAAATTGTTGGCATATGTTCTGTTTACAACTTGTATAAACATGCAAGATTATGACTACTAAGCTCTACTTTAATAATCCAGATGAATCTCCCTGATTACTATGATCAACTAAAAGGATTTAATCTCTTCTTGAGAGAACCAGTTAGTTAACCACACAGATACAACAAATGTGCACTGATAAATTGAAAATGAGCTTGTTATATCAATTTAAACAACCAAAAAGAATCAACTTGGAGATAGCTTAGCAATACTTTTTAATAAATTCAACAGACAATTGACACGAGAAATAAACTACCACACTAGTTGAATTTCATTGAAATCGCCATTTGAAAACATGCAACATAGTCTCTGGAATGAGAACTTTATTCTACTGTATCCATTCCTAACCTATTGTATCTATTCTAAGATCTCATCCCTCAACTACAATCGCGAGTGCATATTTACACACCAGCATTAGGAAACATATCGCTTCAAATTCATGTCGGCCAACCATAGTATTCGGCCAAATTTCATGTCAGCCTACAACAATATTTTAGAAATTCACATGTTAGCCACAGTGTTTGAATTTTTGTTAATCGCCAATGGAATAGTCGCTGAGACAGCCCTGTAAGTATGCCAAAGGAAATTATATCACTGTCAGTCACCCCATGTTCCCTGTACTTCACTATGACCCTGTGATGTCATGAAGACCTCTTGTAGACAAGATTTTGTTTTGTCGAGAGCCCCCATGATCAAACTTGTCCCCGTAACTTATTGCTCTCGGGGAGACATCACATAGATAATACTTTGTTATACCGAAAGTCACCCACCATCTTATGTGTCACTGAGACAAGTCAGATCCTATGTCGACAAGGTTCCTTTTGTGTTCCATCGGTGAGATCGAAGGTCACTCGCCGAGACCTCACGCCAATATTGCTTACTCTTATCGAGATGAATACCCTTATGTCATCGGTCAGCAAGAAAAAAAGACCTCGCCAGGACCTCATCCATATGTATTAACTCTTGTCGATGTATCTCTGCATGTGCTAGTCGGTGTGACATTGTAAACTTGCCAAGACCCTTCATCGAAGGAAAAACTCTCACTGATGCCTCTATACATTGCCAGTTGGGGAGACATAATAAGTTCACTAAGAAATCAATCTGACAGTACAACTCATGCTGATTCTATTCCTTTCTGCCGCCGAAATAATGTGAATATCTCGCCGATAGGTGCCTAGAGACGTATCTCGATTTCTATGACAGCAGAAACATCTTCCCAATAGGCAACACAAACATTTATCAGTAGAAAATGGATTTGGGAGACCCTGGTTTCTTAACGCCAATATGAACCTTGATGTGGATTATGCAAGACTTGATGGAAACAATGGGAGAATATGGGCAAAATATGTGTGAAATATACACATGGTAGGACCAATCTGGAATTTTATGAGTAAAATCAACAAGTAAAAACATCAGATTTTTATAGTTCTAACAGTGGCTCCATCTGGGGATGAATGATAGTAAGATCATTACAAGGATCCAAATCTTTGGGTGAGCAAACTAGACACAAAATGAAGAACCAATGAGCAGAATGGAAATAGACATGAAGAATGATGGAATGAATGGAAAATGAATGCAAGAAGGAGGTGAAAAAAACCCTAAACTATTGTGCATGGAAAAGAATTTTAAAAAAGGATAAGCAAGAGTTGTCCATGCACTGGAAACCCTAAATCCTTTGTGTTTCAACTTCACCTGTTCTGAGCTGTTATGATCTGAAACTCAAACCATACTTTCCCCTATCAAATACCTAGTTTTTTCTTGAGTTCATCAGATTCTTCTTGAAGATACTCATGCAATCTTTCCTATCACTTTCATTGCAAGTTTTTTGATAATCATTGTGCTTAGTTTGGCCCAAAATCCCTACACCATCTTGTTTATTAAATTCTTCATCATCATGGGACAGACCCCTATTATTTTCAACATACAAAACACAATATATTCAATGCAAAATTCCTCATTATCTTTCTCACTGTTATGTATTATAAAACACCCTCCTAGTTGTATTGAAAATTGACCATCAAAGTGCTTCTTTTGAGAATCAAAAAATTCTGTCAGACCAACATTGTCTAAAACAAACAAATCTAAAACCTTTTGGACCTCTTCAGTATCTCTATTCAGAGACAACACTGGATCACAACTCATATCCTTAATATCATGCATATGTGAACCAATCAAAGCTGGAATTCTATCATCCTTGGCATGCAAATAAACATCTTCTTCACATGAATTAGAAATTTCAAAATCACATACCTCATCCTGAATGGAAATAGAATTTTGATCAACACCAAAGGTTTCACCATCATTCCAAGAAATGCACAGGGAGTCATAAGAATCTTTACACAAAGATCTTTCACTGTCGAAACAAATGTAAGCTAGACACAAAACTTCTAGATCACCTTCATGTGCACATCCCTAGTATTTAGGAGTTAACAAATCTGAAATTTGCTCACCGCTGAGTGAAAAAGTCTCAACATTTTCATCACTTCAGTTATATTCTTCACTTTTTTCATCATCAAAAAGAAATCCAAGACCATCAGAGAATGAGAAATCAGAAACATTATCAGTGCAGTCATTTATTCCATCATTTTGCTTGTCTGAAATTAGCTCCTCTCTTTCATAAAGTGGATTTGAAAATACCTAAAGTTCATTCTTGGACATACCTTTTCAAAATATCATCTGATCCTCTTTTAACTCTTCATCATAGAATGGGTTTGAAAAAGTTTGGAAACCATTTTCAGATGTACAAATCTCTTCTTCATCAAATGTGTCTTCATAGATTTCAACTACAACTAGAGGTATTGTATACCTACTGTCAGATGGATCAATATTTCCCATTGCCTCTTCAACCTGGTCTTCATAAGAGGTAGAAGAATTGCTTGACTGCAGGGCATGTGCAGGATCATCATGAAAAAAACAAGCTCTTAAGTGGCAAAAAATTCAGAAAAATCAGAGTTAGGCAACTTGACGTAAAAATTTGAATAAGTTATCTATATTATTTCAAAAATATGTAAGAATAGAATCTGTAGCAAATTGAATGTAGGTTTTGAACTACTAGGTTTATTTAAAAAATAAAAAAAATTATTTGGTGAAAATTTGAAATTTCAATGTATTAGTACTTAAATTTTAGGGAAAAAATAAGAAGTAGGTGTCTATCTTACCACCCTAACCACAATAAAATGATAATATTTTTTTATAAGATTTTAGAAATAAGTAGAGGACTCATGTCTATATGTGATGCATATTTTTTTTGTAATTTTTTTCCAAGTAAATAATTAATTATGATTTTTTTATCACAACTTTTAAAAAATATAAAACGCGTATGTCTGACCACCTTAACTTGGTCAAAACTTAATGAAATTCAAATTTTCTTTTTAATCCTATAGTATATGAAGCATAGAATGTGATGCATGTTTTGGATTCAAAAAATGTGATACGGTTTGAAAGCTATAGACGTTTTTCAATCAGCCTATCAATCAACACTTTAGATGTAATTCAAATAGAAAATGAATAATAATTATTTATTAAATTCAAAGTAAAGAATAATTTATATTGGTGGAAGACTGAGAATCTCCTTTAAAAACCCTTTTCATTTCATCAATTTTTGGTAAAAAAAAAGTCGTCAACCACATACCCTACAAATACCCAACATATTGCCACTTTTTGGCCCATCATGATCCTACACATACCCTATAGATCAAAATCCTGAGGTTTATCATCAGAATCTGAATATTCACTAGATTCCTCACAACATGCACTGCTTTCCCTGTCACAATCTATTGTGCAAGAGAGATGGCTTGCACCTTCATCTTCCTCAACAAGGTGAAAAGTATTTGAAGTCAAATATATTGTGTGATCTTCTCTACTGTTTCCCATCAACATTCCCTCTTCTTGCATTCTCTGGGCTACAACACAATAATCTGGGGAATGTGGCATATCACAAAATTCATAGAAATAATTGTTACATACCATATAGGTTCCCCTCTTTGTCAATAGATCAGGAGTTTCTTTGCTTCCAGGCCTAGCTGTTATAGGTTTTCTGTCCTTCTAGTTTGTATTATATGGCATGTCATGCAACCTTGGCCTCTCATTTCTGTAAGTATTATCCTGTCTATACTGATAATTACTGCTTTGTTGAGGAACCTTAGGATTATCTCTTTTACTGACTATCCCAACAACCTTCCTATTGTTTTCAATTGACAGTGCTATCTTCTGTGCTTCAGCCAAATCTCTTGGGAATCTATTTCTCAATTCATACCCAGTTTTAGGATCAAATGCATTCAAATAAACACTCAGTGTTACTGAGTCTGACAACTTTGATCTAGGAGGTATTTTATTCTACAACTTATTGAATCTCCGATTAAAGTCATAAATTATATCATTTTGATCTTTCTGAATGCGTATTCATTCATGAAGAGCAACATCTGGTGCACCTAGATTCCCATATTGCTCGAGGAATTGATCTTGAAATCCTTGGAGAGAATCAATAGAAGCTACTAGTAGGCTATTGAACCAGTCCCTGGCGTCTTCAATAAGTGATATCATGAATAGCCTCATGCATAAATCTTCATATGGCACATCCAAATCTTGGATGAAAGCATTGAAACTTCTTAGATGCTCTTCAGTAGTGAATGCATCACTCCAAGTAAACTTTGGAACAAGACCTCTCCAACTTCCATCCATTGGATAAGGCAATAATTGAATCACTTCCAAATCAAACTGTCTGATCATTGTTGTGTAATGATGAGGGGGGGTGCTAGGTGGGTACTAATACTGGTACATTGGACTATAGTGTTTTGCATGATGATGTGGCACATACTACTAACCATGAGGCGATTGTGGTGAGTGTATATTCTATTGTGCATGATATGCATTAACTCCATTGTGAAAATTTCCAATTGTACTATCAGGCACTTGAGGAGTCCAATGCCTGTTTGCATTTGTGTATTCATTCGTGTCCAATTATAGTCCTTTCTTTTTCAATTCTTCAATTCCTCTTGTCAACTGCTGCTTCTCAAAATATTCTTTTGTTCCACACACAAATTCCATTCTTCATCAAGTTTTTTTAGAGTCGCCACCTACTTTTCCAAAAGTAGGAAAATGATTCTTTCTCATCTTCTCCTAGCGGAATCACTTTTTCTGAATCTTCTCAAATTATAACCTTTTCTTCACTCACTCTATATGATGGTCTTCAACCAAATTTTTTGAAGTAATCCCTAGTGTAGTTGCCAATTTGTTAGCTCTCAAAAACGCAGGTGGGATGCCTCAAGAGGCTGCCAATCTCTTGATACGCTTTAGGGTAACAAACAAGGTCAAAATAATTTAACCTTCTACTCTTCAGGTGCTGCCAGACCTAGGCAGGTGTACCTTTCTGAATGAAGCAAATTTGACTTATGATTATCCTTCTTGCAATGATTTGTCCACAATGGCAAATGGAAGTGAAGAAACAAATTCAAACTTGATAGCAATAACAATCTTCTGATCTAAATCCTAAAGTGCTCAATTAACAAATGTAAAATAGATGTAAAGAAACTGAATGAATCCAAATGATGAAATTATAGAGATCAGTGCCTTATTGGGTATGCAGAGTCAAATGAAACAGAAGTGGGCAACTTCTTGTGGCAGAAAATCAAATTGCTAGCATATGTTATGTTTACAACTTGTATAAACATGCGGGATTATGACTACTAAGCTCTACTTTAATAATCCAAATGAATCTCCCTAATTACTGTGATCAACTAAAAGGATTTAATCTCTTCTTGAGAGAACTTAATTCACCACACAGATACAACAAATGTGCATTGATAAACTAAAAATGAGCTCGGTATATCAATTTAAACAACCAGATAGAATCAACTTGGAGACAACTTAGTAATACTTTTCAATAAATTCAATAGACAATTGACACCAGAAATAAACTACCACACTAGCTGAATTTCATTGAAATTGCCATTTGAAAACATGCAACATAGTCTCAGGAATGAGAACTTTATTCTACTGTATCCATTCCTAACCTACTGTATCTATTCTAAGATCTCATCCCTCAATTACAATCGGGAGTGCATATTTATACACCAACATCAGGAAACATATCGCTTAAAATTCATTTCGGCCAACTGTAATATTCGAGAAAATTTCATGTTGGCCTGCAACGGTATTTTAGAAATTCACATGTCGACCATAGTGTTTGAATTTTTGTTAATCGCCAATGGAACAGTCGCTGAGACAACCCCATAAGTATGCCGAAGGCAATTATATCGCTGTTAGTCGTCTCATGTTCCCTATGCTTTGCTGTAACCCTGTGATGTCAGGAAGACCTCCTGTAGACAAGATTTTGTTTTGCCGAGAGCCCCCGTGATCACACTTGTCGCCATAACTTATCACTTTTAGGGAGACATCACATAGATAATACTTCGTTATACCGAAAGTCACCCACCATCTTATGTGTCGTTGAGACAAGTCAGATCCTATGCCGACAAGGTTCCTTTTGTGTTCCATCGGTGAGACCGAAGGTCACTCGCCGAGACCTCACGCCGATATCGCTTACTCTTACTGAGATGTATACCCTTATGTCATCAGTCGACAAGACAAAAATACCTCGCCAGGACCTCACCCAGATGTATTAACTCTTGCTGATGTATCTCCGCATGTGTCGGTCGGTGTGACATTGTAAACTCGCCAGGACCCTTCATCAAAGTAAAAACTCTCACTGATGCCTCTATATGTTGCTGGTCGGGGAGACATAATGAGTTCGCTAAGACATCATTCTAACAGTACAACTCATTCCAATATGATTCCTTTTTGTCACCGAAACAATGTGAATATCTCACTGATACGTGCCTGGAGATGGATCTCGATCGCTGTGACAGCAGAAACGTCTTGCCGATAGGCAACACAGACGTTTATAAGTAGAAAACGCAAAATGGATCAGGGAGACCCTAGTTTCTTCATGCTGATATGAACCCTGATGTGGATTATGCAAGACTTGATGGAAACAATGGGACCATATGGGAAAGACATGGGTGAAATATGCACACGGTAGGACCAATCTGGAATTTTATGAGTAAAATCAACAAGTAAAAACATCAGATTTTTATAGTTCTAACACCATCAATGCTAAAGGGGGAGATTGTTGAGAAGTTGTTGAGATGATTTAGCATCATTCTCATTGATATGAAAACTTGGGATCATGAAGGTTGTGCTCTGGATGATATATAAATATGACCTATCCTATCAAGTGCTATGATGTTGTGTAGTGTGGATGTTATCCTCGATCTAGATATGGAAATACTTCTTTTTGGGACATCTATGTGAGACAATTAATGTAGAATAATGAAGACTAATCTTTTGATATTGGTTACTATGCTCAAAGCTTATTTCAGGTATCCTTGCTATCTAGACATTCATGTAGCATGTTACAAGTTTTGGTATGTCTAATTGTGTTTCTTTGATTGGTACTAAAATTGATGAGCATCAAGATTTGGTCTTGGTTGTGGTATTCCCATCAGCTCTAAAATATATTTCATGTAATTCAAAATTTTCTATCTTATGAATGACCTATTTATGGGTCCCATGGTAATGTGGTAATATCTTTATGTGTGACCTATCCTTTGGGTCTAGTGCTGGCATTCCAAGCCTTATTGAATATTTCAAGGTTGTTCTTCAAGCCGACATATTTTTCTAAGCTAACTTATTTTGTTCTACATGCATTTATATATATAGAGCATCTCTTTGGTTCTGAATGAGTAGTGTGGATGAGGCATGATGTGTGTGAACAAATAAAATGGTGCGAAGGATTATGTAGAAAAGGAATCTAGAGACCAATGTCAAGAAGAAGTAATCAGTAGTGCAGAGGTTGTGCAAGGAAGGTGTGTAGAAGATTCTTGACTGGATCTGCTACAGATAGATATTGTGCTCTTAACCAGAACTGACTTCATGCATATGTAGATGCAACTTCATCAGTTCACTTTTATTAGTGAGACTACTTTGTAATCAAATGTTTTTGTATTAATTGGGAAGTGAGCCCACTAGAAGTGAGCCTTACCTGTAGTGAGCAATTTGGCAGTGAGCCCTTGTAAAAATCACCTTAATCAGTGTCACCTTAACCAATGTTCTATAATTGAGATTTAACATTCTTCATGGTTTTTCCCTTCTTGGGTTTCCACATAAATTTTGGTGTTCATTGTGCATGGTGTTGTGTGCTTTCATGTACATATCTGTTTGATTTAAGTTTGCTCCAGATTAATTAATGTCAAGAAAATTGTTTTATGATACCTTGTCTTGGGGGCTCACCTAGTGAATATCATACTTTACTAGCCTGTGTTTCCTTCATGTTTGTGATTTACCTAGCAAATATCAGAATTTTCTATTGTGCATCATGAACATCTTTGGTGTGGATCATAGCATAACATAGCTTGATAGATCATGATTATCCATACTCTCCTTTTTCATTTTATTTGGACATTGTATGTTTGTGTATGTTGTCTTCATACATTTCATACATGTATGTGCCCCTTTGTGCTTATGTTGGTTTTCCATGGGATCATGGATCTTCGGGGCTTGATCATCTCCCTAGATCCTTAGTCATTCTATCTCTTCAATATTTGGACAATCATACCCCTCTTGATATAGATTTTCTAATTTAGTGTGAGTCTGAGCATAAGTTCATACTATCACTAAAGTGGCAGCTAAATGTAGTGTCGTAAATTTCCACCCTTGAAAATTTCACACTATTTTTTTCTCCCCCTAAATTATTGAGCCTAGTTGGGTCCCTAATTTCCTAAATTATGCATTCTATAGCCCATTTGTACCACTTTCCAAGAAATTGCAAGCATTGAACAAATGCATGTAGTAATTATTTTTCCCTCAACACTTAATGTCCTAGAAAATAGGTGCCCAAACCCATTCACCCTAGGGTATGTGGCTCCTCCTATTTTTCTGAGGGCTAATTTTGGATATGTTGGTATCAACATTTT
Organism: Sequoia sempervirens; assembly: GCA_007258455.2. Taxonomy (NCBI): domain Eukaryota; kingdom Viridiplantae; phylum Streptophyta; class Pinopsida; order Cupressales; family Cupressaceae; genus Sequoia; species Sequoia sempervirens. Next base: position 366,034,711 of record VDFB02000008.1, on the reverse strand, counting down.
AAAACTCAAAATTTAGGTTGAAAACGTCAACTATCAAGATTTAATTTTTGGGAAATTAGAGAAATGCCTATAAATACCAAGTTATTGTATAATTTGAAATATAAGTGGAAATAATAAGCATTAAGGATAATTTATGAGCAATTATTATGATCAAGGGCATTATCAAGCAAATCAAGGGCAACATTTTCAAAGCTTTATTGCAGCAATTCAAAATGCTTACATCATGCCAAATCTTATGTGATTTTATGTGTGTACATTTTATCATTATTTTGTGAAGGATACAACTTTTATAGGTCTTCATAGCATTCAATAAAACCAAGAAAGAAAGATCCAAGACCTTGAGGTGATGATTATGACTTTAGTCCTTCAAGGAATCCATTGAAGGGTGGTGAGTTGTAGCACTTCGTGATTTCGTCATTCCTTCCTATGCATTATCATTTTATCATTGGAATTTCCATTTGTGGAAGTGGAAACACTAACATAGGGCTTGACTAAGTTAAGCCCCTTAATGACACATCTCTTCTCTTTGTGAATGTGTAGATTTAAAGTTTGAAAAAGATTGAAGGAAGTTTGAAGATAAATTTTTTATTGTTGCAATGAAAGCCCCACATCTTGTTAACTCATGAAAATTGATCTACATAATTATCTGATTGTGTTCTAATAATTCTGTAATGGGGAATCAAAATTTCATATCTATCAGCAAAGGACCTCCAAAATAAAGTAGAAGTACCATACAACAACCCATGTTCCCTAGGGCAACTCTATCCTCATTTAGTGATTTGAAACAACCTTTCAATATAGGTATACAATCCTCTGCACTTCCCAAATCTACCTACAAGTAACTACTTCAATCTATTAATTATCATATTATTACATTTTACATATTAGGTCGCATAGTCTAATTAAGTTAATCATAGAAAATAATTTTCAAATCATTCCAAAACTCATTAGGATGGAGATTTAGGTCTAATTACCTCACCTTCGTGGTTGAAATTCAATATACACACCTTGTGATCTCCACTTTAATGAAACATATGCAAATAACCCAAAATACCCCAAAATTGAATCCTAGGTTTACACATTAGGCCTAGGGTTCCCCATTTTTCTTTGCTTCAATATCATAAAATGAATGCATCCTAACAATCCCTACATATAATAGCTTCATAGCTTCTTCTATTGTGGCCATTATGGTTAGAAATGAGTCGCGGAAGATTAAAATTTCTATACTCTATCATGTTTTTTTAGATAAAAGGAAAGAATCCTAAATGTTATATAAATAATAAAAGTTCAGGATTACATGTATGCAATGAAAAATCTATACAAGAAGTTTCAAAAGTTTACAAAATTACATGCAAGTAGGGGGCCAAAACAGAGCACCTTGCCTTGAGTACCAAAAACTTTGACATGAGGAGGCCAAACTAGAAACTAGCCTCAAAAATGAGAGTGTGAGAAAGCTAGGGAGACGATATTTTACAATGGGGAGAAGGTCAAAATTTTCATACCACAAGAGGAGTGGCATCAAAGTCTGCAACCCATTGGAGGTTTTCCATACGCTACAAGTTATTTATCTTTTTTAAGAAGTAGCTACACATGCGTGCTAGAGCACAATGTTGGAAGATTGACACTATGTAAAAGTTAGTGAGAAATAGAAGCTATTCCATAATAACACCCTCCTCACGCACATGCTATATGTTCCGCGACCTTGAAATACTAAAACCCAAGCAAGCTACTTCCAAAGTAGCCTCAAGCCCACTTAGATTTTTCTTTTTAATTCTTTTTTATATAGAACCGCCACCAATGCCTTTTGTTCTCCAAGGTCTAAGAGGGAAGCGACAAAATGTGATGTGATATTTTTTTAACCTTGTAGCACTTTGCTTCCCTTAGAAAATTAGTGCTGAGTATCATCTTGACCACTTTTAGATCCCTTCATGTGGGGTGTTTCATAATGAGCTTCAAACATTGGTCTGTGATAGCACCAACAAAAGCTATTTGGTGCTTTGAACCTATGAGAAATACAAGGGTGTCCATTCTCACCTTGATGTTGACTGACTATGAGGAGAGAAGAATGACAAGGGAATCGTCATACCACTTTAGATAGATCAAGTTTACTACACTTTCTCTTGCTCAAGTGGGGGGAATTTATTTCCACATTTATTTCCTGTGAGAAGAAATATTAAAGTTGCTTGAAATCACTAATTACCCTTTGGCTCATGCCAACTCATCACAAAAGTACAACACAACCACCTTGCAGGAATTACAACTCTCCTCATAGGTACATGTAGCCACTTGGTAGAGAATAAATTTAGATTATCTTTCCTTTAGTAGAGAGGTATTTAAATGACTACCAAATTCTTTTACTCCCACTTTCACATAGGCCAACAATATATAATTAAATAATATTAAATAAAAATATAGATTCAATTGTAAATCTTAAATTAACCAATATATAATTAAATGGAACCTATAATAATGTAAAATTAGTACCAAGGAGAAAAGAGAGAATATAAGATATTAAGACATAACATAGTATTTACATTAAAGCAAAAAATTGGTTGAAAAATTGACCAAGAAAAGGAGCCAATTATATATTATTTTTAAAAGGGATATTACAATAAAATCACTTCATGTCTTCTCTTCAGTCTTCAATTCTTCAATACCTACGAACAATTTTTTTCATATACTACTACCTACCTAAGGACTAGAAAACATTTCTAACACCAAATATCGAATACAAGATGGTTACAAATCCTCATTCCCCTACCTTGGAAGTATCCAATCATGCTTAATGTAGTCCTTATAGGTTGTAACTCACTTAAGAAAATAGGCACCTAGTTTCTCTTTACTCTCAAGATATATTTTTCCTTCTTATACAAGGTGGAATGGGCTAATAATAGCCAATCTAATATGATTACAAGTGTCATAGAAAACCTCCAAGAAGTTGGATGCCTAGATTGTTCATAACATCCAAGATACATGTCCACTAAATAGTAACTCTGTGCCAATAAATAATTAAATATTGACCCCCAATAAATAATTCATTGTCCAACTAATAAAAAATAATGACATCTAATAGTGAATCCTTCATCCCTTATGAGTGTATTTACAAACAATATTTTGAATAATTAAATGCATAGAATTTACAAAATTGATGACACCTTAATATTAAGATTTTGTACCATTACTTATTTTCTAAAAACCTTAAATTCAAGAAGTATTAAGAGAGCTGGAATTACCTCTCATACAATATTTTAATGCTCAACTTTTTCAAAAATATTTTTTTATATTCACTCTTTAAGAACCAGAAAACATTTTGAGAACATGCTTGAAATCAAATATTTAGAATTAGACTGTTATAACTCATGTACATATGTGAAGTAGGTCGATTATAAGATGGATTTTGTAGCTATAGATCCTTCGAAAGCATTCCAACAATTCAAACCACATGAAATGATTAGATTCATCTTGTTTATTTAAATCATTGTAACGGTTGACGGATGGGTCATCCCATAAGTTCGTGTAGAATCATCTTGTGGGCAAATCATATATTTATACGAGATGAATGTGGACTGCGGTTTCGCTCAATCAATTGCCAAATTGCCTGCTTAAGTTTGAAGTCGCTCTTGAAACTCTGTGTGTCCAACACCTACAATGCATGTCAACAAATACTCAATAATCACTTGCTTAGAATTAATTAACCCTAAAACCTGTTTTTAGCTGTGATATTATAGATTACTACCTTACAATGGACGGTGTGGAAGACCTTTCCATCAGAGCAAAAAGAGGATGCACTAAGTACTCGTAGAAGCTCTGAAAACACCATCTGTTCTTTTAAGGTGTTTGTTGTGATCTCTACCCGTGAACCCACATGGTTTACATTCACTAAAGGAAATGCCTCACATTCAGAGAGTTTTATCACATTGCCTTGTTTGTTGTAACAGTATTCATTCACCTTGTTCATCTTCGCCTTCATATTCATTTCATCTCTCTTCTTTGCAAGCTCATTCACTTTCTCCTTCAGATGGCTGATATAATCTATGGCTTCTGACAACCGATCAGCAATTGAAGTATGGCCCTGTATCAAAGTTTCAAACATAAATTGGTCTTTGTCAGACTTTTCATTTGAGTAATCAGTAAGTCTGTGCTTAATCATCGACACTGATCAAAAAAATTTTACATCTTCAAATTTGAATTTCCCATTTTCTTTAAACACAATAGTTCTATTCTAATAATTTAATTGCCTAAATTAAGTAATCGTTTGTCTATTAAATTGAGTGCGCCTTAAAAAGGTGGGGAGGAAGCTCTATAGATTGATCATAAAGGAGGACTAGGTTTACGTATCATATGTTAGAAAGTATTGCTAAAATATTCAATTATAAAAGACTGTAGTCTTATTCTTATACATATTATTAATAGGATGGAGAAGTGAGTTTCACTATATTATATGGATTATAAATATCTTCAGTAATCAAGACCACCATTATTTAATACCTCAAACATAGTTAGAGATTTATAAATAGATATGCAAGATTTGATTGATAATGATAGGATTGTAGATCATGTTGTTAGTTTCTATCGAGCTCATATCTACATTGTTGGAGTTTCTCATGTGATGGCCTGAATATCATTATGGCATTTCAGATGATTTTCTGATTACATGAAGGTTGTGGAGTTGTCATATGGTGACTGAAAGCTTTTGGAATAAGCTCATTGATAGTTAACTATTTACAAATCATGGAGTTAGTCATATGATGCCCTAAAAGCTCCTAGACAATATAATTCTTCCACCTGATGAATTATTTGGTAATTTGATGATATTGAGTTGGAGCTACTTGATGAACATACTTCATAGAGATTATGGATTTGGTCATTCGGTGGCCTACAGATGTTGGAAAACCCCTTTCCTTTTAGATGTATATACTTTCATATTGTAGATTCATGGTGTTTTGTTATAAATTTATGATTTCATAATTTTACTATGTGAATAATAAATTATATGATTTGGATGTGATTTGAATGTGTTAATGGATTTAGAATTGCATAAATGCCTTTGGCATGTATGGTTGAGAATTTTTTCACATTTAATCAAATCCTATGATTTACAGAATTGTGGAATATTATTTTTTAGATTGCAATTCCTAAAGGTTATTCGAATGAAGATAGTTTTAGACTCTCATGCATGCCTCCAAGCATGGCCAACTATTTTTTTTTAGTTTTTGGTTCCTAACATCCAATTAATGTAGACTAATACATTTTTGGCATATTTAATCTAAGCTTCTTTTGGATTTGATGTTTGTCCCATGGGAAGAATATACAATTTTTGGATTTGATGTTTGTCCCATGGGAAGAATATACACTATGTCAAAATTCTATTAGTACCATTACATGCTAGAATCTACCTTTTTTGTGGTTTGCATGTTTTGGGTAATCTAATTTGTAATATTTGGACATATTTAGGTTTTTTTTGGTTTACTTTGGTTTCAATGGGTTAATTATCCATATTTTTCATCACCATTATGGAGACCACATGTGTGTAGTATATTATTGTGGGTTCCATATTTTTCTACCTGCATGTTGCAAATAGAAATAAAAACTAGATTTATATAGTATTATTGATGCCATGTGTATATTTTCTATGATAGTGGTGGAGCTAAGTTACTATTATTTTGAGTATTTTTGTAGACTATAGTTGTAGCCATCATAGAAGATTGGCATGTTAAGTATCAAAGAGGTAGGGAGATAAGATATTAATAAGGTCTTTTGTAGGAATTGTATATAGAAATAAGGTTAGTATTTAGGTCATAAATACAAAATGACCATTAGATGTTTTAAAGTGATCATGGTGTAGTGTGAGGTTTCTTGCAAGCAAATAGTTGTTTTCCAATTTTTACTTTAGGCTGACTATAATGACCATGATGCCATGGGAAGATCTCATGCATGTGTGAAGTTTTAGGCATGTCGGGGTTTCCTTTGCTACTTTTTAATAAGATATTACAATATGATAGGTTGCTCCATAACACTCTCATAAGATATTGTAATATGAATGTTGATTGTGGTTACCTACTCACACATGCTAAAAAGAGATGGTTCGTAGTCTTATTTCATATGAAGTGATATAGAAGATATGCACCACATTCTTACATGAGTGTAATAAGTAGCCTGCTATGGTTGGAACTTGACTACACATTACCCAAATAGTGGGAGTCCTACAAAGGTATAATTCTATATGTTTGACAAGGAGTATCATACTATATTGAAGAGGGCCTCAAAGTATACTTGAAACACAACTATGCATCCAATATATATTGTAGAGGGAATACCTTTAATAGAATACATATATGAAGGGTCTTAAGGGAAAGATGTATGAACAGTAGATAATTTACTCAAAAGTATGTGGTTATGCTATTGGGTAGTAAAAAATGGTTTGATGAGTAACAAATAATTTACTCATTCTCTTCTAGCTATATTTTTAGAGGGAAATTCTAAGGTAGTGACACATGCTAATTAGGAGGAGATTTATCTTTGAGAAATTTGTTAGAAAATTAGGATATAAGTAAAATAGTTTTAAGTTCTTTATTTAAAGAATCAACTACCTAAATTTTTAGATAAAATTTTGAAAATATAAATGTAGCTTAAACTGGATAATTGAATATAATTTTTATTATATGTAAGTAAATTCCATTAAAATAAAAAAACTATCTTCATTTGTTAAATAATCAAATAAAATAATTATTCAATGCATAAGCTTGCTATGATGTTAGCATAACCAATGTGTTATATTAAAACCAAGAGAATGAGAAAATACTATAGACTATGTATAAATCCAAAATCATATTTAGGAAACAATGTTTGAGATAGTGCTCAAGAGAATGTGCTACGTTTATAAGTCACCTCCTCCTAATTTCTATTCCTAGTAAATAAGGTGCGAAATCTTACATTCAAATATGGCAGAAGGTAGGTGAATGATGATTACAAAATCAAAGGAATTCAAAAAAATATTGTTCCAGTTTTTTAACAACACTTTGCTTGTGTTTTTTTGGGAAAAAAGTGTAGTTCCATAGATGTCCACACAAGAACATTTTACACTTGGAAGATTCAAACAAAAATATTATAAAATGTTTATAACAAATATAATAAACATTAAAATGTTAAAGAACACTCAACAAAAGAACATTAACTACACAAATAGAACACACTTAGAATCCAAAATAAGGAAAACTTTAAGGATAGAATAAACTTAGAAGTTCTAGAAACTTAGTATAGGAATAGATACTAATATAAATAGAAACCACAAACAGGACGGGCTAAAATTGGTTTATTCTGGTTGTGAGACAGAGCTCTGAAATTAAATCCAAGCCCACACGATGTCGTTAAACAATTAAGATGTCTCATATTACTCCTACAATAAATGAGTTTATAATTGTGAAAAGAATTCCAAGACAATTTTAATCTAAACTTATCAATCTACACTATGTTTACTCAACAGATGCTAACAGAGACAGTTGAGGAGAATTGCTGTATTTGCACTCTACACAAAATCACAAATTCAACACTAGAGATATTCAGTAGTGGCTTGGAAAGCATCTACTGTATGTTTTTTCCATTCTTATCAATATAACAAAGAAATCCCAACATCAGACATCAATACTCCATAAAATAGATCCATCTATCTACAATGTTATAAACATCATAAGTTTGAGGGATAAAAGATTTACTATATTAAAAACTTTAGAGCTTGGAAAACGGCATACCCTGTTAGTTTTGGCTGGCAATAAGGATGTGAGCTGTGAATAGCGGGATTTCATGTGGTTTCTCCTCTGCTTTTCTACGACTCTGTGAAGCCATTCCTTATTCACGCCTTCACTTCTTTTGGAGGGTTGAGCGGGAGCAGCACACAAATCCTGGTTCACAAACGGCGGCGTAGCATTATACTCTCCGCTCTCTGGGGGAGGGGAAAAAGAGGAAGATGCCCAAGGAAACCCACTCATTTTCCTTCACAACACACAGCACAAGGAAACACTACGAACACGAGTTTAATAATACATTAATTTTCCGAATCTTATGTTATTTTTATGTGTGAATGATTGAAAATGGCCACGTGAGGTCGGCCGCCCACAGACATTTGGAGGTTTGATGTCGGCTGAAAGGAAAGGCTGTTGTATGGATTCTAGTCCAGAGAGAATCTCCAAAAGCTTCTAATGAAAGCAAGACACCTGCGTGTAGAATTAAAGAGTTTGTACTATCTTCACCACATTCAGATGGGTCTACTGCAATTTTAGTTTGACTAATAACTATCAGCTTGCACGAACATGCTTTATTGACATTCAATCAAGCTGGATAACAGACAAGCCACTAAATACACAGTGTGAACGATCAGTAAGGAATTATCGTTTGTCGGCACCGACTTCCGTCTGCAGCAAAATTTTCAAACGTGACGCTCCTCTATATGTTAGCCTTTTATATTGTAATCCTGAAAATTGGAGACCCCACACTTGTCATTTTGTAGTCACTAGCGGAAGGGCCCGGTACCAACTATGTTCTAATAGTCCTCCACTTTTTGTTCATCTTTATCTCTAAAAACATTTTTCAATTTTAATCTCTAAGAAATTTAAAAAGTCTAATAATATTTTGCAAAAGCATCAATATATGTTCACATGTCAATATGTTGTTGACCAATGAATGTAATTAACTACACATACAATTACATTTATAATATACGACATGTTGTTCCAAAATACCCACTATTACAATTTTTTAAAATCTTTTATGTTTAAAATTATCCCCATTTGCATAGCGTGTCAATCTCAATATATATTATATTTACACATCTATATGTACAAATATTGACACTTAATTTGACATAATGAGAAGCTCTTATCAACTTTATGTGCTATCAAACGCACAATCCTCTCACATATATATGTATTAACTCCATTCAATATAGATACTTAAATAATAAATATTGTCTGACCCCTAATAAACATGAAACCAAATATAATTCACAATTCAATCATTTCAACATTAAATCATATATAAATGACAACTACAAATTCAAATGATCAAATCATCTCCAAACATATTCAAATTTGAACTCAACAACCGAACTTAATGCATTCATTTATTGTATTTGAATGATTTTATAAAAGGGAAAGTAGCCAATGTCAATCTCACTTAATATCCTTTGCTAATATCCTTTGCGTACTACAAAGCATTGACAGGCCTTCTTTGCACATTTCTCAAATATTTGTGCATCTTCAAGTTGGTACACCCTTGTTTGAAAGATCTATTCATGAAGTGTTTACATTTAAAAGTTTCATTCATGAAGTGTCTATTGAAAAGTTCTAAAATGAGGGTCTCCCCTTTTATAAATTTAGGAAATTGTGTCTTAATTTATGCCTTTTTGGTGAATTCATAAAATTTACCTTTATATTCATGAAATTGTGTATATATTTGTGATGTTTTGCTTACACCTCAAATCAACACACCAACTTATGTTTTCATTATATATATTCAGACAAATATAAGTGCATGTGTGTGTGTGTGATTTTAACACCATCGCCAACGAACCCCAAAGGACAACATTAAACCAGGCTAAATTAATGGAACAAATTTTCTTTTTTTAAAACAATTAACTATAGAATGCATAACATAACATGATAAACTATTCCTAGGTCCTCTAAGATTCCTTGACTACCCTACTCACAAAACAAGATTACTAGAAACACTTCATCAATGATAAAGAGATAACATGAACGATCTAACATGCAAGATTCATTTTAAAACACCACATTAAATAATTCTACATTATTTACTTACATAACATGTCAATTGATAATCAACATTAAAGATCATTTCTAGCTGTGACAGGTAAAACCTTTCATTTATCAAAGATTGACAAATATGGCATAAATCTGTCAACGTTGAACAAATGAGATAATCCCTCTCCCTATGAAATTATTGAGCACATGCAAAAGAAACAATAACATCACCAAACTAGCATGAAATTATAAATGAAATAAGCATGAAATCTATTCCTAATTTACTCAAACATCATCTCATAGGGAGATTGGTGCTACTTTCATATGAAAAGTAGCCCTTTCCCAACCCCTTAGATAAGCTAAATGTTGCAAATGATGAAGATGGTGTGGACAAGATCAATTCTCAAATGAAGAGAGTGACCTTGCATCAGGTTGTGAAGGATTTGCTCAAAGTTGAAGCTTCTATTTAAGGATTTTTAAATGCTAAGTGTTGAAGAGGGACCAATGTGGGACTAAGATTGGACAAATGAGAGGAAGACACTTGTCAAGTGGTGAGTGGTTGATGCATGTGCAAGATTAGGGAAATGTGCGCATGAGAGGGAGAATTTGAATTCAAATTTGGCAATAAATTTAGAGAGGGGGACAAGAAAAAGAGCAATAAATGCAATGTTGGAGGGAAAAATCAACTTGTCATGTTGAGTGAAAATGAGGTTTTAATAAATCAATAAATTGATTTATTTGTGCAAGTGGCTAAATCTAGAGAATGCAAGTGGTGAGGATTAGCATTGAATCAGGATTAATTAGCTAGGATGATGATTAGGATGTTTTGACCTTTTTGAGATAAATATTTGATTTATTTAAATCAGAAAGGATGGAAATGCATTATGATGGATGTTTGATTTATTTTATTAAAAAGGTTGATGACAATGTTTATTTGATTTTAAATAAATGACCTTAGGAGATTAATGAGATTACCTGATAAATGGATGAAGGTAAGCCTGATTAAATGAATGAGTGGATGTACGTGAAGCTTGATTTACTTGATGAATGCATAATGCTAATTTTGCATGTCTATATTTTTCCCCTATTTGAAGCAATGTACTTGTTGCATTGGTTCAAAGAATAAACTTGCCGCGATCAAAATTCAAAAAAAATCTAATTTTTTGGATGCCCTAGTGGAAAGCACACTGGTACATTGCCCCCTTGAGAGATCGAGCGAAAAGATTCAATTTGAGGGTCAATCTCACGATAAAGAGGTTCAAAATGGATGGTTATGGATGATGATGCAAATGAGATGTTTTTAAGATGCTTAGAATAACAAATCTATATTATTTTAAACAACTTAAATGATGATATGATGTGAGATAGATGAGATGGTTGATGTGATATGCTATGACTATGCAATGGATGATTTATGAGATGCTTAGACTAACAGATCTATATTATGATGATGATATGAATGCACGATGGATGCATGATGGATGCATGATGGATGAATTGGTGATGATGATGTTAGCACAGAAATGAGATTATGACAAGAGGATCCAACAAGTCCATGATCTAACAAGACTTTATTAGAGATGATGATGATAGATGATGATGATGATGATGAAAAATGATGATGATAAATGGATGATAAAAATTGGATGATTTGCTTATCAAGGAATGGGATTTTAAAAGGGCTACTTACCTTATGTTTCATAGCAAACATAGGTATGATGCATCAAGGTATCGAGAAGCAGGATGGCGTTGTACCTAGTGTGATGGACTTTGACTCAACAAGCAGATAGGAGTATTCTTGTTCACACTTGACATATAGAAACCTTGCTAGGGTATACCTAACAAGGCAAGTATTCACCAAGTTATTTTACAAGAACATCCAACAAGCACAGCAGAAAAAAGATAATGATCATTGCCCCATTCCTATCTCTCTAAATCCTTTGTTTGGATATCATCGAGTGGTCCTTGGAATGAGCACAATAATATAAATCAAAAGAAAAGATCAAGTACACAAACAAGCCAATGTTCTTCATACCTTCAGCCAAAGGGATGTGTTTTGATAGGATAAGAATCCAAGGTGATATCCAAAATGATGCCCATTGTCGGAACGATATATCCTAGGACATGTATTGTATAGGACGATGATAGTTTGATAAGTTTGATTGATAGGCTGTTGATTTAAGGTTGACTGACATGTTTTAAAATGATCAATAGTTTGATTTTGTTTTAAAGGTCTATTGTTTCAATTTTGATTTTGTGATTGAAGCTTGCTTTTGTTGACTGCTATGATTATTTATGTTTGTCTTGCCAAAGGATGAAGGTGATGATCAAATTATTATGGATGATTGATTATTGTGGGGTGCAAGTGAGATGAGATGGGTGGATTTTTTCAAATATTTGGATTTTTTTGACATTTTGAACTGTTTTGAGGCTATTTTTGGGTTTTTCAAGATTTTACAAATGTTTTGATTTTTCAATTTTCTAAATGTTTTTGGATTTTGATGTTTTTTGAATGTTTTTGGATTTTGATGTTTTTTGAATGTTTTTGGATTTTGATGTTTTTCGAATGTTTTTGGATTTTGATGTCTCGGGGGTTGAATGTTACATTACTTTACAATAGACTCTTTACAAGAAGGAATCATCAATAATTGTTACATCAATTTCAATAATTACAATAATGCTTCCCCTAGTACATGGGAATATTACATCAGATTACTTCAAGAGATACAACAAAATTGCAATCCCATATACAAATACATGATAGGATGCCTTCACATGAGGAACAAGAACTAGAGTCCACAACACAATGAACAATATTCATGCACGCGAACATCCAACAAGAATACCCAATGGAGGAAAAAGCACCAACCTCCCAACCATGTGGAACCCTGAGGTCCACCCCTCATGCTAGGAGATAACACAAGATCCCACATCCAACAAACAATCAGGAAAGCAACAAACTAACATAAATAAGGGCTATGCATGACACCATATTAACACTGCTAACAACACCAACATGACTTCCAACACTTACAATACTTACAACACTTCCAAAGACACTCACACATCAAAGAGGAAATACAACTAGGGAATGCTAAATTGCAATAGGGAGGAGTGTTATCACATAACTTGATATGGGTTGTCCTGGTACCTTTCATGAGGACAAGAGAATTGATCTTTCCATTCCAAGCCTTCTCATCTAATCTCAAACCTAAATGAGCACTTGAGCCATGAGTGAGGAATATCATTATCTTGTTTAATGTGAATTCTACCCATCTCCCTGATTCATTATTAAGATTGTCACTGGATTAAGAAACCCTCCAATAGGTTGTCCTGGACACCACTTTGGGTTTCGACCCCCATTGAGAGCCACTCCCCCTACTTGCAACTAGTAAACCCTACACAAAGCAAGGCATTGTCAATCTTGCACACTTATCACAATCACATAAACATTGTTTTGGACAACATGAACTCATGTCCCAACCCATAGCCACAACCCAATGATCATGAATAGGTAGTACAACACTTAGGGTTTGTGTTTCACTCAATACACCTATGAATACCTTTCAATAGGATATCATTACAATATATCATGAAGCCATACATAGATAGGAGGGAAACACCCTTAGGATTTACATTTCACACAATACACATGACAAACAACAAAGCCAACCCACTTCCAAGGTTAAAAAATCCTAAGGACCATGCATAGAAATATACCCCCTCCTAGGCCTCTAGAAACCAACATACTAAACACACTTCCCAACATACCTCACCCAGATGACATCCATCTTAAGCAATAACATAAACACTTAATCTAGTAACGAAGACACATTGTTTAGTACAAATAGTTAATCATAGCATTATAAACACTAAGATATTCCCTTAAATAAGCAATTATTTCCACTTTCTTACCACTAATTTTACTTATCCACTTAGTTCAATTAAAAGATTATTTACTACAAATAATACTTATGCCATTAACAAGACAACCATTCTATCGACTAGTTAACATGAAACCCTAATTACAACTTAATATAATACTATAATGATAATATCATAATCAATGAATTCATATAGAAATTCTATCAATTAACTATTAGATAATTATAAAATAATCAACATTCACTTACTAATTAATTAACAGAGAGTAATCTAGATAATTTAACATTTAATCAAAATATTTTAACTTATATAACCTATCCCTAATATTTTACCCTCACTAATTTTAACGTCCTTAGACTTTTACATTACATAAAATTTACTATCAATCAATCTCACACTAAAGTCATTTTTATCCAAATCTTCTCTAAGACACATGGACCTAAGCTTAACTATTTTAATGTAATTAAATCAATCAAAATTAAGGGGGTGAATAATAAAATAGAATATCTATGGAATTTTAGTTTACATTTATTTAGCGAATTCTCCAAGGAGATGATTAAAATATTAAAAGGATTAAATCTATACCACTATGACGATTGAAGGAATGATTCACAATATAGATAATTAAATATTTTCTTAAAAGTAATTTTCCTTAATGTCACTATACATTTGTTTTTTATTAGGTAAGCAACATTTATAGGGTGTTGTACCCTTCACAGAGAGCCACTAGGGCCAAAAGAGTCAAGACTAAAAAACATCAAAACATCAAAGCCAAAAAACTAAAACAACGAACCAACAACAGACTAACTAGAATCTTCCTAGTTCTTTTATAGGAGATTAACAAAATCATCTTTGAACCATTCCTGACAATCTTTAGCATTCTTCATATCCATTTCATCCTTCATAACCATCGACAGGGTGTTGTTAACACATTGGACTAGCTTAACCGTGAAGTGGGTCAAACTAGATTATTTTTTGTCCAATTTATCCAATCTTTCCTTCAACACATGGAGCTCCTCCCCTCCAACTGCAATCTTGTCAATATCAACACACTCAACATCCAATGGGTCTGAAGACAAAGAGGTTGAATCCTCCTTCTGCACTTTTCCCATTTCAAGAATGGTGTTGAGCCCTCTAGCATACTCCTCCTCCTCACCCTAAAACTCCTCTTCATCCCTACTATCTTTGTTGTCAAACTACTCCTCTTTCGTATCCAAGTCTTTTACCTATACTTTTTTTCTATTCTTGGTCATCCTACCAAAGCACTGAATGATGGTATTGCCAGTAGTCACCACTGTCTCTGCAATCACCATATCCCCCTTAGAGTCCTTGCCCACCATATTTTTACCTTTTCTCAAAGGCTCCTTCAAAATCTTTCCTTCCTCTTTGCCTTTCTTTTTAAGGCAGGCTAGCTAGTAGTCTTGGAAGGGGATGATTTGTCACTATAGTGTTTACCTATCATCAATTTAACTTATCATGAATGGAAATATCAAAGGTTTTCTTCTTATAACTTATCTAAAATAAAACCATCTTATGATTCCCAGTAAACTTTTTATTTTATTTTATCCTTAAATACAATGGAAGCCTATTTTCCAAAAGCCATCACCTAAATGATTCCTACAAGTCACACAACTAAGAATAATTAGACTTAAAATCTATACGAGTTATAAACATTTCGATTCAAAGGGGTAACAAATTCAAACGTGGAAGCAAGAATATTAGTGTTGACGAAAAGTAAATTATACTCACTAGAAACAAAATAATAAGACATTTTACTAATGTACATAAAAGCATTCACAGTAATAGATTAAAATGAGTGATTAATAAAATAATACTCTTTACCCAATTTCAAAGCGTCAACATCCTATACATGAATGTGTTAATATATATATGCTTAAGCATAATTGCTAATTCAGATTAATATAACCAACCGATATCCATGTAAGAAATAATATTGTGTGACTATTAAGGAGGAGATACAATGCTTATAATATGGATATTAAGTTACAACACAAATTAATTAAAAGGGCTACTGCTTTATAGTGAAATCAAGGATTTAGTTTGAGTGATTAAATTTAAACTAGTTGCCTGAGGCAAGAATAGGAAACTGTAGAATATGGAACTGACTAAATATAGCATGAAAAGGAAATATTTGGTTTCATTGAGTATAGATAGCAGGGAAAACTTTAGTGGTGAATCTTTTCCAATTGGCGAATTCTAGGAATCGGTCAACTCGAAATTGGAAAATTTCTCGCACCCACAGGGTATCCAAATCGCTTGGAATTTACAAAACATAGGTCTAATGCATGTCGATTCGCCAATAATTTTTTTTATGAGGCATATTTAAGGAAAAAATTCACCATTTTCAAACTATGTGTTTCACATGGACTGACTAATATTTTTACCTAAATCCCATAAGCATTTAATAGAAAACACTTACATATTCACCAATACTATTAAAACGACATTGTATCAGGACCCATTTCGCCAATTCAAATTTACAAATAGTTGCTTGTGAAGACTCATTTCGCCAATTAAAATTTATAAATAGTTGCTTATGAGGACCTATTTTGCCAATAACATTAAAAAATAATTAAATTTGATGACACATTTCGCCTTGAAAATTACAACGTATATGCCAAATTTTTAATTTACCATTTAAAAATCCCAAGTAATTTGTCAAATATGAAATAATGGATTGATATAAATACAATCGAAAGTGTCATTTATTCTCACACATTTTTTTTGATTATGAGGTTCTACTTCTCAATTCGAAAGTCAGCGAAAGCGGAAAACATAGACTTAAAGGTGAGTGATCATTGATCATTTCTTCATAGTGTTATTAGTAATAATAATAAGTTTTGTTTATCTATTTTCCATTCTTGCTTTAGTCTTAAAGATGATATTGAGTAGGGAATGGGATCTATATTATTATTCTTTATCCTTCTTAAATAAGAAGACACTTTTTTCTAGTTTTTTATTCGAAGTGAGAGATGAATATGTTGATCGAATCAGAGATTAATATGTTGAGTGACTCGAGTAGCAACGGTAAGGCTCCTGTCGCTCCTTAAGGTGGTGAAACTACTCCTACCACTCCTTAGGGTGTTGAAAATACTCTTGTCGCTCCTCAAGGTGGTGAAACTACTCTTGTCATTCCTCGGGGTGTTGAAAATACTCCTGCCACTCCTCAGGGTGGTGAAACTACTCTTGTCACTCCTCAAAGTCAGGGTGGTGAAAATACTCCTGCCGCTCCTCAGGGTGTTGAAAATACTCCTGCCGCCCCTTAGTGTGGTGAAGATCAAGAGACTAAGAGGCCATCAAAACACCCAAAACTTAGATGTGCCATATAGTATTACTTTGGAATTGCCAAAGCTTCTAATTGATCAAGTCCAGATGGAGCTACATCATTAACTCTTCCACCAAATATTGGTAGCATTCACAATACCTCACCGCCAATGGAAGGTCAAGTTGAGATTGTCATTGATTTAAATCAAAATGTATCAAATTCAAATGGGGATGGTAATACTGCAGAACATGCTCCAAGGGATACCCTGGTTAGCCAAAATGATATAATTGAAATGGATGAGGATGATGTTGGTAGCAAGAAAAGGAAAAAAAAACCAAAAAGGGGGTGTGAGTGGGAAATGACAAGGAATTTTCAACTTGGTTGGTTGTCAAATTACCCATTCATTGTACCAATGGGGGAATCAGATGACATTGAAAAAGCAACACATGCCAAATGTACAATTTGTACTTGGAAATTGGGAAAACCCAAGATGCTGCATCTAAAGATTAACACTATAGAAAAGCATATCGATAAAGTTTATGAAAAAAAAATCATAGATGGAAAGGAAAAATCATTCTTACAATGGAAATCAAAGGAAGAATGTCTTCATGCTAGGTTTATCGTAGATTATGAAGAGCATCACCAAAGCATCTCGTAGCTTGCTGCATGTAAAAGTACACTTGAGGCTCAATTTGGAAAAGCAATGGAAGGAGAAAATATGTCAAAATTTGTTTAGATGAGTGTTGTTTTTCATATTTTGTCTAGAGCACGTCCTATGACAGACTACCCAACATATTTTGGTTTATTATCTTGTTTGAATGTTCCTCACTATCCCTACACACATTGGTCAGTAAATGCTAGATGGGAATGGGAAAAGTGTCTTGCTGCAATGGAAAAGGAAGATTTAAAGGAGAAAGTAAAAGAGTAAAACTTCATTGCATTATATTTAGATGAAGTTACTATGGTAGACATTACTTCTTGGGTCTGTATGCATTTTTATACCATACAACATGTTCGCCAAGCTCATCTCCTTTCTGTTCAAAAAATGAAGGATAGTTCAACATCTCATAATATATTTGAACTAGTCAAGAAATATTTGAATGAAATTGTAGGTGTGGATGAGTTGACAATTGCAAAAAAGTTGGTGTGTGTAGGAGCTGATGGATCTACAGTGATGCAAGGTCAAAGGCCCAGTGTTTGCACAAAGTTACAAACTACTTGTGCACCATACATGCTTGACATTCACTACATGGCCCACATAATAAATTTGGCATTCAAAATTGAAGCAAGTTTCCTACAGTATCAAAAGTTGAAAATATAGTCCATGAGATCCACACATACTTCTACCGAAGTCCCAAAAATTTCAAAAAATTTAAGAATTTTGTTGAGGGAATAGCACTAGGAAACAAGCTTCTCAAGGATGTTGATACCAGATGGATCCCCCTGCATGGACCAGCACAACAAGTTCTTTCAAAATATCAATCCTTAATTAGAGTGATGCATGAAACTCGTAGGATGGTAGATAAAGCTCCTAACCTCTTACATAGGTTAAGTGATATACAGACACTCTTGACTTTAGCTAGTCTTCTCCCCATGCTGGATGAAATGAATAGTCTTGTGAAGAAAGCCCAAGATAGAGCTATGTATATTAATGAATATGTCAATCTGCGTACACCTACATGCTTGGCCCTCTTTCATCTATATCTAAATCTAACACAAGATGGTGTAGATTATAAACTATGGCAGAAAATTATTGATTTGAATTATCTTGATAATTATTTATAGTTTAATGGAAGTGGGCACTTATCGATTCGTGTACGTGGATATGAGATACAAATGTACCAATGTAAGACTACTAGGTGCTCTAGCAAAGATGTACATATTAACAAGGAAGGTTTTAAAGACATTGTTAAATCTGTTGGTGATAATTTGAAGGAAATTGCAAAATTTCTTTCCTCAGAGATTCATGAAAGATTCCCTCGAGATTCGTGAAATATTCCCTCAAGATGAAATACTTGAAGCCATGAGTATTGTGTATCCTCAATTTTGGGAAAACAAAGATAACCCAATATTTTTTCATGCTCAAGTAAAAATCTTGATCGAATAATTTTTGAAAATTGTAACAATCAATGAGCAGAAAATAGAAGGAATTTTGAATGAAGACAAGCTAAGAAAGCAATGTAGGGATTTTGTATTAGCTATTAAGAACCAGTATAAATCCATGGGCAAGGACAAGGCCTTTGAACCGGGATCAATAAAAAGGGTTTGGACAAACTTAGGTCAGAGTGAAATATTGCATGATAAGATATCATAATATTTCAAACTTGTTGATTTATGTCAAACAATAATATTGGGGTTGGTGGAGTATGAGAGAGTTTTTAGTACATTGGGGTATTTGAAATCAAAGTTAAGAAAAAAACTAGACAAGAATTTGGAAAATTGCTTGAGGATGAAAGAAACTGCATATAATATCAAAAAAATTCCTTTTGATAGGGCACTCACAATCTGGAGGTCCACATGTGAAAGAAGAGGGACCGGACTATGCAACACTCCAATTCCAAAGGCTGGTATTGGTAACACTTCCATGGGCAGTGAGACTGGGACAGATGACATTGATGAAAATGACATATTTAATGTTGAATTTGAGACACAAGCTGAAGAAGGTGAAGAGCAGACTGAAAATCAAGAGCTTCAAGACGACTCTTTTACTCTATCTAATGTTGAACGTCAGTTTCAGAACCCTTACTCCATTTGGGAAATGGAAGAGAATTAGCAGCTTTTAGGTATTTATACTGCACTACAAGATTCATGAATCAGTTTCCATTGTTCCAAACTGTAGTTGATGATATTTTATATTGTATTGAATGAAAATTGAAATTGTGAATCATTGCACTTCATGATATTTTATTTTATATTGCACTTCATGAATCATATTCCAAACTTTAGTTGATGATATTTTATATTGTATTCCATGAAATTGTGATATTTACTATTTAATATTGTATTCCACGGTATTGAATTTGATATGTGTTTCTACATCATTTTTAAAGAACAACACTTATCACTCAACTCATAAATTCCTATTGCATTTCCATTCAAAAAAATTAACCAAAAATTTATCATTCTAGTAATAGACAATCCACTTGCAAACTACTCAACAAAAGGACAATAAATCCACATAGTACACACCATAACTCAAAGATTGCGCATGCATGAACTTCACCATTGTATTTCTCTATTGGAATAACCAAAAAGTAATAAAAATAGGAGTTGTCTTGATAACGGTTCCTTGAAGACAACTGTTTTAGAAATTAAAATAAAAATTCTTTGAAGTATCAAGAGAGCCAAATTAAAGAAAATAACATAAAAACTAAAAAATAAACAACACCTACTCCTTCGCTTTCAAAATTTTCTACCTCCTCCTTCAGTAACACCTCCTGTGCCTTTAATCTTTGCATGTTTTCCTAGTACTTGGTGACAATTGCGGTGATGTTTTTTCTCCCTAGCATTGTAGTAATCTGTAACCTAGTTCTCCATTTTCCCAAAGCCTTTTCAGAATCAAACAACATCTAAGATCTTCTCTCTTCTCCAAAATTATAAGTCTTTAGGTGGAGATCCATTGCACTGAGTTTCGAGAAGGACTCCCATGTCACTGTAGTGGGATCAAATATTTCTTTATTGAATTTCTCTCTAAAGTTCAGAGAGATCTCTCTTATATCTAGAATCCTTTCATCAAACACATCAATAATTTTTGCTCCCAAAATATGAAAATCTTTTTTAATTTCCTCTAACATTTCATAATATTTTTCAAGTTAATTCTTAATTTCATTCACCAAATTATCATATATATTCAATTTCTATTCTAATGAATCAAACCAGGAAAGGTCTAGCTCCTTAGGATTATTCAAAATTTTCTCACCAATTAATACCTTTGGATCCATAGAGTTTAATTCTTTCATTTCCTGAGAGAGCACATAGAGACTAGTTTGATATTTTCTGACATCCTGAAGTTCTCCTACTAACTCCTTCCTCTTACAGAACTCCAGTGTGAAACTGCAAAGATTTATTCAGAAAGAAGATAGCCTCTTGATATATTGTTTTGATCCCCTCACAAGTAGCTCTGGAATAGTTCAAATTATTTTTAATTTTCTCTATGGTGATAACATCAATGCCCTCTACCTGAGGTTGAGAACTTGAGGCTTCATCAGATGTAGGAGGAGTGGCCATGGAAGAAATGAAGTTACTCAATCTGAGGACTTGAGATTCAAGTTTTATATTTTCTTTCCTCTATTCTTTCACTCTTTTAATCAAGGTAATGATTGAATAATTGGCATGGTACATATCACCTGACAGTGTTGGAGGCCCCATATCAACATGTGTGACTTTGTATTCCACTGCTATTATTTCATCTTCATTTAAATCCTTGACAGGGTCAGCAATTTCTAGCATTTTATATCCAGAAGTAGCATCAGTCACCATCCTTGACATCCTCTTGGCTTTCTTAGGTTTTGAAGAGATTTGAAGTAAATTTGCAACTGTATCCACTCCAACTGTCATTGTAGGAGTATAATGTCTCTTCTTCTCCACTACTTTTTTCAGCCATCCTAGGGAGGCTAGTACTAGACCAAAATCTTATTTTCAAGTAATAGTTTCTTTAGGATTGGTAGGAGTGAAAGGTGGATTATCATGCAGAGAAGAGGGAATTTCATAGTCTTCAGACATAGGAGGAAAGATATTATCTTCAATGATCTATTTAAAGATAGCTTCAAAATCTACAACCACAAGTTTTTCTTGATTGGTATTCTTCTTAGGGGTAGGAGAAAGCACACTATCTTGTTCACAGATGCTCTTCAACTTGACTGTTTCTTGTGGCCTATCACCATCACCTCCTAACTGATAATTTTCACTAGATGACCTAACAAAGAATTTCCCCGATGATACACTTGCCCCAGATGCTTGCATAGACCTATTGACATGTCCAATGGCACAACAACGTGTAAACAAAATATTGATACTCTGTTTCTCCTGAAAGAGAAAGACAACATATGGATATATTAGCTCCCAAGGTCTTTGTAGTTGGTTCCCAACTATGGTGATGTTGCTCAGTGCTCAATGCAATAGTAATGTTCAAGGGGCCTACTGGTATTGAGCTTCTGGATTGCTCTAAGATCAAGCATGAAACCTACTCTAACCAGGGTTTTTAAAGAAACATAAAAAAGATAGATTAGAGCTTTGGAATAGGAAATAATGTTAATTCATCCAAATTAACCAAACTTGTTAACTTTCAAGGAATTCCTAACTAAAACTGCAGAACAAAATTAACTTGTGACTAACACATAGTTTCATTCATTCACAGTGTTGATTTCAATAACAGAATGGAAGTTACCATTTAAACAAAAAATCAAACAAGACTTCATTCCTTGAAAGCTTCTCAAGATCAAATGATTAAACCAAGATAAACAACATTCTGAAACACAATCTGAAGTAGATTTTAACCTGGTTGCTTCTACTATTAGTGAAACAGATAAGCAACATTTACAAATCTGGCACAATCACCAGTGTACAAAAAATCCATGACTCCAAATTGTTTCCATCTATACTAAGAAAACTAAAAAGATACATTATTGTCTATGCTAAATCTAACTCCTATCTAAGAAGACAAAAGAAGCTCCTATTACAAATAATTAGGATGCAACTTTATCTCCTCTATTCTTCCTAAAACTTCTACCCTACAACCTCTAACCTTTACAAAGAGGCGAGAATGCCATATATAAAGAGTGTATCAAAAAGAATGTGTTGGCCAATGATTTTAGGGTTTACAAAATATCTGCTTTCAGGAGGGTCAATTCTCAGATCTTTCTAAGGAGAGTCAATGTTGCATTCGATGTGAAGCCCTGTTGTCCATATCGGTGTCAACTTGACCTCAGGAGAAGCCTTTAGATCATTTGTAGCTGCAACATTTACTCCTAGTATCCGTGTCTATCTTTCAACTCCTTTGAAGGGCTGCCTTGAATGCTCGAAAGCATTTTTCCATTAATACTGATCTGCCCCTTTTCTTTTGCCAATAGACTCTAGCCGTTCTTGAGACATGTGGTTGTTTCTTTTCTTCGGCCTTTCTTCCTGCTCTAGATCCTTCTACTCATTGACTATCTGTGGAAGTAGCATCGAGCGTCCCTTTAGATCTGAAAACCATCACCCGAGCCAATCCATCACCTTTGGATCTTAGAAGGAGTCCATTACATTTGCATCTTATTGATCTTCTTCAAGGTGGTAGTCAATTAGTCAATGGCGTCGGTCCCCCTTCTTAGCTCTCCTCCTGATTGGTTAAACATATGCCATGCAAGACTCCCAGCTGGTCAAAAGTGGTCCTTCTTAAATGGCATGTCGGTGAGACACTAATCGTGTCTCCCTGATGCGATTATATCTCTTCTAGAAGCTATCAGCGTAACATGTGACAGTCGATGAATCATTTCGGCGAGCTATAGAAGTCATATTGATACCACAAAGACTATCAACAAGATAGTCGCTAGTTGGCATGACCTTATAGCGAAGCCCCTCTTCTCTCGGCGAGCACATTCTGTATTGGCAAGACCCTACCAAGTCGGTGAGACTTCATGAAGATGTCTTCTTTTCTCCTTGAGCTCAAGCTTTTTTTTTTGAAAAGAGTTCTTCAAATCGGTGGGATGTCACGACAAGGCTCATAATCCTTTGGTGAGCTCATTTTTATGTCTGCGAGACCTCCATCAGCCAGGAAGACCTTGTGGTGATATCGCTCTGTTTCGGCAAGACTAGCTCCCTTCACTGAGATATCTCCAGGTCGGCTAGATATCATGTCAAATTTTTTACTCTCACCGGGCTCACTTTATTTCAGCAAGACTCTTCACTATCGGCCAGAGGTTATGGCGAGTTCCCCTCGCTTATACCATTGTCCCTTTCTTTGAAAATCCATCTCCATTGGTGTGACCTCTTGCTGAAACCACAACTCTTTTGGTGAGACATTTATCATTCGTACAGACTTCCTGGCGAATACATCTCCTTTTGCTGAGACCTCGCTTTGTTGGCGAGACCTCTCACTAAGCCTTCATCTTTCACCGAGACATACGCCCAGTCAGCAAGATTATATCCCTTCGAATAGACATCATGGTGCATATATCTTTCTCCCTGAAGGGACAACCTGTTAGTGAGACACCACTTAGTCGTCGAGACCCCCACTTCTTTGCCCAAACTCCCATCGGTCGGTGAGACTTTACACTGACCGAACCTTCCTTTCACCAAGCCAAAGGCACTTTAGGGAGACCCAAGCATATCAACCATACCTCATGGTGAATACAAAATCCCTCACCTGATGCTGCTCCATTTCATTGAGACTTCTTTCAATTGATGAGACCTTTTAGCGAATGCTAAACACTCTTGTCGAGCCCACTATGTTACACCAAAGGGTGACCCTTCGGCGAGACCCATGCTAATCGGCCAGGCCTCTTGCTAAAGGAAAAATTATCGTCATGCTCAAACTTTCGGTGGGACCTCTTCTTCTGTCAGTAGGACTTTCTGTGGAGCATATCTTTCTCCCTAAAGACAAACCCTTTTCGGCAAGAGTCCACCATGTCGGTGAGACTTCTTGCCTAGGGTAAATCCTTCCATTGCCAAGACCACTCCTCTGTCGCCCAGACTTCACTATATCGACAGGACATCACCACGAAAGGGGAACTTTACCCCAAAATCGCTCGACCTCGGCGGGACCTCACCCTGTCGGTGAGACTTCTTGCCGAGAGTAAGTCCTTTCTAGTGAGATCCCTTGATAGTATCCTCTTTTTGCCGATACTTTGATGCATTGACAAGAACTCTTGACGATATTACTTCATGTTGGCGAGACTTTCCTCCTTCGTCAAGACTTTATGCCGAACATGGAATCCTTTGGTGAGGGCTCCTCCGGTCGGTGAGAAACAAACAAACCTATGGTGATAGGAACGTTTAGATGACCAACGAGCCTCCAATGGACAAAACACACTGGTAGTCAACAAGACATCTACAAGGTCTTGTCAACTTTCTTCTTAGAGAATTCTGTGCCCAACTAGATTGGGGAATGCCTTCCAACTAAGCTCCCCTAACAAATATCATCATGTGTGTGTTTTAATACTGTGAAACAAGGTCTGCATTAGTCCTCAGAAGAAAATAAAACATATTATAATAAAATCCACTATTGCTTGTTATTATTTCATTCAATTTCCAACAAGAAGAAAACCAATTTAAGCTAAGACTAGACCAAAATAAAAATTAGGAGGAAAAAAAAGGAAGAAAACAGAAGAAATCTGAAGAGTAAAGAAAATAACCAAAGGTAAAAAAAGCAAGAGAAAAGGGGGACCCATTTTGTTCCAGAATAAAATGGGGTGGTTATGCAGGGCATAATAAATGGTGACTCAACTGGGAAAATGGTTTAACCATTTTCATGAAATTGAAGGATTCAGCTACCCAGAACTCCTAGTTCATGAACATCACAACTCCAGTTGGGTCAGTTTTAACAAGCAAGGTTGAGCTAGAATTTTCAATGTAAGTCAACATTGGCTACCCCTGAATCTATGTGTGTGTCTGATAGTGCATCATCCTTTCATAAAGTTTTCTTTATCTTTCAAACAGCAATGTGCAAGATTTGAGCTACAGGAGTTGATTCCCTATAGCTGTCATGCAATGATATCTTGGGCATTGATCCACTGCTAGTGAGATACCTCTAGTTTTCTCACAGCATTGCTCTACTGCCAATATGGCGTCCATAGCCCCGGTAGAGATACTGGAATCACCCATTCATATTGAGTCCTCTTTTCTTTTCTTTTTCTTTTCTATTTTCTTTTGGAGTTTCAGATATTTCATTTAATTATTTTTCAATATTTCAGATGTTTAACATCTAATCTGGGTTGAAAACTACCATAGACTTCATGACAACACCTGGGAGATCATATTTTTGGCTCAAATCTTACAACACTATCATCCTAAGACAAATATACCATTACAAAGGAGATGATCTTAATGATTTGTGAAAGATTCAGAGGAGCTAATGAAGGATATTTAATTTTCCCCTTATTTTCAAGACTTTCCACAACTCTTATTGACAATGAGCACAAGACAAAGAGCTTAGGACAAAATCACCCACTCAGCAAACTTGAAAATATCTAAACCACTCCCATCCTAATAACCAAAGTATGCTTCAAACAACAACCCACTACTTCAAGATGGAAAGAATGGATAAAACCCCAAAGAACAAAACAAGACATGAACAAAAGAACAAAGGAAAGGAAAGGAAAGAAAAGGAAGAACAAGCAAACAATCAATAGGCCATTCACAAATAGTACAAAAAAATTATTTACAAAAAAAAAAACTACTTACAAATAGAATAACTTGAACAAACTACTTACAAATAGAAAAATGAGAGGACATGGGAAAAAAGAAAACATCAGAACAAAAAGAAAACTAACCAAACCAAAAACCAACACTAACCAAACCTAACCCTAAACTAGCTCCAAAGCTAAGCTTTACAAACAGAAAACTATAAAAATTTATTCATTGACTTGACTGATTTTTCATTATATGCAGTAATCTTAACTTACTAGGCACAGTTCTAAACCTAGCAAATTTTTCTTTATACTCAAAAATACAAAGTTTATAAGAAATAATTTTTTTATGAGGGAATAAAGCTTGAAATATTATTAGTTGTGGGTTCTCATTTTTATCATGATTTTCCAACAAACTTGTTTTACTATCCCCAACGCCATAATCAAACTAAAAATTATTAAAACACAGAGGATAATGAAAGGACACCACCTGATTCAGAAGATTCCTAGTTACTGATGCAGACTTGTGTTGTATGAACTCCCTCTCTCGGGGCCTCAACTCATGGAACATCACCGAAGCAAGGTCTATCTCACAGCTAGGATACTCACTAACCAGCATCTATGTATTCACCTCGGGTATAGAGTGAAAATTTTTCTAGATTTCTTGAGATGAAGTCTTACTTTCAACATTCTCTTGAAACATGTCAACCCCCAGAGTTTGAGAATCTGCATCCAACTTACCACCATTGATGTCAGGGATCTGGCACATGGTGAATGAGAATTTCCTTCGAACTCATTTGAATGCATGGAGTCAAATTAAGGAAAGCACTTTTTCAATTCATATTCCTGCACATCATCAACAAGAACATGCCTTTCAACATCAAATTTATCAGTATTAGGATCAAATTCATTTGTGGATGCTAAGAAAAGACTCTCTTCAATCACCACATTTGAGTAAACAAAATCAAAATCAAGAAAATACTCCCTTGTCTCATTCTCTTCATCATATTGAAGAGATTCAACTTTTGAGACAACCTCTTGGTCGCTCTCTTGGCATTCCTCTGCTTCGTCCAAATGTACCCCATCATGAATTTCTTTAGGGAACACTTGGCTGATCTGCACATCTACTCGAACTTCTTCCCTTAAAATTTCATTTTAGCATTTAAGTTCCTATCCTTGACCATAAGATTCATCGACAAGCTCATCATGAAGTGTATTATCTGTTTCAATTTGTTCACTACATAAATTAGCAGAGTCATCCTCTTGTGTTAACCCATCAAAGTGTGTTTCTTCCTTATTCACCATCATGAAAGAATCTATGAATGCATCGATGAATTCATTCTCAACTTCTATCAAACCCTTACTAGGTAGAGGAGTTTCATCAGTTGTTGAATCCATTTCAATGCAAGGATCTAGGTCATCAAAAGATAGGGAAGAATTAAACCTCTTCACACAGTTACTCTCATCATTTTGGATGGACCGATCATAATTTTCATATGTGCTAGTTGTTTCATCCTCCTCATTAAGGGGATACATACTCCCAGAATCTTCCATAAGTATTCCTTCAACAGTGATCAGTTGCTTGAAATATAACTCCATCCTACCTAGGAAGACATGGCACTCCATCTGAGAGTGTTGATTAGTTTGATGTATCCTACATCCACTTGGCCCAACAAGTTCTGATAGTTTCAGATCTCCCAACACTTCTAACTTCTCCCTTATTCGATTTTGCATACGAGGGATATCAATCCAACATGAACCATGTTCCTTTATCCATTCCTCATCACCCTGATTCTCATCTTGATTAGAAGAGCTGTTCAAATCGTTGGAAGATATTGTTGATTTCTCATGACAACAATCCCATATTAATACCTCATCTCCTTCAAAGCCATCGTTATTATTAACATTCTCAATGAAGCTAGATTCCATCTTAAGATTTTCATTATCCTCTAAATTTACATCCATTTCATACCTTTTACCAAACAAGTCATCAAAATTAGATACTTTCTCATCAAATGTTTCATCCACAAACTCATTGTGATGTAATGGACTATGCTTTGGAATATGACTAAAAAGAGATGATGTGGTTATAACTTCATTGTCGAGTTGGGTACTTAACTCTATGATTGTATTTTGTAGAGATAAGTCCTCCCAGTGGTCTTGTGTGCAATTGACCTGATGTGGGTTGTTGGAAAATGTGGTGCTTGGAACCTTAGGAAGGTCGTAGCTGCTTGGTGAGACTGATTGCACCTGGGTAGGGACGTTGGGTTAAGTTTCATAAGGCTGTAGATGATGGCAGTTTGCAAGCACAAGAGGATTATAATCCTAAGTTTAGTTATCTGAATTTCTAGTGTCACCTCCAAATTGCGCCAATAAGAGAGCTTTGTTCAATGCATCATGCAAGGATATAGCCTCACCACAACATCTGACTTTGGTTGCAAATGAAAGGTTTAAACCCCAATAGTAATTTTCTATCAGTACATGATCATCAACAACCAAATCTAAATATTGAACCCTTTGATACATAAACAAAAATCTATGATTAAATTGATAAATGTGTTCTAATGGTATCCATTTTGTGGTTGCAAATTCATGTAGTGGGTGTAGTGCATGTGCGTGAGGATAAAACTGATCTAAAAATAAGATTTTAACTTCTATCCATGAATAAATAAATTCTAGTGGCAGATTATCATACCATTGCCTGCCTGTATCCTGAAACATTTTGATGAACAATTGATAGATGACATCCTCATGCTGAACCTAGAAAAAATTAAATACATGCCAGAAAATTTCAACATGTTCAGAAGCATTTTGTCCACTGTTAGGGAAAAATAAAGGAAGCCTATCATACAGGTGACTAGGGATTTCATTGACAAATCCTAGTATATACAAAGGGCTACCCATCGGAGTTGGGTTTTCCAAGATCTAACCCAATCCAACTCACAATGATCCAAAATTTCTCAAGAAGGCCATCCTTCTAGCCCCAGATCTATTGACGTGTCCAATGGCACATCAACATGTAAATATAATATTTCTACTCTATTTCTCTTGAAAGAGAAAAACAACACATGGATATCTTAGCTCCCAAGGTCTTTGTAGTTGGTTCTCAACTGTTCTGATGTTGCTTAGTGGTCAATGTAATAGTAATGTTCAAGGGGCATGCTAGTGTTGAGCTTCTAGATTGTTCTAAGATCAAGCATGAATTTAAACCTAATCTAACCAGGGTTTTTTAAGAAACAGAAAAAAGATAGATCAGAGCTTTGGAACATAAAAGAATGTTGATTCATCCAACTTAACCAAACTCATTACCTTTCAAGGAATTCCTAACTAAAACTGTAGAACAAAATTAACTTGTGACTAACACACAATTTCATTCATTCACAGTGTTTTCAATAACAGATTGCAAGTTACCATTTAAACAAAACATCAAACAAGACTTCATTCCTTGAAACCTTATCAAGATCAAATGATTAAACTAAGAAAAACAACATTCTGAAACACAATCTAAAGTAGATTTTAATCTTGTGGCTTCTACTATTAGTGAAATAGATAAGCAACATTTACAAGTCTGGCACAATCACCAATGTATAGAAAATCCATAACTCCAAATTGTTTCCATCTATACTAAGAAAACTGAAAAGATACATTATTGTCTATGTTGAATCTAACTCCTATCTAAGAAGACAAAAGAAGCTCCTATTAACAAGAATTAGGATGCAACTCCATCTCCTCTATTCTTCCTAAAACTTCTACCCTACAACCTCTAACCTTTACAAAGAGGAAAGAATGCCATATATACTAAGTGTATCAAAAAGAATGTGTTGGCCACTGATTTTAGGGTCTACAAAATATCTGCTTTCAGGAGGGTCAGCTCTCAGATCTTTCTGAAGAGAGTCAATGCTGCATTCAATGTGAAGCCCTGTTATCCATGTCGGTGACAACTTGACCACAAGAGAAGCCTTCGGATCTTTTGTAGCTACAACATTTACTCTTGGTATCCATTTCTATCTTTCAACTCCTTGGAAGGGTTGCCTTGAATGCTCGAAAGCATTTTTCCATTAATACTGATCCGCCCCTTTTTTTTGCTAGTAGACTCCAGCTATTCCTGAGACTTGTGGTTGTTTCTTTTCTTTGGCTTTTCTTCCTTCTCTAGGTCCTTCTACTCATTGATTATCTCTGGAAGCAGCATCGGGCCTCCCTTTAGATCTCCACACCATCGCCTTTGGATCTTAGAAGGAGTCCATTCCATTTGCATCCTATTGATCTTCTTCAAGGTGGTAGTCAATTAGTCAATGGCGCTGGTCCGCCTTCTTAGCTCCTACTGATTGGTTAAACATATGCCATGCAAGACTCCCAGGTGGTCAAAAGTGGTCCATCTTAAATCATGTGTCGGTGAGACACTAATCGTGTCTCCCTGATGTGATTATATCTCTTCTAGCAGCTATCAGCGTAACATGTGACAATCGGTGAGAACTTTCAACGAGCTATAGAAGTCATATTGATACCACAAATACTATTGGAAAGACAGTCGCTAGTGGGCATGATCTTATAGCGAAGCTTCTCTTCACTCAATGAGCACAGTTTGTATCGGCAATACCCTACCAGGTCTGTGAGACTTCATGGTGATTTCTTCTTTTCTCCCTGAGCTCATTCTTATTCTTCGATCTCAAGCTTTTTGTTTCAAAAAGACTTCTTCAAATCAGTGGGATGTCATGGTGAGGCTCAGAATCCTTTGGCGAGCTCATTTTTATGTTTGGGAGACCTCCATCAGTCGGGAAGACCTTGTGACGATATCATTCTATTCCGGCGAGACATCATTTCAATTTTTTTATTCTCGTCGGGCTCAGTTTATATTGGCAAGATTCCTCACTGTCGGCCAGAGGTTATCATGAGTTCCCCTCGGTTATACCAATGTCCCTTTCTTTGGAAAATCCATCACCGTCGGTGTAACCTCTTGCCGAAACCACAACTCTTTTGGCTAGACATTTATCATTCGGCTAGACTTCCTGGTGAATACATCTCCTTTTGTTGAGACCCCACTTTGTCGGTGAGACCTCTTGTCGAGCCTTCATCTTTCACTGAGAGATATGCCTAGTCGGGAAGAATTTATCCCTTCAGCTAGACATCATGGCAGATATATCTTTCTCCCTGAAGGGACAACCTGTCGGTGAGACACCACTTAGTCACCTAGACCCCTGCTTCTTCGCCTAGACTCCCTGTGGTCAATGAGACTTTACACCGACCGAAGCTTCCTTTTGCTGAGCCGAGAGCACTTTGGGGAGACTCTAGCATATCGTCTAGAGCTCATGTTGAATACAAAATCCCCCACCCAATGTCCCTCCATTTTGTTGAGACTTCTTTCGATTGGTGAGACCTTTTGGCGAATGCTAAACACTCTCGCTGAGCCAGCTATGTTACACCAAAGGGCGACCCTTTGGTGAGACCCATGCTAATTAGCTAGACCTCCTACCAATGGAAAAATTATCATGGAGCTCAAACTTTTGGTGGGACCTCTTCTTCTATCGGTATGACTTTTCGTGGAGCATATCTTTCTCCCTGAAGACAAACCCTTTTC
Source organism: Sequoia sempervirens (assembly GCA_007258455.2). Taxonomy (NCBI): domain Eukaryota; kingdom Viridiplantae; phylum Streptophyta; class Pinopsida; order Cupressales; family Cupressaceae; genus Sequoia; species Sequoia sempervirens. Next base: position 366,002,887 of record VDFB02000008.1, on the reverse strand, counting down.
GGCAAGTGTCCACCATGTCGGTGAGACTTCTTGCCGAGAGTAAATCCTTTCATTGCCAAGACCACTCCTCTGTTGCCTAGACTTCACTATATTGGCAAGACATCACCACAAAAGGGGAAGTTTACCCCAAAACCGCTTGGCCTCAGTGAGACCTCACCCCATCGGTGATACTTCTTGTTGAGAGTAAATCCTTCTTGGTGAGATCCCCTAATAGAATCCTCCTTTCACTGAGACTTTGATGGATCGGCAAGAATTATTGCTGATATTACCTCATGTTGGCGAGATTTTCCTCCTTCGCCAAGATATTATGTTGAATGCAGAATCCTTTGGTGAGGGCTCCTCCGGTCGGCGAGACGTAAAGAAACCTACAACAAAAGGAACGTTTGGACGACTAGTGAGCCTCCAATGGACAAAATGCACTGGTAGTTAGCAAGACATCTCCAAGGTCTTGCTGACTTTCTTCTTAGAGGAATTTTGTCCCCAACTGGATTGGGGAATGCCTTCCAACCAAGCTCCCCTGACAAATATCACCATGTGTGTGTTTTAATCCTGCAACACAAGGTCTGCATTAGTCCTCAGAAGCAAATAAAACATATTATAATAAAATCCACTATTGCTTGTGATTATTTCGTTCAATTTCCAGTAAGAAGAAAACCAATTTAAGCTGAGACATGAACAAAATCAAAACTAGGAGGAAAACAAAGGAAGGAAACAGAAGAACTCCGAAGAGTAAAGAATATAACCAAAGGTAACAAAAGAAAGAGAAAAGGGGGATCCATTTTGTTCCAGAATAAAATGGGGTGGTTATGCACGGTATAGTTCAAGACCCTTGTTCATTCTTCTATGATGATTTCAGCTCTTGAATAGGACCAACAACTTGTCGCCATTTCCCATCCAACTCGTCTTGGGTTCTTTTAAGCACTGGGGTAGCACGCACCCTCACATCTAAATTTTCACTTTGGTTCCAATCAACCCTAGGGTGGGATTTATTAGGAAATTTTTCATATCCAAGGTCTAATATTGTTGAATCCTCAACTACAATTTCAGGAATGTCAAATTGAAGATCAAAAGCTTGTATTTATTTTAGCATTAGCCTCATATAACCTCTTCTCAAAAATTCATTCTCATCGACACAATCTTCCTAGAAATATTCGATAGATGGGTGATGCCAATATGAGCTCCCTCCATAGAGATTATGCTTCACAAAACCCTTACTATCAAAGTTAGCTCTCATAGAAAAATTCTAGAGGTTATATTCCTTGAGAGGTCATTCAGCTCCCTTGGCCATCTGGTTCGTTTTGCACAAAAAAGAAGGGGTCTCCAATGGGAAGGATTACCCTCATTTCCCCATGTTCATATACGTAATATTAACCATTTCCATTTGTTGAGAAACTTCTAGAAATATCATTAAACCTTCAGGATATTGAGGTAATTTCAATGGGGCTTTCTCAAAACCCCCTATTCTAAGATAGGAAAACTTATCAAATTGGATATAAAAACTCCCATATTTTGATACAAGAGAAATGGATTTAGGGGGAAAGTACATTTTTGGATTTCCATCAAGCTTCCTCTCAACCTCCATTAAAAATGCATCATTAAGACGACAAAAATCACCCATTCCAAGGTTTTTAGTGAACTAAGGAAAGCATTTATACATAGGCATATCAAAAGCTGGGGTTCCTGGAGGCTCCAACACTGGCCAAAAGGACCTCTAACTACCTACAATGTAGGTCAAGAAAGAATACATATAGAAAGTAGCAGTCTTATGGAAATTAATTAATTGCTTATTCAATTGGAAGCAAATAACTTCAACCCCAGTCAATGAAAATGTCCTCATCACAAATTGTTAAGATAAACTAGTACATCCAATCCTCAAATAACTCAACTTGTGCATTCCCAACAATGCAGTGCAATAAAGCAATAGTATCAATAATTTATCCCTTAAAATGCAATCTTTTAAGTTTATTTGGCAGTTGCAACTTACCTCTCCTTTTAGTCTTCAGCCAGGTTTTGGCCATGGAGTTCCTACACTAGTCTTTGTTCACTTCAAAAAATTCACCTACCACTGTGACATACATGTATTCTAAAGGTTTCCTTTCTAGAATCCCCAGTGCTCGGGAAACAACTTCGAGAGAATTTTTTGCAATTATAGTCCCATTTGTGGCTTTAATTTCCTGTGTCTGCAGAATGTACCTTCTCGCACATGCACTTATCAGGTCCACACTCAACACAGCTTCTAGAAACCCTCTAATCTGAGCTACCCCATTTTCTAATTGTTTTATATATAGCTCAGACTTTTCATCCCTCTCTAGGTGTGCCCAAAATTCTTCTAAATTAAAAGGTTTGAGCTTCATATCCCTTACACCGACCATACGTTCACTCTGCATGAGCTCCAAATGAAAATTTATGGAGAAAGAATATTTGCACCTCATAAGTACTGGCCTTGGAAAAGAATGAGAATGTGAGCTAAATGTCTGAGTAAAAAGAATGTTTGCACTTGAGAAGTACTAGCCTTGCCAAAGAATGAGAATGCAGGGTAAATGTTTGAGTAAAACTTTTCCATGTACTTATGTCGTTACTTTTGATAGGACATGCATTGAATGCAGCATTCAATTTAATTCCTCGAAAAGATAGCCTTGAAACATGCATGCTTTTGGAAATTCCTCAAAAGACAACTCTAGTTTAGTCTATACATAAGTCCATAATGTTGCATTGTCACTGAAACTAGGAACCTTAGAACCAAAGTCTTAAGTTTTGAAGCTTTTGAAACCTCTGACCCATCGACTACAAAGATGACAAAGAAACTAGAAAGACTTGCAAGTTTGCGACTCAACAAAGTGAACGAATGTGGGGAATTCAAAATTTATGAAAATTTAGAACTTCGCGACAAGGTTATAAATTATAAATCTCTGAGGACTATTGACTAAGGTTAGGAAAAGCACCAAAACCATGACTTTGAGTGATAGTAACCACATCAAAGAGACTAACCAAAAATATATCATTCCATTTCCAATAATAGATAATCCACCGACAAACTACTCAGTAAACTCATAGATAATACACCGTAACTCAAAGGTTACGTATGCATGAACTTAAGTTACTCAACAAAGTGAATTATACATGAATTATTAATGAAATCTGATCAATGATCTTTCATTAATCTTGTTTGTCATTATGCATTGATGTATGTTCTAATTTTGGATCTAGTTTAATGAACCAGTTCAAGTACCTTGATTAAAGCATGAATTCATATAATAGGTTTAGTGGATTTGATAAGTAGTACTAGTCATGGAGATTGAGTATCCATGTGTGAATTATAATGCAATTTAACTTAGATTATGGATGCCTGGAATTAAAGTCACCTTATACTTCATATTTTAATTGTGTTAAAAGTAAAACGTGAACATGTACTAAGTGATTCATCACTCAGCTCAATGCTTAATAACATATTAGCAATAGTCTTAGTAGCATATACAACAATGAACATCAACAATCGTTTAAAGTGTATCTAGTAGTTGAAACCACTATCAAACTTTTTCTTCAAATGAAAAAATAAATAATACAAATAATTTATTATTTAACATCGACACATTACTGAAGTCTGAGCTGGAACAAAGACAACTCTGCACAGATCTGAGTTAGAACTTGGAAGCCCATATTATTAAAAATCAAATCACTACAACACCTTTTCTAGCAACTTCCATTGTTCAGGTGGTGGAACTGTCATTTTTTCTACCTGATGTTGTTTGACTTGAAGATTTGTTAACAATTCATGATTCAAATTAGAACTTGTCTTGCATTCTTCAGTCAATTTTGTATTCAAGGTCAGAAATGGTTTGATGGAATCCAAGTAGTTCACCGCATTTGGGTTTTGAGGAAACTGGCCCAAATCAATCTTCATTGCATCCTCTATCTTCTTTCTAAAATCATTCTTTCCAATGAATCACTCATTTGTCTCAAAACCCTCTGGAAAACCAAGTTCTGTGAAGTTCCTTACCTTTTCATCCACCTTCTTCATCTTGTCTGCAACCAAATTCAAATATTCCTTTCTTTCACTTATTCTCAAACACTTTTCAATGATAGATGACTATGCCATTGATGTAGCAAGCTGATTGGTAATCCCTTTTGATTTCAGAACATTGTCACTAGCTTTTTAGACTATTTGTTGAATTTATTTTGCAAATTTCTCTAATGCCAACACATTTTTGTTGTCCACTAAATATTTGATGAGCTTCTTAAGATGTTGTCTATTAGCATCAATCAATTGAAACGTGTCACACAAATGATCAATCCTCTGCATTATTTCATCCCAGATCTTTTGTTTCATATGGCTCATTGTCTCTCTACAAAACGCAAATAACTTATTTTGACAAGTCTCAATTTCATTTTTTGCTTCCATCACCTCTGCCACCAACCTTTCATTTATTTTTCTCTCCTTCTCCAATTTTTGTTCCCACTGTGCATTTCCATTCGTAATGCTTAGTCTTAGTTTTTCTAAAGTGGATTTCTCCTCATCATATTTCTTGTTGCTCTCATCTAGCATTTTCTTTAGTTCATTCACTGTAGTCTCATTCTGCTTATCCTCTTTGCTTTTTGATGCAGAGGAAGTTTTTTTAATCCTTTTTCTAATTTATTGCTCTTGTTATATGTTGCTTTCCTCTTTGCTTTCTCATTAGCTAGGTTTTCCTATAACTTTTGAATTTGATTCAGAAACCTTTTTTTCTCTCTATCTTGTAGTAGCAATGATGTGTACACCAATTCATTATTCTTCTTTGATACATTAATTTTTTCAGTATTTCTAAGTCCAGAAAAATCCAATTGAATATTGTTCACTTGGAATTCAAATCGAGCCATCTGATTTGTTGGTTTGTCTTGAACTGTGGGAACAAGAAATGTGTACTCCATGATTTATTTATTTGTGTCAAATGTGGGTAATACCATGGTTGTGGTAGGCTCTGAAGTTACAATAGATGTACTCTCCATCACTTGCTTCTTTTCTTTTTTATTCATGTCTAATTTCTTTTTAAACTCCTCAATGTAATCAAAACCTAGGGACACAGGAACAATGGAATGCTTGAATGGAAAAGGAATAGGAGTAGTAGTACTTGCAGTTGCTAATGATGTCACAGCCAGACTAACTGGCACTGGGGGGTGCCTGGGAATAACTCTTTTGTGGTGGATCCACTAGTAGTGTGACTTGGACTTGTCAAAATCCTTTGCCTCTCCTATATGCCTTGATCACCCAGTGCTTCTGTGGTATATTGTATTGTTGTCCTCTTGTGTGTAGCTTTTTGTTGTAGCACATGTTGACCACTACTAGTACTACTACCCATACAATCACCCCCAGAGGTAGTGCTAGTTGCACTAAGCTCTCCACCATGGGCATGTCCTAGTTGTGATTGTGTCTAACCACGAGGATGAGGATATGAAGCTCTAACAAATTGACTTGTATTCCCTAGGTCTACTTTTTCACCTCCAATCCCAAGGCTAGAAAAATCACTTGCTTTTCTATGGTCTACATCTATTGCCATCCAAGGGCCTTGTCTTTGGGATCCCAAAGGACCGCCTTTATAACCCATTTTTTCAACTATGGCTGCTCCAGTAGTATATGCTTCTTTTGTGGCCTCACTTAAACCAAGTTTGAAATTGACATGGCTTCCTTCTTCCCTATCATCGTTAGATTAATGACCACTTTCTTTATCTTCTTTTTCATCTAGATGCTCTATATTCCACAATTTTCTAAACTCACTATCTTCTTCATTATCTCCATACTCTGCAAGAGCTCTTGGTTCACCTAGCTCATTCCTCATAGATCAAAAGGTAGTAATTTTTTATCGTGACCAATTTTTTTCTATAACTTCCTTCTCTAGAGAACCTAACATTTTTACTCTACTACATGGTTTAACACTTTTTTGATAAAAATTGCTGTACCTTCTAATTGTCTTTCGATGTAATGCCATAATTTCTACTTACATTTGCTCAAAAGAAATACCATTTTGAGCAGCACTTTTCTCAATTGCAATTTTGACCTCATCCCAAGAATCCTTGTTTCTCAAGTTTTTGAGCAAGGGTTTACTTTCATGTCGAATTCTACTTACAACATTCTTATTGAGCACAATCATTGATTTAATGGTGTCACATGGATTATACTGCCAGTGATAGATAGCATCAAAATTAGAAAAATTCAAAAGATTATGTGCCACACTAAATGTTTTTCTCTTGAATGTGATCCCTCCACATGAAAAAGGTAAAGAAGGAAATAAGGTCTTCTTTTGTTGACTAGTAAAGTGCATTTCATCAGTACTTTGCAACTTCCTTACATATTCCAAAGCAAAAACCCTTTCTATCACATGTATTGGAAGTTTGTATGGTTGTACTCTTGATGCATAAAATCTTAGCACAGTATATTCTTCCATTAAGTACCAATCAGCCAATTGTAATTCTTTTCCTGGTTGAATTTAGTTTCTACATGACATAGGCAATCTAGGCATTGGAGTATTTGTAATTTCTTGATGCAATGGAGCCCAAAAGTAGTCTAAAAAATGGCTATAGTTCCTTCAATAATCATGCATCCTTATAACACTGGTCCATTCATATATTGGAGCCATTTTCTTTACCTCGGGATTACTATAGGGCCAGATCTGAAGTTTGTTGGTTTGAAACATTCCTCTGAATTTGAATAGAAAAAGATAGCACAAGTAGGTTGTGAACCTAAATGTCTTGGTGGAACCTCCTTTAATCATTAAAAATTGTTTATGCATGGATTCTACATCGTGCTCAATAAAATTATATTTGACATGTGGAACACCATAATGGATATTACACACCATTTCAAGGAGGCATGCACCCACTTCCAAATTGCTATCTAGTCTGAGGCAAAATGCTAGCATGGAAATAGTATCCTAAACCCATGGTTTAAAAATTTCCAAATCATAAGGAGGCTTATGATCACCTTTCAATTTTTTTCTATCCTAAACTATTCTATTTAAGAAAGAATTTTTCTCCATTTCATCCACTGCTTCATAATCACTAGCAAGATTTTCTAGTTCAATGTGGACATTTCCAAATTCTTTAGTTGTAAATGTAAATCCCAACACTTTTCCAAGTTCTTCTACATTAATGGAAAAAAATTCTTCTTTGCTATCTTTATTAACAATTGCTCTTTTTTTATCATCATAATTTTGGGCACAAACCATGATAAATTCAGGGCAAGGGAAAACATCATGTAACATCAGGCACCCTAATCCAGTTACCCATGGTGCACTGATACTATTAACTTGTATTTGCTTTAAGGATTTATTCTCATATGAAAATCTAAGTTATGAGGTATTCCTACCATAGGTTTCAAGATCATAAATATCATGGTATTCATTAGTGAGACCTAGGGTTTTAAGCAATTTTGCACAATGTATTTTTTTATCTGACATTGCTCTAGTGGTACTGCTGGTAGACATGCTTATACAGTGTGAAACTGTGAATTCCCTATTAGTCCTTAATTTTTCTTAATTCTTAAGTCTCTTAGCCCTAAATCCAAACTTCAAAGTTTGACAAAATAATAGTTTAAGAAATGTCAAATGATGAAACGTAGACATATGAATTCTTTCACTTACCTTACTTTTGATTCTTGGAAAGATTAATGCCAATAGTCATGGAAACTGGGTTTCTGGAATGGCTTTGTCAAAAGTGGAACTGTGGAACCTAGAACAGGTTGGTGTCGTGGTGCACTGCAATGAGCAAATTGAAGATTGAAATCTCCCTTTGTGCTAACCCTCTCACTTAAAAATAAAATCACTTAGCAGTATAAACTGAAAGTTCCCTTTTTAGTCCTATATTGACAACAAATTCTAAAGAATCTAAACCATTGATCTTTCTAAATCTAATAGTTATTGGGTGATTCCAGACATTTAGGTTTGCAACCCTAGCACTTCATGCATTTCATTTTGGAATGCTACTACAACCATACATCAAATGTTCATCGAATGGTTGAGTAATTTATGATATATATTATAAATAGTAAACATGTGTTTTAAAGTTCTTTTGAACCTTTAATGTGCTAGAATTCACATCAATGCATTTATAAAATTAATTACAATGTCACATTAATAACACAGTAACACTTAATGTTGCAAAGGACTTAATAAAAGGAATTACAATGTCACATAATCACATTAATAGCACAACCATTTATTTTTATTACAACTCAATGACAATTATCAATTTCACATTATTATATAGTATAAATACAAATGTAAGCGCAAGTGCCAAGCTTCTACCATGGTCTTTGACTCTTTTTCATCTAAAAATAAATGCATGGAGGGGGCCCACCACCAATCATGGTTTCTAAAAAATATGCATGGGGAAAGGGGGGTTAATCAAATGGGGGAAATTGGAGCTGTTAAAAATACAAAAAGTACTTATCCCTTTTGAAAATTAGAGTCATGCAAAAGATGAGGGGTTATAAAACTACTCTCATCTTCTACTTGTTGCTTCCATGCACTTAGAGAGCACTTATCTCCATCAGATCTCCCCATCCTGGCTCAAAACCTCTCTAAGAAGTATGGTCAACCAAATTAAATTCTTTTCAATTCCACCCATTTTGAACTTTAAGGAAATTGGCCTTTTACTCTGTAACAAGTAGACATAACTTTAGGAAGGAGAATTTAGAGTATCCCCAATAATACCAGATCATCTTCTTCCTGAATCCTTATTAATCCTACAAAATGAAAACCCTTATGACAATTCAAACATTGCACTCAGGAGTCAATAGTATAGCCTTTAGCCTTCAACGAATTATTTTAGTTTTGCTCACTATCCTTATTTATGGGCCAATAGTGCCACCAATAGTGCCACTACCAGCCTTGTCCCTGTGTACACCTCACACATGTCATGAGTGAGGTTGGGTTACTATAGTGATAATCATGATTCACGCAAACCAAAAATCCAACTTAATCGATTCAAGTACTTAACTTTATTATTTCAATTGCTTTATGTTTTACTTTTAAGTTTTAAATCTGCATGTAATTATTTCATAAATAGATAATTTCTTAAAGGTAAAAAAACTGATATGAATAGATTCATCAATTGCTTTTCTATGATTTTTAATAACACAATTGCTATGATTTCATCAATTGCTTTTTAATAGCACAACCATTTATTTTATTGCAACTAAATGGCAATGTCACATTATCGCATAGTATAAATACAAATGTAAGTGCAAGCACCAAGCTTTTCCTAGACCATTGGTGAAAATGTAAATGTAACACATGCTTGTTTGAAAATAATGGGACTTTTTGGGTCAACCATGGGCTTTGAAAATAAATGCATTGGACTTCCCGGATCAACCAATAGCTTTGAAAATGAATGCATGGAGAAAGGGTGCCAATCAAACCGGGGAAATGGGAGCTATGAAGATACAAAATGTACTTCTCCCCTTTGAAAATCAAAGTCATGCAGAAGATGAGGGGCTGTAAAATTGCTCCCATCTTTTACTTGCAACTTCTATGCCTTGGGAATAGTAGTTATGCCCATCAAAGCACCTCTCCTAGTTCAAAACCTGTCTGAGAAGTCAGGTGAACCAAATCAACTTCTTTCCAATTCCACCCATTCTAAACTTGAAGCCTGAACAAAATTGGTCGTTGAATCTGTGACTACATAACTGTAAGCAAGAGAATTTAGAGTATCCTCAATAATGCCACATGATCTTCCTAAATCCTTATTAACCCTACAAAATAAAAACCCTTATGACAATTCAAACATTTCAGTCAATAGTAAGACCTTTAGCCTTCAACAAATTATTTTAGTTGTGCTCACTAGTCACTATCCTTATTTAGTTATTTTTAGGCCAATAGTGCCACTACTAGCCTGGTTCCTATGTACACCTCATATGTGTCACATGTTCACTATGAGGTTACGTATACCATATAATCATGATTCGTAATGGTGATTCATGCAAACCAAAAAACCAACTTAATCTATTTTTGGAATAGTAACTTAAGCCTTGCATGTACAATTAAAATGTTTAATTTGATTGACGTCTAGCTACATGCAAACTGTACCTCAATCTGACAAGTGACAAACTATCAAAATCGCTAGACTCCAGTGTCACTCAAACGATATGAATTATGAAAATTTGAAATCATTAAAAATCTTATTTCATTAAAGCTATGATTCATGAGTTATCCAATCAATCACTTTAGATGTTCATATGGCATTAATCGTCGCAAGTAGTATGACTACAACATGTTCTTCAAAAAGATTGAGAATTTCAATTAAATGAAATGTAATACGGGGTGTTGTCATAATAGTGGTTTACAATTCCTGAGAGGAACAAATTTTAGCTGAAATCACATATTTTTAGAAAATATAATGATTTAAGCCTTAAAAAGTTCCATTTTAAGGATTCCAATTGAAGAGGGTTTGATCAAATCACCTTAGATCAAACCCCCTTGGATAGAACCTCGCTAGTTTTAAACCATACCTATAAATGTGTCTCCTTTACACCTATCAAAATGCTGATAAAAAATCACTTTTGAATTAGATTTTGGGGGATCAAATGAATTCATTTAAAATTTATTTGAAATGATTATGGTATTCCTCAGAACAAGCTATCCAATGAATATAATTTTAATATGTTTTGGTTTTGTTATGTATTTGTTTTTAAAGTTTTATTAAACATAGGTTTTTCATCAAAAATGAATTTCTTTGTTCTTCACATGTGGAAAAATAGAATATTATCAAAAAAAAAAAAATTAAAAATATGAGTGCACCAGATATTGAAGTCTTTGATCCAACAAAAAAAATTAAATTAAATTTTGACATATACAAAAAAAGTTACGCGTTATACAGTCGCGTTGTGTTTGAAATATAATTCATTTGACTTTGAAACTTGATTAAGGAACAAAGATTTAATAAAAAAATATCTAACCAAGTGGAAGCACTAGATATCAGAGTTAAAAATTTAAATTTTAAAAAATTAGAATTTTATCCTTCATGGAAAAAAAGTTATGCGTTATATGGTGTGCGTCACTTTTTAAAAATGTTGTTTTCTGAAAAAAATTTATTTTCATGGGAGATGGAAAAAGAAGTGCAATTTGATTCCAAAAATTTTGAAAAAAATATTTTTAGAATCTACAAACAAAATTTGATGAGACTTTAGTTTGCACCATCTTCAAATTCCTCACAGTTTAGCCGCTATATGTGCCCGAATGTGAAGATTTAGTTAAAAATAATAATTTCAGTGTCCAGCTGGCCAAAAATTATAAACCACTATTATGGGATCACCGTACGCCGAGTCATTGAAAAGAGAGAAATGTTCCTTAATCTCACCACGTGTCCGCATCTAATGATTCTAGTTTCATTCTAGAGGTTTGAATTCACAAGTCTATTGCTTCGGAGATTTACTTGCGGAATGCACCTACAACCGTCCATCAAAAAGTCATCAAATAGTTGTGGTTAGATTGATTTGAAACATCCTTTGTGTAAAATGTTCTTAAGTTTTTAAGCATTGGTCCTACATTATTCCTAGGAAATCCCTCTTTTAAAACAAACTTAATGCATGTGCATATTTCTACCACTTAAGTTCTTTTATTACTGATAACCAAAATCCAACCCGTCGGATTCATTACCACGATGATGACCCTTGATCTCACCATGTGTCCATATCTAACAATTCTAGTGTTATTTTGGAGGTTTCCATTCACAAATTTAGTGCTTGAGAAATATACTTCTGAAATGCAACTACAACTGTCCATCAGAAATTCGTTGAACTGTCTTGGTCCATAATGTTGCGTGGTCGCTAAAATTTGGAACCTTAGAACCAAAGTCTGAAGTTTCAATTTTTTTGAAACTTTTGACCCACTGACTACAAAGACAACCAAGAAATACTTGCAACTAAGTTGTTAAGGTTGTAAGGTTAGGAAAAGTACCAAAACCTCGACTTTGGTGAATTAAGATAGGAAAGGTGACAAGTACAGTGCATTTATGGAGAAGGTTGGAAAAATGAGGTGTTATAATGACATTCACCTATCATCCTCGATGCTTCTTCGAGTTTGATTGTAAGGATAATAGGATTGTATCCTTTGAGTGGTGGGTGATAGGTTGGAAGCCAATGAAACAACAAGCAATGGAGGCCAGTTTCACCATGACATCGTAGAGGAAGTTGGACTCCTTTGTGGGTAAAGTGTCTGTGTAGAGGCTGCAAGGGTTATTTCTCTACAAGGAAGAGCAAGTGGTGCCAATTGTTCAAATAATGTTGGGGGATGCATTCAAAAAATTAACACATAGATTTAGAAAAAATATAGATATCTATTTGTTGGTCATGGCTTGGGGTTTAGACTTAGGAGAACTAGTGAACAAGGTGAGGAGAGTAATGAAAAATTTGGTGCATAAATATTTTTTGGTGGACATGGAAAGCATTCTGCAATGGGCGATACCAGGAGTAGGGTTGGTAAAAATAGAAGGAATGGATGGTGGGGGCCCAGAGCTTGCAGATTTAAATCACCTCTTTATCAGATGGCCAGAGGGTTGCACTAAAGACCGATGGTGGGAAGGAGCTGAGCATGGGTGGAAAGCACTTAAAATCTATGTTGAGCTAATGCCATTAGAGGAAACAATAGAAAATATAAAAGAACTTTCCATAGAGGAGATGTGTGAAAAGAAGCGACTGTGTCCGTAGAAGCCAAAACTGTTAAAGGAGATACTGCCGCTGGAGATGGGTGAGTCTTCAAAGAAGAATGAATAATAATGGTTAACGTAAAGGGTAGGTTTTTGTTTTTTTTTTAGCCTCTGTGTCAGAATTTTAGGATTAATCCTAGATTGGCTATGAAATTGTAATCTTTTTGCAGCTTGGTTATAGGTTGTTAATCATTTGGGTAGCACAAAGGCATAGTTGTTTAGGGAAATTCTGATACTCTGGTTTTTGAGTAGGTTATTCAACTTTTTTGGTAGTTTTTGGATGTTGTGAACTTTATAGAATCTATATCTTTTGCTTTATAATTAATAAAATAAAAAAGTATCAATGATAAAAAAAAATTCTTAAATTTTTAAGCCTTGGTCCTACATTCTTCCTAGGTGGTCCCTCTTTTAAAACAAACTTTATGCACGTGCATATTTTGACCGCTTAATTTCTTCTATTGCTCATCGCCAAAATCCAACCAGTCAGGTTCATTACCATGATGATGACCCTTGATCTCGCCACACATTCACATCTAACAGCTCTACTGTTATTCCAGAGGTTTCAATTCTCAAATCTAGTGCTTGAGAGATATACTTCCGGAATGCAACTAAATTTGTCCATCAAAAATTCATCAAATGGTCATGGTTAGATTGATGTACCACATCCTTTGTGTAAAAAATTCTTAAGTTTTTTATCCTTGGTCCTACGTTCTTTCTAGGTGGTCCCTCTTTAAAAACAAACTTAATGCATGTGCATATTTCTGCCACTTAAGTTCTTCTATCTCTCATCGTCAAAATTCAACCCGTCAAATTAATTACCATGATGATGACCCTTGATCTTGCCACGTGTCCACATCTAATGCTTCTAATGTTATTCCAGAGGTTTCCATTCACAAATCTAGTGCTTAAGAGATATACTTCCGGAATGCAAGTACAATCATCCATTAAAAATTCATCAAGCGGTAGTGGCTTTGCCACTGAATTTAACTCGCCAGTGAATTTTTTTATTAGTTTGATCATATTATGTTTAATTCGCCAATGTTTTTTCTTAATCATTTGAAAATACGTTTAATTCACCAATGAATTTTATTTTTTGGTTTGAAAAAAAAATAATCGCCAACAAAATTATTCTTTCTGGTTTGAAAATAGGTTTAATTCGCCAATGGAAATAATTTATTGGTTTGAAAATAGATTTTAATTGCTAATGAAAATATTTTAGTGGTTTTAAAAAAATTTCATTTCACTGGATTTTCCATAGACTTCTTGCGATTACAAAAGATTCGCCAATGGGGATTAGTTTTTTCACGAAAAATGAAAAAATTTGCCTATAAAATTAATATTTTTCTCGAGAAGTATGAAAGATTCACTAGGATTTTACAGCTTCTCCGAGGGGGGGGGTTTCTTAATTTTTTCCTTGAAAGATAGTTATATGGAAGAATACATCACAGGGGGTTAAGGGTAGCATCGATGACCTAAGCCAGTAGAATTCCAATAGCCATCGCCATCATAGTGCAACAAAATAAAATGTAAATGATTCACTAAGAACTATGTGATTTTGAGACACCATTCAAGGATGATGGAACAAGGGAACAAAAGTTTAGAAGATAGTTTCCAAGTAGGTGATACAAATCTTTACAAAAATAGGTAGTAGCGTAAGAAATCCAAGCACCCAATTAACATTGACAAGCGCTTAACTTTGAAGCAGCCCAAACAAAAAATTGATGAATATACCTAACTTTTGATTCAAATTTGTAAACTAGATCTCTTCACAGTTTTTTGTAGATACAAAAGGGACTAAAAAAATCAAATGAATCTAATTGTCAGATTCCAATCACAAGGAAACAGCTAGGAAATGAACACAAAATCTATTCTTTTGATTATTTAATTCATACTCTTCACGACACAACCATAGTGGTATATTGCAATTCACTAGACATGCCTATAATGAAGATCTATGCTTCGGCTGTTGAATCTTATACTACAATAACCATAGAGGTACCCACAATTACCTATAATTTCTTATATATACATCTACAAGATTTGATGAAGCCCACATAAAAGAAGGTTCATGAAGGAAATGAGTAACTCAGTGAGAGCTACTCATTGAACGATCTACAAAACTCAGGTTTGCTACATACAAAGAGAAATAGGTAATATGAGACCGTTACCAGTATAAGCCCCAAGCAAGGATTCCACCAATGACATAGAACATTAAATTAATACCTATTTAACAAAGGAAATGGTGACTGGGATGACCAAACTAGAAGGCACGGTTTGCATGAAAATTAAGGAATGGAACTAATGGAACCTGCAAAATTTTTATGTTCCATCTCAAAATATTGCTATATTTTCAATATTGGGTTGGTATCTGAAGGCTTAGGGTTTTGCTTATAATCATTGTTGTAGGGTTTTGTGTTATCTTGAACCTTTCCTTCATTAGCCCTCAAGCTTTTGTTTTATGCCAGGGTTCTAATTTTTCATTGATCTTTTGTTGCCCATTTCCTATCATATGAACACATCTTATGTCATGGATTATCATGGAGTAACCGGTCCCTCATGCCTAGGTTTTAGTTTCTTCTTTTTTAATATAAGGTTGTTCAATAAAAGGCCTTTTTGGCCTTTACATCCTTTGCATTTTATGACTTAAAATCTTGTGAATACCTTTTCCTACATTGTCCTAGGATGGTCCCCTTCATTAGAACAACTTGTGGGCACATTCTTAAAAATTTTCACTTAAGTCCCATTAGCCATCTCTCTTTTTTGCTCATCGCAGATAGTTTCTGAAAGGTATGTTTAAATTGGTGATAAGCGACAAGTGGTAATTCTTTGGTTTCACTCATCATGGATACCTTTGTGAGCTCTTCATATGAATCAATGATGTTTGATGCTCTTACTTCTACTTATATCATTGATTTTTCGCTTATCACTAATAATTCTTGAACCTTGAGTATTGAATTATTGATCAGCGATGGCCTCTAGGCTTTTTCTTTTCTCTTCATCATTCATTGTAGATGATTGTGTTGATTGTAATTTTCAAAATAGCAATAAGCGATTTGAAATATCTCCTATGCTTCACATATTGCAGATGGGTTCTGAATGTTAAGTTTTGTATTAGCGATACGCAGTGCAAGTGTTCTATGTAATCCATGGGATCCTTCATCACTAATTACTTGCAAAATTTATGAGGAGAATTAACGATAAGTGATAGCCCTAGTGCTTTTGTATTTTCTCCTATCACTCATTGCAGATCCTTTCCAAAACTTAAGTTTCAAAATAGCAATGAGAAATGGAGTCATTTGTTCAACTTTCTTTCACAAATTTGAATTGGTCTTATGATTGTTGTCTTCTATATCATTGATTTTCATGTAGATGCACATGTCTTAATCTCGCTTCATCGTTTTATCTCATGTTGCTGATGTGATCCAGAGTTCAAAGTTAAATTAGTGATGTACGATGGGAAATTGAACATGATCGAGGATGGGCCATAATTTCAAGGGCTCAGATTTCATCATGTTGATGCTTGCATTATGGATAGAACTAGTGAAGGATGAAATGTGTCAGTGATAAGTGACAACTACTAAATGAAAAGGTAATGTGCCAGTATCCTGAGGACATCATATAAATCAAAGAAGAAATTAGGAAGGTGAATTGATAACCAATGATATGGTTTTAAAGTAGAGTGATCAATAACTAGGGTTTGAATGTGAACGGCTAGATGTTAGTTCACTTGCACGAACTTACTATCAAACATTAATGGTGGTATGCCTATCTCTCAGCCATAAAGAAGGTAGATACAAGTCTAGTTTCTTGCACATTTGGAACTGCTTGGAAGTGGAAAGGAATACCAAAAGATGAAAAATTTGTGCAGAAAGCTCTAGCAAAATATTTCAGCAGAAATTGTATCAATCGTTCACCCAGGTAAGAAAAATGTGTATCTCCTCCTATCTAAAATATTAAATCATATTATTCTAGAAGGGTAATAGGGAATTGGGGAGATAATTTGCATGTGGTTTTTTCCATTTGAATATTTTCAACTTGGGTGATATATGCTAGGCAATGTTTGGGAATGTTTTTGTTTTGTAAGTGGTGCCTTGGATTTTTTTTACCTAGGTAGGTCTTTCGATTACCAAAAGATTGTAGACCCTAGTTATACTATATTGCAAACATGAACAAGAGCCCAATGCATCCATTATTATACCAAAGAGGAAACCAAAACAAAAAAGGGTTAAAAGGTTTAAAACTCAGGATATTCCATCTGTGGTTAAGCTGAAACCACCTGCAGTATCTAACTCTACACCAAGTACTCCTGTGACGTCAACTAGGTCCAAAAGTGCAAAGAAGGAAAAAGAAAGGAGGGTCACAAATTGGCAAGAGACCTACGGGTCAAGTTGTCGTGACCACCAAATTAATTAATAGTGTTGATGAAATTTGTGAATTGGACCAACCTCAGAGCGGGTGGTAACTATTCCTATATGCTTTTAACAAGAAGTATTCTAGCAAGCCAACATGTTACTTATGGGAACTAAATCTTGGGAAGCTGGTGGTTTCAAATGTGTTTGTGGAGGTGGACGTGATGATGGAGTTGCCAAGGCATTGTCATCCCACTGACAAAACAATCAGGAGGGAAAATGATGATGTGATCCTTGAAGTAACAAGGGATAAGATTGTGGAGGTATTCAAGGGTTAAATCCCAATTATACTATGAAAATTAAGCATGCAAAGCTATATGGTGAATATGAGTATAACATATTTGCATACAAAAATACACTACTTGTTTGACATAGAGTAAGTAGATATTTCTCCATAAGGATGTTCAGCCTTTTGAATGTGAAGAGCTTGTGAATTATTTCAAGAACACCTACTATTTCCTAAATTATGTGTTGGCTCAAAGTTTTGAGGTGAGGATAGCCCCTGACTTGTTGATGATGGCAACAGATGTACATGATCATAATCAGAACACTGGTTTTGATTATTCCACCTATGTTGTTGAACAAATGCACAAGGATTTCATCAGTTTGAAGAAAGAGGTTATCCCTTTGCATTTCCCTCATTATTCATTGTTAATGTATACGCTCCTATTTGAGGGTGATTATGGCTAGAAATGGAAGTTGAAATTGAGATTAAAGGACAATGAGAATAATGTTTTTTAGGATTGTCCCATTTCCAATTATTTCATGTTTAATATTTTTATAAGGTTTGGTATCCTAGAGGTGATGGGTTTAGCACCTATTCACAAGATTTCTCCAGCAATTAGAAGTGTCATGCACCGAAAAGATATACAAAGATCAAATGCAACACATAATTGAGTAGATTGGTTTCTCCATTCAGAATATACTCTAATCAGAGCTTATGGGTCTAAGGTGGCACCACATTGTTTGTCCCTATATGTCTCTAATAGATTGGCTATTATGGAACTCATGTCGTAGATTGATTTTATGGATTATGAAATGTTCAAAAAGCACACGAAGGCTATTGTGGTGAATCCCAAATGCAATTTTTCTTACGTTAAAGTTACTGCCCCTTAAGGGTATGAAAATTTTGGGATCATGGTGAATAATATTAGGTTTCCTTTTCATGAGGTTAGGATTTTTGACCCGAAAATGGTTTGTGTATGGAAAGAGAAGGGATAAAAACTTATCAATAATACATCATTAGTTCATGTACATAGATGATGTATTGAGAAACTTGACAAGTGATGAGTTTGTCATATCTAGAAAGAAGGAACAGACATCCATAATGGACATTGAAGAGAGTATCATGAAAAGGAATTCCTTTTATGTGAGTCCTTATGATGTAATTGTAGACCCATTTGAAAGAGCTTTCAAAAAGCTAAGGGATTATCAAAATGGTGATTTCAAGCTGAAGGTAAAAGAGGCTATTGATAAAGCACATGCTCTCCTTGAACAACAACCTCAGGCTATGGATATCCTAGAGTAGCCTATAGATTTCCAAGAAGTTAGGGAGGAACAAATGGAAAAACATGTGCCACGAGATGAGGGGGCGGAGAAGAAATTCCATCCCCCTAATATTGAAGAAACCTTTGGTTCAAAAGCTCTCCCTAATAGAATTTTCAAATGGCAATATGATAAAGAGAATGATGATGATCATAGGGTCAAGGATTGTGATAAATTCCTTTCAGATGATAATTTTGTCCAATCTAAGGAATTTCAAGAATTTATGGTTCAGTAGAGGAGTAAAAAGATAAAAGAAAGGCTTGAACTAGAAAGGGCTAGTGTTGAACCTTCTCAACATGAAGAATCTAAGAAAGCAGAGGAAGAAAAGATCATGGCTGAGATTGCAACTATTACCCTCGTTGAGGGTAGGAAAATTGTCACAGATTATGGAATCATGTTGTTACCAGGATGCACTATCACCTTAGCTATAGCATATGATATAGTAGGAAGAGACCCCCATGCTTCAATATTTGAGGAGCAATTTGAGGATAACGTGTTTGGATCTAGATATAGTCCAAAGTTGCATACTCTTGCAATTTGGTCAATGGCACCTAATACTAGAAAGCATGAGGTTCCTAGACCTATTGAAGAGGTTATAGGTTCCTTGGTGGTGAAGAGGGCCACATACATAATGCCTATCCAAGTAGCTAAGTTAACTAATCATGTAACAATGCTCAATGTGGACACCACATAAATTTCTCATAAAAAGTACAATTCTTTATTGAAAGAATATAATAAGGCCTTAGATGAAATAAACAAGATGAGAGCCACTGTTCAAGCTAGTCACTCAGTAAGGACACTATCATTGACATATTCTTCTTCTTCAAACTTTTCTACACAAGACAATGAAACATTGGCCTTGAGAATCAAAGATTTGAATGATTAGCTAAGTACATAAAAGGAAAATGTTAAGAAGGCTAAAATTGAAACTATTAAGGTGGCCAATGAAATCTTTGAGGATGTATTGAAATATAGGGTGACTAAATTGGTCAACAAAGCTGATGATGTATGGGTTACTTATAAGAATATTCATGAAGCAAATATGAAATATCTACAAGTCTAGGAAGCCTTCCAAAATGAATGGATTAAATGGAGTACTAGGGTGGGTGCTTTAAATGAAATAACCACCTACTAACATTCTTGACATTTTGCAAACTATTGATCCAGTTAATGAGATAACCACTTTTCATGGAAAGCTAGGTATGCAACTCCAAAGTAAGTTGAATTTACTTAGAGAGATGAAAGAATAGGGTATGACTTTGATATTGAATCAAAAAGGTGAGTTGCAACAATTTGACACCTAGAGGAATAGTTTGGGAGGAATGCTCACAATAGCTATGATGGCATTAACTATGACTAGCTACATCCTACTAAATTCAAATATTGACACAATGATGAAGATTGAGACAAAAATGGATATCTTTGTTAGAAAGGCCAGGGCCTTAATTGATGCCAAGTACACTCAACATAATGCAAAGGTGCAGGGTTTATTGGATGTGAAGTTGCCAACTGAAGAGGAGTACATCACTTGGTTAGAAAGGTATACTGAGTGAATCCGTAAAGGGATGGATAATGCACATGGTGAATAATGGATATGAGAGAAACAATATATAGCCTAAAAATAGTACAAATTAGGCTTTTGATAAAGTATTGAAAAATATTTTTCTCTCCTCAACTTAAAATGGGTGCTACAAAATGTTGATGTGGACACTTTAGTATTTTTCATTTTATACTTTTCATGCTTTTAAATTTTGGTTGACTAGTTTTACCAGTGGATAAAACTTTTTAAGCACATGGAGAATATTTTGAAGTTGTTGTAACAAAGAAATGACTCCTTTTTTAAGGTGGGACTGAATCTCTACAACAAATGAGGGTTGTTTTTGACTCATATTTCTTCCCACCAGCTGAGAGTTTGAGTGTAACTGAAAATGAAATATTTGTTATAGCGGTCCAATAGTGTTGTGACATGTGTGCTTTTTGGCCTGAGGCTTGTTTTTCACTTTCATTTCTATAAGAAAAAATTTAGGGCTAGAAGCAAGGTTGGTTGAAAATAATTGACACAGTGAATTGTAATAGGAATACTGAGTATATTTTAAGTTTTTGTCTTAAGTTCAGGATTCTTTTAGCTATGTATGTAATTTTGATAACAGGATAGCATATACAATACAAAATGATACTAATTTCATGGCCATTGTCTATCCTCTATAATTTTTCAGTGGATTATGAATGATTATAATCAAGTATTATGTTGTTCATCTCCATTTATTTTTCAGTGGACACATAATTTCACTCTTGCTTATTAATTCAATGAATTAGTGTAAGTGCTTGAATGAGATTGTTGATTCGTATGAATTGTGTGCTAGGATATCTCTAAGAAGTGGTGATCAAGAATGTTATGAGGAAGTACTATATAATGACGTGTTTCTTTAACTATATATTGCTAATGTTTAGATGTTATCATATTGCATGGGTTAAGATTGACTCTATGTTTTGGATAAGACACTGGTTTTAGTATATTATTCATAATTCAATTATTGGGCTAGTTCATCAGCAAATCAATCTTTAATTACAAAACTTTTAGATGGATTATCATTCTAGTCATGCTATTATGGGTTTTGTTTCTCTCATTCTCCATATATAGTGTGCTATCTAAAAGAACCGCCAACTCTTTCATATATTATTTTGTTGAATGAATTATCTGTTATTCACAATGTATCTAAACATACATCACATCAATCCTTGAATATACATTGTGGGATCACCCTCCCATGTTTGACAAAGCCCAAAGTGTAGGATTTTTGGAAATTTTACTCATTCATTGGCCAACCCCTTTGGAGTTACTAATTATTGGAAAAGGAAAAGTCCATACGTAATTCTAGTGATCAGCTTGGTTCTAAAAAATAACCAAAAAATGAATTTGCAACATTGATTAAACCTTAAATGTGTCGTTGGATGAGGATTCACTTAAAAGTGCAGAAAAATCATTATGAAGAATTATTGCATGGAAGAGATTATTAACTAAGAAGAATGAGCAAACATGATCTTTTTTATTACCAAGAATCTATATGAAATTCTACTTAATTATAATAGCATACACTTCCCTAAAGATATCATTTCTTGCTTATAGATCATCAAAGGACCAATGGAAAGAATGAAGGAAATTGAAAGTATGGTGAAACAAACAAAATTGCAAAAGAAAGTAACATAAGCACAATCTTATCAGTTTGTATAAGGTATAAGAATGCTCTAGGTAACCCAACGAAATTCTCTTAAAATTACTATAGAGATAGCTAAGAATTTATGAATATAGAGTAAATAAAAATGATATAAACTAAAGGTGTAGCTATCTATGCCACTGGAAAATAATGACTAGAAGCATACTTGTTAATTCCTTCTACAATCCTTATCATATCGCTTCTTGCTTCTCCTCCCCTCTCATATAACCTCCCTCATGCACACGATTTCTTAAACCTCACACACCATAATACATGCATGACATCGCTTGGTACCCTTTTGTCATGCTTCTACTACATGGTGAAGTGATGTAGATCTATTTGAAGAAGCTTCCAAATTCATATCATCAAGAAGAGCAGCTTGATCACTAAATAATTTATTTTGAAAGTAGGTCCTTTTTCCATTTTCTCAATTCCTCCTTCAGCTCTGACTATAAGCTTGCAATGTCATTTAAATCTAATAACTAATTTCTAAAGCCAACACCCATCCATCATAATCAACAAAACTTCAATATCATGTGTCATTCCTTCCATTTTTCCCAAAAGAATCATTATTCCTCTTTTCTCCTTTGCCCTCCATAACCCTCTCCCCAAAACTAAAACATTTATAGCAGAAGGAAGATGTTCGTTGCACGGGAAAAACCAAACTATCCCAACTAACTAGTTAGTTTTAATTTATTAATTTAATAATTAAAAGCATTTCATTTAAAATCTCAATTTGGGTAAATATGAAATATTTACAAAATAATATAGTAGATACCCAATTTCCACACAAATAGTAAAACCATTTACCATTTATTTATTTACACATTATAAGTAATTATATAATTAATTACACATTATTTATTTACCATTTACCTTATTATTATCTATTCATTTTAACATTACATTGTAAATTTATTTTATTATTAACTAAGATTATATATATTTATATATGGGTATGTGCAGGAACATGATGGGCCAAAAAGTGGCGATATGATGGGTATATGGTTGATAAATTCATTTTTACCTAAAATTGATGAAATGAAGAGGGTTTTTAAAGGAGATTCTCAGCTTTCCACCAATATAAATTATGTTTTACTTTGAATTTAATAAAGTCCTTATTGATACACTAATTAAAAAACATCTATAGCTTTCAAACGGTATCACATTTTTTTAATCTAAAACATACATCACATTCTATGCTTCACATACTATAGGATTAAAATAAATAAATTTTATGAAGTTTTGACCAAGTTAAGGTGGTGAGACATATGATTTTTTATATTTTTAAAAATTGTAATAAAAAATTCATAATTAACTATTTACTTGGAAAAAATTACAAAAAATATGCATCACATTGCACATGAGTCCTCTACTTATATCTAAAATATTATAAAAAATATTATCATTTTATTGTAGTTAGGTGGTCAAACACACCTTTCTTATTTTCCCTAAAATTTAAGTACTACTACTATTGAAATTTCAAATTTTCATCAAATAGATTTTCTTTCTTCAAATAAACCTAGTAGTTTAGAAACTAAATTCAATTTGCTACAGATTTTATTCTTACATATTTTTGAAATAATTTATAGATAACTTATTCAAATTTTTATGTCAAGTTTCCTAACTCTAATTTTTATGAATTTCATCACCACTAAAGGGCCTTTTTTTTCCATGATGATCCTACACATACCAATATTTATTTATCAAAGTATACGTCTTTCTTAGCAAACTATTTTAATGCTTAAGACAACCAATAACATTGTCACAAACAATTTTAAATGAAATAAAACCAAATGCCAAATAGTTACTTACCAAGTTATCCAGGGTCAAAATGCAAAACCTCAAGCAACACTAACTAACCACTAACAAAACTGACAAGGTATCAACCGGATACACATCCTCTTCAAGGATGATGGCTAGGGTAGGGGACTGAGTGTTATCTCTGATCAACTGATCCATTAGGTTCAATGTGTGCTTAGACCTACCAATTCAGGTGGAGTCGATGCCCAATACTTGCAACCTATAGCACACAAAATGGTTGTGCAATACGTATGCATATAACATGTTGGTGTGAATAATTGTCTTGTACCTAGCTAATTCATTCACTAGGTAATTAGGGGACATATTCACATGGTTAAGTTTACTTAGGTAAAAGATTCTTTCTAGAAGGCTTAGTTGGCTTATCTAGAACTTATCTTATCTAGCTAGGATGCATCATTTCCAAGGTGATTAGGTTGTTGGATGTCTCATGTCATAGGATCATGACATTTTTCAACATCATATTCATTCCTATCTCTCAACCTTGCCCATATAAGCGAGGCATCTCATGTACATTTGTAATCAAGCAATCAATCAATCTTGCATTGTGAAGCAAGCTCTCTTGCCATTCTCTCTCTTGTGGAAGTGGTTTTGATCGCAACTGATCTTGGGCATGTTGAGGAGTCACCATCAACTCCTACATGGTATCAAAGCTCTCCAGGTGTTGCAGATTCCTTCCCAGATCTAAGGGTGATATTTTGGCTTGAAGATTTTTGTTGGGTGCAGATTGGGGTTCCAATAACCTCACGGTTGAGATCAGAAGGCTCCGCAGATGAATTTTGACTAAAAATTTGTCCCTTTTGGGTAAGGTTGTTTTTGAAGCAATTTTTTTTTTAACTGGAACTGCCCCTGTGTGGTATGATTTTCTCATTTTCACAAAAAAATATTTTGTAAAATATTTTCTACAGTTATTGTATTAATTTTTGCGGCAAAAAATTTCAATATTCAAGTTTATAGAAATTGAGGGCACAATATATTCTCTAAGGATATTTTTTCTAGCTGCATATTGTTTTGATAAGGCATATTCCCTACATTGGGTACCTATCATACTCTACAAGTGTCATTCCCCATAGATCGACGTACACTATACCTGTCATTTGGTTGGAATAGTTTATTGTACAGGTCTCCATATTGCCTTGGCATCAGTCTCCAAGATCTGGCATCAGCATAATTTTCACAAGAGAATATCTTCATCTGGTAAGCTTTGGATATCCATCCACATCCGTCAATTGGAAAGAGTTGTCTATCCATCGGCTATCATCTTGTCAATAGGTACCATATTTATGTAGGAGTACTAGTCAGGTAGGTACAATGATCATCTTCGTGGGTACATCAGTGGTTTGTATGGTGCTTTGAGGTATGACCGAGGGTCTATAGCTTCGTTGGCATCATCATCGTCTGTGGTACAAAGCACATAATCTACAGCTTCCAATGTGGGTACCTTATCTACTAGCAGTCATATCACACCGTCTTGTCAGGTGTACATGTTAGATCCACAAATCTATAGGTCTCATGCTATCAACAACAATCTTTTTCACTAGTACACATTGGTTGTGAAAGGCTTTATTGACGGGTACTGTGACATCCTTGTCAAATTAGTGTGGGTACCATCACATGTCATTCGCTAGTCCTTTGTAGTCTTTGTTGACTGGTGCCATCAGAGGGTAGACATGCCTTTATAATCTTAGGTTTCCACTCAGCTTTAATCCACCATTTATATTTGTCATTCAGTTTTTAATATAAAATTTGTTTGATATATATGCCAACCAATTTGCCTAAGCCGACAGGTTATTGTATTTGGCCGATAGTGAATGGTGGGTGTGTTTTATTTTGCTTTATTTGGTGGTGAGGTCATATGTGTGGCTGTGTTTTAGCCCTAGATCACACAATTTTTGCACCTCTTTAGTGTTGCACTGTCCTGATTTTGTCCCCATAGTGCCTTTTGTAGGCTTTTTTTTCATTTTTTCATAACTTTCGCATACAGAAGCAAAAATTTTCAAACAAAATATCGACAAAAAGTTGGAAGTCTGAATTTTTTAGTGGTGTAGATATTTTATAGAAATTTTGTAGTTTTGTGCCTCTTTTTCCAAGTTGAAGCCCAATCATCATTTTCTGCTTCCGAGCTCATATCTTTGTGCTCCAATCTCTGTTTTTTCCCAAAATTGCGGCATCAGAAAGGTATTCGAGAGCACTCTAGATCTACTCATGCACTTTTTGTAGATTTGTTTCTAGATTTTCATATTTTTCAGTTGGTAGCTGATTTGATAGTTTGGGATTCCTTGTTGTAAATTTCCAAAAAAAGGTGCAAATCTTGTTGGGACAAAGGGGTTGATATCTTGTATTGTGAGGGAAAATTGTTGTTCCTCTTTTGTAATATCTGATTGTAACATGGATTTTCCAAAAAATGTACTTCTAACTCCATATAACTATCATGAGTGGAAATCTCAAATGGAGTTGTTATTATTAAAATCAAAGTTGCAACGAATCACATTTAGTCAAGATCTAGAACCTGTAGGAGCAAAAGAGAAAAGAAAGTGGCTTGATAGAAGGGATGAAGCTCTTGGTACTTTGAAGTTGTCCATTTCTCCAGATCTTAGATATCATGTTGCATCTTGCACTGATCCTAATGAAGCTTGAAATAATTTAGAGAGTCTCTTTGGTAAGCTAGATAAGATGAGAAAATTTAAGTTGGAAAATGAACTCATGGGTCTTAATCCTTCATATTTTGACAATGTCCAAGACTTTTTCTCTAAGCTCAATTCTCTTAGATTGCAGTTATCTAATTGTGGGTTCACTAAAGAGGATGAACAGTTGATACTTTCTATTCTTGCTAAGCTTGGTCTTGATTTTTGTTTCTACTTTCTATGCTACAATGGATTGTCTTGGAACTACATACAAAATGCCTTCTCTTGATGAATTTGCAGCTCAACTCACAAGGGAACAAGTAAATTTGGTACACATGGGCACATTGAAGTCTTCTAGATCTCATGCTTTTGTTGCAAAGGTAAGAAGCAGAACAAGGCACCCAAGTCTAAGGAGCAAGGTAAAGATTCTCCTTCACATAGCACTCATGAGTCCACACCCTCTTCTAAAGAGGAATCATCTAAACAGAAGAAGTCAAAATGTGCATATTGTAAAATATTAGGACATGATGAGCATATATGTTATAATAAGAAGATTGATGAACTACACACCTTCTTCAAAAGAATAACATTAAGCTACCCTCATCAGTGTCTGGTACTTCTTCTTCAACATCTCAATCAGTCGCTCTATCATCATCATCTCAGTCACAGGACACAAGATCTACTTCTAGGCTGCACAAGATGAAAGGACAAGCACTCTTGGCCTCTACAATTCCTGCATCTCATAGATGGATTCTTGACTCAAGAGCATCTCATCATATGGCATCTTCTATGGATATGTTCTATTGATGGGTAACAATACATCTATGAAGGTAATTGGGAAGGGTTCTATTGATATGGGGGAAGGGACTTTCAATGATGTACTTTGTGTTCCTTCCTTGTCCACTAATCTCCTTTCTATTTATCAAATTACTCATGGGGGTCAAGGTAAAATAGTTGAGTTCATTCCAAATAGGGTGTACATAATGGACTTGGAGACTAGGTATATTGTTGCTATTGGGATGGTTTATCACTCATCTCATGTATATTCCTTTTCACATTTTTCTTCAGAAGATGATAATTTTCCTTTGACTGCATCACATGCTCCATTGAGTGTGAACCATGATAGCGAGGAGAAGTTTGGTCAACTACACTTTGGTATTCTAGAAACCAATGTTGAGCTTCCTACTCCTCCACCTCCTGTTTCTTCAATCATTGATGCTTCTATTCAGCAGGATGATCATAGTTTTTTCAGATCTTGCTTTGTGGGATGAGTATTTGATAGGGATTTCTATCTTGTTCATGGAATCTCATACTACAGATTTGGAGGACACACTTGAGGGGATTTCTCTCCTCTTCAATGATAGTTTCAGTACAACTATTATCCCATTTACTTTGTCTTTGGAGATTGACATTCACGAGTCTCCTCCTTCACTTGATTTTTCATGTTTCTTGGTTCAGTTTGACCATGATTATGTTGTGGCTCATTCAAGCTTGGAGTATCTTCATCTATTTTCAGAGGCATACATGTTGAGCATTCATGCTTCCTCCTTTCAATTGGACATGGAGTGGCTTCTTCATTAGCTTATGAAATTTTTTCTTCCTAAGGGAAGATATGTTGCTTGCAGACATTGGGCCATCTTTTGTTTTCAGGCATTCTTCATTGGCTTTGGAGCTTCTTCATCATGGGGGGGATATCTTATCTCTCTACTTCCCTTTTATGGGGGGGTATTTGATTGTATATATATGATGCATGTTGTCCTTGGGGGGTATCATTGATTCCTCCATACATCATGGTTTTTTTGTTTTGTTTTCTATCTTTTGGGGGGGACTTTTGTCCCATTGGGTTTTCTCCTTTTCTCTGCTTGTGAGAGATTGCATCAGTTGCATTGTAAATGGGTACCTAACATGGCCTAGTAGCCGGGACCCATAGTCATAGTCTTTGCACAGTTTGCATAATAATCTTCTCCCTAAGTTGCACTTAAGGGGGGGTGTTGGTGTGAATAATTTTCTTGTACCTAACTAATTCATTCACTAGGTAATTAGGGGACATATTCACATGGTTAAGTTTACTTAGGTAAAAGATTATTTTTGGAAGGCTTAGTTGGCTTATCTAGAACTTATCTTATCTAGCTAGGATGTATCATTTCCTAGGTGATTAGGTTGTTGGTTGTCTCATGTCATAGGATCATGACATTTGTCAACATCATATTCATTCCTATCTCTCAACCTTGCCCATATAAGCAAGGCATCTCATGTACATTTGTAATCAAGCAATCAATCAATCTTGCATTATGAAGCAAGCTTTCTTGCTATTCTCTCTCTTGTGGAAGTGGTTTTAATTGCAGCTGATCTTGGGGGTGTTGAGGAGTCACCATCAACTCCTACATAACAGTCACACTACAAAATCACAACATCGCAAGGTACTCATAGGTGAGTGATGCAACACTATCCCTTTCACTCAATCACATTAGTAAAACACACCTAGTAATCAAATCAACTCATATAATAGTCAACTACATAGTAATCAGAATAAGATCAATCACATGATAATAACATAATAGCCATGATAAGATAATCACCTAGTGCTCATGATAGGGTTAGTCCTTGTAAATAGATAAAACTATATGCTAATCATAACATTTGCATAAAACCTCAAGTAATAGAAATTTCATAAAAGGCATCATCACAATAGTGAGTCCAACATCATATAATGTATCATAATGTCTCATCATAAAATAGATCAACTATCAGTCTATCAAGAAAATAGTATGAGAGACACTACATCCTCCCACTCTAGGATTAGTGTTACTCCCAGAAGCATGTGACAAGAAAGGGGTACAACTCTCACATCTAGGATGCATCCTCCCAAGTGGCCGACAACTCATCATTAGTATCCCACTGGATCCTCACCTGCTCAATGTGTTAACCCCTGAGGGCGAGTCTCCTATGCTACAAAATTCCCAAGGGCTCCAACATAATTAGCAAATACAAAGTGATGAGCTCCACCATACATCACATACTATAATAACAATGGTTTATTAATACATCACAATGGATAACACATGTCCATAATGCATCCTAAATAGAAAGAATATTGGTGCATTACGCACTACACCATGGGTCCTATCCTTTCGACTAGTCTTTTGCACCATTGGACAAATGGGAAGAGGATTCGGTGCATCGCATACTACACCACAAGTCCTTCCTCAAACCCACAAGGATAAGATTGCTAGGGGAGGATGGAAAAAAGGGGAGAACATAATCACAAGCATTAAGCAACTAGGACAACGTAGCGAGTTTATGTGAAACTAGAGTGCCCAGTGTTAGAAAATTGAGCTCTAATACCAGGTGTAATGACCCCACTAAGGAACTTTAGAGGACAACACTAATCTAGGCTAAATTAATGGAACAATTTTATTTTTTAAACAATTAACTATAGAATGCATAACATAACATGATAAACTATTCCTAGGTCCTCTAAGGTTCCTTAATTATGCTACTCACAAAACAAGATTACTAGAAACACTTCATCAATGATAAAGAGATAACATGAATATCTAACATGCAAGGTTTATTTTAAAACACCACATTAAATGATTCTGCATTACTTACTTCTATAACATGTCAACTGATAATGAACATTAAAGATCATTTTTAGCTATCATGTGAATGTTGCATTGCTTTACAATACTCTTTACAAGAAGGAATCATCAATAATTGTTACATCAATTTTAATAATTACAACAATTCTTCCCCTAGTATATGTGGGAAGATTACATCAAATTACTTCAAGTGATACACTGGAATTACAATCCCATATACAAATACATGATAGGATGCCTTCACAATAGGATTAGGAATTGGAGTCCATGGCACAATGAAAAATCTCTACACACACGAACATGTAACAAGAATACCCAATGGAAGAAAAAACACCAACTTCTTGACCATGTGGATCCTTGAAGTCCACCCCCGTGCTAGGAGATAACACAAGGTCCCACATCCAATAAAATTAGGAAAGCAACTGTCTAACATAAACAAGGGCTATGCATGACACCATAACAACACTACTCACAACACCAACATCACTTCCAATACTTACAATACTTACAACACTTCCAAAGGAACTCACACATCAAAGAGGAAATACAACTAGGGAATTCTAGACTACAATAGGGAGGAGTGTCATCACATAGCTTGATATGGGTTGTCCTAGTACATCTTCCTAGGCCCAAACCCCCATCCTAGGTTATCCTAATAGCCTCTCTTGATCCTCGGCCCCCATACAAACTCATGTAGAAAAAACTCACCTTTCATGAGGAGAAGGCAGTTGATCTTTTCATTCTAGGCCTTCCCATCTCATCTCAAGCCTAAACAATCACTTGATCCATGAGTGATGCATATAATTATCTTGTTTAATGTGAATTCTACCCATCCCCCTAATTCATTATTAAGGTTATCACTGGATTAAGAAACCTTCCAATGGATTGTCCTGGACATCATTTTGGGTTCCAACCCCCATTGAGAGCCACTCCCCCTAATTGCAACTAGTAAACCCTACATAGATCAAGGCATTGTACATCTTGCAAACTTATCACAATCACATAAACAATGGTTAGGTCAACATGAACCCATGTCCCAACCCATAGCCACAATCCAACGATCATGAATAGGTAGTACAACACTTAGGGTTTATGTTTCACTCAATACACCTATCCATACCTTTCAAAAGGATACCATTACTGAATCTCATGAATCCATACATAGATAGGAGGCCAACACCCTTAAGATTTACATTTCACACAATACACATGACCAACAACAAAGCCAATCCACTTCCAAGTTTAAACAATCATAAGGACCATACATACAAATATACCCCCTCCTATGCCTCTAGAAACGAACATGCTAAACATACTTCACCTAGATGACATCCATCTTAAGAAATAACATGAATACTTAATCCAATAACCAAGACACATTGTTTAATACAAATAGTTAATCATAGCATTATAACCATTAAGATATTCCCTTAAATAAGACATTATTTCCTATGACTAATTTTACTTATACACTTAGTTCAATTAAAAGATTATTTACTACAAATAATAATTATATTGTTAACAAGATAACCATTCTATCAACTAGTTAACAAGAAACCCTAATTGCAACTTAATATAATACTATAATGACAATATCCTAATCAATGAATTCAAATAGCAATTCCATCAATTAACTATTAGATTATCATAAAATAATCATCATTTACTTACTAATTAATTAACATAGAGTAATCTAGATCATTTAACATTTAATTAGAATCTTTTAAATTAGATAACCAATCCCTAATATTTTACCCTCACTAATTTTAACATTCCTTAGACTTTTATGTTATGCAAAATTTATGTCAATTAATCTCACACTAAACTCACTTTTATCCAAATCTTCTCTAAGACACTTGGACCTAAACTTAACTATTTAAATGTAATAGAATCAATCGAAACTAAGGGAGTAAATAATAAAATAGAATATTTATGGAATTTCAGTTTAGTGAATTCTCCAAGGAGATGATTAAAATATTAAAAGGATTAAATCTATACCGCTACGACAATCTATGGAATGATTCACAATATAAATAATTAAATATTTTCTTAAAATTAATTTTCCTTAATGTCACTATAATTTTTACCTATTGTCAATTTAACTTTATCATGAATGGAAATATCAAAGGCTTTTTCTCATAACTTATCTAAAAGAAAACCATGTTATGATTCCTCGTAAAATTTTTATTTTATTTTATCCTCATATACAATGAAAGTCTATTTTGTAAAATGCATCACCTAAATGATTCCTACAAGATACACAACTAAAAAATAATCAGACTTAAAATCAATACAGGTTGTAAATATTTCGATTCAAAACGGTAACCAATTCAAACATGGAAGCAGAATATTAGTGTTGACAAAAAGTAAATTATACTCATGGGACCCAAAATAATAAGACATTTTACTAATGTACATAAAAGCATTCACAATAATAGATTAAATTGAGTGATTAGTAAAATAGTACTCTTTACCCAATTTTGAATTGTCAACATCATATACATGAATGTGTTAATATATAGATGCTTAAGCATAACTACTAAACGAACTGATATCCATGCAAGAAACAACATTGTGCGGCTATTAAGGATGAGATACAATGCTTATAATATGGATATTAAGCTGCAACAGCAATTAATTAAAAGGGCTACTGCTTTATAGTGAAGTAAAGAATTTAGTTTGAGTGATTAAATTCAGATTGGTTGCTTGAGGCAAGAATAGGAAACCACATAATATGGAACTGACTAAATATAGCATGAAAAGGAAAGATCTGATTTGATTGAGTACAAATAGTTATATGGAAGAAGACATCATAGAGGGGTTAAGCGTAGCATCAACAGTGTAAGCCAGTAGAACTCCAATAAGCACCGCCATCATAGCGCAACAAAAGAAAATGTAAATGATTCGCTGAGAACTATGCGATTTTGAGACATGATTCAAGGATGATGGAAAGACAGAACAAAAGTTTAGAAGACAGTTTCCAAGCGGGCAATACAAAGCTTTACAGAAATAGGTAGGAGCATAAGCAATCCAGACACCCGATTAACATTGACAAGCGCTTAACTTTGAAGCGGCCCAAACAAAAAATTGATGAATATACTTGACTTTTGATTCGAATTTGGAAACTAGATCTCTTCCCTGTTTTCAACAGATACAAAAGGGACAATAAGAAAAATCAAACGAATCTAACTGGCAAATTCCAATCATAAGGAAACGGTTAGGAAACGAACACAAAATCTGCTCTTTTGATTATTTAATTCATACTATTCACGACACAACCAGAGTGGTATATTGGAAATCTCTAGACATGTGCCTATAATGAAGATCTAAGCTTCAACTATTGAATATTATACTGCGAATAACCATAGAGGTACCCGCAATTACCCAGAATTTCCTATATATACATCTACAAGATTTGATGTGGCCCACGTAAAAGAAGGTTCATGAAGAAATGAGTAACTGGATGAGAGCTACTCATCGAACCATCTACAAAACTCAGGTTTGCTACATACACAGAGAAACAGGTAATATGAGACCGTTACCGGGATAAGCACCAAGCAAGGATTCCACCAATAACATACAACATTAAATTAATACCTATTTAACAAAGGAAATGGCAATTGGGACTACCAAACTAGAAGGCACGGTTCGCATGAAAATTAAGGAATGGAACAAGACAACAGATGAGTAAAGCATATCAATAGTATCTATTATTGTACTGACAATGGTCAAAGCTAAGATGGAAAATATATTGAACAACTTTGCAACATCGATTAAACCTTAAATATGCCCTTGGATGAGGATTCAGTTAAAGGTGCAGAAAATGCATTATGAAGAATTATTGCATGGCAGAGATTATTGACTAAGAAGAATGAGAGAACATGATCTTTTTTTATTATTAGGAATCTACATGAAATTCTACTTAGTTATAACAACATACACTTCCCTAAAGATATCATTTGTTGCTTACAGATCAAAGGACCGATGGACAGAATGAAGGAAATCGAGAGCGTGGTGAAACAAATAAACTTGCAAAAGAAAGCAACATAAGCCCGATCTTATCAATTTGCAGAAGGTATAAGAATGCTCCAGGTAACCCAACAAAATTCTCTTAAAAGTACTACAGAGATAGCTAAGAATTTATGAATATAGAGTAAATAACAATGATATAAACTAAAGGTATAGCTATCTCTGCCACTGGAAAAGAATGACCAGAAGCATACCTGCTAATTCCTTCTTCAATAATTATCATAGCCCTTCTGGGTTCTCCTCCCCTCTCCTATAACCTCCCTCAGTTACACAACTTCTTAAACCTCACACACCAGAATGCATGCGTGACATCGCCTGGTACCCTTGTGTCGTGCTCCTACTACATGATGAAGAGATGTAGATCATCGAGGGATTTATTCTGAAACTAGGCCCTTTTGCCACTTTCTCAATTCTTCCTTTACCTCTGAGTATAAGCTTACAATGTCGTTCAGATCTGATACCTAATTTCTGAAGACAACCCCCATCCATCATAATCAACAAAACTTCAAGATCGCGTTTCATTCCTTCCATTTTCCCCAAAATAATCTTTATTCTTCTGTTATCCTTCTCCCTCAATAACCCTTTTCCCAAAACCAAAACATTTACAGGAGAAGAAAGATGTCCGTTGCATGGGAAAAACCAAACTATCCCAACTAACTAGCTAATTTTTTTATTTTTTTTCAATAGTTAAAAGCATTTTATTAAAAATCTCAGTTTGGACCTAAATATGAAATATTTACAAAATAATATAGTAGATACCCAATTTCCAAACAAACGGTAAAACCATTTACCATTTATTTGTTTACACACTATAAGTAATTATATAATTCCAACCTTATAACATTTTATTTATTTACCTTATTATTATTTATTAATTTTAACATTAAATTGTAAATTTATTTTATTATTAACTAAGATTATAAATATGTGTGTGTGTATGTATTTATCAAAGTATACCTTTTTCTTAGCAAATTATTTTAATGTATAAGAAACCCAACATTGCAATAGACAATTTTAAATTAAATAAAAACCAAATGTCAAATAATTACCTAACTACTATCCAGGGTCAAAATGCAAAACCTCAAGCAACACTAACTGACCACTAACAAAACTAACAAGGTATCAATCGGATACACATCCTCTTCGAGGATGATGACTAGGGTAGAGAATCAAGTGTTATCTTTGATCAACTGATCCACTGGGTTCAAGGAACACTTAGACCTACCAATTTAGATGGATTCAATGCTGGTACTTGCAACCTACATCACACAAAACACTTGTGCAATACATATACATATAACAGTCACACTATGACAGGGAATCACAACATCATAGGGTACTCATAAGTGATTTATGTGACACTATCCCTTTCACTCAATCACACAAGTAAAAAAAATTCTAGTAATCAAATCAACTCATATAACAATCAGCTACATAGTAATCCGAATAAGATCAATCACATGATAATAACAAAATAACCATGATAAGATAATCACCTAGTGCTCATGATAGGGTTAGTCCTCGTAATCAGATAAAACTATATACTAATCATAACATGTGCATAAAACCTCAAGTAATAGAAGTGTCATCAAAGGAATCATCACAACAATGAGTCAAACATCATATAGTGTATCATAATGTGTCATCATAAAATAAATCAACTGTCAATCTATCAAGAAAATAGTATGAAAGGCACTACAGTGTTGATGTTTTTTTTTTATTTGTATGTGGCCATGTTTTCTTCATGGTTTTCCAATTTTAATAAATGTTCTATATTCAAGCTTATATTTTCTTGCATGCTTCATTTAAAAACCCTTGTTTATGTTCATTAAACATCATATACATTTGTCTACATTCGATTGCCAACTGAACACCATAAGCTTAAAATTTTATTTTTTATACTATTTGCATCTTTGTTTATATTATTCATATTCAACTTTGGAAGTGAACACAACAACATACGCTTTCATCATGTTAGATTATGTGTTTGTGTATGTGTATGTATACACACACACATAGATAAATATATAGTCATGAAATTGTGTATGTACCTTTGAAGTTTTGATTTCAACTAAACACAACAACATACATATTCATTTTTTATATTTGTCTAAGATGTGTTTAAATTACACTCTTTTCACTTTCCAAGTGAACATGGTAGCATACATTTTCTATATACTTTGTTATTATTTGCCTAGTTTCCACTGCACATAGAATGCAACACCATACATATATATATGAAAAACTTTGTAACTTATATTTGTGACATTTGTCTTACCAAATAAGATAGCTTCATACATATATTCAAACATATAATGAACAAATCATCTATAATTTTCAACCCTTAAATTTTTTGTTTTATTCCAAAATGTCTAATTTCAATTCATGAAACTAACTGATTAGGGGATAATTTTACACACTTTTTGGCCAATTTCATCATTTCTCATCATTCATCACTCTTAGTTGGCTGCTCTTTCCATCATGCAATATTCCTACCAGATATTGTCCATGGTTTTAGGTAACATCAACCTATCATATTTCTTTTCATTTTACGCACAATGGTACTCGTGAATGTATTTTACCCTAATCCTTAGGTATCTTTCTTGCATCATTATGCAAACCGTCTATTGTTTCACTATTATGACCCCATTGAATTTGTATGGTTATATACACAAACATGCTATATAATCATATGGTTGAATTTTAAAAACCTGTCTCCATTCAATAATAAAGCCTCTTTATTCAATAGAGCAACATAAATATTCATTTATATATATATATATGCTCGTCTATCCAAGTTTTGTTAATATGTCCATATATATTGTGTATAGAGGGTACATGTTACATTTTGGTCATACACTTTTATGATCATATATGTTTTTGTGTTTGTTATTGTCCTACATATTTATGCATATTCATCAACAATAGTACCAATATTTCTATTTTTTTTTCACATGTAGGTTCATTGAAAATCATGGCACGAGGTAAGAAGTGAAAGATATAAACTAGATGGTGCACAATTAGAGTGACTTGTGGAGTGAAGTTCACTTCTTCACAATTTTTTGAGGAAGATACAACAATCCACAACCATCAAGATTTCATTTCTTAATGTGCACACCACACAACGCATGATTCAGGTTTTGAACTAGTTGTTCACAATAGTCAATCAGGTTTAGGACCAATTGTTGACATTGGTCAATCAACTAGCATACACTTGGAGTCCTCAAATGTATCCACAACTCATTGGTCTCTTTCTGACATGGAAACTGTATACACCTAAAATAGGTCAGGATAATCAATTAATTAAATACAAGGTATTTAATTAATAAACCTTTTATTTCGTCTACTTATAATTAAATTCTAGATTTATTTATATAGTTCACACTTTCTAATTATTCTATCTTAAATCATATTCCTCTACTATTAATTAATTAAATAAATTCAAATAGTTTGTTTTATTTAATTAATATCTTCTTACTAAATTTGAATAATTCCAAATTTAAATTTAGTCACATGTTTACAACTTTTCCTCTTGCCACCTCATCAATTGTCTCATGAATTTAAATATCCTTAATATTTAAATTGGAATTATCCTAAAAAAAAATTGAGACAACCTTGGACACTTGACTCTCTTCTTGATGAGGGTGCAACCTGAGACACAGAAAATAACCCACAAATAAGAGAATAATTTTATTATTCAGAAAATGGAGCTTCTTACATGCAGAGGATCTCAAGTCCCCAAGTTCTACAACACATGCAAGCTACAGAAAGCTACAGAATAACCCTTTCGCAATATGTGAGCTTGTCCCCAAAAAGTTACCAAAAATTTAGAAAACCCACCCATAAATAGAGCTCCTCATTAGTTTGGAGCCAAAACAACATTCAAATTGAGTTTAGGCAGTTTGGCGCCAAAAATTTACAACTTGAAGTTCAAATTTTAAAAGAGCATTTGCATGGTATCTTCTAGAAAGTGCGCCAACTTGCCGAGGCCATAACTTTTGATCCGGGACTCCAATTCGCGAACCGTTTGAACCGTTGGAAAGGTCTCGAAGTCAAGAACGTGCTCGAAATTTTCTATGACAATTTTAGCAAGTTTTGGGGCCGATCTGGGAGCTCTAAGTGCTTCAAATCCCACTCGAAAGATTTTCAGGTACAAATCTAGGAAACTAAAATTGCAATATCTTTCAACCTAGGAACAGAAAATAAAAACCGTAAATTGGGAATTTTATTATGACGAAAAGGGTATCCAAAAATGTAAAAATATCTAAAATTTGAGAAACTTGAAATTTAACTATTTTTGGGTGATGCAAGATTGCCCTTACACCACTGGATGCTCCTGCATCAGACACCCAAGGTAATTTTGAGAAGTGACCCCATCACGTCTCAAATGGTTGAGGAAAACCCAACCAGTGAACCGCTACCTTAGATAACCAGGATGAATCTTCCACAGGCCTTCCTCTCCATTTCACTAGATATTCTTCATACTGCCTGTTTCTGGTACTCCTTCCCACACGACTATCCAAGATTTCCTCAATCTCCTCCTTTTCTAAAGTAGGTGCTAGAATCCCACACTATTCCATCATTGGTACATCCTCTGCGCCACCTTCATGATACTCTGTCAAATCTGAAATGTTGAACATAGGGGAAATGTTGAATTCATCTGGTAACTCTACCTCATATGCATTCCCTGAATCATGCCTCTTCAAAATTTTACTGGGATCGAACTTCTTCATCTTAAATTTGTTATATGTTCCCATTGGAAACCTTTCTTTCCTCAAGTGGACCATCACTTCATCACCAATCTGAAACTCCTTATACCTCCTCTTCTGATCTGCCTTAGCCTTATACTGCATATTCATCTTGTTAATATGTTCTCTTACCTTCCTCATGTATATCCTTGATGTGTTCTTCAAAATCTCGGCTTCAAAGAGACTTATTTTCTTTCTCTGGTCCATCTTCCCACTCTCGAGTCGCTCGGGGCTACCTCCAGGCCAACTGAATGGTGATCTACTGCCGGTATTGACAGACTGTGCTGTGTACCCCCGGCTGGGGTAAGACTAAGTCCCATCCCTTGGTTTATTCCTACCAAACATCTCAAAAGAGGGTTACCTGTGACTCATGTTAACAACCTCTCGCTCACCATCTCGTTGTGGATGGTGTGCAAAATCAATCTCAATCGCTCTTTAGCTTTCCTCCACAAGGTCCTCCAAAAGTACCCTACAAATTTGGTGTCATGATCTGAAATAATACTCTTTGGCAAACCATGTAGCCTCACCACCTCTTTGAAGAACAAGTCAGCAATGTGGACTGCATCATGGGTCTTCTGACATGGAATGAAATGTGCCATCTTCAAAAACCTATCAACCACCACAAAGAATGAATCATTCCCTCATTGTGTCCTTGACAAACCAAGAACAATGTCCATACTTATATCCTCCCATGGCCTCTCTGGTATAGGTAAGGGCTGATATAAGCCTATATTCTGGCTCACTCCTTTAGCCATCTGACATACGCTGTAGCTTTGTACAAACTTCTTTCTCTTAAGCATCCCGTGACAACTGAGGCCAATAATAATGCTCACTGATAATGGCAATGGTCTTATCCTGACCAAAATGTCCTACCATTCCTCCACTATGCTTCTCCTTTATCAGGTTCTCCCTCATAGAACTCCTCGGGATACACAATTGACTTTCCTTAAATAACATGCCATCTTGGATTATGAAATCCTGCCACCTTGTCCTATCCACTGTAACAGGTTCCTTGCAAGCTTTCCAAGCCTCTGCAAAATTAGGATCTTCTACATACAGTGTCTTGAGTTCATTGAACCCAACCACTTCAATCTACATTTTTGTCATCAATGTATGCCTCCTACTTAAGGCATTTGCAACCCTATTTGACTTCCCACTCCTATGTTTCAAAACAAAGGTATAACTATGCAAAAACTCTACCCATTTCATATGCCTCTGATTTAATTTTTCCTGACTATTTAGGTACTGCAAGGCCTGATGATTAGTATATAGAACAAATTCCTTCAGCAACAAATAATGTCTCCATTTTTTTAATGCTTGAACTATTGCATAAAATTCGTGATCATATACAGAATACTTTCTCTTGGCATCATTTATCTTTTCACTAAAATAGGCAATGGGCTTACCTTCTTGGCTCAACACTGCTCCAATGGCACAACCACTAGTAGCACAATCCACCTGAAACACCTTGAAATCTGGGAGAGCTAGAATAGGTTGCTTTGTCACCTTCTGCTTCAATAGTTCAAAACTTTTTGCTGCTCCAGTGCTCCACTTGAATTCTTTTCTATCCCCTCTCATTATTTCAGTCAGGGGTCCACAAATAATGCTGAAGTTTCTAATAAACTTTTTATAAAAGCTAGCCAAACCATGGAAAGATCTCACCTCGATAGCAGTTCTTGGGGTAGGCCATTCCATAATAGCCTTCACCTTCTCTGGGTCCATCTTGAGACCTTCTATTGAGACAACAAACCCCAAGTACATTAACTCCCTCTTCACAAAATTGCACTTCTTCAGATTAATCAACAATTTCTCTTCTCTTAACTTCTCAAAGGCTCTCCGAATATGCATCAGATGCTCATCCAATGTCTTACTGAAAATCAAAATATCATCTAAATACACAATAACAAAACTTCCTAGAAATTTTAGTAATTCCTTATTCATGAGTCGCGATGAATGCTCTGCATTGGCTATCTAAAAGGTACACTAACCACTGCATGTGCCCTTTGGTCTTGAAGGCAGTTTCCATTCATCTCCTCTTGAATCGATCTAGTGATATCCACTCTTTAGGTCAATCTTTGTGAAGTACTGAGCTCCACTCAAATAGTCCATCAGGTCATCCATACTTGGCAAGGGAAATCTGTACTTGATTGTTATCTTGTTTATGGCTCAGGAATCTGTACACATCCTCCACTTCCCATCCTTCTTTGGTGCTAGTACTACAGGTACTGCACATGGACTCAAACTCTCCCGTATCAAACCCTTTCTCAACAACTCTTGAACTTGTCTATTTAACTCCTCATTTTCTACTAGAGTCATTCTATGAGCTACCTTATTTGGCAAACTGGCTCCAGGAATCAAGTCAATCTGATGACTGATCTTCCTTATTGGTGGTAAACCCTTAGGTACATTATCAGAAACAATATCTTGAAACTCATCCAACATCCCAGAAACTTCTTCTGGAACCTTCTCACTATCCTCCTTACTCACTCTAGGAATCAATGCACAACACACATGCTCATGCTTCATACCCTCTAAAAAATTTCTTCCATCTACATAACAAATTCTAGCACTACCGTGATACCTTTTCTTCGGGTCTCCTTTAGGGTTTCCTTACAACTTTGTGACAAACCCCATCCCTTTGTCAAGGAATAAGTGTTTGCATGGCTATCATGTATAGCTCGCCTATTGAACTACCATGGCCTCCCCAACAACATGTGACATGCATCCATGGGGATGATATCACAAAGTACCTCATCATTCTAGCTCTCGATCTTGAACTTTACTAGGCACTCCGCCATCGAATTGCAAAATTTGTGGTCTTTCTGCAACCAGGCAATCCGATACGGATGCGGGTGCCTTTCCCTCTTCAACTTCAACTTTGTGACCATCTCCTCTGACACCAAATTATCAGTGCTCCCATAGTCAATAATGACATCACAACATTTTCTTTCACACTTGCACCTTGTGCGAAACAAATTCTTCCTTTGTTCTGGTTCCTTTTCTTCAGTCACTAGGGCTCTCCTAATCACTAGGTTTCTCCCCTTTCAACATCATCTGAATGTTCAGATTAGGTCTCCTCATCTACATGCGCAACCCTTCCACAACCTTCTGGCCTTTTGTCTGCCCTTCCTTGGTGTTGTGGACATTCATAGGCTCGATGCCCTTCCTCACCACACTGGAAACACGTTCCTCTAAAACCACCTCTTCCAGATCCTTGTTCATATCTCCCTCGTCCTCTACCTCTTTGATCACCACTATTTTGATCACGAGGATGGTAGAAGTTGTCATTCCTTTGGCTTCGGTTGGTACCCACATCTTCACTTTTCTTTTCATCATCATTTCGACTTCCTGGAGGTCTTCCATTGCCCCTTCCGCTTTGACCTCCTCATCCTTTTTTCTTGCCATCGAATCTTTTGTTTAGCTTCTCTTCCACCTTTAGAGCAAACTGATACACATCCTCAATGGTGGTCATTCTGACTAGGCTTAACTCCTCCTGATTGCTTGGTCATAACCCATTAAGATATCGGGATACCTTCTCCTTATTGGCCTCTGTGTGACCCGTTCTGATGATTATCTTGTGAAAATCTTCAGTATATTCTTTCATAGATCTACTTCCTTGCTTCAACCCTTGCAATTTCTTCAACAGATCTAATTCATAGTCCACTGGTATGAACTGCTTCTTCAGTTTCTCTACCATGCGATCCCATCTAGTGATCTTGACTTTTCCTATTTGATTTCTTTCCAACTGGACCTCTTTCCACCAACTACTAGCATGGCCCTTCAGCTTAATTTTTGCAAACTTAACCCAATCTGGGTCCTCTATTTCCTCATACTCAAAATATTCTTCTAGCTCGTTGATCCAATTGATCAACTCTTCTGGGTTTAGACTTCTGGAATAACTGGGGACTTCAGCTCTGGGTCTTTTCCTAATCTTTGAAATGGCCCTTATTAGCCGCATTTGGTCTTGATCAATTGCTTCTTCTTCCTCTTCTATATCTGAACCTTCTTCTTCTCCTTCATCTTCACTTTCCTACCTTAGGTTTAACCCTCTTCTCAACTGCTCTTGTAATGCATCAACCTGT
The DNA here is from genome assembly GCA_007258455.2 of Sequoia sempervirens. Lineage (NCBI taxonomy): Eukaryota > Viridiplantae > Streptophyta > Pinopsida > Cupressales > Cupressaceae > Sequoia > Sequoia sempervirens. Next base: position 365,960,140 of record VDFB02000008.1, on the reverse strand, counting down.
CTCTGAAGGGCTGCCAGTGCATCTCTTCCACCAGCATCTCTGTCACCTCGACCACCTCTAGCACCACCACACCTACCAGGCATCACTCTTGGAGGCATCTTTCTTGACCTCGACCCACAACCACGGTCCTGGAGCGAACTGCCTCACGATCGGCGATTTGTCTACACGCTCAAGAAAAACCCACTCTGATACCACTTGATAAGGGCGCAACCCGAGACACAGAAAATAACCCACAAACAAAAGAATAATTTTATTATTCAAAAAATGGAGCTTCTTACATGTAGAGGATCTCAAATCCCCAAGTTCTACAACACATGCAAGCTACAAAAAGCTATAGAATAACCCTTTTGCAATATGCGAGCTTGTCCCCAAAAAGTTACCCAAAAATTAGAAAACCCGCCCATAAATAGAGCTCCTCATTAATTTGGAGCCAAAACAACATTCAAATTGAGTTTAGGCGGTTTGGCGCCAAAAATTTACAACATGAAGTTCAAATTTTAAAAGAGCATTTGCATGGTATATTCTAGAAAGTGCGCCAACTTCCCGGGGCCATAACTTTTGATCCAGGACTCTGATTCACAAACCGTTTGAACCGTTGGAAAGGTCTCATATTCAAGAACGTGCTTGAAATTTGCACCACCAATTTCAACAAGTTTCAGGGCCGATCCGGGAGCTCTAAGTGCCTCAAATCCCACTCGAAAGATTTTGAGGTGCAAATTTGGGGAACTAAAATTGCAATATCTTTCAACCCAAGAACAAAAAATAAAAACCATAAATTGGGAATTTCATTATGACGAAAAGGGTATCCAAAAATGTAAAAACATCTAAGAACTGAGAAACTTGAAATTTAACTATTTTTGGGTGATGCAAGATTGCCCTTACACCACTAGATGCTCCTGCATTACTTCCTCCATTTATTCTCTCTTACACTTGGAAAAGTGTTCTATTAAAGGGAACACTCTCCATGATTCCCTATAACTTCTTCATCCTCCACCCTCGATCTCTCCAGCTAAAATCTCGACTATTGGTTGTTGCCACATCACAATATGCCTTGGAAATCCTATAAATGCAGCCTCATTCTTGAGCATTTGATAGCCCAACTTTGAGAAAACTTACTTTGGAGAATTTTCATGAGATCATTTAGTGTTTAGCATTGGAGCATTTAGCAATTACCATTTTAGAATCATTTAGTTTAGAATCATTTCTTAGTTATTATTTGCATTTCCATTATCATAGTATCTTAATACAACATTTGCATCACAAAATTTAGCATCATATATTTATCACAACATCATTATCATAGCATCACTCAGTAAATCATATAGTTTATCAAACATGTAGGAATAGATTTTTTGTATTTTACAGCATAACATTCTTCAGGTTTTCATTCTAAAAGGTCATAAGTGCATACACAATCTGAAAGCCATTATGATTTAAGGAATCACTGAAGATAGGAATCAATGGGATGGCTTTAGGGAATTTGGTTTGTTTCAATTTGATTAGTTTTGTAATGCAATTTCTCTAATATAATGTCTCATTGAATGTGTGATTTTGTTATTCATTTACACATTTTACCTCACACATAAAAATGGTGCCCACTATGCGGCTAGCCCCATTTTTATTGATGTTTTCTAGAAAGTGTGTCTATAGATCTGAATGTGAACTCCTATGTAATGACCCATGATTTCTTTTGGCACATATGAAACATCCTTTGGCGCATCTAGTTCTTGTTACAGCGCATACGAAGCATCTTTTAGTGCATCTTGCTCATATTTTAGTGCATCTAGGGGGTCTTTTAGCGCATACAGTAGTTTCTCTAGCGCATAAAGTAGTTCTTTTAGCACATCTATGTGATCTTTTAGTGCATATGATTCCTATTTTAGTGCATCTAGTTTTCTTTGCAAAAACTTAAAATTTTGAGACAATTATATCAAACTACTAATGGTGTTTGTAGGGGCTGGAGTTGTTTTAGTACTTTCTTTTGATTAAATTAGGAACCTAGTTTAATTAAGAGGTTAATGAACACCCTGTTTACTATGCTTGTAAAGTGATAGGCCTATGCTCTCCCCTTCACGGGGTGACCAGAATGCCAAACTCGCTCTTTTATATTTTGATATCACCTCTAGAAGGCTTGTTGTAGTGGGAAAAAGTACTCACCCTATGGGAATGACCTTAGTGAGAATAACTAAAGCCAAGTTTTTTGACCCACTATAATCAAAACAAAATTCAAGGAAACTTCCAATTCGATGGTAGTGTGCATTGATAACCATCCCCAAAGCCTTTGTTCTAAAGGTTGGAAGGTCTCCTACAAGAGTTTATCATTTTACCACACCAAATGGAAACCCTTCCTATGAACCTTGAGTGTAGAAGCTAGCCAAGTTAGTCTCCAAACACTTCTAATATCACAATGCAAGTGGAGGGAAGAATATGCCCTTGAGATACTCACCATATAACTATGAGGGATTACTCGCCAAAAGTGGAGGATTCAACTTTGGTTAAGACTTAGGAAAGGAGAAAACATGAGTGCCCTCTAGGGGGTGACATGACTATGTGACCAGAACATAGTTCTAAGATGTGGGTTGTGGTATTTTAAGTGACCCTTGACATTAGAAAAATGTTTGATATTTTTTCTCTTGTGCTATACATGTGGAAATCAAAGAAATCAGACCACATTCTTGAACATACACTCAATGTTTAGTTCCTAGGCTGGAAACAATTGTTTTACAAATTTCTGCTATGTTTGGAGTCATTTTTCAAGAAATCATCCATTTAAAACACTTAATTCACATAATTCACAAACAAAGAAACTAGATAAAAAATCATTGTTCATAGAAATATCCCTTGGAAGCATCCATTTCACTGGTTCAAAGCAAAATAACCAAACAGACTTTCAAAAAAACTGAACACTTCCAGATTAGCACATACATTCCCTGTTTCATCGCATTCACAAAATTTTCTAGCACATATAGGGCATTTTCTGGCACATTCACAACATTTTCTAGTGCATATAGGGCATTTTCTTGTGCATTTAGGTGACATTCTAGTGCATCTGAGTCATTTATGAGTGCATATAGTCCATTTTCTAGCACATATGGGTCACTTTCTGGTTCATCAGTTCCATTTTCCAATGCATTTCCAAATCCTTTTAGTGCATTCACCTATAGGATACCAATTTGAATACATTTAGAGGCATTCTAGTGCATCCTTAGTTTATTTTAGCTCATTCAACCCATTTTCTAGCACATCTAAGTCATTTTCCAACACATTGAGTCCATCTTTTAGCGCATTCAGTACATTCTCCAACATATTTGGTCCATTGTTCAATGCATTAAGTCCATTTACTAGTGCATATAAGCTACAGTATAACGCATCCAGGCTATTTATTAGTGCATTCATTTCATCTTTTAATGCATCGGTACCCTATTTTAGCGCATCCAATTAAATTCAAACTAGAGAGCTAAATTCACTCTTTGTCTAACTCTTTGAACCAGAATTAAGGATCCTTTTCAGAACAAAATTATTACTTAGTCACACTAGTGTCTTAAACTTGATGAAACTAGTCTTTGCAAGTGAAATGCACCAAACTAAACTAAGATCTAACATCTTAAAGTGTTAAAACATCCATCATAACTCTAATTTTTAAGCTAAGTTTCATCATCACGATCTATCATCCTTCATCACAAAAGAACGTTGTATAGTCAAATTTAACTTAGCCTCATCAATAGAATTTTTCATTCTATTTGACTTAGTTATTATCCTTGGCATTCCTCCAAACAAAGATCAAAGTTTAGTCAAATTATAACACTTGTATGCCCATTCAATCAAGATCACAAAAGCAGAAACCCAAAGAGAAAGAGATTGAAAATCAAAACACCATGGTTGAAGGTGAAGCAAATCCATTCCATAGATTCCACAAACCTGAAAATGATGAAATAACTAAGGAAGACATTCAAACATCTCAACAAGATCCGAAATTCCATAAATTCATGGAAAATATTTTTGAAAAATATGTAGAGAAATACTTTTTAATGCTGGATAATCAAGGTATCAAAATTCCACATGACTTTGATGTTAATCAACTGAAAGGAGCACCTAAAAGGACTGAAATTGATTCACCAAATACAGATGCAGTGGTTGCATTAACTAATCAAATGAAAAATCTGCAACAACTTCTTGACATGCAAAGAGGAACCACAAAATGATACTTGATACAAGACATCTGCCTATACCTTTTTGACCAAACCGTTAACATGATTCCTTTTCCTATGGATTATGAATTTCCAAAGTATCATAAATACAATGGTAAAATAGATCCTATAGATCATGTAAGGGAATTTTGAACCATGAGCTTGGAATTTGCACATGAGGAAACTTATTTGATGAGACTATTTCCACAAAGCTTAGGTGGCTAATGCATGGAATGGTTATCCAAAATTTCACCAGGTATTAAGACCTTTGAAGAGCTGGTTAATAAATTTTTCACCCAATACTCCTACAACATCCAACATGAGATAACCATGAAAGATCTTTGAAATACAAAACAAAAAAAGGGTGAATCATTTCTCATATTTTTACAAAGATGGATAAGATTGTTTGCAAGATATGCTCATCCCATAGTTGAAAAGGAAAAGATGAAAAACTTTATTGACAATCTAAATGATGAGATGAGCTATATAATTGAACTGCAATGTCCACCTACCTTTGAAAAGAAGATTGAAAATGGACTCAAAATTGAAGAAGCCTTGGTCAAGAGAGGAGTCTTAAAAATTTACAATGAGGGAAACAACTCAAAAAACTCTTCCAATCATTATAACAACAATGATAAACCAATGTTTTGGAAAAGAAACAAGAATGTTGGTAACAATGATGCTACAACTGAGACACAAAATGTGAAGCCAATATTTAACTTGACAACTACCACCAAGACCAATCAAAACAACAATCAAAACACTAATCAAAACAAAAATAAAAACAATGTTGAATCTAAATCACCACCATATCGAACATCATCAAATCAAAGAAGATTTACACCTTTGGGACATTCACTCGAATTAGCATTAAAGGATCTTCTTACAACCGAGTTTATAACATTACCAGCGGCACAAGATTGGGAACTAGGAGTTAAACCTTTGTGGTGGAATGCTGCACATTATTGTGACTTTCACAAAAACAAGGGCCATAAAACAAATGATTGCATGCAACTAAAACATTTGGTACAAGATTTGATTGATAGAAAATAAATATTTGTAGAAGGACCTCAAACGAATAATGATCATGGAGCATTCAAAAATCCTTTACCTAACTATGAAAAGGGGGAGTCCTCTTCATCAAAATCCAAAGGGAAAAATGTGAACTATGTTTATGATTCTACCATTCTCCATATTGATGTAGTAGATGGTCAAACTAAGGACATCGAAATCAAGAGCCAAAAAGACATTATTGTAGCTAAGAATCAAATTAATGACATCGCAATTAAGAATGAAAAAAACATTGTTACAACTGAAAATTATCTTCATGACATCAACACTGAATCAGATCAAATTACTGACATCGTACCAATGAATCTAATCACAAATGTTGCTACAACTGATAATCATATTAATGTCATTAAAATTAGAGAAAAAAAAGATTACCAACCTGTCAACACAACCACAAGAGGGAAAGCCAAAGTAGTATTGAAAGGAGTTGCATCTAAAACACTCGTTGTTGCCCCTGCAACTCAATATAACATAGTTGACCAATTGTAGAAAATCCCATCTCAAATATCCATATTGGAACTTCTCAAAATTTCACCAACTCACAAAGAAATTTGGGAACAAGCTCTAGTAGCCACCACAATACCAAATGATCTAGAAGTTTATCAATTCCAAGCTATGGTGGGAAGCTTGACCAAACCTCATTGCCTATCATTTTTTTGAAAATGATGACATATCACTCACCCATCCAAATAATGTTTCCCTCCACATTGAGGATTTAATTCACAAACATCAGGTCAAACGTTTTCTAATAGATGGTGGAGCTAGCCTAAATATTTGCACTTTAAAACTTATCCGTGCACTTGGATATTTAGAAAATGTAGTTGATGCTAGAAGAAAAATCACTATAAAAGCTTGGGTATGTGTAGAATCGTCATGGAAAAAACATGCCCTTAAGTGGCAAAAGAATAAAAAAATCAGAGTTAGGAAACTTGACATAAAAATTTGAATAAGTTATCTATATTATATCAAAAAATATGTAACAGTAGAATCTATAGAAAATTTAATGTAGTTTCTAAACTAGTAGGTTTGTTTTAAAAAAATAAAAAATCTATTTTATGAAAAATTGAAATTCTCTGCACCACGAGTACCAAATGGAAAAAATAAGTGCTGGTGTGTTTGTCCGGGACTACCCTAACCATACTAATATGATAATATTTTTTATAATATTTTAGATATATAAGTAGAGAACTCATGTCGCTGATGTGATGCATAGTTTTTGTGTGTACCCTTCAAGTAAATAATTAATTATGATTTTTTTATTACAACTTTAAAAAATAATAAAATACTCATATGTCCTGACTCAATCTTTAACTTGGTCAAAACTTCATAAAATTCAAAATTCCTTTTTTTAATCTTATATTATGCGAAGCATAGAATGTGATGCATGTTTTGGATTGAAAAAAAGTGATACCATTTGAAAGCTATAGATGTTTTTCAATCAGTCTGTCAATAAGGACTTTAGTCGTAATTTGAATAGAAAATGAATAATAAGTACTTATTAAATTAAAAGTAATGCAAAATTTATATTGGTGGAAAGTTGAAAATCTCCTTTAAAATCCCTTTTCGTTTCATCAATTTTTGGTAAAAAAAAGACGTCAGCCACATACCCATCATATTGTCACTTTTTGACCCATCATGATCCTGTGCATACCCACCTATGATGATGAAGAGAGATCCTCTCAAGGATTGATAGTGTTACTAATTCAAGTGGGACTGGTTGTATAATACATAATCTGGCAAGCATTAGATAATGATTTGACATACAACATACTCTTGGGACGTCCTTGGATTCATGAGATGCAAGCAGTGCCATCAACATATCACCAGTGCTTAAAATTTCCTTTCAATGGGCAAGAAATCACCATTTTAGTTGTTTCTAATAATCCTCAATATTGCAACACACTCAATATTGCAACACACTCAACATAGCACAAGATACTTTTTTCCACATAAAAGGGAAGCTCCCACTCCTAGTTCATCCAAAAATGAAATACAATTAAATTCCTTGTCAAAATGGGTTGAGAAAAAGGACTAGGCAAAAGACAAGGGTATTAGTTTTTCTACTCCACCAAGTAACGAAAGTCAATTAAATTCCTTGTCAAATCAGCTTGAGGAAAAGATTCAGTCAAAAGACAAAGGTGTTAGTGATTCTACTCCATCAGATCATGAAAGACAACTAAATTCCATACCAAAAAAATTCAAGAAAAAGATTCAGTGAAAAGACAAAGGCCTAGGTGAGTATTCAATTGAATAGTCATTATGTCTTTCACAGCTACTATCTTCTCCTAAGTCATATGGGAAACCATCAACATCAAGACAAGAATCCTCACAACCAACCATGCTCTTTGATGGTAAGTTTGTAAAAGAAGACACTTTAGTGGATGAATCAAAAGATGAGGATGTTTTAAATTGGTTGTACAAAGATGAAGAAGCATCACAAGCATCAACTTCCAATGTGCTAACTGAACCATAAGGTAAAGGTTTTAAAATCCTAGAGAAGATGGGATATGATGGAAAAAGTTTTGCCGGCAAAAGAAAAGAGGGTATCATAGAACCAATACATCCTACCATAATCAATTCAAAGGACAAAATAGGGCTAGGATACAAAGAAGAGTCAAAAGAAGAAACTAGGAAACAAATTGTTGAGTGAATCCTTCAATTGCGAGATAGATTTGAAACAGATTCCAATGAGTATGAATATGATTCACTCTCTGAAGAATCTTGTCATGACAAAGAAATTGATGTGATACAAAGGTATGCACCAACACATACGGAGGGACAAAGCTCAAGGTCAAGACCACTTGAATTTGGATCAAAACATATCGATGACTCAAGTGAAGACGCTTAGACTTCAAGTGAGATAGATCACTTGGAAGAGGGTAACATCATAGACCTCAACATTGCTATCGAACACTTTGAATATTTTTCTATCATGACACTCACCTCTTTTGACCTTATCCAATCTAATGATCCCTTGCCATTGGTACACCCCGAACTAATTGACTGGGACCGAACCGAGCTACTTGATATACCTATCTTTCCAAACAATGATTCCATTTTGAAATTCCTTTACTCTGATAATCCTGAAACATGTTCCACCAATGAATCTCATAACGAAGCTTGAGACAAGGGGAGTGCGAAATCTCTCAGCTGCAAAACAATGAATATAAAAAATTGATCTAATGGTGAAAACCATTTAATTGCAGTATTAGATCGAGAAAAAGTAAAAATAAAGAGTGCACTAACAGCAAAAACCTCTCTAAGGCACTAAAAGATGGGATATTTGACACTCTTCCCGAGCACTATCATGAGAGATATTTAGTGCTAATTGAACCTACACACTCCATTAAGACTAGTACAGCTAAAACAGTCAATACTCTACATCTAGCAACATCCATGACAGAGGAAGAAAAATCAAGCTTCACCAAATTCTTTGAGGAGAGACAAATCAACTTTGCTTGGTCCCACGCTAACATTCTAGGCATAGATATAGATCTTATCATCCATCATTTATCTCTACCACCTCAAATAAAGCTAGTGAAGAAAAAGTTGAGAAAAATGCATCTGCACATTGCCCTTCTGGTGAAAGCTAAATTGAAGAAACTATTGGATGCAATATTTATTTGACCTATTGATTATGCTGAATGGATATTCAACATTGTACCAGTTTCTAAACCCAACCACAACATCTGGATATGTATGGATTTCAGAGATCTTAATAGGGCTTGTCTGAAAGATGACTTTCCTTTGCCTAACATTGACATCATTGTGGATCTAACAGCCAAACATGAAATGTTATCACTAATGGATTGATTTTTCAGGTTATAATCAGATTAAGATAGCACCTGAAGATCAAGATGAGAAATCTTTCACATGTCCATGGGGAACTTTCTATTGGAATGTAATTTCGTTTAGATTGAAAAATGTAGGAGCCACATATCAGCGTGTGATGACCACTATCTTTCATGACATGATGAACACCTTTATGGAGGACTATGTAGATGACTTGTTGGAAAAATCATTCACTAGATAGGGACATCTAGAAATTTTAGATAAAATGTTCACTCAGTTGGAGAAATTCAATGTGCGGTTAAACCCCAAGAAATGTGTATTTGGCGTGGCATCAGCTAAACTTTTAGGATATATAGTATCTATGGATGCCAAATCTACAAATGGTTAGTATTTTAAAACCAAGCTAATAATCAAGCATCCATATGAAATAATAAATCATGTTTCTAAATGCAAACAAATTACAAGATAAACTAAAGCATATAAAACATGAAATAAACCCTATTTCATATTGAATTGGTGCTTCTATGGAAAGAAGCCCTTTCCCAACCCTTGCTAAGATAAGCTAAATGATATAATGCCAATGATGATGATGGAGTAAGATGGGAAAAATCAGTTCTCAAATGAGGAGAGTGACTTTGCATAGGATTTGTGGATGAAATTGTGGAGGATTTGATAAAACATGAAGCTTTCATTTATAGCTTATTTTGATGAGAGAAATAGCCAAATGGATGAATGTGGAACAAATATTGGACCAATGAGATGAGGCCACTTGTCAACTTGTGAGTGGTTGAAGAGTGCACATTTTGGTCAATGTGCCAAAGAGGGAGATTTCAAATTTGAATTTGAGAGTAAATGCTAAGTTTGATTTATGCAAGGGACATGTAAGAGACATTAATTGCTTTGTTGGATGTACATGCCAAATTGGGGGGAGATTCAAACTTGGAGAATATTCTCCCTTTATGCCAAGTTGAAAGTAAATAAAGATTTTGATAAATCAATTAAATGCAATTTCATGTGCAAGTGGCAAAATCTAGAGAATACAAGTGATTAGGATTAGCATTTAATCACGGATTAGATTAATTAAGATGATGTTAGATGTTTTTGACCCATTTGACTTAGATTTAGAGATTTAAATCAAATCAAAGGGAGATGAAAGGTGATAAATATTTAGTTAAATAAATACTTTATTTATTTAGCTAAGGGGGATAGTGATGGGATCAAATTAAATAAAGTTAATTTATTTAATTTTAGATGGACGATCCTTAGAGATTAATCAATTAAACTTGGTTTATTTAATTCAAGAGTGAATATGATTAGTTAAGTATGCATGATGTCAATTGTCAAGGTGTCTACATTTTGCCCCTCTTTGAAGCAATGTACCTGTTGTGTTGGTTGGAAGAATAAACTTGCCACAATCAAAATTAAAAATTTCCTAATTTTTCAGCTGCCCTAGCGTAAAGAAGTATACTAGTACATTGCCCCCTCGAGAGATTGAGCGAAAAGATTTGATTTGAGGGTTGATCTTGTGATAAAGAGGTTCAAAATGGATGGTTATGGATGATGATGCAAATGAGATGGTTTTAAGATGCTTAGAATAACAAATCTATATTATCCTGAACAACTTAAATGATGATATGATGTGAGATGGATGAGATTGATGATGTGATATGCTATGATTATGAAAATGGATGATTTATGAGATGCTTAGACTAATAGATCTATATTATGATGATGAATATGCATGTGAGATGATATGCATAATATTGATGATTTGTGGATGTAGGATGGATGCACTAATGATGATGATTAACTATTCATGACATGATGTTAGTGCGGAAAAGAAGAAATCAGGTGATGACAAGAGGATCCAACAAATCCATGATCTAATGAGACTTTATTAGAGATGATGATGATGATAGATGATGATGATTTGCTTATCAAGGATTGGGATTTTTAAAAGGGCTACTTACCTTATGTTTGATTACACATGTAGATACGATGCATCAAGGTATAAAGAACCAGGATGGAATTGTACCTAGTGCAATGGACTTTGACTCAACAAATAGATAGGAGTATTCTTGTTGTCACTTGACATACAAAAACATTGCTAGGATGTATCGAACAAAGCAAGTATTTGCCAAGTTATTTTACAAGAACATCCAACAAGCACAACAGACAAAAGATAATTATCGTTGCCCCATTCCTATCTCTCTAAGTATTTCATTCGGATATCATCAAGAGGTCCTTGGAATGATCACAATAAAAAGGAAAGATCAAGTACACAAACAAGTCAATGTTCTTCATATCTCTAGCCAAAGGGATTTGTTTTGATAGGATAAGATCCAAAGTGATATCCAAAATGATTCCCATTATCGGAGTGATATATCCTAGGACATGCATTATATAGGATGATGATGGTTTGATAAGTTGATTGATAGGCTATTGATGTAAGGTCAATTGACATATTTGTGAATGATCAAGAGTTTGATTTTGTTTTAATTGTTTGTTGTTTCAATTTTTATTTTACAATTGAAGATTGATTTTGCTGACTGTTGTGATTGTTTCTGTTTGTTTTGCCAAAGGATGAAGGTGACAATCAGTTTATTATGGATGATTGATTATTTTGAGTGAAAGTGAGATGAGACGGATGGATTTTTTAAAATATTTGGATGTTTTTTACATTTTTGGAATGTTTTGAGGCTATTTTTGTTATTTTTCGAGATTTTACAAATGTTTTTATTTTTGATTTTTTGTGATGTTTTGGGGTTTTATTTTTTTTTAATGTTTTTGGATTTTTTTGTCTCGGGGGATGATCAAAGATGAGCCTTGCCTATGTTTAAGCTCAAAGACAGCGTACTTCGGATGTCATGTTTTTGACTTATTTTTGTATTTTCTCATGATTTTGACAATTTGGATATGGACATGTGTGATGATATCAGTGCTTTGTTTGGGATTTTGTTGAAGACTAAGATAAGGTTGATTGATCAGATTGATGGACTGGTGATGATGATAACATTGTTGAGGATACACAACAATGCAAGGATTTGATTGATCAGGATTGATGACAATAACATTATTGAGGATGCACAACAATGCAAGGATTGATTGATCAGGATTGATGATGATAAAATTGTTTGAGGATGCACAACAATACAAGGATAGTGTTAAGCAACACAATGATTGGGAAGCATATCCCAAGATTATGGATTGATTGGATTCAATTGATCAAGATTGATGAAGCTTGATTTGGAACAAAAAGTTGTTTGAATGATTTGATGTGACATTGAAGTGCAACTTAGATGCAACTGATCGTGATTGTTTGGATCGATGTTTGATGAATGATGAAGATTGATAAGGAATGTCTTCTCGTCAAAATATGCCATGGGCTAGTGATTTGGAATTTGGATCTCAAATGCTTGACCAATTTGATTTCACATTTTCCAATGTTCAGATCGCCACATAAGTTAGAGGATATAGGACAAGATTTATTCTCAAAGAAAGATGTGAGATATTTTCCTCCAATATCTAGCAATGTATTGAATTTCATGGATGGATGCTTGGATAGCTGTATGGACGGATGGATATGGTAAGTACACAAAGGATGCCAAGGATTATCTTGCAATAAGATAAGGTGTTCGAATAAAGAATGCTTCATGGCTCAGATAATGCTAGGTAGGATAGGATCAATGAAAACGACCCATGTCAAGATGTTTATCATAAGCAAGCATAAAGTGTGCCCCAAACTTTCATCAAGATCAAGATAACTTGGATGATGGATGTGAATGGATGAAAATGGATTCGATAAATGGTTCATGGATGACTGGATTTAATATGGCTGAGATGAATGGAATGTTGGATTTATTACGGATAGGATAAGATGCTTTCAACTAAACTGGTGCACATAGATGCTCGATTCTACACATGACACCTATTTTCCAGGTTTTCATCATGGTCCTACACAAAGCGCCGCCCATGCGGTTTTCACTAGAGGACGATTTTTTTTCTTTTTCTATTTTCAATCCTTCTTCTAATTTTTTTTTTTACCTTGGATTTTTTTCTTTTCTTTTTTTTTTTGGTTTT